>JAHWGI010001427.1:0-600000 GCA_029379305.1 Frankliniella fusca | reverse complement strand
GTCTCTTCTGAATATTTTACAATTTATGAGTTAAGATGGCCCGGCAAGAGTGGGGGAAGATAAGCTAAACAAGCAAGCTGGCCGCACCACCAAACGTTGTTGCCAGCTCCGCTACGCTACGCCTGCAGCTCCGTTCGGCAGGGCGCGGGCTTGCTTTTCCTGCCGGCGCCGTTTGGACGGCCCTACCTACCTTATGTCGTGTAACGTCATGATAAAACCTTGAGCCTTATGTTCAGCGCAGGTCCTCACGAGTCATGGTGTTGAGCATGTTCGTAACGATGAACCACCAGGGATTTCAAGCCTTGGAAAATTTCCGGAAACGTTTTGGAAATTTCCGGAAATTTCCGTAGGGGCCGAAAAAGTAGGAAAATAAAATCAAAATTATCATGAATAATCAGGATAATCAGTGATAATCACCAATAATCAATGGTAATCATACGGATTATCAGTGATAATCACGGATAATTGGTGATAATCACGGAAAGAGTGTGTGACAACCATGTCATTTACACTCTAACTGGCAATGTACTTTTTCGTACATGTGAAATGTACGCATATAAACGTGCGGATTTATGTAAAAAATCGTGCAGAATTATGTAAAATATTGTGCATGGATCTGCAGAATTTGTTACATGTCGGAAAAATGCACAATAATTATCAGATTCATGTACAAAATTCTACATAATTCTGCACGATTTTTTACATAAATCCGCACGTTTATATGCGTACATTTCACATGTACGAAAAAGTACATTGCCAGTTAGCGTGTAGGCCTTTTGGCTCTCCGGAGCACCGTTTGGACGCTAGGCCCAGTTTTTCGTCGAAATTGATGAAAAAACCATCAAAGCGGATGGAAAATGCAATTTTTGGCCCCCGCACAGAAAATTTCATAAAATAATAGTTGTAGAGCCCATTTTTCTGATGCAAAATCGTAATGAAAAAGTTAAGATCTATTGGTCTGTTGGCCGTATCTTAAACCCAATTACGTTTTTGTACACTCAGTACTTCATTAATTTAACTGACTTATGTAAAGAGACTACTTATATTTTAACACATAATTTACTTAAATCCAATTGTTTCTAAATTGGTACTGTTTATGTGTAAGTCAAGGAGTAACAGGGGAGACTGGCTGCAGCCCTCAAACCACATCAAATCACATCAATTTTGCCTATTTCAAATAATTTTCATTATCCTTCTTTGTGGTTGAAAATGAGGTTGGCGTTTGTTACGTTCGTATCTAAAAATCACGATGATTTGGGGTCAAAACATGCAAAACTTGCAAAAAAACACGTTTCGTGACCTCGCGATGCCCACCATTCCTCTCATCGGCCTCCGATCGTCCTGACCAACATAAGGTCAAAAGTAGTTCTTTGATAGTACAACAACCCTACAAAGCCACCTTGATGTGGCTCTTATAGTTCTCGAGATATGGGCAGTTAACGTTTTTGCCTACCCTCGGATTGAAACTAGTTTGTTTCGCTCAATGCGTGGAGAAGGCATATACTTTAACTGCCCATATCTCGAGAACTATTAGGAGCCACATCAAGGTGGCTTTGTAGGGTTGTTGTACTATCAGAGAAATACTTTTGATCTTATGTTGGTCAGGACGATCGCAGGCCGGGGAGAGGAATGGTGGGCATCGCGACGTCACGAAACGTGTTTTTTGGCAAGTTTTGCATGTTTTGACCCCAAATCGGGCAAAATCCTTTAAAATCCGATGTTTCCGATGGCAGATTTGAATTCCCCGCACGATTTTCCGTCTAAGAACTATAGACTGGGTTTTTCCAACAAACGATGCACCCCTGAGAGAGCTCAGATTGAAATTTTGTCATTTTGACGTCATCAGCTAAAGACGCAAAAACTTGAATCGACCATATCTCCGAAAGTATTTGAGCCACAGCGGGGCGATTTCGTAGGGTTGTTGTGCAACATGAGGACTACCTTTGACCTAATGACGGTCATAACGATCGGAGGCCGGGGAAAGGATTGCCACAAATAATAGTGTAATCGTTAAAATTTGCAAAACGCTCTTTCATACGAGAAGTGCGGCAGCACTTAGAATCATCGGATCGATCCCAGCTGTTGGCATATATTTTTTCTAACGCGAATAATCATTCTGCCACCCTAAGACTTTTGGAATTCGAAAAATCGCAAAATAAGTGCCAGTCTAACCCCCCCCCCCCCCCCCCCCCCCAGGTCGACCTACATCGAATGTCGTTTTGACTCCGGGGTCGTTCCCTGCCCGATCATCTATGTATTACCCCCGGGGGCTCATTCTATGAAACCTCTCCGGTCATGCCCTAAAGACTTCTCCCCCTCCTCTTCCACCGGGTCATTCTATGCCCTAACAAATAAAACTTACTCCTCCGTTCAAACCGTTTATCGTAACCCCCCCCCCTCAACCTCCCGATGATTGATCTATGTGAAATTTCCTATGGGTCATGCGAAAAGCCCCTGTGGTGTCCTACGTCATCAAATCTCGTATTGCCTCTGAGATCGTTCACTGCCGGATCATCTATTACCCCGCAGGACTCATTCTATGACACAACCTCGGACTCTCGGGCCTCCTCGACCACCCCCCCGCTAGCTAGCTACCACCGCCGCAACACCAACCGCCTTCCCAGTTTGGTCGGTCTCGGTCTCTCGTTCTCATAGTCCGACTTAAAAGTCGGTGCAAAGCGCTCCGGGCTAACTTAACACACAAACGGTGTCAGCGCCGCAGGCCTGGGTAGATGTATGCCAGGCGCGTCGCAGCGTAACAGTGTTTTGCGAGCTATCGCGAAGCCTGTTACGCGAGACGTGCTCTGGCGTACATCTTCCTAGGTATAGAATTACCGTTCATCCAATAAAAAGACCTGCCTTTTTCTAACTGTAAACCTTTTGCTTATGTTTCAGGCCAATGTGAAACGTGTCGTACAAGGCACGATCTCGCAGTCTGACATCAACTCCGAGTATAGTGGCACGCAGTGTGCTGCTATCTCAGTAGCTGCCTGCTGCACACTCTTGCTCTCTGGCGACAGTGGGCCCACATCATGGGAGTCTCAGGACGTTGATACAGTTGTGAAAAATGGACATGCCCTGCACACTGCAACGATGAATGCTATAGATATGCCGACTCGTGCTTTAAATCAGCATGTCGCATTTGGACCAGCACATCACTTAGAAACTACCGAAGTCCAACTGTTAGGTATAACTTATCTTGCAGCGCAACGCAATGCGTCCCAACGCGCGAGTCGATCTGTTTTGCTTACTCAGCTACTTTAACTCGGTCACTGAGACTCGCGCGTCGCACGCATCGCGGCGCGCTGCCCGAGTACCTCAGTCACGAACCAGCCGCCACCTAAGACGGTCACCCGTGTACTCGCTACCGTACCGCCAATAAACCAGTGAAGTCAAACTAAATATCTTCACTGAACCAAGAAGAACTAATCTTATTTCCATCTGCTAATATGGTGAATCGACCATTTAAGAACCTGCAACCCGCCTAAGAAGAACCACCGACGCATAAGAACTTCAGGAGCCTCCCTCAGCAACTTCATCTTCAAGTGCAACGTATCAGTGCACCATATGGTACGAGCCACAGCAATTATCAGTGAAGTGCACCACATCAAGAACCACCGCATCATCACAATGGCTTTCAAAACTCTCAGTAAGTCAATATTTAGGAGTGAGACTCATCACCGTCTCCTTCGCAAGTCCCTTGCCGCTAACATCAAGGAAAATTGGCGTATTCTTTACCCCTCTTTGGAGAGACCTGCCTAATGGAGAAGAACTAGCCGCGACAAGCGCCGAGAGGCTGGCCGCTGGTCAGTGCAGCTGGCCATTGGCGCTTCACGTAGCCACCCACCTCTTCGGCAAGCAGATCCAAGTAACCAGCAAGAGCGGCGAGACGCAACTCTTCGGGAAAACAATCCACCACCCCCATCCCATCAAAATGTCAGTTTTTTCAAGCGAATCAGAGAAATCAAGATTGACAATCACCGGGGACTCCTACCATATGGACAGTACACGTCACGCAACGTCATCACGGGCGGCCGCAGAGCCGCATCGGCGCGCCCAGCGGGCCGCCTCAAGAGTGCTGACGCCGACAGGAGGCACCCCCGCCCCCAGCGCCACCGCCAACCTGGCAGCCCCCGCGGCTGCACTAAGCCCTTGCAGCGGCTTCGGCCGCGTAAGCCGGAAGGCAAGTAGCAGCCCAGAGAGGACGCAGCGTTCTGCACCGCCCTTGATCATCGAGGGAAATCCAGACGGCCCCAGCCCAAGTCGCATCGCGAGGAGTGGAGGGGGCCCGGGAGCTGCAGGCTGGAAGGCGTTAGGCGCACCAACTCGGCTCTGCCTCGGCGGCGTGCCCAGCACGACCCCGTCGGCACTGGTCCAGCACATCATGTCACCCGGGATGAAGAGACTACCCCGGCGGCGGCGGCGCGGTACTTCAGGACGTCTCCCCAGCTCCGTGGACACATCGGGGAGCAGCCAGGACGACGACCTCAAGAGACGACACATCCAGACACGTCCAGCTCGTGTCCCTAGCCAGCCGCGTGACCCCGGCCGTGACCCTCCTGTTAAGGAGCGGTGCGAACTATTCAGTGAATTCCCTCAGTGTAAATTGGACTTTTGTGGTATCACTCACAACTGCAGATTTAGTGGAAAATCCAGAACAGGTAGGCAGTTTGTTAACAAAAGTCCTCTTCCAGATCCTAATCATTGTAAACTTTACCTCAGCAAAAATATGTCCTTAATGAATTTTGACAAATGGCTATGTTCAACAAGCTTAAGGGACGTTCATACAAATTTGACACTCGACGAGTTAAGATGTCTCGTTTTTCTTTTAAAAAAGAAGGTATATTTAGTTCATCTCCTTTTCGGCTCTGACATTGATATTGATTTTAATGATGTCAGTGACAGTCTCGACCAGATGATTAATGATGATTTTATCAATTTATTATACAATGACAGCAATTCATTCAATTCCATGTTCTCAATATTCAAGGAGATAAATCTAATGCTAAATTCTATAGTAATGCTCTAGGTCCTCTCATAACAGACCGTCTCGCGTGGTGGCAGCACGCGCGATGGGAACATTTACAGAGGCACATTTTCAATCAATTTCCATCTTTTTTTTTTTCTTCTCTATCATAAGACACAAAATTGGATCAAATTCATTTATACCCTGGCATTTTCGTGTTTTTCCTTTTTTGTCTTTGTTTTATTATCTGCGGTAAACGTCTACAACTTTTAAAATCTATACAGTGCTGAATGTTTTTCGTATAAGTAGCATAGTTAAGATACCCAGCGTTTGCGTGGTGGCAGCACGTGAAATAGCTTTCACTTTAGCCTTGCCTACTTAGATGTCTCAAAATACCAACCATTCTATGTGAAGTGGCAACAATTTTGAATACACGTGTGTTTAAAAACAAAAAATTAACGTGAGTATAAAAGTAGCTCCACGCGTGTTAAAAGAAATAAATTGAGCTTGAAAAAAAAAATATATAATGCGCAATAAGCAGTTGAGCACACTCATCCTGCAATTATTTGTTGCATGTAAAGGCCTAAAAATACGTCAACAGAACAAACGCGCCACGTATTGTATTAATAAATGGTACCTCAGGTTTATGCATTTTCCCTCCCCGCCGTCAAGTGCGCGCCACTCACGTCAATAACAACAAATATACGTACGTACATGAATCAGGACGTCGCAGGGGTCAATTTGTCAATTTTGTCTTTTCTTTGTTTAAACAAAATTCCTACAAATTCGAAGTTACTATATGTGCACAAAAGGTTTTCGTAGTTTTTTCCTCCCCTCCGTCGGACAAGCGTAGCAGGGGTCACCCATTACTATGTAATAAAAAAAGTACGACCCTAGAAGTTTCTAACTTAGGTTAATTGTCGACAAACTATTGTAGGTTTAATTTTGTTAAGTCCAAAACAAGCGCTTTAGATTTAGATTACGGCTCCTAATTTTTGCCAATATTCGCAACGTAGGTAGCCCATTCTATTACTTTCCTCTCGAGAGTTAGTTAAGCTTATTAATTTAGTTAAATTAGTTTATAAAAAAAAAGAAAATTCAAACAAAATTGTAAAACCTCTGTTATTTATTTTCAGTTTATGACAACCGCTATTGTTCAATTGTCAACCAATCTTCCCCCCTTTTTCGCTCAAACCTCCAAAAATTTGTTTGTTTTCGTTTTTTTCTTCCCCATCCATAATGTAAAGTCATGTTAGGTATAATGTAATGCGAGGACGCATTTTTTTGAAGTTGTGTCATGTTAGGTATAACTTATCTTGCAGCGCAACGCAATGCGTCCCAACGCGCGAGTCGATCTGTTTTGCTTACTCAGCTACTTTAACTCGGTCACTGAGACTCGCGCGTCGCACGCATCGCGGCGCGCTGCCCGAGTACCTCAGTCACGAACCAGCCGCCACCTAACCCGGTCACCCGTGTACTCGCTACCGTACCGCCAATAAAACAGTGAAGTCAAACTAAGTATCACCACTGAACCAAGAAGAACCAATCTTCTTTCCATCTGCTAACACAACGCACTGTCCGTTTCTCCGATAGGGAGGTGTCATGGCGCCCTTTAGTTGAGGAATTGGAATACGGTAGTTTAGACAGTACTTCAGATCACCAAAATATAATTACTGGCCTCAAAAAGGTTTTTAAAAACAACAAGGCAGCAACATTGACTACCAATGGAAACGTCATCGCTGTGTACCGGCACACAGACGACGATTTCTATATCGTTGACTCTCACCGAAGGGGCAGAAACGGGCTCAGCTCTTCTGAGGGCACTGCCGTGCTCGTCCATTTGCAAGGACTTCAAGCGGTGGAACAACACGTCCACTCCCTTTATCAAAATATCGCAGGAGAGGCGGCTCGTTTTGATCTTCTGCCCATCCAACTAGAACAGGTATGTTCATCCCGAAAACTGTTGCTATTCCCTGGACTTCGGACTTCTACACTGTTGTGAAGAATATTGGGATGCCACGGAAAAGTAGGTCCGGAAAATATATGCCCGAGTTCTTTCACTGGCCTACATCTGAACCCTAGTTCAATGCATCAGAAAGTGAAGGCAGCTTCGTATTTTCTTTTAAATAAGCCCAAGCTGGAGGAAATTTAGCTGAGTTGAGTTACACCAGCACAATGAAATCTCATGCGCCAACTTGCTTTTTTGCCCTAGGAACTGTAGCACCCTGCTGAGATCGCAACAAATGAAATCCTCAAGTGTGCAACATACGATTTAATGATTTTAACTCAAAGTCCATTCAGTGTGTACATAGAAACGTGGATCGTGCAATTTCTTCTACAAATGTCTTTAAGGAGGCACGGCAATGCTTGCTCTCCGAGCGTTGCCTATATAGAGACCAGTGAATAAGGAAGAGGAAATAAGAAACAAAGGAGTCTTTTTAGCCCACCCTTCTGCTTTAAAAAAGCTATCGAGCGGGCTTATGCAAACGACCTGGTGTGTGTGAGTTGAGCTAGAGATTTGAAATTTTCAGGGTATCTTAGGGGTCACTCAAAAACACCGAAACGCTTGGTGCAAATCCTGGCGACCCCCACTAAGGGGGTGAAATGGGGTAAAGAAAAAATGTGGTAGCTGGGGTAATTTTCAATTTTTTTTGATTTTTTTCTTTCAGAGGGTAACTCGACGAGTTAGGGTCCTGTGGATCAAAATTTCGTCCGTTTTGACGTAGCTTGTACCGTTTAGGTGCTACGGCTATTTTTGTAAAAGAAAAGGCACAAAAAGTAAAAAGCCATGATATATCCTACCAAAAGGAGACATGCCCCGTCCCGTCACAAGCTAGGCCGCCCCCTGCCGAACGGAGTTGCCAGTAGGTGTAGTGAAGCTGTCAACGACGTTTGGCGGAAGGGCGGGCCTAGCTTGTTTTACAGTGTACTCAATTTTTTTGAATTAATGAGTAAATACTACATGCCTACCATATTTCTCCAAAACGACCAGAAAATTGAAAAAATTAGCAATAAAACTATGACACATAACTTTTCCTGATGTGTGGATTGCCTCACTGTCAAAATGATCTCTCCGGGAGTTTTAGTTTTAAATTATAAGAAGCAACAGTTAAGACAGACAAAGAAACAAACAGACGCCTGGTCGTTTGCATAAGGCCCCTCGTTAGCTTTTTCACAGCAGAAGAGAGGGCGAAAAAAAAGGGGATTCCTCCCGAGGGGGGAGGGGGGAAGTTAGCTTTGGGCGTTTCTTGTACATCCACCTACTTTATCAAACTACGTCAAAACTAATTTTTCCAAAAATGTAGGAAATTAGGCGATCAAATCTGAAAACGTTTCAGCATATATTTTTCCATTGTTGCAGGACTCCCTTTCTAACTCCACCTCTCATGCAGGAATGAAAGACGTAGCGGGGAATGGTTCTGTTGATGCAACACAAGGTCATCAAGATCATCCAGTCGTTACGAGTGCCATCCCTGCTGCCTCTCAGATGAAAGGCCCCTTTACCTTGAGAGAGAAATAAAAGCGGGTATTGGGACAGGGTGTGCACCGTTGAGCACTGTTGAGCACCGTTGGCACCGTGCACGATGTGTTGCCTACCCATCACGGCGCTGCGTGCGTGGTGCGACGGTGCTTTGGGCACCGTTGAGCGTCGCGCATGTTGTGCTGCCTACCCAGCACGGCGCTGCGTGCGTGGTGTGGTGGTCGGTATAGGGTGCGACGGTGCGTCGCGCACCGTGTGCGTTGTGTTGCCTACCCAGCACGGTGCTGCGTGCGTGATGCGACGGTGCTTTGGGCACCGCGCTGTTGCAGTTGCAGGGGCAGCGGCTGCCGCAGCCACTGTGGCCGCCGCGCACCTGCGAGAGTTGCGGGGGTGTGTGTGGTGCTGGCCTGTGCTTAGTGTCACACACACACACACACACACACACACACACACACATCTTGACCAGTCTGATGAGTATAAATAGTGGGTGTTATCATACATTACTCGAGGGTACTCACTCAGTAATAGTCTGTAAGTCTCTGCCCGTGAAGGAGAAGGTCGTGGGTTCAAATCTCGGTGTAGGGTTGGTTATTAGTGAGTGAGTATTCTTTTAGCGTCATGGCAGCGAAGACTCAAATTTGCGAACGGGTGAGGGATTATGTGGCACGCGTGAGCACACGCGTCGTTCCGGGTTGCCGTCCAGAGCCGCTGTGCTACTAAGAGGGTGTCGCAATGCTGGAGATGACCGCTGTCATCATATTCGAATACAGCGGAGAAATGTGAATGTGTGCATAAAATCGGGCACGAGCCGGGCGCCGCACGCGCTACCCCACGGAGTTGTAGTCAGTCTCAGAACGGTGCAGAGGCGGGGCAGTGGTGTCTTGTGACAGTGTCGGTGTGTCAGTGCTCAGAGTGGCCCTACGGCATCGCATGTCGGAGTGTTGACAGAGTGTTTGAAAGCTGTAACATCAGTGCGAGTGTGTAATGTGTGGAATACAACTGGTGAGTAAATAAATAAAAAAATAATAAAAAAATATTATGTGGTGTCAGATTCATATCGCAGAGAATTAGAAAATATGTTGTATTATTGGCTTTCAGTTGGGGGTGTCTGCACCGCCTGACAAAAGATTGTGAATCAATTAGTGAGATTTGGCGGGCCTGCTCTGGTGAGTACATGATAAGTTACTGTGTAACATCGGAGTAAGCAATAGTGTTTGATGTTGTGTGTGCAGGGTTAGGGTGATTTTTTTTTCCGCATGTGTAAGTTGGAGAGTGGGAGTACTCGTCATTCTGTTCCAATGTCAAAACAAAAAATCGTGTGAAAATTTGAGCGAAATCGGACAAAAATTAAAGGTGGCGCAACGCGGTGCAAGTTTAACATTAGTGTCTTATGGGACAAACTGTTGAAAACTAAACATTTGGCCTAGGCCCTTGAAAAAATTTTGGCGGTCCAAAATAAGTCTAGAAACGGGTACTACGACGAAAACCGAGTCTGCTGATATGCCACACTTCACTTTCGCATCTCCCGTTGCAATTAAAATTTCCCTGTATTTTGTGTATTTTGGGTCAAATTTGACATAATTGGCGGTTATTTTCTACCATATGGGAGATACCAAAGTGAAGAGTAGCATATCCATAGACTCGGTTTTTGACGTAGAACCCGTTTCTAAACTTATTTTGGACCTCCAAAATTTTTCCAAAGGCCTAGGCCAAATTTTTGGTTTTCAACAGTTTGTCCCATAAGACACTAATGTTAAACTTGCACCGCGTTGCGCCACCTTTAATTTTTGTCCGATTTCGCTCAACTTTTCACACGATTTTTTGTTTTGACATTGGAACAGAATGACGAGTACTCCCACTCTCCAGCTTACACATGCGGAAAAAAAATCACCCTAGTGCAGGGTGCGATGAAGTGCAACTGGTGTGGTGAGCAGTGCGGCGATGCTGAGCGACTTCTAGCTTACATCATTAAGCGCCATGCTCCGAAACCAGATGTGAGTGTTGCCTCGTGTTCCAAGTCAAAGATTCACACACAAAAGACAGACACACCGGTAGATCTTAGCTGCAACACTTGTGGGAAAATATTTAAGCATAAACGATCACTCAAACGACATGAGCGGGAGACTCATTCTTCTAAAACCTACTCTTGTGAAAAATGTAAAAAAATATTTAAAAATTTGAGAAACTTAAAGCAGCATCTGAAAAATTTAAAGCATGGTTCAGTACCTTCAAATACAGTACCTCCAATTAAGAAAATCCGGCGGGTGGCTCTAAAGTATAAATGTAGGCAGTGCAAGACTAAATTTAGGACCCTCTTTCTTTTATATTCACATAAGCGGTCTAGTCACTCCCCTAAATATGATAAGTATATCTGTGATGGATGTTGGCGGCGCTTTGTAACGCCAGGTTCACTGAGATACCATGTCAGGGGCTGTAGTGAAAAGAAAATGAAGGCTGAGCGTATCAGAAGGGTGCGTGAGATGTGCTCGTTTAAGCCGCATGTAAGTGGAGAATGGACCACGGAAAGTGCCATTGAAGGAGACGCTCGAATTCATAACCTTCTCATTACAGACCTTCATGATCTGCAGCTAACCCTGTTAAAAAACAAAGAAAGCATTAAATGTACGGCGCAGAAAGATCTGCAGGAGCTGCGTCGAATAAAGTGGTATCTGCTTTTATTCGGTGTCAGAAGTCAGGTGAAGAGGAGCCAGAAAACGCCATGCGTTATATGCGGTGCAGTCCGATAACAACCTTACGAGAAGAGGAATTGAGTGAGCAAATACAGGAGGCTATTTTGGGTGTGATTAATGCTTTTGATAAAGCTCAAGGGGAGGGTTCCCAAATTCTTTTCGAAAAGGTGGAAAAAATTGAGTTAAGAGTGGCAAAATATTCTCCTCTTAAGGGTTCATCTTACATACCTTTACCAGAAAAATTTCAACATCCTTCAAAGGGTCTGATAAATATTAAAAATTTGGATGACAACAAATGCTTTTTGTACTGTTGTCTGGCTGCAGTTAAGCAGCCGGTAGAAACTCCCGCTGGCAGGCTGATACCATGATCGTCTAAACCGCGCGGAGCTCGAGTTTTGTAAACGTTCAAACAAATGAACGGAAAGGTTTTGCGTACTCAAACAATTTCTAACGTTTTCGTATTTTGTGTCCTCGTGGCTTAGGAGGGTTATCGCAGCTTTTTTACATTCACAAACACGTAAAATAAAATAAAACTAAAACTCGATAGTATGAGAAATTCAGCTACCGATCGTCTGTGCTACTCTTCTTTATTAAAATTTCAATGTTTCCGAACAGAGAAGCGCATCGACAACCCTCCTAAGCCACAAGCACATGAATAACAAAGACCAGACAATGGGTTTGAGTGCTAAAGACCCATCCGTTCGTCCGTTTGAACGTTTTCAAACACCCGTACGATCATGGTATCAACCTGTAAGCAGGAGTTTCCACCGGCTGAGTTAAGCTTCCAAAGAACCATCCAGAGAGAGTGAGCTGTTATCAGGATAGATTGAAAGAATTCAATATGCAGGGTATCAGCTACCCAGTTAAAATACAGGATATCACTAAATTTGAAAACCAAAATGCGGGTGTTAGTGTTAATGTTTTCGGGTTAGAAGAAGAGAAACATGTAGTGCCGATACGCATTACCAAAGAGATTAGGGGCTGTCATATAAATTTGTTGCTTTTGCGGGAGGGTGAGTGTGGTGAGGGAGAGGAGTCAGATGAAGGGGAGGAGGAGGAGTCTCATTATGTACTTATTAAGAACCTATCTAGGTTTTTATCCCATTTGACAACACGTAATAAAATGCTACATTGGTGTGAAAATTGTCTAACACCGTATGACACACACACAAAATACTTGGAGCACAGGCGGCACTGCATCGAGTATGGTGCACAGGCTGTGAAGATGCCGCGTCCACGTGATGCCACCCTGCGGTTCAGGCAGTGGGGGCACCAAATGCGTCACGACTATGTGATTTACGCGGATTTTGAGAGTATCATCGTGCCCTACAACTCCCCGTGTCCTGACCCAGCCGTCTCGTCCACAACGCGAGACAGTCGTCACGTGCCCTGCGGGTTCTGCTACGTCATCGTTAAGGCTGATGGGACTCTCCTTAAGGAGCCAGTGCTGGAGCACGGAGAGAAAGATATTGTGAAACGGTTTTTACAGTGCCTTCAAGAGGAAGTAAAACACATCACAGAGTTAAGGGGTGAGTTGTATGAGCTCGACATGAGTGAGGAACAGGAAAAAGACTTTCAGAAAGCTACAAATTGCTACATGTGTGGAGACGCGGTGCCGCGTGCCGGTGTGAAAAAGGTGAGAGACCACGATTGGAGTAAAGCAGAGCACAATTATAGAGGGGCCGCTTGTCAGTACCCATGTAATCTTAATCTTAAGCGTAAAACATACATACCTGTTCTTATGCATAACTTAAAAAATTATGATGCTCACATGGTATTATCTGAAATAGGACAACTGAGTGATGGAAGTGATATTTCTGTTATCCCCAGAAATAAGGAAAAATATGTAAGTTTCCAGTGGGGTGTGTTAAGATTTCTGGATAGTCTTGGATTTTTAAATAGCAGCCTTGATAGATTAATTGCCGATCTGACGGATGATGATATGTCTCTGCTTAAATCTATTTATCCTGCTAAAGAGACCAGAGCACTGGTAAGCCGAAAAGGTGTGTATCCTTATTCATATTTTGATTCATTTGCTAAATTTAAGGAAACGTCTTTGCCTCCGCCGGAAGCGTTCAAAAATGATCTGACGGGTGTGGATGTTAAACCAGAAGACTATGAGCATGCTCTTAATGTTTATAAAAAATTTAATATGAGTACTTTACAGGACTATCATGATTTGTACCTACTTACTGATACTGTTCTACTAGCAGATTGTATGGAGGCGTTCCGGAGAATGGCTATGGGTCATTACAATTTAGATCCTGTACATTTCTATACCACCCCTGGAATGGCATTTTCAGCTAGCTTATTATTTACAAAGCAGAGCTTAGAACTTCTGTCTGATCTTGAAACGCACTTATTATTTGAACGTGGGTTGAGAGGTGGAGTCGCTAGCGTGCAGCACAGGTATATTGAGGCTAACAATAAGTATATACCTGAAACTTTCACAGATTCAAAACCATCGTCGTATATTATGTATTATGATGCCAACTCGCTCTACGCCACGGCACTATGTTCAAAATTACCCACAGGTGGGTTTTGACATTTAACAGTAAAAGAAATTGATGATTTTGACCCTGCTAATATCAGCGCTGAATCTGATGTGGGTTATCTCTTTGTTGTGGACATGGCCTACCCTAAGCATTTACACGATGCTCATAATGATTACCCCCTTGCTCCAGAGCATATGGTTCCTCAGTACGAGGACCTATCAAAATTACAGAAAAAAATGTTGCGTGACTTCCAGTTGTCGGGGAAAAGTACCAAGAAGCTTATTCCAAACTTGTTTGACAAGGAGCAATATGTTGTATATGGGGACACTTTAATGTTATATTTAGAATTGGGTTTAGAACTGAAGAAAATTCACAAAATTATTGAATTTGAGCAGAGTGCTTGGTTGAAGCCGTTTATAGAACATAACATTAATATGCGGCAAAAAGCAACTTCTGAATTCTCAAAATCCTACTGGAAATTAATGAATAACAGTGTATTTGGAAAAACATGTGAAGCTGTGAGAATACACCGTAATGTTGTGTTAACAAAAAAGAGAGATAAATTCAGAAAACTTGTTCGGAGTCCTCTCTTTGACAGTTTTGAAGTATTTAATCATGATCTTGTTTGTGTCGAGCGTAAAAAAGCCAAAGTTGTTTTGAATCGTCCCCTTTTTGTTGGACAAGTGTGTCTTGATATTAGTAAAAAAATTATGTATGAATTCTATTACAAGGTTTTAAAGGTACGTTACGGTGAAAACATTGCAGTGGCCGCTGGAGACACCGACTCTTTGATCGTTCAGATTTTTACAGAGGATGTGTACGCTGACATGAATGAAATGAGGCAGTTTTTCGATACGTCAGACTATCCTAAAAATCATCCTCTGTATAGTTTAGAAAATAAGAAAGTAATGGGTAAGTTCAAAGATGGGCTTAACTCTGAACCCGTTCAGGCTTTTGTTGGGCTCCGTGCAAAAATGTATAGTTTTAAGACAGTCTCCCAGAAGGAAAAGTCAGTGGGAAAGGGTATTCCTCGCGAGGCTCTCAAGTCTCAGCTCACTTTTGATGACTAGGAGCAGTGTATAACTCAGTTTAGAGAAAAAAAATGTAACATTCCAAAAAATCGGCACAGACCGTCGCCATAATCTGTTCACGTCATATTGTGTAAAAAAGGGGCTTAGTTGATACGATGACAAAAGATATTTGGTGGACAATTATGTAACGTTGGCTCACGGACATTTTAAAATTAAATGTAATAATACAGATGATGTTGATATGGATTCTGGTATTGATGATGAGGACGAAGGTGCGAGGAACCTGAGAGAGCTCATATCATTGCAGGAGGAACTGTGTTTATAAAATGTGTTAAATATTGTGTAAATTGTAAAAAAAAATGTATATTGTATATAAAAATAAAAAAGAAGTATGTTAAAACATGTGTTTCCCTTCATTATCCCATGCCTTGCGGATGATTCGAAGTGCCTCCAGGAGGTGCTGCACTCTGCGGGCAGTGCATAGAGTTCTGCTGGGCGGACAGCGATACAGCCCTCGAGAGCTACTACTATCTGGCGGTGGCTCTTCAAACCGTATCAGCACGCGTGGTGAGTGCAGTGTCATCAACGATGGGTGAGACGCGGGCGCGCACGCGGCCGGGCGAAGCGCACGCTGCCTGCGGGCTAACTGCCCGGCCGCCTCACACACCCAGAGAGAGAGAGAGAGAGAGAGAGAGAGAGAGAGAGAGAGAGATGAGAGAGAGAGAGAGAGAGAGAGAGAGAGAGGGTTCGCCGCGAGTGAGGCGCGCGCGCGCGCGCGACGGGACAGAGCTACCCACCCGACCGCCTCACACGCTCAGAGAGAGAGAGATAGAGAGAGAGGAGCCCACCGAGAGGTGTACCTTTAATTGCGCGGGTGTGGGGGAGGGGGGGTCACACAGGGGCTCGTATAAAAGACGCATGTGATAGGTCACGAGAGTCATTTCTGTTTAGAAGGTAATACCGATATGTGGCGTATGCGCCACCCTTTCACAGCCTGCCTAGCGAGTCCGGCGGGAAGTGGGAAGACTGAGTTTGTCTTACGATTTCTACGACACCTTTCAGATCTGGTAGAGGGGCAGATATCTCATATCGTTTGGTGTTACGGTCAAGAAGGGGGTGTTCCTGGGGCCGTGCTGAAAAACCCCGCGATTCAGCTTCACCGCGGATTGCCTTCAGAAGATTCCGGTGTGCTGCAGGCGGATACCTGTTTGATATTGGACGATCTCATGAATTTCGCCTTAAATGACCTGACAATATCTGAATTGTTTACAAAGGGTTCACGTCATCGTCGCATATCGGTGTTCCTCTTATCACAAAATCTGTCTCATCAAAGCAAACATTCTAGATCGATAAGTCTGTCGACGCGTTACTTTATTTTGTTGAGATCTGTTCGGGATAAGGCGCAATTTATGAATTTGGCGAAGCAGGTATACCCCGAGGATTCTCGCTCGCTCTGCAATGCTCTAAAGGATGCTTGGTCGACACCATTTTCATACCTGATTATTGACCTGGATCCTAATACACCCGAAGCTCTGCGATTTGTTTCAACGATATTCCCCAGTGATCCGCATCTGACAGTGTACGCGACGGACAGAGGGGATTTTTTTAAGATTTAAACGACCCGACATCGACCATCTCCGATTTGGCTGAAAATTTTACCAGAGGTTCATATCATGTCCCTAGAAACCAAAACCAAATTTCAGCCCGATCGGACAACCCTGTGGGAATCGGCAAGGCCTTACATTTTTGTCTTTCACTTTTGGCTTCGTTTTTGGTAAAAACTAAAAATCTTCATAATTCTTGAGCTAGGGTGGAACTAGTGGCGGTCAGAGTTGACTTAGCCGTCAAATGAGCTGAGGAATCCGAATTCATTATCCGATTTCCGATTCGATGAAGTTTGACCATTGAATTTAGAGATTTTTCACTAATTTTAGACAAATACCCAAACTTTGGGTTTTTTATGACCGACATCGAAACTTGGGTCATACGCGGTGCCAAACCAAAGAGAAAGGACCAAAGTAACCTATGATGGCCGCACCTCGACCCGTTCGACCAAGTTGTGGCCTGGGGAGACCTCGCAAAAGTGTCAAAACCTCCAAAAGTCCTCAACGACTAAGTTTTCGCTTCCGACGTTCGAGGCCGTTAACGGGCACCAAACCACGATCTAGGCACAAGAAATGTGTGTCAAACTCATGTCGAGACCACAGCCGAGGCTCTCTGTAGCCCGAGCACCGGGTTAAGCGGGCTTCTAGAGGGTAGCAAACCCTTAAAAGTACATGCCTACTGCCTACCTCAGGCGCCCAAGCCCAGTCTGTCGCTGTCGACTTCCTCGCTTCCCCGTCTCTCCCCTCCCTGCTCCCCTCGAGCCGACCCCACCCCCCCCTCCCCATAGGAAAAATGCAATTCCCAACCTCAACCGCATCACCTTCAATATAGAGAATAAATTACTTTCAGTTCGACGACATGATTAAAATTAGATCAAAAAAGAGAAGGATTATAATTCCCGAGGAAGAGACGTCACATCACCGTGAGGAAACACGAGAAACAGTGCCATTCGTTTCCTGTCGATGACTTCGAGCTGGAGCCGGCTTCGTCAGATGCTGCTAAACATGCATAACGCAGTTAAAATCGGAAAAATCATGAACAATCAACAGTTTTCTAAAAACAAATTACTAACAAACCTCGGCTAAATCTTTTCATTTCCCACAATGACAAAACTACAAAACTAAACAATATTAATATAATAATAATTAATAATATTTACGTTTTCTTGCAAGGAAAAAAAACTTTTTGACTTTTCATAACATGTTCTTAATTTTTAGAAGGTATTTGCTCTTAATTTTAATGTAAAATTTTCTTTGTAAATTGCTTCCAAACACATGTTCTTGAAATTAAGTTGGATTTTTTTTAACAGTGGAAGCCGGCTCCAGCTCGAAGTCATCGACAGGCAACGAATGGCACTCACTGTAAAAAAAAATTGTGCGAAAAATTCCACAAATGTATATGAAGTTATTTACAGATACATTGTGTGGGATTTTTGCAATACAGCTGTGTTGCAAAAATCCCATACGTGTGTGTAGGATCTGCTACACAGGTGTAGGACTTTTCCTATACGGATGTGTGGAAAAAATCCCATACGCGTGTGGGAGAATTCCTAGAGAAGTGTGGGAATTTTGTGGGATACTTTTTGAAAAAGAAAATGATTTTTCATTCCTCCCTCGGTACGTCTCTTCCTCGGGAATTATAATCCTTCTCTTTTTTGATCTAATTTTAATCATGTCGTCGAACTGAAAGTAATTTATTCTCTATATTGAAGGTGATGCGATTGAGGTTGGGAATTGCATTTTTCCTATGGGAAGTCGGCTCGAGGGGAGCAGGGAGGGGAGAGACGGGGAAGCGAGGAAGTCGACAGCGACAGACTGGGCTTGGGCGCCTGAGGTAGGCATGTACTTTTAAGGGTTTGCTACCCTCTAGAAGCCCGCTTAACCCGGTGCTCGGGCTACAGAGAGCCTCGGCTGTGGTCTCGACATGAGTTTGACACACATTTCTTGTGCCTAGATCGTGGTTTGGTGCCCGTTAACGGCCTCGAACGTCGGAAGCGAAAACTTAGTCGTTGAGGACTTTTGGAGGTTTTGACACTTTTGCGAGGTCTCCCCAGGCCACAACTTGGTCGAACGGGTCGAGGTGCGGCCATCATAGGTTACTTTGGTCCTTTCTCTTTGGTTTGGCACCGCGTATGACCCAAGTTTCGATGTCGGTCATAAAAAACCCAAAGTTTGGGTATTTGTCTAAAATTAGTGAAAAATCTCTAAATTCAATGGTCAAACTTCATCGAATCGGAAATCGGATAATGAATTCGGATTCCTCAGCTCATTTGACGTCTAAGTCAACTCTGACCGCCACTAGTTCCACCCTAGCTCAAGAATTATGAAGATTTTTAGTTTTTACCAAAAACGAAGCCAAAAGTGAAAGACAAAAATGTAAGGCCTTGCCGATTCCCACAGGGTTGTCCGATCGGGCTGAAATTTGGTTTTGGTTTCTAGGGACATGATATGAACCTCTGGTAAAATTTTCAGCCAAATCGGAGATGGTCGATGTCGGGTCGTTTAAATCTTAAAAAAATCCCCTCACAGCGCTTTACAACAACTACAAAGTCAGCAGCGGGAGCACGGCGGCGGCGGCAGCAGCGGGTGCTCGGGCGGCGACGGTGGAGCTGTCGTTGAGGTTAACCAAGTCGGGGGTAATATTTTCATGCAATAATGACGGAAAATAATTCATTGGAAAAACTCGCACGGTGTAGGCACCATCTTTACGTGCTGCGCGATAGCCCTCCATCTGTGCAGAAATCGATAATTAAAAGTGCCGACAAGGATTTAATTTTAAGCATTTGTGAAATTGCTCTAAACATTTTGAAGGGGTATCTTGTTATCGACGACAAGTCGCGCGGTACACTCGAAAAGTATAAAAACGTGCTACGCAATTTAGCGGATGTGAGAGAACGCGCACCGCCCCGACAGGCCGGACGAGGCAGGCGCAGCGACGCCCCGCGAAAACGCAAGACCGCTGCCGCCGCGTCGGCAGAAAACTATTGGAAAGTAAAGCGCCGTTATCTGCAACAGAAAGGTAGTGGAGCCTTTCTGACTGCCCTCATCTCTTCGGCTATCGGGGGCATTGTGGGGAGAGTGATAAGCCGAGTTGTTGTACCCAACCAGAAAAAGGAGTGAAGAAACATTAAATAAAAGAAAATGAGCGGTGTTCGTGGCGGTGGTGGCGGCGCGACAGTCTTAAGAAAAATGTTGATAATATCACCGGAGCAGCTTGAGCGAATGAAGCGGGAGGCACTGAGAGACATGCAGAAAGAAGTTGAGACGAAAATGCGAGATACTTTGAAAAAATCGGATCAATCTGGTATCGCATCGGAACAGACGTATGGGGATTGGGATAATTACCGTGCGCTGCTTCAAAAGTATCTCGATTTAAAACGTGACGAGAGGGAGACTAGCGTACATTTGCCCATATACGAGGTCGGCGAGGCGGAGCAAGTCGACGGCGAGGATAGAAAGACAGTGTCATCACTTCAGCGAGCCCTTGAAAAGAGCGAGCGTGGCTCTGTCAAGGCGGAGCATTCGTCGGCAGGTACTGTCACAGGTGCGGCGGCCGCTGTGGCTGCGGCAGCCACAGCCGCTGCCCCTGCAACTGCAACAGCGCCTGCAACAGCGCCTGCAACAGCGCCTGCAACAGCCGCCGCCGTGAGTCGCAAACGCAAGAGCGAGCCTTGGAGCGAGTCCTTAAAACGAGAGGAGGGTAGTGACGGGAGAGGAGACGGCGAGGAGTGGCAGGCTAAAGGTTTTTTTCGCGGCGCTCCCGTCTTTGCCCACCGCATGACCCCCGACTTGAACTATGATGAGGATGAGATACCACGCGCCCTACCGCTTCCTTCAAAGGCATCGTCGCCATCTGGCGGTGAATATGGCACCGATGAGTGCGGACGACGAAATACCTCAAGCCTTTCCCTCGAAGACATGCTGAATGTAATAAGTCAGCATTGCGACACCCTGCCCGCGACCAACGACTCGAGTCTGCCCCTGTCGGCATTTCTACGGCGCGAAGCCGCGGAGGTGATGCCAACCACCTCACCGGAGCGCGGTCGAGGCGAGCCCGAGCCGCCAAGCGCCTACTCGACTCCCTTTCACTCGCCTTCGAAGCAGCCGGCGGGGTTGCCTGCTCCACCCCCGCCCGCGGACCAGAGCGAGACGACCTCTCGTAGCGCACCATCCCCTCATGTTCGCCAGTTGCGCTATGGGCGCGATGTTGTATGGACGCCTGTACAGTTACTACTATCGCGTCGAAAGAAATAAGGGAGGCGGAGAGAGGCGTCGTCCAGACCGACGACCTGCTTCACGTCGGCGATGGTACCGATAAAAATGCACTGGCTTCCGCTATTAACCCTGCGGAGCGGCCAGCGAGGGTCGGGCTCAGTCAAAACGCGGGGTAAGCGCAACGCCACCGCGGGCGTGGGCGCATCGGGTGCGCCGCTCGGTGCCGCCGCCACCGCCGGTGGGCACCGCCCCGCCCCTTCGCAGAGTCAGCAGCAGCAGGAACCGCGAGGCCACTGCGACGAGGCTAACAGCGAGCGGTGCCAATACGTAGACCGAGAGCTGCGTGATATTTATTATAATCTAAACAGCCCCACAGCTTTCGCCTCGTTTAAGGATGTTAAAAGAGCAGCGCGAGCGCGCGGCATCAGCGAGGCGGAGACTCGCGAGTGGTTACTGAGTCAAGAGGTCTACACTCGATACAGACCCGCTCGAAAAAAATTTCCATTAAATTTTTACAATATTAGAGGTTTATATGATGTATACGAAATGGATCTAAATGACATGCGTAAATTGTCGGAATATAATGATGGTTACAATTATATCTTGACTATAGTTAACTGCCTCAGTCGCTATGTCTGGGCTTTTCCTCTAAAAACGAAAACAGGCAGGGAGGTGGCCAAAGTATTAGACAATCATTTCACCTCTTCTCAGGCAGTTCGACTCTGTCAAAGTGACAAGGGTCGTGAATTTGTTAATAGAGATGTTGCGAGCATTTTTCGAGGGGTACACGACTTCGACCAATCCCTGTACACCCAAAAAACAATCTCTATTCTAATCCCTTCCAATCCCGTCCAATCTTACCAATCCCTCTCCAATCTTTCCAATCCCTCCCAATCCCCCAATCTCATTCCAATCCCTCCCAATCCCATTCCAATCCCTCTCAATCCCATTCCAATTCCTCCCAATCCCATTCCAGTCCCTTCCAATCCGACAAATCTTCCCAAAATCCTATGAACGTACTCTTCAAAACGTGTCCCCACACTGCGGGAGGCAACGCTAATGATAGCGCCTGATACGGTCTGGGTAGGCCAACCAGCCGAGCAGCTGTGTGAAGTCGGCGGCCCGCCCTGGCGCCTACGGCAGGGGCGTCGACCTGGCAATTTTTCACGGGGCAAAACAAGGGGTGTTATGAAAGTTGCCTATTTACAAGGGGCCACTGACGCTTCCGTTATTTTTTGTAATTTGTGCTTTCTAAGTTTTAAGCATAACATTGAGTAAATTCACTTTTAATGGAATTTTTCGAAAAATTATAAAGATAAAGAGCGTTTTCAACGAACTTCGAAAAGTACACAATACCCAACCATATCTGTAACGTTCCGTGCGTGTCGCAAGCGAAGCGAGCGAAAAAAAAAAGAGTTTTTGTGTTAATTTAAATGCAGTTTTTCGAGAATACTTTATGGAATTAGTCGGAATTGGCAGAGTCAAATTGACTTCAAATATTCCCAGAGTATATACATCATCATGTTACTCGTCATATGTGGTAACACCTAGGCGGACAAGAATAATCGGATGTCGCGAGCGAAGCGAGCGAGAAGCCAGAGCCGAACTTCTGTTCTTTTCTAGCTTAGGGTCAATTTTAGATGAGTGTTAACGTTAAATGTAGTGGTTTGTTATCTATTATTATTATCTATTATTTTGACCCTTGTTTCCCCCCCCCCTGCCCCCTGCTGCCCAAAAGTTGGGGGGGGGGCATTGCCCCGGTTGTCGACGCCTCTGGTCTACGGTGCTGACTCGAAGGTCGTTGATTCATATTCGCTTTCAATTTTGGCGCCTTTTACTGGGTCTTGAGGGTGCTTCCTACAAATCTGGGTAGCTAGCTGGCTTTCTGGACATAATACAACATGGAAACATGGAATTATTCTTCGGGATAAAGTTTTGAAAAGAAGGTTTAATACTACTTAATCGAGTCAACTGGGGACTGATTCATTAGCTAACTGATTACCTATGTTTCTGAAGTTATAAATTTGAATCACTATTTGCATATAAAATGATCAATACTTAAATATAACTATTTAATTTTTTAACATCTAATTCTATTAAATAGTATTACACGTCTTCTTCCTAAATAACTTTAGCCCAAAGAATAATTCCATGTTTCAATGTTGTATTGTGTCCAGGAAGATAGCTAAGTAAAAGATATTGCATTGTCCCAAAACTCCTCGGGGATGAGCGCCCCCTCCTCCTTTCCTCTCTGTACTTTCCTGCCTGGCGCGCTCTGCATCCTCTAAATTCTCAGCGGTTGATTGGTTGCCTACTTAGCTCAGCGGCGGCTGATGAGTCAGGTGGGTTGCCTATGCAGGCGGCGCCAGCGTTTCCTCCTGACGTCGTTGACTTGGCGCGCAGCTGAAGGCTCATGTACGGGCGGTGAGGGGAGTGGCTTAGAAGAGAACGGCGCTTAGGGGCTGCTCGACTCCAATCCCTTCCAATCCCTTTCCAATCCCATCCAATCCCTTCCAATCCCTTCCAATCCCTTTCCAATCCCTTCCAATCCCTTTCCAATCCCTTCGAATCCCTTCGAATCCCTTCCAATCCCAGCCAATACCCCCAATCTACCCAATCGCGCCAATCCCCTTCCAATCCCACACAATCATTAAATCTCCAATCTTCGTACACATTTTTTGAGAGTCGTGTACCCCTCGGCATTTTTAAGAAATGGGGTATAAAGTTTCGCTCCCTCGAGAATCGCGGTAAGGCAGCCATGGTAGAAATTGTCAATAGAACGCTAAAAACCCCTCTTTGGAAACACTTTGAACGCAGAAACAGCTGGCGCTGGCTGGAGGCCCTCCCCAAAATTGTTTTCAATTATAACCATAAAATTCACCGCACGACGGGGATGCCCCCTGCCGATGTGACACAAAAGGATGTTTTCAAAATTTGGTCTAAAATTTACTTGACGCACACTGCACCACACCTGCTGGCTGGCTGGGAAGCGGGCCCCGCCGTGCTGACGCGCGGTAAACCCTCCACGCGGGCGCGGCGCGCTCAGCGGCGCGGCGCGCTGCCTCCACCGAGCTTTAAGCCGGGAGAGTTTGTCCGCATTTCCCTAACAAAAGAAATGACTGAAAAGGGATTTACCGCTAAATTCTCGAGAGACAAATATATAAAGTCGCAGGTATCGTGCATTTCTCTTCATTCCCTATGTACAACCTGACGGACCTAAACGACCAGCCTTTGCACGGTCGGTTTTACGGGCACGAGCTGCAGCGGATCACACCTCCCGCACCTGAGAAAACATATCGCATCGAGCGAATTTTGAACCGCAGGAGGGGGAGAAAGGGGTTAGAATATTTGCACACTAACTGGCAATGTACTTTTTCGTACATGAGAAATGTACGCATATAAACGTGCGGATTTATGTAAAATATCGTGCAAAATTATGTAAAATATTGTGCATAGATCTGAAGAATTTATTACATGTCGAAAAAATGCACAATATTAAACAGATTTATGTACACTATTCTACATAATTCTGCATGATTTTTTACATAAATCCGCACGTTTATATGCGTACATTTCACATGTACGAAAAAGTACATTGCCAGTTAGCGTGTGGTGAGGTGGCAGGATTATTCATCCGATTTTGATTCTTGGGTGCCTGCCAAAGAGGTGCAGGATATTTAACCTGTGTGTGTGTGTGTGTGTGTGTGTGTGTGTGTGTGTGTGTGTGTGTGTGTGGGTGTGTGTGTGTGTGTGTGTGTGTGTGTGTGTGTGTGTGTGTGTGTGTGTGTGTGTGTGTACCTTTATGTTAATTTCAAATATGTACATTTATCTGTGCAGTGATAGCTCACAGAGCTATTATCCAGACAACACTATAGCTCACTTTTCCGTGCACCTGAGTGAAACTATTTGTGTTAACGATAGTGGAAAGTTGTACGAGGCCGGGTTGGTTGAACTACACTAACCGTCTAGGACCAGATTTGACGCAACCCTCTCTCCAATTTTTATGTATACAGATTTCATTCAACCTCAGATTGTAAGCGATACGTCCACGCGTCTGCTTCGCGTTCTATCACCCTACAACCCTTCCGGACATTACCAATTTAACTCTATTTTTTATTCCCCGGTTGAAAAACAAAACATATCTAGCATTACTATATCTTTCAGAACAAAGACAGGTGAGCGGTACCCATTTCCTGATGGTGTCCAACCCTCCATTGCAGTCATCGACGTCAGAGAAAGAGATTAAGTGCGGAAAAAAAAATACATATATATAGTGAGTAAAGTTTACGCTGTGATTAGTATTCAAAATGCAGCAGGCTTATGAAGACCATTTCGCGAGTCAGGTGCAGCTGGGGAGAGGGGCTAGGGCTGGCGGTGGGGGTAAACCCGCCGGCATAGGGACAGTGTATCACGCCAGCTTCACGCGTCAAAACGGGCGCGGTGGTCTGTGCTGCGGCTTAAGTGGACGATATGTTACAAGTTTTGCAACGCCTCTCATTGCGAAAGGTGTGCGTGCTCTCGCTGAAGAGGCGGCGGGGGCGGGATTCGGATTGTATCACGATTTGACGAGGCCAGACCGATCGAACTCATTCGATTACGTTAGGGATGCGGCTGCAACTCGTCTCGCAGAGGCAGGGCGTAACCTGAAACGCCGGGCGCGCGTGGCACTCACGGGACGCGGTGCTAAGCGGCCCCGCAAAAAGACTCCTAAGAAAGGCGGTAAGAAAAAGAGGTCCTTACCTAAGAAAAAAGGTGCTATAAAATCAAAGCGATCTCCCGCCGCCAAGCAGACGAAGACGAGCTGCCGACGAAAGCAGACAGGGCGTGGAGCAGCAAGCACTTTTCCGTCGGACATATTTTCTTAACAATGGAGTCTGCACCCGCTACTGTTGTAATGCCAGGTGAACTTGATATATTTTCACCAGAACAAGTTCAGAATGCTATATTAGACCAGGAACTAAGTCTTTTGAAGCCCATAAGTGTGATCTCCTACCCTCTAACTACGCTCGAATTTCATTCGCGGGGAACTAATGACCGTTACAGGCGCCTAGATGAGACTTTCTTGGATGTGGAAGTGTGCCTACGTGCCGAGGATGGTTCTGCTCCTATACTCGATCAGGACGTAGCTTGCATTTCCAACTTGCTATACAGTTTGTTTCAGACTTGTGAAATTTATTTTAATGAAAAACTTGTTGTACGCATAGACAACTTTGGGTATTACTCTTATATTAATACAATGCTCAGTTTTTCAAAACAAGCAGCTGATACGTTTTTAAAGTCAGCCATGTTTTACCCTGACACACCAGAGTTTTTTGAGACGGCGGGGGAAAATAATAAAGGTTTTATGAGTGGAAAAGCCCTTTTGTCCGGCGGTAGACCATACCAGTTGTACGGCAAACTCAGATGCGGTCTCTTTAACCAACCGCTTCTGGTGCCGCAAGGAATTGATCTCAGAGTCAAGTTGAGCTTTGCTAATGAAAATTTCTACATGTGGGTATCGGCAGGCGCCACTAGCATAAGGTTACACGTAACCGATGCGACTCTGCAGCTCCAAAATGTTGTCGTGTCCCCCTCCCTGCTGCTTTCACACGCCCGCATCTTGAGTCAGGCGAACGCTCATTTCCCCTACAAGCGTGTGGAGACGAAAACCTTTACAACACCGTCAGGAGGGCGTAATATTCATTTAAATTCAGTTTGTTCGGGTCGCATACCATATTTTATATGTTTAGCGATGCTAGAAAATTCAGTATTTAATGGAGATCGGAAACGGAATAGTTTTACTTTTGTTCACAAGTCTGTGCCATCTATTTCAGTTTACGTAAATTCCCATGAATATAAAATTGGGCCGATAGACTTTCACTCTACACATCCAAATTTTCTCAAATCCTATTATCAGAGTGTGATCACCTCCACGGGTGCCGATAAGCGACCGGTACCTCATATGCTGACTCCCGAATCGTTCCAACATGGTTCATTCCTTGTGTGTGTGGACACGTCCGCGGATGGCAGCGGTAATGCTTCACATTCCAGCATTCCTAATGCAGGTGTTGTAAGAATTGAGATTAATTTCGCCAAACCCCTAGACACGGCTTTGACTTGCCTCGTGTTGCTCGAGTTTGACTCTGTTTTAACGATCGACGCTAGTAGGAATATTTTGTTATATTAATATGGATACGCTTGATATAGAAAGCGTTTTACGTAGGAATGCTAATACTAAGCGATATTTTATTGGGGTTTTTGCAGCCAATCGGCTGCCTCGCGCCCCTCTACCGCGACCAGCCGTAATTATAGCAAACCATGATACCGACCGCTATAGCGGCTCGCATTGGGTAGCTTTTTATCTGCCTGTACATCTTCGGGGGGTAGAATACTTTGATAGTCTTGCACTCTTAAAATCCTACGAAGAATTTTGTTCGTATTATGAAAGATTAGATCTGTACAGTACGAAGAATTTTGCGCTGTCATAATACGAACAACCCAGTCCATAAGTTACGAAGAGATTTATTCGTAGAGTAACTTTGTCAGTATGGTACGAATAAAGAAGCAAAGCAACAATTTTCTTCGTAGGAAAGTAGCTTGTTCGAACCAAATAATTAAAATCGATATCAAGGATCGTGAAAAATTCATAATGAGTAGTGCTTGTTAAAATAAATTCATGTATGTGCTATCACACTTGATCATATGAATAGAAAAAGCAGGGGACTTTCAAGCAAGCAAATATTAGTAAATCAAAGAAACACAAAAATAAGTATCATGCAAATTGCATGAAATAAATTATTCTCAAGTAAATGTTGGGAAACATACTACCCCCATTGGTATGAAAGTGAAGGAAGATCATTGAGGTGGAAGAGGCAATCTTAATAATACAGACAGTTACACAGCTTGTTTCAAAATAACAACGAAAAAGGATCTCACCACTAACACATTAGAACAACAATATGGATAACCCCAAAACATGCAACAACAAGTAAGAGACTCAACACTTTAGCATGAAGACATGAATATGACCACAGTGAGACATGGATAAAAACACAATGAGCCCAGGGTTATTAATTCTGACATCTAGCCTTTAGGTTATGCAGTTAACCAAACTAAAGAATCTAGATCACTCACAGGTAGAGGTGTTCCTTTACGTTGCTGCCTCATTTCTGCCGAAATATTGAGGTAGAAATTTACACTTGTCAAACTTCAAGACCAACATCTTCTAGGAAAAACAAACAAATGTAACTCAGAACTAAACGACATTTTCGGGGCAAACACAAACAAGTGATTGTTTTGTTTTGTTCTGTAACGTTAACGTTAAACGCAGAATGGAGAAACGGACACTCATGAACTGGAAATAAGAGCTTTCCCAGGTTGAATTCAAAGAAGTTAGGCGTGTGGTTTGGGATAGGCGTGGCGTAGTGCTGCGCTCTGTCCGCAAGGGAGCGCAAGCTCCGGCCGCGACGGCGGACGGCAACATGTTCGGTGATTCCGATGGTGCCCTGTCGAAGCCCCCCGTGCAACACCAAGGGGCAAGGTAGGCAGACCCGCCGAACTCTTTGGACTCTGAAGTGCTAGTCGTGCTCCCCGGCGGCGAGCAGCGCCCGCGGCGGCGCGTCCTGGGGGATGCACTGCTGCGCCCACCCCGCGCGTCCTGGTCCTCCATACTCGCGCACGCGGCGGCGCGTCCTGAGGGATGCACTGCTGCGCCCGCCCCGCGCGTCCTGGTCCTCCATACTCGCGCCCGCCCCGCGCGTCCTGGGGGATGCACTGCTGCGCCCGCCCCGCGCGTCCTGGTCCTCCATACTCGCGCCCGCGGCGGCGCGTCCTGAGGGATGCACTGCTGCGCCCGCCCCGCGCGTCCTGGTCCTCCATACTCGCGCCCGCGGCGGCGCTTCCTGGGGGATGCACTGCTGCGCCCGCCCCGCGCGTCCTGGTCCTCCATACTCGCGCCCGCGGCGGCGCGTCCTGAGGGATGCACTGCTGCGCCCGCCCCGCGCGTCCTGGTCCTCCATACTCACGCCCGCGGCGGCGCGTCCTGAGGGATGCACTGCTGCGCCCGCCCCGCGCGTCCTGGTCCTCCATACTCGCGCCCGCGGCGGCGCGTCCTGAGGGATGCACTGCTGCGCCCGCCCCGCGCGTCCTGGTCCTCCATACTCGCGCCCGCGGCGGCGCGTCCTGAGGGATGCACTGCTGCGCCCGCCCCGCGCGTCCTGGTCCTCCATACTCGCGCCCGCGGCGGCGCTTCCTGGGGGATGCACTGCTGCGCCCGCCCCGCGCGTCCTGGTCCTCCATACTCGCGCCCGCGGCGGCGCGTCCTGAGGGATGCACTGCTGCGCCCGCCCCGCGCGTCCTGGTCCTCCATACTCGCGCCCGCCCCGCGCGTCCTGGGGGATGCACTGCTGCGCCCGCCCCGCGCGTCCTGGTCCTCCATACTCGCGCCCGCGGCGGCGCGTCCTGAGGGATGCACTGCTGCGCCCGCCCCGCGCGTCCTGGTCCTCCATACTCGCGCCCGCGGCGGCGCGTCCTGAGGGATGGATGCACTGCTGCGCCCGCCCCGTGCGTCCTGGTCCTCCATACTCGCGCCCGCGGCGGCGCGTCCTGAGGGATGCACTGCTGCGCCCGCCCCGCGCGTCCTGGTCCTCCATACTCGCGCCCGCGGCGGCGCGTCCTGAGGGATGCACTGCTGCGCCCGCCCCGCGCGTCCTGGTCCTCCATACTCGCGCCCGCGGCGGCGCGTCCTGAGGGATGCACTGCTGCGCCCGCCCCGCGCGTCCTGGTCCTCCATACTCGCGCCCGCGGCGGCGCTTCCTGGGGGATGCACTGCCGCGCCCGCCCCGCGCGTCCTGAGGGATGCACTGCTGCGCCCGCCCCGCGCGTCCTGGTCCTCCATACTCGCGCCCGCGGCGGCGCGTCCTGAGGGATGCACTGCTGCGCCCGCCCCGCGCGTCCTGGTCCTCCATACTCGCGCCCGCGGCGGCGCGTCCTGAGGGATGCACTGCTGCGCCCGCCCCGCGCGTCCTGGTCCTCCATACTCGCGCCCGCGTTTGACAGTCGTCTCGAGGTGGTGGTGAGGCGCCCCTGCCGCACCTCGCATCCTGGATAGGTGGAGACAACCCGGCCCGCACGCTCCTGTCTCTCTACGCTGCCTGCTTCGAGTGCGCGGTGGTGCTGGAGTGCGATCGCACTCAGGGCCTTGGCTGCTCATAGCCCTTCCGTCAGCCGCGCGAGGTAGGCATCCACTTCTGCAGATGTGTGTCGCGGGCCTGCCTACACGCGACGATAAGGACTCTACCATACCCAAGCCCACAGGAGGGCTCCTCTCCTCACTTCTTACTGCACAAGAGGCAGCGTGAGTTCAGTACACTTCATTAAGCTGATGGTGAAAATTTAAACATATCAGCTTTTTGCAGTGTTCTGTACTCTTGCGAACCTCGGTGGCAGTCGCACCAGTGACGGGCGGCAGGTCATCTTCGGGCTGTAACATCCTTGGGCAGTAAGCCTCGTATCGGCCACGCAGAGGCACCCGCCAGCGAGGGCTATAAGGCCTGCATCGTCTGCCAAGTCTGGTATGCCCCTTAGTGGACGCTCCTCAAAAATGTTGTCATGCAGGTGTTCTACATGATAAAAAGCAGGTTCGTTGTGACTCTCTACCAAAGACTAGTGAGAAGATCTTACAATAAAGGAGTGTTTGGGAAAATTGAATCTACTGAGTTGTAAGTAAGAGTTTGCCCCCATAGTAAATGTTTTTAGACCCTTAATAAATTAAAAGCCTTGAGCAAGCTGTATCAATCAACAAATGTAAAGTAACCAAAGGCAAGAAAATAATCAAGATAGTAATATCAATGTATTGTTAACAAAAATTAAATAGATACATTTGCATAGAATAATTAAAACAGACATCTGTCAATTTTTGTACCAATGTTTTGGTAATCTAAAAATAAAATTAACATTTTGCATAGACTATATCAGATAGATATCAAACATTCATCAACTTTTTGTACTCCGAAACAAATGTTGACAGTCGTCCAGAGGTTTTCTCAGGAGCCAATTTGTACAGGTAGTAACTAACAAATCTATACACATTCTTCCACCCTAGGCAGTAGTGACTGCCAAGCACACAGTGGGCCTTTATTAACAGGTCCACTGCTCTCACTGGCATCGTGTCAGGAGGCAGGGTGATGTAATGGCCGTCCCCTAGTGCCAGTGCCAAACTTTCAAATTTTTTGCAAGTGCCGGTTGCTATTATATATGGTTGGATGGCTCCACCTGCTTTGGTACGTTTCTCTAACATTTTTTCTTCAAGGCGGCTACCAATCTAAAACAATGTGGTAGAAAAATACAACATAAGTCTAAGTAGTGCCAACACAATTTTTTTTTTAAAGGAATTTTTTTTAAAAAGGAAAGAATTGAATGCATGATATTTACGGGAACCACTTCTACAAAATCATCTGGGCTAGGAAGTGTAGTCATGCTTTCCTCCCAAGAATACACCCTCTTGGGTCGAGGTAAGAACTTTGACAACACCAACATACTATTAAGTGCAGCTGCAAAGATGACACATTTTAGAAGTGGGAATCAGCAATTCACAATAAAAAAAATATAAATTATTACAGTACATACAATCACCATAAATAAAGCATTGATCCTTAGAATACTTTTTGGGATCCTCACTAGCCACCTTTAATAATAATGGAACATAGTCCTGGAAATCCTTTAAAAACAGGTGGTTTTTTTCCTCTCCATAAAGTTTTGAAAATTCACGGTCAATCTGAACAATGCAAGAAAAGGAATGAAAATTGTTTCAAGCAAAATAAGTAAAACTCCATTTTAAAACCAAAAGTAGACTGACCATTCTCCCCTCAAAAGATTTGAGATGAGGGAATGCAAATAAAAGCAATCGTGTGGAACATTTTACATTATTCACCAAATCTCGGCGTTCATCAAATGTTTTCTCCATCAGGTTCTCTATGTTGTTTCTTTCACCATCATCAGCTCGCACCATTGCTAGTAGTACAGCCTTCGAACCAAGAAAAAGCAGGGTACACAGCACTCAAACAAAATAGACAACAGCACCATGTGCAATTTAAGGATATAGGTATAAAGTTACTCACCTCTTTAGACCGTGGAACATCATCTAGTACTAAATATTGTACTACAGGTTGGGTGTCAGGCTTTGCTTTCCTTCGTCTGTCTGATGACCCTCCACCCCTTAGGCGAACTGTACCATCCTGCCTTTGTTTGTTAGCATGATGATGGGCAAATTTGCCGGTATTATTTGCCCTGTCAAAGAGCCAAGTCTAACGGAATAACCAATCAGACATTAGATATATTGAATTGCAAATTACCACATACCTAAGAGTAAGTAATACATAAAGAAATATACAATTTGATAAAATAAGTCCATACCCAAGGTAAGTCAGTTGTCCTGATAGGGGCATTGGCCATTTTAGGGAATGCTCCCACAAGTGAAACTGCCATTCCCTCTCTCATGTCACTTGTCACAAGACTTGGAGACCTGGAAACAAACAGTAAATAATAAATTAAGGAGACCCAATTCACGTTTTATCAAGCTCCAATGAGTTTTCAGAACCTACTTTGCCTTATCATAAAGGTGTTTGAGAAGAAGGGCCACAACTCTTCTCAAGTTTTCATCAAACACTACCCCTTTGGATACCAAAGTATCCACACAAGCCTTGTCTTTTCTATCATCTACAGCGGTCAAAATGGAAACTACTAGATACTGGAATAGAAAAATAAATAGGATGTTTAAACTAAAAGGTGTTTCTAATGGGAATAAATCAACACTCCACACAAATTGTAGAGTAAAGTGGTTTACCTTACGGTTTAAGGGATTCTGCAGATATTTCTTTAAAACTAACTTTTGAGCTGAGTCCTGTACAGATAATAATTTGTATTAAAGTAACATGAATTATGAAATAATTAATTTAAAATAAAAGTTTGTGAGTGGTCTACTACCAGACACTCAGCGTCTTTGAATGCACTGAGTTCTTCCGGGATTGCCTCCTTTTTCAAAAGAAATATTATTGAAAATATTAGATAATTGATCAGAAATGAACAATAATAGAACTTTATAAAAATAGTTGTTTCTTACTTTATCTGCTCTCTCACTCTTGTGCTTCTTGGACGGAACTTCCTCGTCAGATGATGGATTATTTTCCTTGTCCTCTCTCCTCCTTTTACGGTCTTTGCGAGTACTATCCCTGCTTTCTTTCTTATCTTTATTACTCTTATGGCTCCTTTTACCTTTCTCCTTTTCTCTCACACCACTTCTCTCCTCTCTTGAAGCACTTTTACTGGTTCCAGGCTGTTCTCCAGGAATACCTAAAATCGGTTTGGAAGGGTTCAAACCTTCAGAGGGAAATAACAATTAATAAGCTTAGTTTGAGGAGAATTCACAGAAAGCCAGTAGATTACAAGAATTGTTTGCAATACCAAAGTCTTTCATTCTATTGTAGTTATTGATTTTTGCCTTTGCACCCTTCCTCTCATAGTTTGTCAATTTGTGAACGTCTTGTGGTTTGGCAAAGTTAACAAACACTTCATCATCAGACTAGGAAACAGAATGATATTATTAAGAGCAAGTCTTTACTAATAGATTAGATTAGAAAAAGAAAATGGGCACAACTACTTACCGCTATGACAGTAGACCTAGAGCTAGAGCTTGATGTTGATGACTGCGATGATTGGGGTGACTCTTTGGATTTGTCCTTGTTCGCATTAGAATTTGCACTACCTTTTCTTGAAACATTGTCTGCAGTTTCCCAATCAGATTCATTCCACTTGTCCTGGTTTGAATTAACATTCACGCTGCCTTTCCTAATATGATTATCTATATTTATAGTGGAAGTAGAACAGCCTAAAGTAGATGCCCCTAAATTAGATGAGGAGCAGGAAGAGGCAGTCTGCAAGGAAAAAAATATAATCATACAAGTATGAGGTTATGTTATTTTTAGAAGGAAATGTAAAGAATACAAATAGATGATCAATACCTCCTCACTTCTGAGTATACTGTCTACATTCATGGTAGAAGTGGAACAGCCTGAAGTAGATGCCCCTAGATTAATTGATGAGAGGGCAGAGGCAGAGACAGTCTGCAGGGAAAAACAAAATAATCATATAATCATGAGGTGACATTTTTTTACAAGGAAATGGAAAGAATACAAATAGATGATCAATACCTGCTCACTTCTGAGTCTTCTTTTCTCCACAACAATTTCAATCAAATCCATTAAGTCTCCAAGAGAAAGTCCATAACGATTTAACTCTTCACCACTTATAGCTGTTAACCTTTTGAGATGTCTCCCACAAATACCTTTCTCTAAAAAATAAAATAAAAGACAAAATTAAAATGCTCTTCTAAAACAAATTAAATAAAGGAAAGGGGAAAAATTCTAGTGAGCCACACAAACTTAAGAGCCTAAGCATTTAGAAATCCGTTTGCAAGTAAAGATATCAATGAATATATCGTCTCTCTTTCCAAATAAAAGAAACAAACAGAAAGAAACTGTAACCCCCAAGATAAAGTTATTAGAAAACAGATATTTGAGGTCAGTAAAAGATTCTTTCTTCCCTCCCTACATTTTTGTACTTCAAAAATTATCACCTGTAAGTTTTGAAGAGAATATTAGAAATTACAGATCAGCTCCCAAAACTGTTTCTGCTAGTGTTCTTCGAGGAGACAAGTAATAATTAACATTGTCTGCTGTCCATTTTGTCATTGGACGGTCTTGAGTAAGGCTGTTCCTTAGAATGGCTCGAACTGTGTTGCCTTCCTCAATGGAATAAGCTCCAAAAGCGGTGTCAAACTCTATCACATTACAATCTTTTGTTACCACATAAATATTTCCTTCATGCACATATAAGGAGAGGATTATTCCAAATAGTGGCATATTGTTCAATGTGAAAGGTAAATTTACATAGAGTCCCTTCTTGTAGAGAAATCCACAAGCTGATATTGCAGGAATTTCTTCAATGGCAGCATCAGAAGCCAATCCAACATCATTAAGCACCTCTCTGTACTTGCTTCTCTCTACTGTGAGGAGTTGTCCTGATGAGTAAGTAATTTCCTCCTTGGCTGCAATAGATAATTCTAACAACTGAGCACAGTGATTCATTTGGTGTAAATCTGCAATAGTCTTAGGAAGATTTTTAAAATTGCTAACAATGGCAGCAAATCTCTTAGCAGTTGCATGAATCCCTTCAAAGCGAAAACACCAATACAATACAAGAGGGCCATATTTTCTCATGAGAAAGCTGTAATGTAAGAGATGGTGGTGTTTATTTAAAGGCCGGATAACTTTTTTCTTTTTCTTCCTTAAGCCACCTTGATGATGTTCCGAAGTTGACGGCTGTTGTGGGTCATCAACTGCCTCCTCCTGTGCTTGATCCCGAAGGAAATCTTCATCGCAGTCTTCTGCATTCTGTTCCTCTTGAGTTTGACATTCAGGTGGGGGATAGAGTTGGAAGAACAAACTATGATGTTGCCGAACAAGGTCATCAAGTAACAATACATCATCATTTGAAACCACATGACTGAAAACTATGTCACTAATTCTCTTCAGCAACACAACCATTCTTAAATGAGGATTATCTTTGGGAACTGACAGAGAGACACAAATAAAAGGGAAAATACGCAGGAGGCACCAAGTCTGTGCTGCACTTTGATGCAAGATGTAACTACCTTGGTTTTGAATGGAGTCATCAGTGAAATTAGGAGATGGCTTATTTTTTAGGTCAGCTGGGCCATAGTTGAAGGTTTGGAGTGCATTATTAAAAGCTTCTGCTTTAAAATAGTTTTTCTTGCAACAAAATTCATGAAGAGTTATCTTGATTTCCATTGGAGCACAACCTTTTAATATGTCGTGCATGCCATCTTTGATAGCTGCCTCAGGAAAAGAGGAAAATTTTGACTTTCTAACCAACAAGCTTTTCCTTTCCAGTCCATAATTTGAAGCCACATATCTTTGAGATTGAGTTGCTAGCTCCTCTGTGTGAGCTAAGTGAGCATCTTTGGAGCGTAAAGTTCCCATAGCAAATATATCTCTATGCATGTCTGCACGCAAGACTAAGCAAAGGGTACAAAACCGATTAGCCGAAGGTGAAAGAAGTCCACACATCTCATGGGCTTCTAGATCATCTGCAGCAACTGCAACTATAGTGGCCCTTAAAGGATATGGTCTGTTATTTACAGGTACAATAACACCCTCCTCAGATTCTAAGTCTTCCATTTCTGCTAAGACTGGCTCTAAAAGGGGATCAATTCCACGCCCTGCCGGCAGATCATTACGGTATGCTTGGGCAAGAACAAAAATGGATCTCAAACGTGCATTCTCTTCAGGCGGTAAATTCTGAAGTTGCATATTCACTCCTATTATTTTATGGAATCCAGTTTTAGATCCCAAAGGGTTTCCACATTGGTAGTCATCTGCATGTAAATTTATTCTGATTGTGAATGGGTATTTATTGATCAGTTCATGATTGGCTCCGAGAGACCCATCAAGATAGGACCGTAGTTTTCCATCAGAGCTTTTCTGTTCTGAGTGAATCAGTTTAAAGAGCACAGGGTTGTTTAGTACGGAAGTTAAGATTTCCTTCACAGGAGTGTAATAAAAAGTAGTCTGTACCTGAACAGGAATGGAGTCCCCTGAGGCATTGATCCTGCTCTCTTCTCTCATACCCAACATCATAGTTTTAGGAGGAACCATATGAAATTTATCCTCAAAGTACTTCATCTGCTGGTCTTTTCTTAAAAGATTCTTGAAAGGTTGACATGGAGGCAGGTCACTCACACATTTGTCTATTATATTCTCATCAACATCTTCTGCTTTCAATCTTTTGATGATTTCCCCCACTGTGGCACGCACAATCTCTTCAATAAGCTTTTGTGACTCCGTGCCAAACTCAGTGATGGCAACACCAGTAACATTTCCCTTTCTACGTAAGTTTAAAATAAGCAAAGCTGCTTCTCTCTCAAGTTTGTCACTATAAGTCTCTTCCTCAACATGACAATCTTCAAATGGATTATCGAAATGTCTGTTGTTACTGCCTGGTCTGCCATTGCCAGATGAAGATGATGGAGGGGAGGCAAAAACACCGGTATTGGTACTGGATGCTCTTGATGATGTAGAGGATAAAGACGAGGATAGTGTTTTGGATGCTGATGTTGAGGCTGAAGATAATGACTCATCAGATTCCTCTTCTGATTCATCACTGGAAGGAACACGGTGATAATTTTGAAGGTGGCGAATAAAAGAACTTTTGATAAGAAACTTTCTTCTCCTGCAATCATCTTCAGTACAAATGAAAGGCGGTCCATGTTTGGGTCTTGCTCGATTAAGGTGTTTCTTGAATGCTTTCCGTCCACCTCTAATCAACCGATCACAGACATCACAGTGAACGCCCATTGTGCCCAAAACCTGAATGAACATAATACGTACGAGAAGAGAAATGACCATTAAATTACCTTCTCCCCATAAAAGTCATTAAAATTTAAATCAAAAATTATCTAGAAATTTAGAACTTTTAACTAAATAGGGAAATGAATAGATAGACAAGGGAAGTCTAGAGATATAAGTTCATAGTGGCTCATGTAGTTTATCCCCTTTCATAACAAAGAAATGTATGAGACAGATTATACTAACTTTCAATGTTGAGCAAGGCCTCTTCAGATAGACAATCACTCTCTCGGGCAAGTGCACAAAGTTCGGATGAAGACAGTTTCTTCACCCATGGAGTATCTGGCACCTCCATATCAAGCTGAATCTGGAACACTGAGAACAAGAGTATTGTTAAATGAGCAAAGCTTTTAAAAGGGTGGAAAATAGTTCGGGATGAAAGTAAAATGGGAGTTCAATGGTTTGAACTTAGAGTATGATAGAATAGCTAAGACGAGCAGGGGGAAAGGATGAATTCAAATGGCAGAAAGCGTGTGATCTAAGCAAGGAAACTGCTGATCCAGGCTGTATTATTCAACACGAGATATTCGACAAATGACAAATAGGGTGCGGGCCAAGGGGAAACATAACCTTATGTACCGAGTGCGATGCACGATCCGTATCTTTTAAGTTTACAAATACTGTTTTCATGAGGAAAACCTACACTACAGCATCATATTTTCAGTATTTCACTTTAAGATTTTCAATTAAATGACTCGCCGAAGAGAATTTTAACCTATACTGAAACGGGACCGGGGAATGCCTACGTCTTGAAAACAAGGAAATCTAGTTTATCGGGGCTGCTTCAGATTGCACAAACAAAGTTAAACAATCTTATTTTAAAGGCAACACCGCTTTAGCACTGAAATTGCAGATATTTCTTCACGGACCCAATTGTTAATTAAGTTGAAAAAGAACTGGTCTGTCTGAAAGGCCTCGGGTCTCGGGGGTAGGCAGGAGGCAGGCACTCAGGCTTTGTCCGAAAGGTGGGTCGGTGCGAGAGAGATAGCGTCCATTTGAATAGCATACGTTTGTCTCTCTCGCACACCGACCGATCGACGACCGAGCGGCTCACCGACCCACCTTTCGGACAGGCCCGGTCACATCGGAGCCGCCTGTGCAACCCGTGCAACCCCTGCAACCAACCACAAACAAGAAAATGAACACATTCGACTCGGCACAGACAAAGGGCCTGCATTTTAAAAGGGCAACAACATTCTGGGGGGGAGAAAAGAACAGTCCCGTGAGTCAAAACGGTTAGATTTTAAAACTGAAACAAATTTTTGCAATCTAAGTTCATCATTTTAAACTAAATGAACAGAAAAAATGCATTTATTTTACTCCTTATAACATTGATTTACAAAAGAACTATGAAGTTCTTGTTCCAGAAAGATAACAAATGTTAGTAACAATATTTCTTTTCTTCCTGAAGTGCAAATCAATCACATCGGTTGACTTGTTTTGGCTTTATGTAAGATACCTGATGTCTGAAATTTAGATAAGAGACTGATAGAAGGGTCTAGAAGGGAAGAGAGAATTGTAATAGAATTGTAATACCATTTTCTTCTTCTACAGGAAATTCCTGAAATTGGATAGTGCCTGTCAGTAATTATTAATCTTACAGCTTTCCCACAATGTTAAACTGGTTAAACTGGGCACCATTTTCAGAAGTGTATTTTAATTTTCCTCATTGAGCAAGTTTTTTGCTTGACTTGAGTGCCTATAGGTAACTCACTCAGCACTAGACTACTTAAGTATAGTTGCGGAGGTGTTAGATTGTTTTTAATCATTTTTTAAAAGAAAGTAATTAAACAACAAATGTACATTTCATGAGGGTGCCCCCACAATGTCTTGTTCTCAGCTGGCTTTCTAGACCGAATTCTCAGGAACAAGGTGGATTTTTGGTTAAAGGTCAAGTCATTTGGAAAAAAAAAGTGTGAGAGTGTGTAAACTAAACCAAATCACCACCAAATAATACAATTTTGATTTGACAGGACAGCTAAGTTATAGTTTTGATTCATGAACAAGGTATAATAATATTATTACTTTTAGTCATAAATAAAACTTGTATTATTTGAAGGTGAGTTGGTTTAGTTTACTCACTATTATACCTCTCCTTTCTAAACAACTTGAGCCCTTACAATAATTCCATCTTATCTCTAAGAATTCGGTCTAGAAAACCAGCTGAGTACAAGGACATTGTGGGGGCACCTTGAGATAAAAAAAAACTTCAGTTGATGAGTATCATGGTTTGGTTTGGGTAATTTAACACTAACACATTCTCTTTCTATTTAGTTTGTTCCCCTCCCTCTTCCCTTAAAAATTAGGCTTGATTAAAAAAGAAAATTGGTCAAGAATACAAAAAGGACTGTCTTATGCTCCTTGCATAATAGCATTTTGGGACCTCTGTTTAACTTTACATCTCAAGAGAAAGACATTTCATTTGGTTCTTTTAACACACTTATTACCATAGAAATGAGCAAAAGCAATTGAAGCATTGGAAAATTGTCAGTTCTATCAAACATAAGAAGACGGGCCTCCATCACAAGGGACGCGAGAGAAACTGCTAAGATTTCATACCTATAGCTGTATGCAGAATGGCGAAAGCCAACACCTTGTCTGATACGGGCATCCAAAGAAATTGTCCACTTCAAAAACTGCTGAAATCATAAAAGCAAACTCTTAAAAAACTAATTGCTGTAACAGACTCCTATCAACACCTTAGTAGAATTACGGGTACCTCAGTAGTTGAAGAAAAGTTTGTAATTTTTGTTTTCACATCAAGCACTTTTGAGAAATAACAGCATAGACATTTATAAGAAATGGCCATTCGATTTAGTCCTCCTGAAGCACAAAAGGAAGTCATAAGAATTGGTTATGGGCGAGGAAACCAAGTTTCATAGCAGAAAACATAACCTTGTCAGATGACGAAAACAAACCGCTGAAGACATATTAATAATCTGTCTTCAATTTTCATACATTTGCATAACCTCACACATAAACTGTTGACATGTAATCGTCTTCCTAGAGCAGTGTTATTCATTCGGTAGTTTCAAATACTTTCTCTGTTTTCCTTGATTTTCTTGATCACATTTTAAACACGCTGTTGCCATTTGCAGTTTACATTTCGAACGCGTCACACCTGGAGGGCGGAATGGTCTTGTTTTTTTGGCTGAAGCACATAGGACGATCGGCCAGGGTTGCGTCGGATTAAATTTGTACATGTCTTCAGATGCGCGCGCTGCGCGCGTCACACCCGTCACACCATTTCTCTCCTGGAAAGGACTGGAAAGAATCACATCTCGGTAGCCTATACACAGAAATTGAATATGAATCGAATCGTCAGACGCCGTCTGCTAAATTCTTAGTATTCAAACGACATGGCTCCTGTAAAAGTGCGAAAGTTACCATCACAATGTGAATTTTTTAACTTTGTTCTGTGTTTGAAATGACCCAACAGCAGTTCTTGATAAACTAAAGGTTAGTGTGTCTTTGGAAATCTATACTTTTCAATTACTATTTCACTTTTAGAGAGGTTGAAAATAAGAGGCTAAAACAATCAACACAAAATAATTATGTTACTATGTTTCTACTTGGCTTTTATGTGGACCTTTTGATGCATTTATTCAAAAGAAAAATTAGTGTACCCGATAAACCCCTAGAACGCAGCTTGGTGATGTGTCAATGGACTTTAATTTAGACTTACTGATGTGCTTTCTTTAAGACTTGTTCATAGATATAACTAATAGCTGATTGATACCTTTGATTTGAGTAATTATATTATCTTTTGACTAGTTGATTTTGAAGAATGGTGTTGGTAATCAATGCCTTTGAGTAATTCTCCTTTCCTTCGTATGATACAAACATTTTAGTGAGATTCAGACATTCGTACAGTATTAATGTTGCTGGTACGAAGAAATCTGATCGTAAGGCTCTGGCTGGCAGGATTTTCTATACGAACACATGGAATTTGTTCGTATTACAAATCTTTTCATCGTACTGTATGAATAATTCAAATTCATCGTACTGTATGAATCCCAGTTCTTCGTAGGATTTTAAGAGTGTGGGGAATATACTTCTAATCCTTATTTTATAAGATTCATAGGTGTTAATGGAGGGCTTTTGAGTCATAGTAAGCGTCGTATTCAGAATGCTGCTTCAGATGTATGCGGGGAATATTGTTGCGTCTTTGCATATTTTTGCTGTACCTCAGGCGGCTCTATTTGTTATTTCGTTAGAAAGTTCGCATCAAACTGGAAGAATAATGATAGGCTTGTGGTGAAAATGTTCAACCGCATATTTACATGTCAAGTTCACTTTGCGCGCCCCTCGTTACGCGCTGTACACGCGCAGACTTGCGCACCGCACTGCCACACGGGTCGGCGGCGGCGGGGTTGTGCAGCGACCCCGCTAGGAGGCTAGTCCGAGTGCCGCACGGGTTGTCGGCGGTGAGGCGTTGCCCTACAGCCCCACTATGAGGCTAGACCAAGTGGGACCTCCCCCTACCACGGCTCGTACGCCCGTGTCTGTTCTGCTGGGTTAACAAAATAGGGTCTCCCCATAAATACTGCGGCAGCGATTGAGCTGTCACTTGTGTCTGAAGCTCCGGTCCGACTACACCACCCTCGCCGCTCGTCACTCGCCTTGCCACCAGGCTGCTCAGCACGCCCGGACTCTGAAGGTAAGCTACGTTCTGTGCTCCACTGTACTGTCTGCTTAAGGGTCTGTGAGACGGCTGAAGCTGGGAAGAGCCACCCGGGGTCGACCGGGACCGGGCGGTGGTCCGCTCCGACTCTGCGCAGCCTTCCCCCTAACCGTCCCGCGGAACCTTAACCCGACACACCCTTTGATTCCTTATGTGTCACATATGAACCGGTTCACCTCACCCTTACAAGCATGCTTTGGCGTTCGGGATTTTTAATTTGTCATTTTTTTTCTTTACAGCGTTGTTTTAGTGTTTTTTTGTTGTTTGCTGTGGACCCCGCGCCCGTGACATCCAACCGTCAGCGCAACACCAACATCGTGCTCCTGTTTCTTAACTGAGGTGAGTTTCTTTTTGACTTTTTTTTTCTCTGTGTGGCATCATTCGACGCGTGCGCGTGCCGGTGTCGAGTGAAGCGCGACGCATCGATGCAGTGTGGACGGCTCATTTTACCGCCTGCCGACGGAGGCATGTCCAACTATTTGACCACTGCTGACTCCTACTTTTTTTTTTTGTTTACAGCTCCGTGATTCACCTACACTGGCCGATCCACAGGACCCGTTTTGGAGTGTAGAGAATTTAAGAAAGGTGAGATTTGCCATTTTTTTTCCCCTCCGTTACTAAACATGCGTAAGCATGCTTGTGTCTACCACGCACTTTAAACTCAAAATTATTTCTGCTGCTTCATATGTCAGTAATTAATCTAAACCCCTGTCTTTCTCGCCTTTTCCCCAGATAGCAGCAAATATGGCCCAGAACAACCCCCAATGTTTTGCCAACGTAGTGGCAGCCCTCAATGAGATGGCTGTAGCACCCGAATTCACCAGCATTCGGGATCTCGACGTTGGCAAGCGCTACGAGGTGCGGTACCTCGAGAAGATCCCCACCCAATATGGGGAGAAGATAAAGGCCGAACTGGTGCTGCCCGGGGCAAGCGATGAGTCCATCTTCGTGATCCTGCCGACGTGAATGGAGAGACTCAGCTTTGACCAGATGGACAGCATTAACGCCATGGCGACAGCGGGCAACCCTGCATTTTTTAGTTTCAAGGGGATGAAGGGCAAGGTCTTCGATGTGGAATTCACATGCGCCTAATATGTATTTTTTAAACAGAATATATATGCTTTAAATGTATGATTTTGTTACATTGCCCCTGTTTGACTTTTACCCTCCCACTGAAAAGGGAAAAGACTTTGGAAAGAGCAGACACCATATTATTTAACTGCACTTTATTCACTTTTAAAAAACATTTTTAAGAGGGACTTGATTCATTACAAATCTGAGCCATTTTTATACAGATATCTGCCATACTCTTAAATACACGTGCCACGCGAGTCTCACTTTTACGGATATCCAATTTTACGGGTTTATCTTTAGGTGAACGTTTCTTCCTAGCGACCGGAGAAATTGGTTTGCTGATGGTTTGAGAGCGGCATTTTCTCGTCTTAGCCACACTAGGACCTGTCAAAAAATGTACATATATATTATACACACAAAACTCTTGCTTTGAAAAAAAGGAAATGATCACTTGCTCTTACCTTTCGACGGAGTCGTTACTGGAGATGAATTTTCCTTCTTTTGCGTTCCGTTTGGCACCAGAAGGTCGATTTGCAGAGCATCCTCTGTAGAGAGTTAAGAATCACACAATGCACGGCAAAAAAACTTATTTGGTTTACATCAACTATTTAAACTCACCACTCAAGGAGACTGGTGGCACGGTCTGCGTCGGCTCGACGTTCCAAAAGAGCTGCGACATTTGCTCGCTGGTTAACGTAGACAAATCTATAACCTCTCCTGATGGCAGGGTTAAATTATTCGACGTATGTAGAGACATTCTCACTCGCGAGATCACAGAACACCGAAAAGTACTAGACTGATTGAACTCCACCGCACACCACCCTTCTTTATATAGTTTATTACCGCTGACACATGTAAGTCCTGATATTCAGAGCAATCCATCATCACTTTTTCCATTCGGGTTTTATGTAGGACAGTGTGAACGGCCTCTTCCTCACCTGACCTACTTAAATTTTGCCAACCACCACATAAAAATTTTAAACACAAACGGTCATTCCGACTTAAAACACTAATACCTAGCTGCCCTAATATCCCATTTTTAGCCTTCATTACGCTCAGATTTAAAGAATACTCGAGTAATGTATGATAACACCCACTATTTATACTTATCAGACTGGTCGAGGTGTGTGTGTGTGTGTGTGTGTGTGTGTGTGTGTGTGTGTGTGTGACACTAAGCACAGGCCAGCACCACACACACCCCCGCAACTCTCGCAGGTGCGCGGCGGCCACAGTGGCTGCGGCAGCCACTGCCCCTGCAACTGCAACAGCGCGGTGCCCAAAGCACCGTCGCATCACGCACGCAGCACCGTGCTGGGTAGGCAACACAACGCACACGGTGCGCGACGCACCGTCGCACCCTATACCGACCACCACACCACGCACGCAGCGCCGTGCTGGGTAGGCAGCACAACATGCGCGACGCTCAACGGTGCCCAAAGCACCGTCGCACCACGCACGCAGCGCCGTGATGGGAAGGCAACACATCGTGCACGGTGCCAACGGTGCTCAACGGTGCTCAACGGTGCACACCCTGTCCCAATACCCGCTTTTATTTCTCTCTCCTTGGACACCACGCAGGTTAGTGATCAGTAAAGTGATCAGTAAACTAGGCGGACTGTTGCTAGTCTAGGCCATGGCGAATGCTAGGAAACATTTTTAAGGTTTATCAAATTTAAAATTTTTAATATTTATATGATATTTAACTGTGTCCATATGTCGGAGAGCAGCAAGATTTCGGAGAGTCACCGGAGAGTCTCTTCTGAATATTTTACAATTTATGAGTTAAGATGGTCCGGCAAGAGTGGGGGAAGATAAGCTAAACAAGCAAGCCCGCCGCACCACCAAACGTTGTTGCCAGCTCCGCTACGCTACGCCTGCAGCTCCGTTCGGCAGGGCGCGGGCTTGCTTTTCCTGCCGGCGCCGTTTGGATGGCCCTACCTACCTTATGTCGTGTAACGTCATGATAAAACCTTGAGCCTTATGTTCAGCGCAGGTCCTCACGAGTCATGGTGTTGAGCATGTTCGTAACGATGAACCACCAGGGATTTCAAGCCTTGGAAAATTTCCGGAAACGTTTTGGAAATTTCCGGAAACGTTTTGGAAATTTCCGGAAATTTCCGTAAGGGCCGAAAAAGTAGGAAAATATAATCAAAATTATCATGAATAATCAGGATAATCAGTGATAATCACCAATAATCAATGGTAATCATACGGATAATCAGTGATAATCACGGATAATTGGTGATAATCACGGAAAGAGTGCGTGACAACCATGTCATTTCGGCATTTTGGCTCTCCGGAGCACCGTTTGGACGCTAGGCCCAGTTTTTCGTCGAAATTGATGAAAAAACCATCAAAGCGGATGGAAAATGCAATTTTTGGCCCCCGCACAGAAAATTTCATAAAATAATAGTTGTAGAGCCCATTTTTCTGATGCAAAATCATAATGAAAAAGTTAAGATCTATTGGTCTGTTGGCCGTATCTTAAACCCAATTACGTTTTTGTACACTTAGTACTTCATTAATTTAACTGACTTATGTAAAGAGACTACTTATATTTTAACACATAATTTACTTAAATCCAATTGTTTCTAAATTGGTACTGTTTATGTGTAAGTCAAGGAGTAACAGGGGAGACTGGCTGCAGCCCTCAAACCACATCAAATCACATCAATTTTGCCTATTTCGAATAATTTTCATTATCCTTCTTTGTGGTTGAAAATGAGCACGATGATTTGGGGTCAAAACATGCAAAACTTGCCAAAAAACACGTTTCGTGACCTCGCGATGCCCACCATTCCTCTCATCGGCCTCCGATCGTCCTGACCAACATAAGGTCAAAAGTAGTTCTCTGATAGTACAACAACCCTACAAAGTAGTGTTCGGACAGCCTGGAAAAAAACCGGTTTTTTTCCGATGTTTCGAACGTTTCGAACGGATTTTTTCCGCGGCCTAAAAAAACCATGTTTTAAACGGAAAAAAACGTTTTTATTGTTTCAGTTGCGTATTTTCACAACAATGTCAATTTAATAGAAATAAAAGGTTTTTGCAAGTAGCTAAGAGTGAATTTGACACATTTTATACCAAATAAGCACTAACGAAGAGAGGAGGGCAGTGAAAGTGAAGAGGATGTAGCAGTAGACATCTCCATTTCTTCACCATAGTCTGACCCTGACCTCCCTGACGAAGTCGAAGTTTTATCTTTAAAGACGCTACGGAATGTACCTGTTACTTTTTAAAGTTTCAGTGTAGTCTGTTTCAATATTTAAATGTTATCGAAAGACATATTTGGTGGATAGTGTGACTGAGGCCGCTGCCCGATTGTCACTTGTTTTGAGGCTGCCGTGTCCGTTCCTAAATGCGTGAGGCTGGGCGAAGAGCGCAGGACTCGCGAATCCCGCGAAGCTGCTCCCCCGCGAGCGCCCCGCGAAGTGACATACCGCGTACCGCGATGCCGCGAGACCCCCGCGGCGGGGGTGACTCGCGGGGACACTCGCGACTCACCCCCATACGAGTGACGACACACTCGCGAAGGACCCCACGGTCCTCCGCGGTCACTTCACTGTGTCCTCGGGTCAACTCTGGTAGTTTACCCCGCTCGAGGGCGGAGAGTCGCGGACCCGCGGACCCGGCAGCCTCATAACAAGTGACAATCGGGCCGCGGCCTCACTCACTCTCAATCCAAAGTCCACCATTTATTTAATTAAAAGATACACTGGTAAAACAAATGTAGAATATTGCACACCAATTGGCGTGCTTTTCAAATGTGCAAACTTTGCACACTTCCTGAAGTCGAGCAAAACTAAACATCACGAAGTGTGCAAACTTTGCACACTTGTCAAACGTCTAAACTTTGCACACCACGTAGTGTGCAACATTTCGACACTTGGTATACCTTTTGCTATACTATGATTAAGAATTTTCCACAACCAAGTGTGCAAACTTTGCGCACTTGCCAAACGTCTAAACTTTGCACACCACGTAGTGTGCAATATGTTTAAACACCATGAAATGCGCAAAGTACCAGGAAGCACACTTTAAGTGTGCACTATTGCACATTTGTTTTACCAGTGTAGCAAAGCTTAAATTTTATGAATGTTCAATGTTCTTGTGTTGTCCTTATTTAATTTTGAACAAAACTAAAGTGATAAAAAGTGATGGTATTAGGCGTCTTTTCTACCCATGACCCATCCAAATGGTCACTTATTCCTTTTTTGTCATGATGAACTTATAACATTCACTCCTTACATTTCTTGGATTTTTTTTTAAATTTTTCCGTTTTTTTCCGTTTCGAACGGAAAAAACCGGTATGTTTCGATGTTTTTTTTCCGTCAACGAAAAAAACCGGTTTTTTAAGAACACTACTACAAAGCCACCTTGATGTGGCTCTTATAGTTCTCGAGATATGGGCAGTTAACGTTTTTGCCTACCCTCGGATTGAAACTAGTTTGTTTCGCTCAATGCGTGGAGAAGGCATATACTTTAACTGCCCATATCACGAGAACTATTAGGAGCCACATCAAGGTGGCTTTGTAGGGTTGTTGTACTATCAGAGAAATACTTTTGATCTTATGTTGGTCAGGACGATCGCAGGCCGGGGAGAGGAATGGTGGGCATCGCGACGTCACGAAACGTGCTTTTTGGCAAGTTTTGCATGTTTTGTCCCCAAATCGGGCAAAATCCTTTAAAATCCGATGTTTCCGATGGCAGATTTGAATTCCCCGCACGATTTTCCGTCTTAGAACTATAGACTGGGTTTTTCCAACAAACGATGCACCCCTGAGAGAGCTCAGATTGAAATTTTGTCATTTTGACGTCATCAGCTAAAGACGCAAAAACTTGAATCGACCATATCTCCGAAAGTATTTGAGCCACAGCGGGGCGATTTCGTAGGGTTGTTGTGCAACATGACGACTACCTTTGACCTAATGACGGTCATAACGATCGGAGGCCGGGGAAAGGATTGCCACAAATAATTGTGTAGTCGTTAGAATTTGCAAAACGCTCTTTTATACGAGAAGTGCAGCAGCACTTAGAATCATCGGATCGATCCCAGCTGGTGGCATATATTTTTTCTAACGCGAATAATCATTCTGCCACCCTAAGACTTTTGGAATTCGAAAAATCGCAAAATAAGTGCCAGTCTACCCCGGGGTCGACCTACATCGAATGTCGTATTGACTCCGGGGTCGTTCCCTGCCCGATTATCTATGTATTACCCCCGGGGGCTCATTCTATGAAACCTCCCCCCCCCCCTTCCGGTCATGCCCTAAAGACTTCTCCCCCTCCTCTTCCACCGGGTCATTCTATTCCCTAACAAATAAAACTTACTCCTCCGTTCAAACCGTTTATCGTAACCCCTCAACCTCCCGATGATTGATCTATGTGAAATTTCCTATGGGTCATGCGAAAAGCCCCTGTGGTCGTCCTACGTCATCAAATCTCGTATTGCCTCTGAGATCGTTCCCTGCCGGATCATCTATTACCCCGCAGGACTCATTCTATGACGCAGCCCCACCCCCGCACTCTCGGGCCTCCTTGACCCCCCCCCCCCCCCCCGGACGCATACATGCTAGCTACCTCCGCCGCAACACCAACCGCCTTCCCAGTTTGGTCGGTCTCGGTCTCTCGTTCTCATATTCCGACTTAAAAGTCGGTGCAAAGCGCTCCGGGCTAACTTAACACACAAACGGTGTCAGCGCCGCAGGCCTGGGTAGATGTATGCCAGGCGCTTCGCAGCGTAACAGTGTTTTGCGAGCTATCGCGAAGCCTGTTACGCGAGACGTGCTCTGGCGTACATCTTCCTAGGTATAGAATTACCGTTCATCCAATAAAAAGACCTGCCTTTTTCTAACTGTGAACCTTTTGCTTATGTTTCAGGCAAATGTGAAACGTGTCGTACAAGGCACGATCTCACAGTCTGACATCAACTCCGAGTATAGTGGCACGCAGTGTGCTGCTATCTCAGTAGCTGCCTGCTGCACGCTCTTGCTCTCTGGCGACAGTGGGCCCACATCATGGGAGTCTCAGGACGTTGATACAGTTGTGAAAAATGGACATGCCCTGTACACTGCAACAATGAATGCTTTAGATATGCCGACTCGTGCTTTAAATCAGCATGTCGCATTTCACCTGTCATCTGACAGAAGTGCGTATGTCACAAAATAAGAATTTTAAAGGAGAAGTATTATTTGTTTTGATGATTATTTACCATTCAATTAGGAGATATAACAACGAAAAGTGACTACCTTTTGGGTAATGAAAATAATTGGACCAAAAAGATGGACTTCACTCCAACATATTCCGAAATAGAGTGACATACGCTCTTTGGAACGGGGGTTCTCATCTGACAAAACTACGTTTGTCAGGTGACATGCGCACATTTATTCAAATTATGACTGACATGCGCACATTCTTTCAGATCATGAATGACATGCGCACATTTACTCAGATCATGACTGACATGCGCACCTTTTGTCAGGTGAGACATTTGGTGACATGCGCACATTAGTAAGATGAGAGACATGCGTACATTTTGTCAACAGGTGAGAGTGATAATCTCAACATGGGATTTATCTCCCATCTCTGATGGATGCGATTACATTGTCCCTACTTGTCTCATGCAGAATGTCATTTTAGAACAGAAAAAGAACAACAATGCAATAATTGCAAGCACTATTCAACACTACTTTTGTTGATACACTGTGAGGTACCAACTGAATTATTACCTTGAGATGAGGCTGTCAACTATTGTCCTGCATGGTTATGTCACTCCACTCATACTGGTGCAATTCACAAAACAACACAAGCCCTCGAGCTTAAACTCGCTCCAGTTGACAGGAGGCTTGCAGGGAAGTGATAGAAAACACTTGTAGGCCATGTCATGGAGACTATCAGAAAACACACCGATATACAAAACATTAAATTCGTCAGGTTTTTTCACCGTCTACAAATCCACTGCCACTGTTGTTTTCGCTTTCGTTTCGCTCACGCTGGGCGCACTACGGACTCGTTATCCGCAGCGCGCAGCACGCAGCCCTCCAGCAGAAGAGCAGAAGCAGAAAGAAATGGGCGAGGGGAGAGGGGAGGGAAGGGGTTTGTTTGTATTGGCCTCTTCAGGACAGAACTTTGATTTTGGTGGATATTCTTGTTTGAAATGTGTCATTGTTTGTCTTCTCGGTTCTTCACACAAAGTGGAAGTATTTCCGATTTGGTATTCGCATTCGTTTTCTTTGACTCCAAACTCGCTTTTCCAAGCTATAAAAATGCAAGATTGTGTCTTCAATTAACCTCGCTTTTAAATGTGGTTTACATTTTATTCTCACTTTATTACTTTGGCTCTTTGAAGAAAAAAAAAAAGAGAAAAAAAGCTATGGTCAATTTTACTCTGCCGCTTTGGTTGTGGTTTCTTTGTTTTGCCAGTGTGTGTGTTTTTATTTTTTTTATTTTGTTTTCTCTTTACACCCCGATGTTCAGTCAAAATTTGCCAAAATGGTCATTTTCTTAGGAAAGATAAATAGGTTGTCATTTTATCTGCAAGATTGCTTGCGTCACCTTAAGCTCTTAGTAGTTTTAATAACCAAATCTTGTTTTAGTTTGTTAACGGTTCTGCAAAATTTATGCTTTTCGCTGTTCACAAAGCTTAGCCAAGCTTGATCATGTTTTTTTTCCAACTGTACAGTATATCTTGTCAATTCCTGCTTGCAGGTGCTGAAGCAGCTCCACCAAGAAGAGATAGACAGCCTCATGTGTCATGATGGAACCGTGTGAAACATCTCCCCCTCCGCATTGAAAGCTGTTGGCCCAGTGTTTGGGCAAATCCACTCCGCCGCACAGACTAGATGGTGAATATTTCTCGATGATTTTACTTGTTCTTTACAAGAATATCTAATCAATTATTTCACATACAAATTTATGTTCTAAATTCTTTTTTTTTTTCCTTACAGGTGCTGTAATGCAGCTCCTACAACAAGTCCGGCTAATCTAGCAGGCAAAGATCAAGATGTCAAGAGCTTAGTTGCATTTATGCATCAATGTTTATTAGATAAGGGAATTAGCCACTTAATTAACAGAGAATCTCCTTTCTGTACCAAAGAACAGTTTGATTATTAGTGTTATTGTGTTGTTAGCTAGTCCCTATTTAGGGTACTACTACAATATATTTTCGCTGAGCGAAGCGAAGCTATCCCGTGCAAGGGACCAGGAGTGTAGTCGGTCGTGAGTCTGTCTGTCTGTCTGTCTGTCTGTGTGTGCATACTAGCCACTTCTCCTCTTAAAGTACAGAAGTAATCGTAAAAAGCGGTAGTGTTCCGCAATCTACTAATTTCAGCGCTTTAATATTAATCCAAGCTGTCCAAATTAAAGGAGTTTGAAATATTTAAAAGTTTAATTTGAAATTCAATTCTGGAAGGTTGGCAGGGAGAGTACTTTAAAGACATGGAAAGATAGCGCCACCTAGCGGCTGCGCGGGAACTACTTCGCGTCCGCCATGCTCAGCTAAAGGCAAACTCGGAACTCGGCACGCCCGGCGTACATCTCGGCTGTTTACTCTATCGAAATAAAATAATTAACTGTCTTTTTCACGTAAAATGTAGTCTAAAGTAGCTTTTAAGGTCGGACGTCGCTGCACGAGGTTTCAAGTGTCGTCATTGTAGGGTTTCTATTTTTCCGGAAATATAAAAATTGGAAATATTTCGGGAATATTTCGGAAATATTTCGGAAAAATTGGAAATATTGAAAAAAAGTAGTTTTTATTGTATTTTTGCAAAGAGCCGCAATTTTTTCTATGAAGAGGGTAGGGAAATGACTTAGAAGAACTTTCAACACGTAAACTTATGTTGAATTACATCGTTTAATTGCAATTTACAATTACAGACAAATTCTCGTCTTGAAGCGTCCGTCGGATCGGATCGTCGTACATGTGAAAGTAAGGTTAGGCGGCGCGCCGCGGCGGCGGCAGCCCTCACCGCTCCCGAGTGGTTTTTGAAACGACCCGTCACAACGACCCCGTCACAAACAATTGGTATCCGACAAACGCGGGAAATTACGATTTTAATGCAAAGTTACGCTATATATTCATGCAAATGCCCTTTGCTGAGGAATTTCAATATTTCCAATATTTCCAATATTTCGGACCCCTCGGAAATATTTCCGAAATATTCCCGAAATATTTCCAATTTTTCCGGGAAATATTTCCAACCCCGAAACCCTATTTGTACCATATGTTTTGTTGAGATGACTAGCATTAGTTTCTGATTTTAAATTGTTGGTCAAGTCTTTACAAACACCTAGAGAAAAATAAAATAAAGTGTCAAACATACTACAAATGCATCTTAATATTAGTGGTATGTCCTTTTGTAGCATTGGCTTATTACTCTGTTCATAACGGGTCACGGGCGTCAATCTAGCTGCTGGTTCAGCAAACACATGTCCGACATTCTTAAAAATGTTTCTCTTTCGTGCAGAAATGAGAGTATTGCTGGAAGTCCTGGACTCAGCACTAAACCCTAAATAAAAAGTAGACGAAGAAGATATTGAATTTTTAGCAGACAGTACATTTCCGGTCGAATATAAATATTGACAAGGTTGGTGGTAGGCACTCACGACTTGATGTTGAATTAACACTGGGTGAGTAATCGACTAACTTTGGTTTTCTCTGGGGAGCAATGGGACTGCTTCCATTCACATTGCTTACTTGAGAAAGCACCCATTTCTCGCACAACTCAGATGCCTTCTCCTCCCCCAGTTGGACCACTTTTCCTTGTGTGAGAGCATCTGAATAGATTCAAAGAACCAAATCATCATACAATAAAGTAAGAAAAAAACACTCAAAGGGCCCACAGTGAAAGCTGTTGCAAGCATGTAATGTCAATTCACCATTAATTAGCTGCAGCTCTGAGGTAGTGATAGAAGGTGCAGTTGAGGAGACCTGAGATCCACCATCACAGTCAGTGTCTAAAATATTGGTAGGAAAGGAAATCTTAGCAAACAAATACAGTCCGATCAAAACTTTTGTTTAAGGTAGAGAATTCTTACCTTCAGCTTGACTCGCCAAACCAAAGAGTATTTGAGACCGCTTGGAAACCATTTTCTTTACTCGCTCTGTCTCTTCATAATAATGTTATTTATGATCGAGCAGTTAAGTTTTACTCATACTTGAAAACGAAAGTGAGCACTCACAAACACATTTAAATAAACAACGAACAGACGCTCGCTTTCACAAAGAATAAACCGAAAGCCTACTCGTATTTCCTCATACTTGAAAACGAAAGTGAGCAATCACAAACACATGTAAATAAACAACAAACAGACGCTCGCTTTCACAAAGAATAAACAGAAAGCCTACTGGAGACAGCGCGCGCATTTCTTCGCCTCGGTATGAGGTCGTTGACCTGCGTTGTTGCCTACAAGCCTGTCCAATTGTACCAACTTATTCAACACATTTCCCTCCTTGCACATGTAGACCACTGCGCATTCACATGACAGACTTCTTTAAATTTCGAAGTACTGTTGGAAACTTGAAAAAGGATAACAGAAGTGTGTATTATTATTTCCTTATTCCTACGAAGAGAGTATTTGGAGTTGAAGCAGAAGTCGTTGGTATACTGCCGTAGTTAATCAAGTTGATGATGTTGGTACTGGTCGCATCATAGGGAGCCCGCCAGCGGCCGTTAAAACGTTAAAACTCTCAACTCTCTCAGCCTAGAGATCGAAAATCAGAATTACTTTCTCCATAATAATAGTAGAATAATAGACAATAATGGAAGTCAAGCACAATAATTGTTGTCGGGAAATTCAGGAGGAGAATGCAGGACTCAAAATGCTCATCCAACGGTGAGTCAGTTCTTTCAATCGTTATTTGTAATGAAATGTTAGTTATACTTATCTTAGCATTTCCCCCACAATAACAGCATGAAAGATTTGCTTGGAAATGATGTGGCTCCTTCCACCTCAACCACTCAAAATATTTGTAAGTGATTAATTTTATTTACTTTCGGGCTGTAATTTTAACCATAAATCCCTTCTCTTACTGTAAGTTATCTTTTCAGTGATGACTCTACCTGTTGGGCCAAGTGATTTCTCTCGTGAGATTATAAACTAATTTCAATGTAGCATAATATCAAAGTTAAAAACTCAAACATATGAAACACTTATTTTTTTTTAAATCAATCCAACAGCAGCTACCACCTCAACCCAAATGCAAGACCTGGATGAAACATTTTATGCGGCTGCTGAACCGACAGCTCAGCAGCCTATTGCACCTACGAGCCCAATTCTGGGAGGTACGAATTTTCAGAGAGTAAGGAGGAGAATCCTCTTCAACAAAGATGAGGAAGCAAAGCCTGCTTCAGTTATGGAAACAAGTTATGACGGGTGAATAGTTTCTTCAAACTCCTACTAAAGTAAAGATACAGTCCCATGCAGTCCCCATCAAATTATCAATATTTTTGAAAAAATTGTTCTCTCTTTTCAGGCTACCTCAAAAGACAGAACCAAATTACCTTTATAAGAAAACACCACTGCGAGGAAATAAAAGGAAAGCATTGCCAGGGCATGACTGCAACAGATGTGAGGAGGTAGAAACTCAATGTTGATTGAAATGAGTGAACATGTATGGTGCGCCATTCAACATTGTAATGTTAAATAGTTCAGTAACGTTATTTGTGGCTTTCAGTACTACAAGGCTGCTAACCTACCTAAAGAAGCACGAAATAAATGCTCCAGACACCGAGCAGAGCACGCACCAGTGCGCTCACCAAAAGGCGAGACTTCGAAGAGTGACTGACTTACAGATAAATTGTGACTATACTCTAACAGTGTTCCACTAATAGTCACCACTTCCTTATTACAGGATTTTGGAGTCTCGAAATGCCATCAACCCAATGGATAAGAGCAAAAGCTTTAGGAGAACCTGTCTCAGCATGGAAATGGTAAAATTAAACTTGTTGCAGCATGAATAACCCTGACTGATGAACAACATATAGCATAAACTTCATTTTCTTCTAAGGTTTATTTTTATTAAAAACAATTGTGTAATGTAGTAAAATGAATAGTCCTGACTAATGAACTACATAACAGCTTGAATTTCATTTACTCGTCAGTTTCTTTTTAATATGAATTTCATTCTCTTGTAAGTTTTTTTTTTTGTAATAAACTTTATTAACTTCTAAGTTTTTTTTAAAAAAATGCAAAACTGTGTAATGTTTTAAAATGAATATATCCTCTCCACTTGAATTTTTTTTTTCTTCATTCGGTTTCACCCTTCTGATGTATCATTTGACCAAAGGGAAACTACTGTGTTTCTTCTTGAGTGCTAGAGTGGTAGAAATAACAAACAAAACAGTTCAGAGTTAAAAATACAAAGACTTTATTTCGTGACATTAAAAAGAGAATAGGCATTATTAACACAGTTAACAGAAAATGGTTAAACAGAAACAATACCAAATGAACGGCTAAAAATTTGATCAAAATGAGCAGAGACTTAAAAGGAAAGCATTCATGGGGAAAACACTTTGTGCTGATTCCAACTTCTTTAGATTTGTCTTCTCTTTGTGTACAAAAGAACAAATTAAGTTTAGAAAGCAATGCATTTATTTGGAAGACTTCAGGTGCACCTACATAGTTCGGTGGCTAGCTGGCTTTCTGGACGCAATATAAAATGAAAACATGGAATTATTCTTCGGGCTGGAGTTATTCAGGAGGAGGAGGGGTAATATTACAGAATAGAATCAAACTACGTCCAAAATAATACAATATTGATCAGGTAAGGTTCTAAAGTTATAAATTTGATTAACTATTTACATGTCAAATTGTCAATACTTTAACACAGTAGTATTTTTTTTTGTTCTCAGCTAACTCTATTCAATAGTATAACACGCATCCATCTTAAATAACTTTAGCCTGAAGAATAATTCCATGTTGCCATGTGTCATTATGTCCAGGAAGATAGCTAAGTAAAATATATTGTAGTAGTACCCTAAATAGGGACTAGCTAACAACACAATAACACTAATAATCAAACTGTTCTTTGGTACAGAAAGGAGATTCTCTGTTAATTAAGTGGCTAATTCCCTTATCTAATAAACATTGATGCATAAATGCAACTAAGCTCTTGACATCTTGATCTTTGCCTGCTAGATTAGCCGGACTTGTTGTAGGAGCTGCATCACAGCACCTGTAAGGAAAAAAAAAGAATTTAGAACATAAATTTGTATGTGAAATAATTGATTAGATATTCTTGTAAAGAACAAGTAAAATCATCGAGAAATATTCACCATCTAGTCTGTGCGGCGGAGTGGATTTGCCGAAACACTGGGCCAACAGCTTTCAATGCGGAGGGGGAGATGTTTCACACGGTTCCATCATGACACATGAGGCTGTCTATCTCTTCTTGGTGGAGCTACTTCAGCACCTGCAAGCAGGAATTGACAAGATATACTGTACAGTTGGAAAAAAAACATGATCAAGCTTGGCTAAGCTTTGTGAACAGCGAAAAGCATAAATTTGGGAGCAGGACAACTCGTCCCGACCACCTCGTCCCCGACCCTACTGGTCCCGACCCTTTCTCGTCCCGGGGTATTTTTTAAACTCGGCCCGCTGAGGCGGCCAACTCGTCCCGATAGTCCCAGCTCGGCGGGGGCGGGGTGCTCTGATGGCCGGTGCTGATGGGCCCGGTGGACTGCGGTCACCTAGGGCGTCTTAACGTGATGAACAGTGTAAGATATCTTAACAAACTATAGCTCATTATAAACCTAAGGTGCCAAATTAATTAATTCGTTACGTTTGACTCATCGTGACCAAACTGGTCCCTGTGACATCTAAAATAATTTTTGTTATTTTGGGGACGAAAATTTAAGATACATGCCATGCCATAAAACGATTTTTTCGGAAAGGCATGAAAAGCAGTTTTATTAATTCTCAACATAAAATAACGAAATTAAAGCGCAATCGAAGCTGTGATCTTTACTTTAAAGTTTTACGACATCTTGCACCATTCAAAATATATTAATCAAAGAGTAGACAGATGACTTGATATGAAGTGAAGTTACAAAAGAAATTTTAAAAAGAAACTTTCATTTTTAAAAATAAAATGGGGACGAGTTAGGACGGGGACCAGTAGGGTTCGGACCAGATAAGCCCGGGGCGTATTGGGCCGGGTACGAGTCGGCCGGGACGAGTTGTCCTAGACCCATAAATTTTGCAGAACCGTTAACAAACTAAAACAAGATTTGGTTATTAAAACTACTAAGAGCTTAAGGTGACGCAAGCAATCTTGCAGATAAAATGACAACCTATTTATCTTTCCTAAGAAAATGACCATTTTGGCAAATTTTGACTGAACATCGGGGTGTAAAGAGAAAACAAAATAAAAAAAATAAAAACACACACACTGGCAAAACATAGAAACCACAACCAAAGCGGCAGAGTAAAATTGACCATAGCTTTTTTTCTCTTTTTTTTTCTTCAAAGAGCCAAAGTAATAAAGTGAGAATAAAATGTAAACCACATTTAAAAGCGAGGTTAATTGAAGACACAATCTTGCATTTTTATAGCTTGGAAAAGCGAGTTTGGAGTCAAAGAAAACGAATGCGAATACCAAATCGGAAATACTTCCACTTTGTGTGAAGAACCGAGAAGACAAACAATGACACATTTTAAACAAGAATATCCACCAAAATCAAAGTTCTGTCCTGAAGAGGCCAATACAAACAAACCCCTTTCCCTCCCCTCTCCCCTCGCCCATTTCTTTCTGCTTCTGCTCTTCTGCTGGAGGGCTGCGTGCTGCGCGCTGCGGATAACGAGTCCGTAGTGCGCCCAGCGTGAGCGAAACGAAAGCGAAAACAACAGTGGCATTGGATTTGTAGACGGTGAAAAAACCTGACGAATTTAATGTTTTGTATATCGGTGTGTTTTCTGATAGTCTCCATGACATGTCCTACAAGTGTTTTCTATCACTTCCCTGCAAGCCTCCTGTCAACTGGAGCGAGTTTAAGCTCGAGGGCTTGTGTTGTTTTGTGAATTGCACCAGTATGAGTGGAGTGACATAACCATGCAGGACAATAGTTGACAGCCTCATCTCAAGGTAATAATTCAGTTGGTACCTCACAGTGTATCAACAAAAGTAGTGTTGAATAGTGCTTGCAATTATTGCATTGTTGTTCTTTTTCTGTTCTAAAATGACATTCTGCATGAGACAAGTAGGGACAATGTAATCTGCTTACTCGCATCCATCAGAGATGGGAGATAAATCCCATGTTGAGATTATCACTCTCACCTGTTGACAAAATGTACGCATGTCTGTCATCTTACTAATGTGCGCATGTCACCAAATGTCTCACCTGACAAAAGGTGCGCATGTCAGTCATGATCTGAGTAAATGTGCGCATGTCATTCATGATCTGAAAGAATGTGCGCATGTCAGTCATAATTTGAATAAATGTGCGCATGTCACCTGACATACGTACTTTTGTCAGATTACATTTGACATGCGCACTTTTTTACAAGGTCCTCCCAGGGGTACCTGTTAACTTTTTCACAATTTTTTTTTTCAGTTGCTGGGGGACATGTTAATTGCCACTTTTGACTGAAAAAGTCATTTTTGAAAATTTAGTGACATACGCACTTCTGTCAGATGACAGGTGATTTGGACCAGCACATCACTTAGAAACTACCGAAGTCCAACGCACTGTCCGTTTCTCCGATAGGGAGGTGTCATGGCGCCCTTTAGTTGAGGAATTGGAATACGGTAGTTTAGACAGTACTTCAGATCACCAAAATATAATTACTGGCCTCAAAAAGGTTTTTAAAAACAACAAGGCAGCAACATTGACTACCAATGGAAACGTCGTCGCTGTGTACCGGCACACAGACGACGATTTCTATATCGTTGACTCTCACCGAAGGGGCAGAAACGGGCTCAGCTCTTCTGAGGGCACTGCCGTGCTCGTCCATTTGCAAGGACTTCAAGCGGTGGAACAACACGTCCACTCCCTTTATCAAAATATCACAGGAGAGGCGGCTCGTTTTGATCTTCTGCCCATCCAACTAAAACAGGTATGTTCATCCCGTAAACTGTTGCTATTCCCTGGACTTCGGACTTCTACACTGTTGTAAAGAATATTGGGATGCCACGGAAAAGTAGGTCCGGAAAATATATGCCCGAGTTCTTTCACTGGCCTACATCTGAACCCTAGTTCAATGCATCAGAAAGTGAAGGCAGCTTCGTATTTTCTTTTAAATAAGCCCAAGCTGGAGGAAATTTAGTTGAGTTGAGTTACACCAGCACAATAAAATCTCATGCGCCAACTTGCTTTTTTGCTCTAGGAACTGTAGCACCCTGCTGAGATCGCAACAAATGAAATCCTCAAGTGTGCAACATACGATTTAATGATTTTAACTCAAAGTCCATTCAGTGTGTACATAGAAACGTGGATCGTGCAATTTCTTCTACAAATGTCTTTAAGGAGGCACGGAAATGCCTGCTCTCCGAGCGTTGCCTATATAGAGACCAGTGAATAAGGAAGAGGAAATAAGAAACAAAGGAGTCTTTTTAGCCCACCCTTCTGCTTTGAAAAAGCTATCGAGCGGGCTTATGCAAACGGCCTGGTGTGTGTGAGTTGAGCTAGAGATTTGAAATTTTCAGGGTATCTTAGGGGTCACTCAAAAACGTCGAAACGCTTGGTGCAAATCCTGGCGACCCCACTAAGGGGGTGAAATGGGGTAAAGAAAAAATGGGGTAGCTGGGGTAATTTTCAATTTTTTTGATTTTTTCTCTTTCAGAGGGTAACTCGACGAGTTAGGGTCCTGTGGGTCAAAATTTCGTCCGTTTTGACGTAGCTTGTACCGTTTAGGTGCTACGGCTATTTTTGTAAAAGAAAAGGCACAAAAAGTAAAAAGCCATGATATATCCTACCAAAAGGAGACATGCCCCGTCCCGTCACAAGCTAGGCCGCCCCCTGCCGAACGGAGGTGCCAGTAGGTGTAGTGAAGCTGTCAACGACGTTTGGCGGAAGGGCGGGCCTAGCTTGTTTTACAGTGTACTCAATTATTTTGAATTAATGAGTAAATACAACATACCTACCATATTTCTCCAAAACGACCAGAAAATTGAAAAAATTAGCAATAAAACTATGACACATAACTTTTCCTGATGTGCGGATTGCCTCACTGTCAAAATGATCTCTCCGGGAGTTTTAGTTTTAAATTATAAGAAGCAACAGTTAAGACAGACAGACAGACAAAGAAACAAACAGACGCCTGGTCGTTTGCATAAGGCCCCTCGTTAGCTTTTTCACAGTAGAAGAGAGGGCGAAAAAAAAAGGGGATTCCTCCCGAAGGGAAGTTAGCTTTGGGCGTTTCTTGTACATCCACCTACTTTATCAAACTACGTCAAAACTAATTTTTCCAAAAATGTAGGAAATTAGGCGATCAAATCTGAAAACGTTTCAGCATATATTTTTTCATTGTTGCAGGACTCCCTTTCTAACTCCACCTCTCATGCAGGAATGAAAGACGTAGTGGGGAATGGTTCTGTTGATGCAACACAAGGTCATCAAGATCATCCAGTCGTGACGAGTGCCATCCCTGCTGCCTCTCAGATGAAAGGCCCCTTTACCTTGGACACCACGCAGGTTCTTGATCAGTAAAGTGATCAGTAAACTAGGCGGACTGTTGCTAGTCTAGGCCATGGCGAATGCTAGGAAACATTTTTAAGGTTTATCAAATTTAAAATTTTTAATATTTATATGATATTTAACTGTGTCCATATGTCGGAGAGCAGCAAGATTTCGGAGAGTCACCGGAGAGTCTCTTCTGAATATTTTCCAATTTATGAGTTAAGATGGTCCGGCAAGAGTGGGGGAAGATAAGCTAAACAAGCAAGCCGGCCGCACCACCCAACGTTGTTGCTAGCTCCGCTACGCTACGCCTGCAGCTCCGTTCGGCAGGGCGCTGGCTTGCTTGTCCTGCCGGCGCCGTTTGGACGGCCCTACCTACCTTATGTCGTGTAACGTCATGATAAAACCTTGAGCCTTATGTTCAGCGCAGGTCCTCACGAGTCATGGTGTTGAGCATGTTCGTAACGATGAACCACCAGGGATTTAAAGCCTTGGAAAATTTCCGGAAACGTTTTGGAAATTTCCGGAAATTTCCGTAGGGGCCGAAAAAGTAGGAAAATATAATCAAAATTATCATGAATAATCAGGATAATCAGTGATAATCACCAATAATCAATGGTAATCATACGGATGATCAGTGGTAATCACGGATAATTGGTGATAATCACGGAAAGAGTGTGTGACAACCATGTCATTTCGGCCTTTTGGCCCTCCGGAGCACCGTTTGGACGCTAGGCCCAGTTTTTCGTCGAAATTGATGAAAAAACCATCAAAGCGGATGGAAAATGCAATTTTTGGCCCCCGCACAGAAAATTTCATAAAATATTAGTTGTAGAGCCCATTTTTCTGATGCAAAATCATAATGAAAGAGTTAAGATCTATTGGTCTGTTGGCCGTATCTTAAACCCAATTACGTTTTTGTACACTTAGTACTTCATTAATTTAACTGACTTATGTAAAGAGACTACTTATATTTTAACACATAATTTACTTAAATCCAATTGTTTCTAAATTGGTACTGTTTATGTGTAAGTCAAGGAGTAACAGGGGAGACTGGCTGCAGCCCTCAAACCACATCAAATCACAACAATTTTGCCTATTTCGAATAATTTTCATTATCCTTCTTTGTGGTTGAAAATGAGGTTGGCGTATGTTACGTTCGTATCTAAAAATCACGATGATTTGGGGTCAAAACATGCAAAACTTGCCAAAAAACACGTTTCGTGACCTCGCGATGCCCACCATTCCTCTCATCGGCCTCCGATCGTCCTGACCAACATAAGGTCAAAAGTAGTTCTCTGATAGTACAACAACCCTACAAAGCCACCTTGATGTGGCTCTTATAGTTCTCGAGATATGGGCAGTTAACGTTTTTGCCTACCCTCGGATTGAAACTAGTTTGTTTTGCTCAATGCGTGTGTCACGGGCCCGTGCCAAAGTGCCAGTGCGCCGTTTTGGTAGGCATCCCATGTGACACCGACCGCGCCATCCGGGCGGTCGGACGGGCAGGCCCCCATGGGAACACCCGCGTCGATTCGACGTTTCGACAATGTGGACGACCTACGAGGAGGCAACGGGGATGATCGAGTCGATCATCGAGGGCCTCGCGGTAGAGGATACAACGTGGATGTCCCATGGACGGATCTACCCAGACACGTCGTATCGATGAGGAGCGATGAGGGATAGAGCCACTTATCCATGGGCCTTCCCCGTGGTATCTACGTCGTTGAATTTTCTGTAAACAGGCTAATTCAAGCTAATTTTATCATCCTTCAAGAATTTCATTTAAAAAAAATTTCTCTTCTTTACTGTTTGAGTTCAAGTGTTCTATCGTCCTACCGTCATTTTACCTTCTAGTTACTATTACAATCTAGATCTAAATCCGTATACCTTACCGGGGGTTGAACCGCGGACCTCCTGCTCCGTAGTGGACGCTGCTATCCACTCCGCCAGTGGGACATGTGCTAGTAAGACCCGACTTAGAGCTATATATGCGGTAGGGTGCGCCGTGGTTCCATCCACAGGCAATCCGCGAAGTGACGACGGGGATTGCAGCGGATAGCAAGCAGATTGCTATTACCTGAGAGTGGTAAAGGCGGGTTCTGGGGCGACTGGCAGTGCCTGGTTCGTGCTGTGCCCCTGGTAGTGCAGGCAACCCCTCTGGCTCGCGGCTTTGACGGGTTGCCTACCCGTTGGGGGCTATAGGCGTGCCCCCGCCCAGCGCACCGCAGGTCACTTGGTGGGGTCGGCTCCGGCTCCGGCTAAATCTCGCCGACCCCGACCCCGACCCCGACCCCGGCCCTGGCCCCGGTCCCGGCCCCGGCTCCGGCCCCGGCTCCAACACTTGCCGCGGCTCCAGCCCATGCTGCTGCCCCGCCGACGCTTGCCCGCGCGTGCGTGTGTGTGTGTGTGTGTGCACGCACACGCGTATGAACCTCGTTCCTTACACTTCTCGAATGTCAAGCACAATGATTGATGGGTGCTGACCGTCAGGGAATGGAGGCGCGTCCCCGCCCAGTGCACCGCAGATCGCTTGGTGGGGGCGCGCGTGAGGCAGGTGGGAGAGCAGTAACCTTTACCTGTGAACACCTGCGCGCTGCAGCGCGGTAGTGGTGGGGGAGAATATCCCCCCCCCCCCGGCTATACACCTGCCTGGCGGAGCATTGGTTGAGGGGGGAGGGGGAAATGAAAACGTATGCAACTTGATGCTGTTGCTAGGCGTGTGCGATGGAGGGGCGGTGCTTTGCGCGATTGTGTAGGGAAGTGCTGACACCGACGTAATAACGCGGAAGGACTGACACGGATGGCTTTTCAAGTCCATTCGGTGTGAGAGAGGAGCAGGTGGTGGCTGGTAGGTGAGAGTCTCCGCCAAAGTGAACATAGTGAAAAGCGCTCGAAGTGAGCATAGCATGGTAAGTTTAAATACGCTAAGACGACTCCTATGAGATGTGATGTGATCAGTTGTATTAGTGACTAATAGTGAATATAAACTGTTTTAGATCAATAATGGCGAGGAAATGCGCCTTCTGCGGACTAGCGTATGCCGATGCTGATAAGCTTTTGAATCATATCAGTGAAGTGCATGCTCCGCCCTCAACATCTACTGAGCGATCATCTAGCCATTCGCCGAGCGCCCGGCAGGGGAGTGGCACCTTTCATGAGTGTGATGCTTGTGAAAAAAAAATACCGCACGAGAAATGGACTTACACGTCACAGAAGAGACGTGCATACTAGTGTGAAGGTTAAGTGTGTGAACTGTGACAAGTACTTTAAGAACAAGCGAGTGTTGGTGCAGCATGAGAGAGAAAGGCATGGCAATCATGTTGTCGAGTGTGAGAAGTGTGGGGGGCGGTTTAATCGGGAGTACGAACTGAGACGGCATCTGAAGCTCATCAGGCGCTGTGGCACGAAGCGGTCTGCAGCGGTGCAGAAACGGAAGCTTGCGGCGATCTCACCCCCAGTGCGGCGACTGCTGTGTCCGAAATGTGGTCAAAGTTTCAAGAACATCACCGATCTACTTCAGCACAAGAGGGAGCATGTGGCGCGGCGTAAAGTGAGGTATGTGTGTGTGGACTGCCACAAAGTGTTTCACACTGTAAGCGCGCGCGCGCGGCACGTTCTCTTGTGTGTAAAGAGGAAGCAGAGGCATGAGCGGTACCGCGTGCTGAGACAGCAGAACTTCGGTACGCGAAAGGAGACTCCTTTACCCGGTGCCTAGTGGGTGTCGCACACTGCTATTCGTGGCAATGCGCGCGTACATGAGTTGTATGTAACTGACAGAGATGATCTGCAGATGACACTCATTAAAAATAAGGATAGTATTGTAAAAGTTTTGAGGGGAGATATGATAGGCTTGCGTCGTGTCAAGTGGTACATTACGGCATATGTGAGAGGAAAGCTCGGGGAGAAGGAGGATGATGGTGATTCAAATTTGCGATACATGCGTTGCAAGCCTATCGTATCGTTGCTGTTGAGTGATTTAGAAGGGCAAGTAAAAGAGGGAATTCAGGGTGCAATTAATAGTCTTGACATGGCACAGGATGAGGGGAGCAAAATTCTATTTGGTTTTGTGGAAAAAATTGAGCTGCGCGTTGCTAAATATGCCGCATTAGCGGGCTCATCCTACATCCCCCTTCCTACCTGGTTATCAAAACCTGGGAAAGGCTTGATAAACATTCAAAACTGAGATGATAATTACTGTTTTAAGTATTGTATTATGGCTGGTATCGATTTACCCCGCATCAACCCTCAGAGAGTGGCACATTATACGGGGGGGAGGGGGTTGAATCTGAACTGGGCGGGCATCAAGTTTCCCATGCGCGTGGAGCAAATTACAAAATTTGAAGCTCAAAACCGAAATGTTTCAGTGACGGTGTTTGGTTTGGAGGAAGAAGTGGACATTGTGCCACTGCGCATAAGCAAGGTAAGTGAGCGGCAGCATCACATCAGACTGCTGCTGCTTATGGAAGGGGAAGCAATGCATTATGTGCTTATAAAAGACATAGGTAGAATTCTGGCTCATTTGCACAAAAGAAAAAGACGCCTGTTTTGGTGTGACAATTGTCTTACACCTACAATGAATGAGGCGCGGCGGGATGAACACCAGAGGCTGTGCCTACATCACGATGCTCAGGCTATTTGTATGCCGACACCAAAGCAGGCGGTCATCCAGTTCAAAAGTCACGCTCATCAAGCGCGCCATGACTTTGTGATTTACTGTGATCTTGAGAGTATAATTGTGCCCTATGACACAGTGCTACCGGACCCTAGCAGATCGCACTCAATTACTAGGAGTACGTGCGGCAGGCACGTAGTTGCTGAGCGAAGTGTAAATGGAAAAATGAGGGACGGTTTCAACCCAACCGCCGTTTTGGTAGGCAACCTTCAAGTCAGTCAGTCAATTACGGAGGAAAAGGATAGAGAGCAGAGGGAGAAGGGACATGGGAGTAGGAGGCAGGAAACATCTTTGTAGGAGGAGGGGGGGCAAGCCACAATTACCCTTGCCGGTTCGGTGTGGAGTGGTAGGTGTCGAAAGACGCCAAATTTTTGGCATTCATGAAAAACACAGTAATTGGCGAAAAACGCCAAAATTTGACATCGAACGATGCCATTTTTTGGCGTCTCGTGAACACCAGAAATTTGGCGTCTTTTGATGCTAACAGTTTACAGTACTGGTCCCCGAACCCACCGAAAGACATTCTAGGCGCAGCACCACTATAGCACAGGTATGATAAGCACCCCCTCGGAGAGTCCTCCTGAAGTCAGAAGTCCAATACAACCCGATGGGATCGCCTCCAAAATGTGGTTGTCCTGCGCGGGGACATCTGGACACCCATCCAACCTAACCTAAACCACCTGTCCATGCAATTTGAAATATAAATAAAATAAAGTAATAAGCGCGAGGGAAATTTGGTGCTGGTGTTGCCCTACAGGAGATAGCGGATTATTTTTTTTACTGCGCCGAGGCGGGTAGGCAACCTATTGTGCACTGCGCCGTAATTCGGGCAGAACTCCCCGACCCCTCCCCAGACCGCTGCAGTCTTGGTGGAATCCCCTTCGCGACGCGCACCGCTGTTCAAGCAACAGCATTTACTGGCCGGCCCCGGCCCTGCAGATAGGCGCTGTCGCGCTGGCCAGGTAGCGCCGCAATTCGGAGTGGTGCCCCCCCCCCTCTCACCCCTTCTATTTTACCCTGCCTGACCCATCCGAGATCAGGGGCTAAGTATCATTTACATGTTTAGAAAGAAAGCACCTGCATCACATGCTGACAGTCCCCACCTCTCTCTCCCCCCCCCCCACTACCTCTCATTCCTTATCCTTCTGAATTAAGTTTGCCCTCAAACCAACTCACATCAATCCATAGTTAGCCACCGATGGGCCACTTAAAATACGCGGCAAACCTAACAGTCAACTTAGTACACTGTTCCTAATATGTACTTCAAGGCACGCATTAGAAAGTGCATGCCTTGCCATGCAGTAGGAAATGTGTACTTACTATAGCACTATGCGATAGCAGCCATGTACTTCCAAGTGCATACCATGGCAGGCATGCACTTCCTAATGCATACTTTGAAGTGCACATTAGGATCTGTGTACAAAGTTGACTGTTGGTTTTGCAGTGTATGATTTAAAAAAATATTGCAAGTAATATTGTAACAGAGGCCAGTAACTTTAAAATACAAGCAAGACATTCACAAAGATACTCGGGACCTTTAAATGATTAGGCGTATTTATTTTGAAATGAATGTCAACTATTAAGGATAAAATCAAAACAATTGTGCCATTTCAATGGTTATATGGCTACATAGTAATAATAAGTATGCACTTCAATGTTTTAGAAAGACTGTTTTAACGTCAACACTCCTGGCATAACTAATATATTACAAGTTCGGTCTCTCACCTAAATCCTATCAACAGTATCGCCCCTAATATTTGTAAGAGTCAAATCTCATTAAAATAACCATGTTTTCAAAACAATTTTTTTTCTATCAATAACTTTGTGGAGTGACCTTTCTTCAATCTGAATTCATAGGCATAACGGATCAATGAGTAAGTTTTGGTAAACACATAATGTAGCTTGATTAGAAATCGTATCATTGGGAAATACGGAGTAGGTTAAGAACAAAATGATACAAAATTCACCAAAGTAATACCCAAACTCTTTTCTTGTTTCTTGTTAGGTTTAAACCACACTTTTATATATTATCTTTAGTAGAATGATGAGACACCAAATATTCAGTTTACGATTAACAAACTTATTATTCTTTTTTATTGCAAATGCCTATTGTTGTACGTCAAAAATGGGCACACTTCCACTAATACAATTAAACATCCACACCGCACTAAAGAAATCGTTCAGCTGGGGTTAACTTGTGGTGACTCAATAACAAATCAATACGCTAGGGGAATCAAGCAAGGATTCAAAATGGAATTAAACGAAATATAAGGAAATCATACTGCTGTTAGTAACTCACACTTGTCAGGCCATGGGATTACCTAATTTCAATACTCAGACCATACTCTAATGTTCACCAAACAGTTTCACAGCTTCAGTGTAAACAACATTGTCTATGTTATTTGGTTATGTCACTCACTCACCTAGGAAGAACACAACAAAGTTTTATCGATACTGGCTATCATTTCAGTAGTCCGTGACGTTCATTTCACAAATCCAACGCAATAAAAAGTATTTTGAGGCACTACCCATCTCACTCCTCCCCAACCCACAGACGTAAACAAACAACAAATCACTCGAACCCACACTTCTACACAATGACGACACTTGATACTTCGTGCAGCGACGTCCGCATCCTTAAAAGCGACCTCAGACTGCATATTACGTGAAAAGACTATTAATGATCATTTAATCATTTGTTTGAATGCTGTAAAAAACTGAGGTGGGATTCGGCTGGGCTGGGCGGCTGGCGGTTGATGTAGTTCCGCGCCCTGCCCCTAGATGGCGCCAGCCAAAGACGGCAGCTGCAGCCAACATACTAATGTTGAAACTTCCAATTCAAATAATTCGTTCCAAAATTTCAAACTCAATCGATCAGAAAACCATGGTCAGATTAAGTTGCGCCGTAATTAGTAGATCACGGAAAACTATATCTTTTAACAAAACCTGTTGGGGTGTCAGAGGAGAAGAGGTGAGGATGCACAGACAGACGGACTCACGACCGACTACATCCCTGGTCCAAATGCAGGGGATAGCTTCGCTTCGCTCAGCGAAAACGGCGGCTCATCAGGTGTGTGGTTTCAGTTACGTCATCGTGGGCAGGGATGGCACACTGACACGGGAGCCTGTCCTAGAGCACGGGGGAGCTGACCTTGCAAAGCGGCTCCTTTTAAGATTGAAGGAGGAAAAAGAAAAAATCGATGAGGCGAGGGGTCCGGAATATGAGCTGGACATGACGGAGGCTACAGAGGCTGCATTTCAGAGAGCAACACACTGTTATCTGTGCAATGAGAAAATACCCCGGGAGGGAGTGCTCAAGGTTAGAGACCATGACCATACGATTCAAACAAATAATTATCGTGGGGCAGCGTGCGGCCCCTGCAATCTCAATCTGAAGAGAAAAACTTTTGTGCCTGTGTTTCTTCATAACCTGTCCCGTTATGATGCGCATCTACTGATTTCAGCGATTGGGGAAATTTCGGATGGGGACGACATAACTGTGATACCTAAAACAAAGGAGAAATATGTCTCATTTTCCTGGGCGGGGCTACGATTTTTAGATTCTTATAATTTCTTGAGCAGCTCGCTAGATAAACTAGTCCAGGATTTGGAGGCTGATGATTTTGCTATATTAAAAAGTGTATTTCCACAGGAGGATAAATGGGCACTGCTCAAGAGAAAAGGTGTGTACCCATATAGTTATTTTACGAAAGAGGAAATCTTTTTGGAAAAATCATTGCCTCCCCGAGAGTGTTTCAGAAACGATTTGAATGGACAGGATATTAGTGAGAGTGACTATGATCATGCATTAAATGTGTTTAAAGCATTTAACATGGATAATTTATGGGATTATCATGACTTATATTTGTTAAGTGATACTCTTTTACTCGCTTGCGTTATGGAAACGTACAGAAAAGAGACTCTAGAAAATTTTAAATTGGATGTAGTGTATTATTATTCTGGTCCTGGTTTTTGCTAGGACGCCGCGCTTTTGTTTACAGGACAAAAGCTCGAGCTGTTGACAGAATTGAATGATCATTTAAAGTGGGAAAAGGCGATCCGTGGGGGGGTGTCTTCTGTAAACTGTCGCCTTATAGAGGCAAATAACCCTTATGTGAGGGAGACATATGACCCTACAAAAAAACACATCTATGGCCTATATGTGGATGCAAATAATTTGTATGGTTGTGCAATGGTTAGGCCATTACCCGTGGGGGGTTTCAGATATTTGACACAAACAGAGTTAAATTCAGTAGATATTATGGCAATTAGTGAAAATGATTCCGAAGGCTATTTGTTTGAGGTTGATCTGAAGTATCCTAATGAGCTGCATGAATTGCATAACGACTACCCCTTGGCCCCTGAACACATGAAAATAGAATTTGATGATCTCTCTCCTCTACAAAAAAGAATGGTAGATATGTATAATTTACCAAAAAAAGCCAGCACAAAAAAAAAAAATTCCAAATTTATATGATAAAAAACATTATTGTGTTTATGGGAGCACGCTCAAACTGTACCTGACTTTAGGATTAGAAATTGTCAAAGTTCATAGTGTGATGTGTTTCGAACAGAAAGCATGGTTAGCTCCATTCGTTAAATTTAATACTGAAAAACGCAAATTAGCCAAGTCCGATTTTCAGAAGTCATTATTTAAAATTTACAATAACAGTGTATTCGGTAAATGTATGGAAATGGTAAGACGGAGGCGTAATGTTAATTTTACAAAAAAAAAAAAAATGAAAATTTTTTGAAACTTGTTAGAAGTCCATTGTATCATAGCTTTGAGTTGTTTGATCATGGTTTAGTGGCTGTAGAACGTCGAAAGGCAACTGTATTGTTGAATCGTCCTGTTTATTCTGGTGCTGTGATTTTAGACATATCAAAAGAAATAATGTATGATTTTTATTATAACTGTTTAAAAAAGAAATATGCTGAAAATGTGTGTGTTGGGCTGACGGATACTGACTCTCTTGTTCTTGCAATTGAAACAGAGGACTTATATGAAGACATGAAAGAGATATTACATCATTTGGATACCAGTGATTATCCCCCGGAACATTTTTTGTATAGTGCCGCCAATAAAAAAGTTTTGGGAAAATTTAAAGATGAATTGAATGGGGCGCCATTGAAAGCCATGGTTGGTCTGAGAGCAAAAATGTACTCTTTTCAAACTGCTGATGTTGAGAAATGTGTGGCGAAGGGAGTCCCTAAGGCTGCCGTTAAATCCCAAATTACATTCCAGGACTATAAGGATTGTATACTAAAGTTTTCTACAAAAAATGTAACTTTGAAAAAAATAGGAACTGATCAAAAGCACCATCTGTATATCCTTAGTTGTAGTAGGCGTGCATTGTCGTGCTATGATGATAAGCGTTTTTTGTTAGATGATAATATAAAAACTTTAGCGCATGGGCATTATAAAATTAGGCAGGAGCAGGAAGATGAGGGAGCAGAAAATCTTGAGATGTTAGTTGGTATGTTGGATTAAGTGTGATTTAGAATAAGGGTAATAGTTAAGATAAGTAAAACTTTGTACACATTAATGTAAATAAACTTTGCAAAAATTGGGGGAATTATGAGTGTTAATTTTCTGTTAACATATAGAATAAGTGTCTTACGTTCAGATTCATGAAATAAATGTAATCAGAAATCGTATATATGAATGTAAAATAAACCTTGAACATTGTGGGCTAATTGTGTGCGTTAATTGTGCTTTAACCTTCCCTGAATGTGGGATACGGAGCGTGTCTGAGAGGTGCTACTCTCTAGCTGGAGGTAAGTGAATCAAATCTTCAAAGGTCCTGCATAGTGTTGCCCTCTGGTGTTGGTGACACGAATCAAGATGACGGGGTAAAAGTGATGGCTGCAGTTTGTGAATCAGGGCTGAGACGAGCTGAGAGGTAAAGCTGAGACGGAACGGACAGGGATAGGGGGGAGGGGAGGACGGGGTGGGTTTGGGTGGGTCTCGCGTTCGGACTCGGGGACTAGAGGGGAAGGAGTTCTGGAGGGGGGGGGGGGGCTGCAAACGGGTGAGAGGGAGAAGGGCCTACAGATTTTAGTGTGAATAGAGGAGGAGGACCAAAAGGAGGTCCACTTGTGTTTATCACCTGAAAGTGTGAGGACAGTGCAGTGTGAAGTGAAGTGCAGGAGCGGGGCGTGTGAGAGTGATAGCGAGCGAGGAACCGGCGCGCTGTAAGTAACGTGTTGTTGGCTGAGCCCTAAAGTAAAATAAAGTAAATAAAGTACAGATGCGAAGACAAGCATTCGTTCGGCAGTGGGCTGGAGCGGCCTTTCTTGCCATTCCGGGCTGACCAACCCTTCAGCAACAAGATTTGTATTTTTAATTTAAAAAGAAAATGCCGTGTATTAATCTGTAAGAAATGAAGCTATGTATTTTTGTGCCTTGAAAATAGATAAATGTATAAAAATGATGTAGTTTTTGAAAAATGAGAGGAATTTTGTAAAAGTATTTTATCGTTATGTTGGCGGCCATATTTCTTTTTCCCTTATGGTGTCGTCTGCTGTATTTTTCGTGGTGAAGCGCGGGGAGGCCCAACAGCGCTCGATTTTGGCTCGATTACTTGGCGAAGCCTATGATCTTTAAGATCTACCTAGTTATGTGTTATATCCAACTAAGAATTGTTCATTTCCACGCTCAGCGCAGCGTGCGCTCCCGCGGGCGTGAGGCGGGCGAGGGGCAGGGAGCGGGGAGCAGGTCGACGTTCAACCGCTGCGGCTTCCCCACCCCGCTCCCTGCCCCTCGCCACATCACGTCCACGTGAGCGCACGCTGCGCTGAGCGTGGAAACGAACAATTCTTAATTGGATATAACAATGGGCTATATATAAAAACAGCTGGGGAAATGTTGATACTGACATGTACTTTATTTGCAGGTGTTGGAATTGGTGGTAGTGAAGGGAGAGAGAGTGCGTCAGCGAGTGAGCGAGAGAGAGAGAGAGAGAGAAAGGACGACGGTGAGCTAGCGGATGCGTGACAGAGGGTGAAATCAGCGTAAACTGTAAGTAACGCACTGATGAGGAATTAGAGTGAAATTAGTGAGAAGATAGTTGGTACTGAGTGGGCCATTTATTTTCCAGTTGTGGGAGCCAATTTGATTAGGGTCATGGAGCGCGAGAACACCGATGTACTTGTCGAAAATGAGGGTAAGTTTGGAGCGGTTTTTTGTGTCTTGTTATTTGTGTCATGCGTGCGTGTGTATGTGTAAAACCTACATCTAATACCTCATTTTTGAACTTTTTTCAGGTGCAATGCTGCAATACCTCCCAATGGAGATACTCATCTTAATTTTCCGTAGCGTAGGGCTGTGGGAGCTAGCCGCTCTTACATCTATCTCGAGCCGCATCCACGATGCGGCTCTCCATGAGATAATGCAACGGCCGGCTCCCTATATTGTGCTGAGTCGGGATTTCGTTAAGTGGGACCTCAAAACTGTAATGGAGGAAAATGTGGGTAGGGCGAGGTGTGTTCTCGGGGCCTGGATACGATACATGCGTATCCGGCCCGAGATTTCCGACCTATGCGTGAGTGCTTGGTTGGAAAAATATCCGTCCTACCCATTTAGCATATTTCCTCAATTACAGGGCGTGAGCCAGCAGTGGCGAGTGTTTTGCGATGAGTGCATGAGCTCCAGCGTGGCCATCGAAAATGTGCATACTGGGGTATTTCAGAAATTTTCGCACCTCCCGCGTTCCGCCGTGCTCGACGCTGAGTTTGCGTTCCTGCAGGCTCACGCCAAAACAATTAGGTGTGTTAGTAATTGTATAGAGTTTAGGGAAGAATTTGTAGATTGGGAATGGAATAGATTAGAAAATTTAGAATTTGTATTTAATGATAGTGTTGTAAAAAATTATTATTCGGGTAAGGATAGTGATAGGTTTACGTGGGTAATAAATAATATTAGTAAGTTTATGATGAAATCCCCAGCACTAGTTAGGTTAGAGTTACATTTTCAATCACATAGGTTTAGATTATATAGTACGCCAATGTTCAAATTAGGATATAAGACTGATCTCTCACCCAACCCGACACCGCCCGCTCGAGTCAGGTTCCCCAGCCTCATCTGTACTTTTAAACTATCTCTTTACTAATTTTTCGTTTCGATTTTGTTCCAGGTAAACGCACGCAAAGGATTTTTACCGAGCACTCGCGTAAAAGTCTCTAAAGCTGAACAATTTCGGAGCGTAATACAGCCTACACGGATTTATCGACGTTCATCCACCAACTTCACCATGGTTCGTAAATTTCTTTTTAAATTGTTCTTTATTCTTGACTTGTATTGCGCTCCTTTAGGCAGTAATTTTTCCAGTTCTCATTCTTTGTGGTTTTTGTTTCTATGTATTTAGGCCGCTTCACAAATGGATTGCATGGAGGACGATGTCATAGTAGCGAGTAGGTTTGAATCCCGCGCTCAGAGAGGAACTCGCGTCGCTAGCAAAAATGCTAGCGCAGCCCCTAGTGGCTGGCCCGCCGAGCCCTACGCGGCTCGAGCGGGCGACACGCAAGTCAGACGTGTCACGGCCTTCGGTAGCAGCACATCTACATCACTAAAAGTAAGTGCTTGGTGGTTGGGCCCAAGATCCTAAAATCTTGTTGATTCCTTTCACCTCCCATCTGACGCTACACCCAGCCGGTTAACCCTCGTGATAGTACACACAGTTAATTCACTCACACGAGCTTATCCGACTTGGTGGTGGTGACGTGGGTTCGTATCGCCCGTAAACTCTGGTTAACGTTCGATGCGAAGTGCTTTACTTTCTGGCCGTCTCCTTTCACTGTCCTCCTTGCGGTAGGCTAGTGTAGGTAAAGTTGCTTAAGGCGCCGTATTATAGGTTGTTAGTTAAGTAGCTCAAGCCACGTTTCGCGAGGCGTGGCGCAGGAAGGCTCAGTACACGTAGCCGTTGCTTGGGAGCACGCGTGGTAGCCTACGTTGCATTAACGCCAACGCGAGCACGTAGCCGCCGTCGTGTTACCCTAGTTACATTTTACATTGTTTTAATATTAGTTAGGCAGTAACTTAGAGTTGTAGTTTTTTTTTTTCGAGTGAGTTTTTTTTAGGTGTGTTTATTTTATTTTTATTTTTTTTCTTTTCCCTTGCAACTTTTACAATATTCTTATCTCACTCGTTAAGTAAATATAAGCTAGGCTAGGTTTTAGTTTTAGTATTACTGGGTCCTATATTCCAGCTTGGCACGGGGTCCACGTAGTCCACGTAGTCCACGTAGCACGTCACGCGGCCCCTCAGTAGCGTGGCAGACGAAAGTGCTGACCAGGGTGCCTGACGTGCCGCGTGGAGCGCAGCGCCGCCCTTCCTGGTACACTGTGCGCGGTGGTACCATCTATTAATTTCCGGCATTTCCTAAATTTTTACCCCTTTTCATAGCTGTTCGTGACGCGGCACCACGCCGAATTTGGCTTCGGGCACTTCCGTCGGTGCCCAATTATTAAACTCTGTTTTTTTTAAACCCTTTATTTTTCCCCTCACTCTCCACAATTTTATTCCCGGTGCCCGGCTGGAAGGAAACCATGTGTTAGTTTAAATTTTACTTTTAAGCATAGCTTTACTACTATGAAGGGGAGGTTAGGTTAGTCGATAGGCCACATTTAGCTTATCTAGTTACCGCACTCTCCTTCTAAATTTTTTAAATAGAGTATTCTGTAGGGTGCCTTACCAGGTGATGACGGCAGTCATTCTCTTCGTCTCTCCTTCCTTCTTCATTAATCTATTTCTTGTCACTTTCACAACTTTCATTCTCCAGTCTTCCTTTGTCTCTCGGCCCACCACTGAGTGCTAGTGCTCCAACTGCCAGGGCCGTGCGCGTCCGGGGCGCCCTGCACGGCAGGCAACGCCCGGGGAGGTGCTGCCTTCCAGCCACCGCGGACGACACGGGAAGCTGCGGGTGCGTGGATATGCGAGATATGGGACTGCACCGCCGCCCCGCGGGGCCCCGCCAGCAATCAGCTGCGACGCTGCTCCCGGCTCCCCTGAACTAAGTAGGGGGATCACCGGGAGAGGAAGAAAGCGCGCCGAGAACGCCGCCCTGCAGCGCCACCACCCGGGGGCCGCCACCGAGATCAGCGGCTGTCCCCGTGCGCCCACCTCTGACGCCGCCAGCTTCCTGACCAACGGCGCGGCGGGGGCCTTCGACACCTGGCCGACCGCTACAACCAACGGCGCGGCGCGGGCCTTCGACACCTGGCCGGCCGGCCACAACAAACGTCGGCGCGAGCCTTCTTCGCCTGGCCGCCCGCAACAGCCAACGTCGGCGCGGGTCCTCGACAGCTGGCCGTCCGCCGTGCGTAGGTGTGCGCGCGCCTGCCCTGGGCCGCTCCTGACCACATGTTGGACTTCAAACGGCTGGTGCTACACGGCGGCACCACCCTACGCCGCCGCCGAGATCAGCGACATGCGCTCTGGGTCTCCGCGCGGCCAGCGGCCGAGCGTCCGGGACGCCTTCGCCGCCGTCCCCACGGCCGCCGCATGCGGTGGCGCACCTGCAAGGAGGCACCCTGAGATCTTGCTACTAGTTACCCTCAAGAGGGTGTCCGCGGCGCGAATATATACTCTTAGCCAAAAAGCTTCTTTAACTCTTTTTTGATCAATGGTTTTTCTTTCTTTTCTTTTTTCAATTCGCGTCGCTCGCTCACTCGCAAATAATGTGTTACTGATTTAACACGAGATACGTAGATTTCTATAATCATTCAAATTCCGATGTTTTATTTTTAATTATAATTTGTCTGAACTTTGAAATATAATCAATGTGTCCAATATTGTGGACAGTAACTCAATTTTAGACACTTTGTTAATAATACCTTATGTATTGGCACACCCACACCCACGACCGAGGCGGAACGCCTGCGACAAAGTCGATAGGCCAACCCGCCAAGCATTCGTGTGAAAGTGGCGGCCTACCCGGAGAGCGAAACCACAGGAATTAAATTTCTGGTACCCAAAATTTCTTTCCGTCACTTCCTGATGATCTGATTTTGGGGGAACCAGAACTGATCTTTGTTGTAGTGCAGTTTGAAAATAGTCAATTATTACGTCTATGTATGCTTTATACACCTGTCTTCCTTGTTTTCCTTTCTATTTTTTTGTACTCTTATAATTGGAAAAAGACACAAACACTTTTATTTCACAATTTTCTGAGCAGTTTGAGTCATGAGCTGTCTGCACTGGCCAATAATAGGTACTGTATCATAGCAACAAAATCTATTTGTCCTATGACATTAATCGTGAACTATGGGTGTGCAATCTAAGTTAACAAATATTCCACCTTTCCAAACTTGTATCACTGCAGAATTCTTCATGTGTATTTTTTCTGATGGAAAAATTCGTATGATATGTTTATCCTGTTTGACGAAAGACATTAATAATATAAAAATAATATCTTATGAAGGTTCTATTCATCAGCTATTTGAAGCTCGTGTAAAACATACCATTAAGTGTGAAAATTGTCATTTGAACCTCATCAACATCAAAATATGTGAGTGTGAAAAACGTGTTAACCAGCGAAAAAGTACTACTGTAATTGATGGCACCACGTATGTATCTAACTGAAGAACTGATAATAAGATGAATTTATTTATATTAATATTTAATTATGTTTTTAATCTTAGGTACTTTTCAGACTTAGATGAAGATGAAGAAAACTAAAATCTTAAGATGGTTGGACACTTATTGTCAGCAAAACTTAAAGTCCAGGGGGATGTAACAGTAGACTAATTATTTTAGATTTAGGTAAGTTCTGAAATTGTAACCTTTTGATGCGTACATTTGCTCACAAAGTATTGGTAGTTGAAATTTTAATGCTATAGCGATTGTGGACATCCAAAGTTTTATTGGCATTCAATTTCTAATATTGGGTCACGAACTGTCATTCAATGCATGATCTGTGCTGGAAGGGACATTTTACGTGTTGATTTCATTTCCAGGAAGGGTATATGTGAATTAAAACTTTCTTTATAAGATGTTATTGAGAAAATTTCACATTAACAATTAAAATTAAAAATTAAAATAAACAATTAAATTAACAATCCTGTACATGCTTATAACTCTTGTGCTGCCCGCTCATAAGTTGTTTTTGATATGGAGTCTGGAGTGTAAGATCGGAAAATAGGAAATTTTTGCAGGAACATGGCCTTTAATTAAAAACTAAATGAACACCTATACGGAATATGTTGTTAAATGTGAGGAACTTATGAGCTGGATCAGTGCATGAACTATGAGTTACGAGCAGTATTGTGGATTCATTTATAGGGACATTAGGTTTTGAGCCACAGCATGTGTGCCAAGTGCAGATGTTTTTTTTTTCATTGTTATATCTTTGACAAAGCTCAGATTCTCGAAATGGTTTTGAGAGTATGTTGTGAAGGAACGCTAAATGGTCATATCTCGCACAAAAATTCAGAAAGCTTTCAAAACTTAGCCTGTTACAGCCCAATTTCCAAAAGTAGCACTAGGTTTTTCACTGTTTCCTACCTGTACAAAACTCGGACTTAAATCAAAAGGATTGCGCCAACAGGAAAATAATACATTAAAGATAGTTTGATCTTTATACACAGTGGAAGTGATTACAACTTGTTTTAAATTTTCAGGTCCACTTTCTGAGGGAAGCTTTTGATGCTGTATTTATGAAGGGTTTGTCTGTACGAGAAAATTGCTGAGTCGTCTGTAAGTTTATTCATTACACATAGTTTACTGTATAACATTTCTTTACTATAACTGTTTTCATAACCTCTTGCTTTCTTTCAGTTACATCTCTGATTATTCAATACGAAGATTTGGTTTACTTATCCTCAAATCCAGCTAGAATCAGTTTTGAAGTGTAGAAAACCAAATGCACCCTTCTTTTTATATAATTTTACGCAAATTTTTTCATATGGAATTTTCTTTACTTGTTTGACAAAAAAAAATAAAGGTAACAACAAGAAAACTTGTCTGTGTTGCGGTTGGTGTTGTTTACTTTCATTTAAATACTGGTGAAAGAAGCTATTTGCAGTTTTACGTGCGGTGCAGCGCAGTGCAGCGATACCTGCGAATACACATATCCCTTTTAACCTGCCTACAAGGTGTAAAATATTTTCATCTCTGCCTAATGAATACCTGCACAGTTGTAGGGGTTCAGATTAGAATATTGTGCAATGTTATTCGAAACTAGAATTTGTACCTTTTAGTGACATGACGTAGTGAGCAGAATTAAATTTTTTTCGAAAAGGACTTCATTGTGTTTGTTTATATCTTAACATTATGAAAATTTATTGAAAATCATTGCTTCAAGAAACATAACCTTTGATGCCATACTACTTTAACTTTAATTTTGAATTTTTCTTTGTTTTACTTGAACGTTGTTTTAACTTTCTCAATCTTTCTTTTTCTCGAAGATGTTTAATTTCCGATGGTGACATGTTCTTTCTTTGTAATTTTTTTCTTAGGTTATCTTTTTCTCTCTGTGAGGTGCACTTTTGAGGTGATCGTGTCAAGCGATATCTTTTCATATAAAGTCTATTCATCAATTTGTTTTTTTTCCTCATAGGAAAGTGAGTCTTTTCTTGAATCACCTGCAAAAGATAAGAGATAGAGGAACTATGTCAGTACTCTGTAATTTTTTATTTGCATTGATCAGGTATGTTGTTTTGTTTACAAAATGTATTGTATGTTATTCTTACGTTATGTTGGTTTACATTTTAATTCATGCTATTGGACATTTTTTTGAGTTTTTTTAGGAATTTTTGTCGATGTTTATATTGTTTGTTGTTTTTACAGGAATTTAGTCTGTCAATAGTCAGCATAGTTATGAGACATAAAGATTCTTTATCTGGTACTCTGGATAAAGCTACATATAACAATCCTAAAGCAAATTCTGATTTCCCAGCATCAAGAGCCATTGCTACAAGAGTTAGTCCTTGGGATTTGTGTATTGTGCATGCCCAGCATAAAGATATCGGAAGTTGGTAACGTGAACATGAAATTCCATTTTTGTACCACTGGCTCAACACTGGCAAAATTGGTATATATGTTATATTAAGGTCTTTGGTATCCACATTTTCAAATTGTATTAATACACATAGTGGTACTGTTGGTGGTTTACAATCTTTCTCGTAGAATATGTGTTTCAAAATACCAATGGAGCCATTAACAAGACCTCGTGTTACATTAATATTTCTCCTTAACATTACCTTTGCACCAACAGCAATTGATAAAATGTTACTCAGTCCGTCAGCTATGTCATCAGTAGAATTAAATGCTGTTTTATTGTTGTTCTGAGCATGAATTACAGCTATTGGTGTTTCCAATTTTTTGAGCTGTTTGACATTAAAATCATTTGCTGTTTCATTTGTTGAACAAATTCTAGTAGTGCTTTTAAATTTTTTCCTATCAGCAGATGGTAGATAGTATATGTAGCGTTGTTTCATCATCTGAAATTCATGATCAGAACATTTCCCCTTTGAAACTTTTTGCAGAAAAGTGACATATTCTTTATTAGCGAACCTGTGGCATCTTTTTAACACGTAAGCATGAGTCAATTCTGTCATTAATATTTTTCCTTTTTCCAGCAAATTGTTTCTTTGGGAAATAAGGTCAACATTTGCATACAATGGTTGGTCTCCTATTGGTAACAATTGATTAACATCTCCAAAGAGGACAACTATCAGCCCACCGAATAATTCATCTACACCAGTTATGTCTTTACATCGTGTTTCAATGCATGCAAGGAAGCGCAATCCAACCATAGAGTACTCGTCAATGAATATGAACTTCACACCAGTGTGTTTTTCTCTGAAGTTAAGTAGTTCAGTTCCTTTTAATCTGTCAGAATTTTTATGAAATCTACTGATGGATAGGAAAGAATGTAGTGTTGTTCCATTTACTATTTTTGCAGAAACACCTGTATAAGACATAACTTGTACAGCTTTTTTGCCAAGTTTGTCTCTAATATAGTTAGTACAACATTTTAACAAGTGTGTCTTACCTGTTCCAGCCATTCCCTGGACTATAATGAATTGGTAACCTGTCTTTACATTCTTTTGCAACTGACATGTTAATCTTTTTATATGATTAAAAAATGTTAACTGTTCTGTATTCAAAGTTGAGTAATCCAATTTTTCAAAAGATTTATGGGTTAAATTAACTTGAAGCATTTCACAAACTGTATGTATAGTTTGTCTACTCAGAAGTTTACTTAGGTAATCCCATTGAATGTTTGTACTGACAGTTGCTTTTTCATACAATTCATTATTGACCTTTGGAAGGTATCGTGACAAAATTGTTTCATTGTCTTTTTCAGGTTCCTCGTTTGGGTTTACATCAAAGTCTGATTGATCGTTTTCTTCATTATCAGGTAGTGTAGCTTCATTATCATGATGAATGTACTTTTTGTACGATATTGATATATAGTTTTTCATTTCAGTATTAACCTCATTGACATCATCAAGGGACCTCCAAGGATAAAACAGAACTGCAAGGTTTGTAAATAATGTAGTAGAATCCAAACTGATGTTTGGTTTCGGAAAGAATCTGACCACAGCAGGTTTTTTCCTTATTATTGTTTTTATCCTTGTTGATCTAACAAACTTTGCAAATTCAAAGAGAGATATTTTTTCAAATATCAAAGGACGTTGTGAATAGAAATCAAAAATACTTTTTCCACCTTCTGTATAGCTAATTGAAGTCCAATCAATGTTTTTAATGTTGACAACTACAAACTCACGGGTAGAATGGTAAAAGTTATATCCCATTAAGAAGTGCATAACTTCTTGTGCTGAGTAATCTCTCTCAGCGCATGTCGAAATTAACAGTTTTCTTATTGCTTTTTTACTTGGCTCAGAATCATCACATGTCTTGTTTACTATGTTTGTTAAAACTTCATTGTAGTTTTTTGACTTGACTTCAGATTTTGAAGCATATTTTGCAATATATCGGTATACAATTTGTTTACTTAACACTGGTGAGAAGTCAATGTTCGAACGCCATGTCTGTAAAACCCATGAGTTGTACTTGTTTACAAAAGTGTCGTTTCTTTTGAAGTTTATATCAACTATGGTATTATCTATAATTTCAAAGTTTGTTTCTGGTAGTAATGGTTTAGGAAAATTATATCCACATTTTAAAGTCTTGTCTTTGTGTATTCTTCTTAAACAGTGAGTCTCAGAACATTTTGTATGGCGCTGAACTTGATTAACAAGATGAGCTAAATCAGCGTCTATATCTGTTACTGTATCCAAAGATATCTGACATGGGTGAGTTGATTGTGGAGCTATATGAATGTTAGGGTTATCACATGATATTAAATTATCATAGTATTTTATTACATTTTCTTTTTGTCTATCAGTCATATTGTTTGTAATTTTTGGTGCATTTTTTAGCCAGGCTAACCCATGAACATGTATGGATCCTCTGTGTTGGAATTCGTATCTATACCACATATCCTGAACTTCAAAGTGTTTTGTAAATGAATTTTCTAAGAAAAATTTTGATCTCAAATGGAAAAATGTATCTGCTATGAATGGATTTTGTGATATTAGGTGGGCTCTTTTCTGAATTGATAATGTGTTTACATCATAACCCATTAATTGAAATAGCTCTGGCCAATAATAGTCTGCACTACTCAATGTGAAGAAAATTGTTGGTGTACCGATTTGATCAACCATGTCTAAAAGTTCTCCACACCTAGATTGCCAGTATGGCTTTGTTGTTCTTAATCTTGATCCAAAGTGCATAATCTGGTTTACTATCCATGGATTTTCTTTAAAGTATTGTTTTAACTGATATATAGTCATTTTTGAGAACATTGAGTTTTTCTGGACATAGACATTACCAATGTTTAGTGAAGTCCATCTCATTTCAGTGTTCATGATGAAATATCTGAATCTTTCATCTTTCGCAAATCTCTCATCATGATACAGCATTAAGTGACGTATATATTCATTTAAGGGAACTTTTTGCTTTCTTGGCATTGAATAATCTGCAGTTCCGTAACAGAACAGGTGTGGAAAAGCCATTGATATATAACCTGGTGAACTAAATTCATTTATGGGTGTTGTACCGAGAGTTGGCCAAACTAGTTCTGTTGAAAAAGTTTTTGATAAAGAAATGTCAGTGCTGTCTTGTACACTAGTATATGTTATGTCGTCAACATCACCTGGAATGCTGTTATCATCATGAGATTTGCTTTCATTATCTTTTTCATCTGGTAACTGGGCTTGATTTTCAATACTTTTAAGCTGTTCATAGACATTGCTGTCAGTTGGAAGTTCATCTAAACTTAAGGTATCAATGTGAATATCTGAATACTGTGGGTTGTTATTTTTTAACCAAATCAGTGCATTTAGTACCTTTTGTTTCCTTACTACAAAATCTTTTAGGTGTATTTCTTCATTGAGTTTAACTACTACAACATTACTTAAGTCTTTGAGTAAATGAGGCAAACTGTCTGCAACATTCTGAACATCTTGTGTGAAGTTGATAACTTGTCCGGTATACTTATACTGTAATTTTTTCACACGGTATAAGGAGATTACTGGATGAATTCTGCTTATTAGCTGATTTTCAATAAATGTTAAACATTTCAATTCTTCAGGTACTTGAAGTGGATCCATGTCATTGTCACGTGTGAAAAGACTACAGTTTTTGGTACATTTAAATTTTCTATAACAACTCTGAATTGATCTTTTGTGACATTTGTGGCACTGAACCCAACATAAAGACTTGACATAGCAATTAAAATTATGCTGCTGTACATCTATGATATCTGTGTTGAAAACTGTACCTGTCTTTTTCATTGTTCTTGTCATAAAACGTCGCTCTGAATTCAATTTTCTTTCCTCGGCTCTTTCTTTTTCTGTTTTTTTACTTCTAAGTCTTTTCATACCTTTTTTTGCTTTTTCTCTTTTTTCTTTTTTAGACTGCTGATCTAGTTTCTCTCTGTGTTTTTGCTGCCTTTCAGCAGCTTTTCTTTTTTTTTCTAGTGTTTGTTGAGCCTAAAGAACAATGAAGAAAAAGATTGGTACCGTTGTATTAAAGCCTGCATGATTTTTGTAACAAAAAAACAGTACAAGAATACAGATATATATGTGTATGTAGGTAAGATTAATTTATATGTAGAAGGGTTGATTATGTTGTTTACAAAGTGAAATGAGATTTTAGTTATTTTTCTTATTGATAGGGTTTCTTGAGAATTTGATCTTAAAGGCAAGGCCTTTCATGCCTACAAATTTGAAGTACAATCCTTTTTCAGATTCACACATGAGTTTTAACTTTTGGATTAAAGGTATCATTTCTGTTAGTACGTTCCTCGGCATGTGTACATAACACCATTTGTCCTCCACTTCGTCATCTTCTAATTTTAGTCTTATTGTTTTTCCTTTGCTTGTCTCCACTTCATTGAGGTCAAGGACTTTGTAGTACTTGTTTTTTATTAGGTTTTTAACTGACTTGTATGTTGCGATTTTGGATGCTGCCTGGTTTATTTTTTTTATCTCTTCGTCATCAGAAGAGTCATCCTGTGTAATGATATAAAAGTTTCATGTGTGTGTCAATTGTACTGCATGTGAATTAGACTTAAAACTAATAGTTCTTGGTAAATTGAGAAATTCACATTATGTGTTCTTCTTTCATATTTAACTCTTGTTTATTGGTACCTTTAAACAAAAACCACTCATGTGCTAAGCAATTCCTGACAATTGATGATTTGGGTTTTGAATGGAAACAGTTGCTTACTGGTATTGTATTTTTATGCGCTTTGAATTTGTTTTATGTTAAATTTATTTGACATGATATGTGTGTGAGAGCTTTGAAGAGCATGAGTGGTGATTGCTTGCAAGTTTAGTATTGAGTTTACTGTTGGTAACAGATGGAAGTTTGAAGGGTTACTAACCTCATCAGAAGGTTGAGTCTTTTCTGGTGTCTTATTTCTGCTTGTTTTTCTTTTCTTCTTCTTTGGTTTTTCATTGGTCAAAGACTCTGCTGATTCTTTACTTGAAACATCTGAATCCTAAAGTGTATATTTAATTTTGTTTGATAAGTGTTTTTTGTTAAATTAGTGAGCACAATAAGTTTGTAAGTTTGTAAGAATACCTTCTTTGATTTTCTCTTTCGCTCTTCTTGCTTATCTTCCTTGACTTTTTTTTCGGGCTTGGATTTCTGTAAAAAGTATTATACGTTTTTGGTCATATATTTTTGTAATTCTAATGATTTTTGTTTGTCTTATTTGTATTATAATGTTAAGGTACCTTTGTAGGTTTAGTTTTCTTAGTGTCTTTTTTGGGTTGTTTTTCTGTATCACTTGAATCTTCATCTTCCTCTTCTTGCTCAGTATCAGTGTCAATAGTAACCTGAATGAAATAATATTATTAAGAATAACTTATTACAATAGTAAGAATTGACTATTTTTTTCTTTTCTCACAGATCCGGTTTCATCTTCTTTGTCTTCTGAATCAGGTATGGTTTTCTTGGCTTGCATCATTAGGTTCATGAAGATATCATTGGTAAGTGTCAGTTTCACCCCTTCAGCAAGTGTTACATCGTGAGTTTTTGACTTTTGTACCTGTAATGAATTTTTTATATATAGGTATATGTCAACGTGTATGAAAGTAAGTATATGTAAACATACGTGATTGTTTGATGTTGATGGTGTGTTTTGGTTGTTGTTCATCGATTCAGATTCTTTTGTCAATATGTTTTGTAGCTCATCATTTTTTATTTTTAATGTCACTCCATCTGATATCTGTATTGTGTGGTGATATGTTTCAGGTTCCTAGAATAAATTGTTTAAAAATAAAGTAATTTGATATTCCTGTAATTAACTGTTTTTAAATTATCTTGTACCTCCATTGATGTTAAGGGGAAATATGTTGTCTCATCGTCGTCATCTTCATGTGGGTAGTACAGGAAACTGCATGAAAAATCACACATTTCATCCTGAAATATAACAGAGAGATATTGAATGTACCAATGTTGAGTTACAATAGAATGTTTAAATATTGAAAATTAGGGTGGTAAACTGGATAGCTAATGAATTCCGTAAAAATTTTAGTGTGAATATCAGAGCGAGGATTTTTGCCTTCAGAAAAGATAGATATTTTCTTACTTTTCGAGAGTGACATTGGTTTCTTTATCAGTTAGAAAAGTAGTGGAAAAAATATATCTCTATTTGAGCGAATATTGGGAAACCTTGCTTTTTGAGTGATTTCATGTCAATGGTACACTGAAAAAAAAAAAACTTGTTTCCAAAATCAACAATTTTTTTTTTGTTTGCTTTCCTCTGGTACAAAACTGTACCCTGTAAATGAGAGCTCTTTAGGTGAACCCAGTCTGGAAAGATTAATACTACTATTTCGGTAGTAAGTAGAAATGAGCTATAGGTAAAAGCCGGGAAAGGGTCATGGTATCCACTCTCCACTTGGTATGCAGTATGTAAGGTGTTAGTACATAAAGAAAAAGTGTTTTTTAAATTGTTGGGGCCGGGCAGATTTTTTGAAGTGTATTTTTGTAAGTATCTCAATTGATCTCATAAAGTTTTTGACGCAAAAAATACTGAAAGTAGGTCATATCACTTATGATTTATCCTGAGAAACTCATCAAACGTAGCCTTTTAGTGTTAGAGTTATGGGGATTCTGCTTTCCGGCTTTTTCAACTTAAATCCATAGAACTTGTGTGGAATGACTAGAAGGTACTTGAAACTGTTGCAGAGTTGTATATTGGGTGAGTATGAACCAATTACACTAAAATTCACTTTCTTTCAACATTGGACCCCTTTTCTGTAATAATATTTTAAATAATAAGGATAGAGGGAACGTTCGAATAAGGTAACGGTAAATTTTCATGTTATTCTTGGTTTACCATTACATTTGGTGTTCTCAGGCTAGTCACTAAACAAAACTAAAATTTTTTTTTGACAGCAAAAATCACATTAATTCAATAGTCCTTAAATTAATAAAGTTAATGAATAATATGCAGTTTACAGCTTTGATTGTCTTTGAAAGTAGGTGATAGTGAGTGAAGGAATTTATTGGAAGGACCAGGTAGTTATGATCTTGAAGGAAAGATTAGTGTTTCAGGCTAAATAATGTTGATATGATCTACTTTCAGTATTTTTTGCGTTGAAAAAATTTATGACATCATTTGAGATATTTCGAAAAGTACACTTCAGAAAATCAACCTTTCCAAAAAAAAATTTTCCCCCCCCCTAATTTTTTTTTCATACCGGGTGTCCCAGAGAACACACGGCAGTCTTGCGGCTCTGTCTACCCAGGCCGGCCGTAAGGCGCCATAGCCCCTGCACCTCTGGTGAGTATGCAATCCCGGAACACTGCCGTGTGTTTTCTTGGATACTTGATGAACTGAAACCCAACAGGTAGCATACCAAGCGGAAAGTCGATACCATGATGTCTTCCCTGTTTCTACGTATAGCTCATTTCTCCATAATTGTCTAATATACAGGTGCAGCAAGGTACAATTTTTTACGATACACTTCCGAGTCATCCACACACTTAGGAAATTACTGCGTCACTCAGGGGTGGTAGCAACACGATCGGTTTCCTACCTGTTAGGCGGACCCAGCCATAACTCACTACGATATATGTCCGAGCTAGCGAAAAACTTCGGAATTTCAACTACGATACATTCTCGAGGCAGCAACACACTTGGGAGTTCCTTGCGACAATTAGAGGCGATATCCATACATTGCACAGTCGGTTGCCTATCCTTTAGGCGTTCTGAGCCATAACTTATCACAGTACATGCTCGAGCAAGTCATACATTTGGGGGATCCTGTCACTTAGGGGTGGTAGCAACAGGATCGGTTGCCTACCTGTTAGGCGCACCTAGCCATAACTCACTACGATACCTTTTCGAGCTAGCCAAAAACTTAGGAACTTCATGCGTCATACAGGGACCACAGGGACGCTATCTACACCGCTCGATGGCTGTAATTTAGGCGGATTTATCCACAATTTACTACGATACATTCCCGAGGCAGCAGCACACTTGGGACTTCAGTGTGACAATTAGCGGCGATATCGATACATTGCAGAGCCGGTTGCGTATCCTTTAGGCGCTCCGAGCCACAACTCATCATACATAGTACATGCTCGAGCCAGTCATACACTTGGGGGATTGGTGCGTCATCTACGCATGACATAGTTGGTTGCCTAGTTTCCAGGCGTACCCAGCTATAACTCACTACGATACATTTTTGAGTTACCCAAACAATTGGAGGCTCTCTGTGTCACTCATGAGCGCTATGGACACAGTCGGTTGCCTACCCTCCGGGCGCATTTATTCATAACTTGTGACAATACATCTATGAGCCAGCCACACATTTGGTGGCTTCTTGCCACAATTAGAAGCGTTATCCACACCAGGGCCGTCGGAAGTGGGGTGCAGGGGGGGCGCGACGCGAAGCTCCTCCCAGAATTTTAGACAGGGAACGCAACGCGGCGTCGGGGGCAGGCCTCAGCCTCAGGCATAAGGCGCGTGTGAGAGATCATTTAGTGTATTGAGGCGCATCAAAACGTGTTAAAAAATTTCGGATAGTCATTTGTGGGGTTGCGACGTTAAAAAGCTTAAAGTTCCTAAGTTAGCTGTATATCTGGGTGCTGCCTGTGTTACATAGTGGCACTAACGATATACAGGGTGGCGCGTTTGCCCCGGTTGATTTCGTAAGTAGGCAGACCCGCCACAGCACGTTCTCGGGCGAGCGCCGGTACGGGAGCAGGCTGGCCAGCTCTCTCTTCCTCGCACGCTGGCTGCGTCTCGTTCTAAGGCGGGGGGAGGTGCGGGGCGGGCTCCCCTCCACACCTCGTCTGGGCAGCCAGCGCGCCTCGCCCCTCCCCCCCTACCTCGGCGTCTGTCTTGCTCGCCTTGCCTGGCAGCTCCGCGTACTTCGTGCGCACCCCTGCGGCCTGCGCTCACCCCCGCGGCCTGTGCTCAGCCCCGCGGCCCGCGCTCACCCACGCGGCCTGCGCTCACCCCCGCGGCCTGCGCTCACTCCCGCGGCCTGCGCTCACCCCGGCATCCTGTGCTGACCCCCGCGGCCTGCGCGCCCTCGCTGCGCTGCCCATGGTTCCTTCCCCTCTCCCCCTACCACGACGTCTGTTTTGTTTGCTGCTAGCAGCCGATGGATCACGGGATGGACCGTCTGCTAGCACTCTGCAAATCTATGTGTGATACTACATGTCAGTTTAAACTGCGAAACTTTAGTTTCGCAGTTACAACTGCAAAACTCATGAGTTCGTCAGTTTAAACTGCAGAACTCCCGAGTTCGTCAGTTTAAACTGCAAAACTCCCGAGTTCGTCAGTTTAAACCGAGGAACTGTTCTGCAGTTTAAACTGACGAACTTGGGAGTTTTGCAGTTTAAACTGACGAACTCGGGAGTTCTGCAGTTTAAACTGACGAACTCATGAGTTTTGCAGTTGTAACTGCGAAACTAAAGTTTCGCAGTTTAAACTGACATGTAGTATCACACTTAGATTTGCAGAGCATACAGCTTCTCCCACTCTCCCTCAGTCTGCCAGGCGGGGCGAGCAAGACAGACGCCGAGGTAGGGGGGAGGGGCGAGGCGAGGCGCGAGTGAGAGGGAGCTGGCCAGCCCGTTCCCGTACCGGCCCTCGCCCGAGAACGTGCTGTGGCGGGTCTGCCTACTTACGAAATCAACCGGGGCAAACGCGCCACCCTGTAGTGTATTTCGTTATACATACCTCGAGAAAACTGGACATTTTCCTTTAGGAATGATAAAATAGAAATGCAACTGGAAATTTTGATCTTCGACGTGCTATGCTTCAGAAGGTGTGACTATTGACTATGAGTATCCTTGTTATCCGGTAACAATAACACGTTGTGGCCGGGCTGTGGGGGGGGAGGGGGGTGGGCGGCCTGGCCTCGCCTGAACTGCGGCGCAGAGTGCGATGGGTTGCCTACCCAGCCCGCAATGGGAGTGCTATCTGTATAACACAGGCGGATCGTCGGATCGGTCGACCGATCGCCCGAGCGGCGGATTCAATAGCTCTTTGGCTGCGAAATTTGCATGAATGGGGGAAAACTTTACATTTTCGGAAAGGAGAAGTATCAAGGAATATGATTAACCAAAATATTGATAGTTTGATCTAATTTAGAAAAATGTTGTGTAACCTATGCTTCTGAGAATGGGTCTAGAATACCGATATTTTGACATTAACATGTCCCTAGATCTTTCCTTTTCTCGAAAATATAGTTTTACCCTAGTTTTTTTTTATGAATTTTGCTGTCTGAGGGCCATTTATACCGTCGCTCAGTCGATCGACCGACCAGTTGATCCAGATTACGGAAGGACAAGTTACGGAAGGACGGATTACGGAAGGGTAGATTACGGAAGGATTTGTTACGGAAGGACGGATTACGGAAGGACAGATTGCGGAAGGACAAGTTACGGAAGGACGGATTACGGAAGGACAGATTACGGAAGGACAGATTATGGAAGGATAGATTACGGAAGGACGGATTACGGAAGGACAGATTACGGAATGACAGATTACGGAAGGACAAGTTACGGAAGGACGGATTACGGAAGGACGGATTACGGAAAGACAGATTACCGAAGGACAGATTACGGAAGGACAAATTACGGAAGGATAGATTACGAAAAGACAGATAACGGAAGGACAGATTACGGAAGGATAGATTACGGAAGGACAGATTACGGAAGGACAAGTTACGGAAGGACAGATTACGGAAGGACCTGTTACGGAAAGACAGATTACGGAAGGACAAGTTACGGAAGGACGGATTACGGAAGGACGGATTACGGAAGGACAGATTACGGAAGGACAGATTACGGAAGGACAGATTGCGGAAGGACAGATTACGGAAGGACAGATTACGGAAGGACACATTACGGAAGGACAGAGAACGGAAGGACAGATTACGGAAGGACAGATTACGGAAGGACAGATTACGGAAGGACAGATTTTGGAAGGACAGATTACGGAAGGACAGATTACGGAAGGACAGATTACGGAAGGACAGATTACGAAAGGACAGATTACGGAAGGACAGATTACGGAAGGACACATTACGGAAGGGCAAGTTACGAAAGGACAGATTACGGAAGGACCGGACCTTATCGGATGTACCGAATGTATTGGATGTAAGAAACGTCAATGATTGTGACTAACGGACAAAAGAAATTGTGCCCAGTGAGTGGCGCTACGCATCGCGAACGAGCCGTCTCGCTGACGCTCGACGGCTCGTTCGCTCGCTCCGCGAATTATTTATTTTATTATTATTTTATTATTTTAGTAGTGTTATTATCTTGTTTTAATTTTCTTTACACTAATTTTTTTTCCCTTTCTCTCTAAGTATTATCATTTATTGCAGTTGTTTTGCTATTATTATAGATTTATTGGATCGGGATTACTTGGGATTTAGTTATTTAAGCTTTGGGGTTAGTACACACTTAATTCAAGATTTCATCAGCCCTTCGTTCTTCTGTCCGATTCTTCTTAGATGAGGACATCTTTAGCTCAGGGACGGGGGGCAGATAGAATAGGTGTAGATATGTATCTTTATAGGTATTAAAGGGGAACTAAAAAACCTTACCCCACCCAATCCATCAAGTACAGTTTCCAAATTCAATTAATCATTATTAATATAAAAACTAGAGTCACCAAATTTCTGACAGATGAATTATTAAGACGCGATTTCGCCTCTGAGCATAGTTACGATCGACACGATCTTAAAATTATAGGGGATGTCATAGTAGCGAGTAGGTTTGAATCCCGCGCTCAGAGAGGAACTCGCGTCGCTAGCAAAAATGCTGGCGCAGCCCCTAGCGGCTGGCCCGAGGGGTCCCCCACTTCGATACTCGTGTGTACACGACCAAAATTACTCGCGCCTACTCGCACGCTTACTCACCAATACTCGCGCCTACTCGTGCTTACTCGCGCCTACTCGTGCTTACTCGCGCCTACTCGCCATTACTCGCCATTACTCGCCATTACTCGCCAATTACTCGCCATTACTCGCCAATTACTCGCCAATTACTCGCCATTACTCGCCATTACTCTCCAATTACTCACTCAAAATACACGCAAAATACTCGCCATTACTCATCCCTACTCGCTATTACTCATCCCTACTCACCATTACTCATCCCTACTCACCATTACTCATCCCTACTCACCATTACTCATCCCTACTCGCCATTACTCATCCCTACTCGCCATTACTCATCGCTACTCTCATTTACTCATCACTCGCCAATACTCGTCGCTACTCGCCTTTACTCACTATTACTCGCCTTTACTCACTATTACTCGCCTTTACTCACTTTTACTCGCCCCTACTCGCCTACTCAAATTACTCGTGTGTACACCATCTATGGGAGTGGGGGACCCCTCGGGCTGGCCCGCCGAGCCCTACGCGGCTCGAGCGGGCGACACGCAAGTCAGACGTGTCACGGCCTTCGGTAGCAGCGCATCTACATCACTAAAAGTAAGTGCTTGGTGGTTGGGCCCAAGAACCTAAAATCTTGTTGATTCCTTTCACCTCCCATCTGACGCTACACCCAGCCGGTTAACCCTCGTGATAGTACACACAGTTAATTCACTCACACGAGCTTATCCGACTGACGAGGTGTGCATCCTCGAGCCGGTGACAGCTGAGCCGGTGACAGCTGAGCCATCCGCCCTGTTTTAGGGCCGAACTCCTGGGGTTCTTAGTTGGGAATGATCGACACTTCTGTTATTGGCACTTCGTATATTCTACCGTTGCTTGGAACAATAGGGGACTCCACACTCTACCGTTACTCTGGGACGACTGACTCGATCTGCCCTGATCCTCTCCTTATGAGGGCTCATCCCCTCCCCCTGCTGGCCTGCGACTCCCCGCGTGATGCGCCCGATCGGGGATGTGACACCCCCTGATCTGGTTGCATCCGCCGGCCACTGACCGGCCGCGCAGAGCCAGCGTCTGGCGGTTGTCTAGCCGCCGCTCAGTCATATTACTGGGTAGGTTATTGGCCCCTCATTACCCCCTGTAACAGCCCCGTCCATGCCCACGCCCACGCCCCCTCCCAAACGCCGTCGCCTAGATTCAGAGGAAACGCGCCTGGAAGAGGGGGTTCGGCGCTCCACTGACGCCCACGTTGCAGAGTGCGAGGCGGAAAGGGAGGCGGCCTCACGCCCTCCTCCTGATGCTGTATGCGAGGCGCTGCTAAGCGCTTGGCGCGCTGTGAACAGCTTTGACGAGGTAAAGACGGTGAGTGCGCTCCCCCCTGGACGCCTTTTCGAGGTGCGCCGATTTTATCGGAAAACCCATGAACAATTTGGCGAGAAGCTAATGGCCGAAGTTGATTTCAGTGCATTTGAAAAGTGGCAACTTCAACTACCTGAGAGATTTACAAAACTGAGCGCTGAAGCGATAGATAAGATAAATGAGTGTTGTAGACAGGGCTTTCCCATCTCTATTGGGAATAATGGGAAAAGGGGGAAAGCCCTAGATGTCATGGTAGTTTTAATCACATAGGCTCCTCATAGGTTCATGTAATAATTTTGTAAATAAAAATTTTAATGTTGTTTTGGGGTATATTTTTGTCTTGTCCATTTACTCTTTCCCTTGCAGCCCACGGCTCACGGTTTGAATAATAACACCATTTCGAATATTACTTTCTTTATTGATTTGTTCAAAAATTCAATAACATCTATATCTACTTTTTTAAATCACAGCATATTCGCTCAGCTCTGGATGACACGTAGTGTAGACGACCCGCAGCGCCACAGCATGGTCTACCCACTCTACACTTATGGCCCTAATGAGCAGATACACCCTGTATACAAAATATTTGTAACAAAAATATTATAAATCGGCAAAACTATTTTTCGCAATGTTAATGGGTTCGCATAGGCAGCGGATTCTATTTTTTAACAGCTAGGTACTGCTAATCCCTTTTTTACCTACTTTCAGGTGGGCGCAGAAATGTTGTCGGTATCAGAGCTCCGTCGGCGCACCAACAACGACGCCGAATCTTGGAATGCTTATCTGAAGAGCAAGGCGGGGGGCATCCACCTCAACTGCTGGGAATTCATCAGTAGGTGTCTATGAAATTACTCGATTCTACCAGGTGGCTGACGGGCGCCGGTCACTTTTTGTACTATGCAACCCGCCCGCACCGCTCCATCCGGGACTGCATACCCGTCAGGCGCTGGGGACCGGCTTCAGGCGCGGACGCTCCGCTTCGCCACTGTTGTTGCCCCGAAAGGGCCCTCTCGCGGTTCGCGCGGTCTACGGTAGGGCGTTACAGGGGGGAGGTTCGCGGTTTCGCGGGCGTAACCCGCGAGTCCGCCGGGAAAGCTCGCGGTCCGCGCGTCCTGCCGCGCAGGAATCTCGCGTACCGCGGATCCTCTGTGGGTCCTTCGCGGACTGCGAGCAACCTACGAGAAGGATCCGCGGACCTCGACCTGCCCCCGCGGAAGATCCGCGGTTCGCGAGATACCCCCACGGGGCGACTCGCTGACCGCGAGCTTTCACGGTGGACTCGCGGGTTACTTCCGAGAAACCGTGAAGCCCTCCCCCGGGAACGCCCCGCCGTACACCGCGCGAACCGCGAGAGGGCCCTTTCGGGCCGGTGGCTGCAACAACAGAGGCGGGACGTCCCGGCTTGGAACCGGTCCCCGGCGCCTGATGGGGATGCAGTCCCGGATGGAGCGGTACGGGCGGGTTGCATAGTACAAAAAGTGCCCGGCGTCCGTCAGCCACCTGGTATTTTAGAGTACACCGTAGCAAATCTGCATCATGGCTAAATTATGTGTCCCATTATCCAAAAGCGTTAGCTCTAAGCCAAAATGCGCATAGAATGGGCATAAACGTGCATAAGTACATTGCGCTTTTCAGATGGGACATATAATAATGCAGTAATTTTTTTGCATCGCAGTTTTCCTAGTTTTGCTTTACCTGGGTCATGGGTACTCCTCAGGCTTATCACAGCTCGATTGGATAACCTTGACTGGATTTCTTTTAGATGTCTTGAAGCAAATTGAAGTCCGAGACGCCAATGATTTTCATCGGGCAAAGTTCAGGGGCAAGGTGCCGAGGAGAAAGCAGAACCTCGTCAACCGCCGCACCGATGCTGCCATCAGGGAGGCGATGAAGACTCTAAAGGAGCCCCCGCAGGACACTGAGGACCTGCGTCGGTTCCTCCGAGCGGTGGCTCATCAGGCGGCCTCCAGCATCCTGCCCGGCACCGTTGCGGAGCCCGATGAGAGGGAGTTGGAGGAGAGGGACGAGGACGACGTTCTCTGGGCCGAGCAGCTGCTGGAGATGGAGAACCAAGGTCCCCAGGACCAACAGCCTCCTCCACATCAACCTCCTCCTCGGCAAACCCAGTCGACTCTGCTCCAGGTACTTTTATTGGTGTGATTTCTGAGGAAGCACCCCAACTAAGTGCTCGATGACTTTATTATACCATATGTCGGATCAGTTCTTCCAGGCCACTACTGCCACCACCAGCAGCAGCCAAGGCAGCCAGGCCTTAATCACTTACCAGGCCTCCTCGACTACCGGCAGCCATGGCAGCCAGGTCCTCAATGGTGACCAGGCCACCACGACGACCGGCAGCCAGGAGAGGCAGGCCAGCCAGGCTTTCATCGGCGACCAGGCCACCTCGACTCCCGCCGGCCAGGAAAGCCAGGCCTCCAACGCCCATCAGGCCAGGAGCCAGGGGTCGAAGCTTGGTAGGCGAGGTAAGTTACAGACGCACACGCACCGGCACGCGAAGAAGCCAGCAACTGCTTGCACGCCCTTACACTCGCTCACGACATACCTTTCTTTCAATTGAAGGTAAAGCGTCGAAAATACCTGCCCGTCACCGGAGAAGCGCCGACGTACAGGTGCGCAACGTGGCGAACGGCGTCTGGAAGGCAGTTTCCTACACCAAAGGGGTATCGTACACCGTGCGCCGCGTCGCACCGTTTTGCTGCTGCGAGGTGCGCTGCTACGCGTGCGGCAACTTGTGTGGGCGCATGTTCACGTGCTCGTGCCCAGACTCCCACACACTATGCAAGCACGTGCACGCCGTGTTTGCTGCCCAGCCCAAAGGTGACTACTATTTTATTTGACCAATCGTGGATTTTGTGTTGCTGAACAAAAACTAACAATTTACCTGAAAACTTACTATAAAGATTTCTATTGGGCTTTTGACTAGCACTGCTAAAACCGAATCATGCTGTTTCAGGAGCTGCCTCCTCTCATCATCAGCAGCAGCAAGAGCAGCAGCCAAAGATGAAGGCATGTGGTCGCCTTCGCCTGAGCCGAACCAGCAACATGACTTGGATTCACAACAAGTGCTGGACTTGGACTTGAGTAAGTAAGACAGCACTTCCTTTTCTGGTAAATGGAGACTATCAAGCGGTATACGCGAGGGGTCCTTAGCAGCAAGACTGCTAACTGAGCTAACCTGAATGGTTGCTGACTGCCATTTGCTGAACACTGCTCTGCGTTTTTCAGGCAGTCAGCAGCTATGTGGCCGACTGAACCTTATCTGATAGGTCGCTGAATTCCGGTTGCTGAGAACTACACAGTGAATCTCATGTTATCACCAGCGATGCGACTTACTGAGCGATTCACAATGGTTGCTGAGTCCTAGCTGATCAGCGGTCCTCGGTCTCTTTCGGTAGCTTTTCAGTCAACTCTAGATACTGAGCTAAACTCAACCGGTAGCTGATATGCGAAAACGGATTATTTTCAGCAATTACGCAGTATATTTTGTAACTGTATTTTTACTGATTCAAACTGACTCGGGTGAAATCGGTCACTGGTCAGCAATATTCAGCATAAGCTGACAAGCGGCTCATTATGGCTGAAGGTATATCAGTCATGTACGCAGTTCAAAGACAGCGAATGGTTGAGTATTGGCAGTATGGCTCAGTTTTGATCAGCTCCTGATCATGCTGATCAGTGCCTGTACAGGCGCATTCAGGTGAATGCAGCCCCAATTCACCTAATATTTCCTCCAGGGGTATGCACACGGTACAATCATGCTTGTAGTTGGCCCTACTGCGCAGGGACTCGTGTGTTATTTTCCTTTTCTTTCTTTTGTTTTGGTTTGTAAAGAGTGTGTGGTTTGAGCCGGTTACAATTCTTTTAACTTAAAATGTGGTAAAGCCTCCTACTTTGAAGTGTTTTTCCAATTGTTTTACACCATTCTCACTGCATCATGTATGGAAGGAACTGGAAATCATCAGATGTCGATTATTTTCTTCTAATCAAAGTTATCAGGAGTTATCTTCGCCACAGTGAGAAAGTAACCTTCCAGCAACTAGAAAACGCAGTAGAAACAATACCGCGACATTTTTGGACTTTCCTGTGAGCAATGGAGACAATTCAACTTATCTTCTTATTCCAGGTTATAGCAGAATGAAATAACTCAAGATGGCTCCTTTTTCCATGACCAGACTGCTGGAATGCGTCCAAATGAGCTAACTCAACGTATCTCCTTATGATTGTTAGCAAAACAAAAAAAGTCTAATTAGGGATAACTCCCTTTTGTACAGTTGGGAAAAAGTTCTCTCCAAATTCCATTCCATGTCAAGGGGATAAGTTGACTTGTATCCTTTTACACAATTTTTTGTAGGAGACATCTCTTTGATGTCCAGGAAGGGCCGACATGACGATATGTCCCAGTCACTTTATCATGCCCTCTATCTGGAGTATATTGGCAAACGAATATTTCAAAATTTTTCTGAATAAGCACTGTAAACCAGTTTTTTGTGTTTCCTGAAAGGTAGTCGTTTAGGAGTTACCCCCTTTTTTCCGCTTCACGGATCATTTGGTGGATAGTGTGAGTGAGGCCGCTGCCCGATTGTCACTTGTTGTGAGGCTGCCGTGTCCGTTCCTAAATGCGTGAGGCAGGGCAGAGAGCGCAAGACTCGCGGATCCCGCGAAACCACTCCCCCGCGAGTGCCCCGCGAAGTGACATACCGCGTACCGCGATGCCGCGAGAGCCCCGCGGCGGGGGTGACTCGCGGGGACACTCGCGACTCACCCCCATGCGAGCGACGACACACTCGCAAAGGACCCCACGGTCCTCCGCGGTCACTTCACTGTGTCCTCGGGTCAACTCGGGTAGTTCACCCCGCTCGAGGGGGGTGAGTCGCGGACCCGCGGACCCGGCAGCCTCAGCAAGTGACAATCGGGCAGCGTATATCCACCATTTATTTAATTGAAAGATAGCAAAGCTTAAATTCTATGAATGTTCAATGTTCTTGTGTTGTCCTTATTTACTTTTGAACAAAACTAAATTGATGAAAAGTGATGGTATTAAGTGTCTTTTCTACCCATGACCCATCCAAATGGTCACTTTTTCCTTTCTTGTCATGATGAACTTATAACATTCACTCCTTACATTTCTGAGAATTTGTTTTAATTTTTCCGGTTCTTTTTCCGTTTCGAACGGGAAAAAACCGGTTTGTTTCGATGGTTTTTTTCCGTCAACGAAAAAAAAAAAAAAAAAAAAAAAAAAACGGTTTTTTTAGAACACTAGGTTAAAGTATCCGAGGTGACCCGGCCCGGGGCACCAACAAAGGAGGGTGTAACGGGCATGGACCAGCCTGCTGACAGGGCTCACAACCCCGACGCGGGCGCTCCCTTGGGAGCAACACTTAATTGTGATGAGTTTTCCACGTCAAGCCTCGGATGGCGGTGCAAGCGTGCGCGAGCATCGCCGAGGCACTGGCTCAGGCAGCGGGGAGTCATCTAATGCCCCCGCTGTTAGTGACGGCTCTACACAGTCGTGCCCGTCCTGTTGTCGTGACTTGGGTGATCGACCCCTACCGCAGCAACGACAGCACATTTCCCGGAGTAAACAGCCTCCACCGGGCGAGCACGGCTACTCTTGTACGGAATGCCCCCGGCAAGACGTATAAGACGTATGCCGTCCTAAGGCAGCACCAAAGGAGTCGACATGATGTCGAGCGTGTTGAGCAAACTGGAGGGAGTAAACGAAGGTGGAATCCAACAGAAGAGCTTTTGCTGGCTGAGTAGGAGGTAGCCCTCGGGCAGGCCGCCACTCAGGGTGAGCTGGCCTGCAAAAGCTGGCCTTGGTCAGGGAGAAGGCGACGGCACCAGACTCGTACTCGGGCGAAGAGGAGCCAGAACCTGAACCCCGGGTGCGCGAGGGAAGCTCTCAGTCACCTCCCAGAGGTGACGACCGGAGCGAGCGACCAAGCGTGCCTGTGCAGCCCAATCCACAACGAGCTGGATCTCCCCCCTACCTACGTCTAGCTCCTATTGACGCTCCCAGCAGGTACATTCCTAGCGATAGTATCTGCACGGCATTAAGAGCTTTGGCCGGGGAGTTGTCGACGCCGATGGCGGAGATAGTACAGCGCCTGCTGGATAATCAGATGTTATTGGCCGAGCTAGACGACGCTCTGAGCGACTTTGTCCGAAGCCTCCCAGGTCAAAGAGGACCGAAACGGAGATATAGGGCGAAGAAAGCGATGGGCAAAGGTGGGGGAAAGAAGAGAGGGAAGAAACAGAACGAGCGAGCCGTGAGGTTTAAACAACTACAGGAGGCCTACTGTTAGACATGCATAGCTTGAAATTCGCGCGCTCACAAGGAGGAACTGGCGTCAGGCCCAGCGCCTGCTGGAAAAGCCCTCGCGCCGCAATTCGCGACACGGGCTACCCGATCGTCAGCGCCGCGGCTAGCCCGCGACGGCTCGATCGGGCACACGCCTCGTCAGACGTGTCACGGCTTTCAGCGACAACGCATCATCAACGTAGAAGTAAGTGCTTGGTGGTCGGACCCTAGAACCTGAAATCTGTGTGTTTCTATTCTATACCAACCACTCCCATCACAGCTACACTCAGCCAGGTGCGTTACGTATAGTGCACCCCTAATTACGCTCAACGTAACAGCATCTGACTTGGCGGAGGTTGCGTGGGTCGCATCTCCCGTGGACTTTAGAACACGTGGATGCGAGGTGCTCTTCTTTCTGACCGTCTCCCTACACCCACCTCCTTGCGGCAGGCCGGTGTAGGTAAAGTCTCTAAAGGCGTCTCTTTGTAGGCAGTTAGTTTAGTGACTAGCGCCACGTCTCACGTGTGGCCACACGGGGCGTGGCACCAGAGGGCTTTTTCATTAGGGGTAGCTCAGGCGGTGGTCTCGTTGCCGAATCGCCACAGCGGGCACGTCGCCGCCGTCGTGTAGCATGTGTTACATTTTACATTCATCTCTTTAGTTACTAGTTGGTCAGTTAGTTCGTACAGTACTTTTTTTGGATTTATATATATTTTTCTTTCTCTCTCTCTCTCTCGTAGCCTAAATTTGCTTTGAATTCGGGTAAAGTGTAGTGTAGTTTAGCTGTAGTGAGGTCAACTGTGTAAATCGCCGAGATTTGCCACTGGGTTTGTGTTCGGTACGGGTGTACGGACGGCCCCAGCGGCGTGGCGGTAAAGGGCTGAAAGTGCTGACTGGGGTGTCGGACGCGCAGCGTGGCGGACAGCGCCACACTGCCGGGTACACTGTGCGCAGCGATACTCTGCTGTAATCTGCTCTTTTGGTTTCCTTCGTTTTTTTTTTTTTTTTTTTTTTTTTTTAATTATTTAAATTCTTTTGAGTCTTTGTAATCCCTATTTTGTGCTTTATTTTGTGATCGGTACCCTTTTGCTTAAGTATGACAACTTAATGGATGGATATCAGAGTTCCCTTCGGACAGGTGGTTGGCCTGATCGTGTGGTGCGAGCTGCTTCCATTCGTAGTTTCATTGGTGCAAAAAAGCACGTTTTGGTGCCTAAGTTAGCTGTTTTAAATTTGGACCAGCGAATCGGTGTGAGTGTAGTGGCCCATATTTGTCTACGTGTCTGTGAACGTGTCGTCGCGCAAAGCGAGTTACTAGCGGGTGTTCGCCGACCGCGGTACTCTGTCACAGCTGTTCAGGAAATATTTCGAGCACCCAACGCTGACGTGTGTCGTGTTGAGTTACGACCGACTGACAAATTCGACGACCCGGACAATACTTTTGAAATTGTTTTGGACGTACTGAAGCTTTCTGAATACCTTGACCAAGTGGTAGCACAGTACAACCTCGAGCGCAACACAGGCACAAGAGCCGGGGTTTTAGCATCATTGCTTTATTTTTTCGGGGAGTTGTGTAAGTCAGGGGTTACTCGCGTGTCTCCTGTCAAGCCAGGGCCCGGGCGGAGCCCACCACCCGAGAGTTGTCAGGCGATCGTTTGTGACGACCGTTCCAGCAGATCGGATTCACCGTCTGTTACTGACCATCCTCAACGCGAGGCGAACGCGAGCGTCTCCGAGCGTCCTTGCCCCAGTCGCGAGCAGGACACTTCTGCTGACGCTGCGCGGTGTCAGTCCGAGGCCGAGTGGGCACACCAGTTTAAGAACCTCATTAGGGCGACAAACAGGGTCGCAGCGAAGGTAGTTCTATTTAATATCGCAAAGGGGACGAAAGAGGACATAAAAAATTTAACAAGGGTTTTTCTGGAATTAATTTTAGTAGTCAGGCAGGAGCGCGAGCGCCAGACAGACTTTCAGCTGTACTTAGATAGTGTGTACCCAGCCCTCCTCAAAGTACTTCAAACGTCTCGATCGTACCTAGGGCCGTACTATGGCCGCCCATTCTTGTTATTAGGCACCCGTAGCCAAGTAGGCCTTGACTCGGCTTCCCATATTGTTATAGATCTTCACAGTCTTGAATCAGTAATAGAGGGGTTACACGACCAAGATCCCCCCATCACATACAGTGCATTCATAACCGAGAGCCTAGAAATTCTAGCCGTCTCGGAAAGTAGCAAGGTCCAGAACTCGGTGGCCATGGCAGACGGCTGGGACTATGATTTACCGGGGTGTGCTAATTCTTGGGAGGATGACTTTCCACCGCCCCCACCCGAGGTCCCTCAGTCTAGAGCGGTGGTCCAGCTATCTGACAGGCACATGGCAGTGCCCGAGTTGGCGCCGTGCGATGATATGTTAGGGTCTAGTGCATTTGGGGCCAACAGGCAGTCTAGGCCATCACAGGGGTTCGGAGGGCCTCGAATAAATTTGCCATTGCTGAAAAATATTTTGGATGTAGAGACATTTTTACTTAAATTTGAGCGGGTTATGAACCATTTCGAAATTCCAGACAGGGATAGGGTCCTGTATCTAGAGCAGTGCGTCGAAGGGTCGCGGGCAGAGGCATGGTTGACCAATTACTTAAGGCACTATACAGGGCAAAATTTTAACATAGTAGAAATTGCTTTTAGAAAAGCATTTTGGTCTGTAGATGAGAGCCGTAGGCTCAAGAATATGATTAAGGCTAGAGTCTGGCCGAAGGGTGAGTCAGTCAGTGACTATTTTATGGATAAAATGGTGCTTATGAGTAAGTATTCTGCCTCCATGTTGGTCGGCGATAGAGTCGACCACATTAAGGAGGGCCTTCCCCACAACTGGAAGGTTAGATTAGTAGGTATGAGTTTTAAGACGCTGGAGGACATGCACGATTTCCTCATTTTGGTTGAGGCAGATCTGCAGGAAATCCAAGCGGGAGCAGCTCTGACATCAAAATCCGTGGCTATCAGTGAACCTGGTGCTATCAATGCGCTTGGTTTGGATGAGATGCGGAAAGATTTTGAGGCGTTGGCACTTTCTGTCACAGCTTTGAGGGATGAGTTGAAGGAGAGTAGGAAGCGGCCCTCCACTCCGGGCCCGCAGCGACGGGATTGGGGAGGAGAGCGTGGCCGCTCTCCCGATCAGTATCGGTCGCGGGGTGATGAGTAGTACCGCTCGTCGCGACCGTACACCCCTGACAGGTCAAGACAGAGGTCAGGTAGTCGGGGGCGCTATGATAATGGGTACAGATCGGATGAGAGAAGGGCTCGGTCTAGGGACAGGTATGACGATAGGGACAGGTATTGGTCAGACGGTAGGAACAGGTCTCAGGAGAGGAGCAGACGGGACAGGTATGACGATAGAGACAGGTATAGGTCAGACGGTAGGAACAGGTCCCAGGACAGGAGCAGACGGGACAGGTATGACAGGGAAGGGTCTGATAGGCGCCCATCAGCCAAACGGTATCGAGATGGGTCGAGGGGGCGTTACCAAGACCCTTAACGGGAGAGTCCAAGGAGTCTATCTAGGGACACGGACTCAAAGCACTCTGAGTCAGAAAACGGGCAGAAGTAGCTTCGGGGGATGCCTCTTCGCAGCTACATCCAGGGTTTGAGCTTATCACAGTTGTCCACGATAAATTTTCTATGTTTCGGTGTGTCTCACTGGCACTGTTTGGCTATCAAAATTCATTCAAGGAAATCAGGGCTCAAGTCGGGGCCTACATCTCGAGTCATTGGGAGCAATTTAAATCAATGGCTAGGGAGTCACATGGCCACGACTTTGACACAACACGGCCTTACAGGAAAGGTTTGTTTCAAAAAGGGTTAGAAGATTTGGCAGAATTAATGGCCGTTTCAGAATTGTTTTCCAGTCCTATTACAGTGTACACGGGCAACAATGAGAGGACATATATCGGGCAAGGTCGGAAAGGTAAATCAATTGCCTTACTCACAAACCAGACCGCTTCTCTTGGATTAAGTGTACATTACGACTTATTGGAGCCCACAGTTATTCCGGTGAGATGTCCGTTTTCTTACGCTACCGCGTTGCAGCAGCCTCCTCGGTGTTCCAATCCGGGTAAAACGGCTGTGTCGTACAGCAGCCCTCAAAGCTTTGGATTCGGGACTCAGGAAAAGGTGCGTACGGTAGGTGATCCTCCCTCCCCTGTCACTCCAAACTTACAGCATCCCAAACACAAGAAAAAGGCACAAAAGGTCAGGAAAATACAGCAGTTTACTATCCCACTTTAAAACAAATTCCAAATATTTTCAGATAATTCAACACAGGAAGGGAACAAGTCACAGACATACACCTCAACTAAGGGTGACAGACACCGGGATTACAAACAAGCAAAAAACTGCATTAAAGTCAAAAAACGGCCTCATACACGATCGAAGGGCCACATCCCATCCAGGGCAGATTCAAGTATTCTTGACAATTATTCTAGAATCATGGATAATGACCTTTTGACTCTACAAACACCAATCTTATACTCTCCAGATTTAAATGAATCAAATCCATCTCTTCCGTCTGGTTCCGTCTTACTTTCACATTGTCTCCTGCTTGTCGGGCCCCACCGAGCGCTTCTTTTGCGAGGCCGTGCGCGTCCGGGACGCCCTGCGCAGCAGGCAACGTCCAAGGACCGCGCCCAGGAGGTGCTGCCCCTAGCCATAAGACGGCCGACGGCAGAATCAGGGGAGCAATGCGCTGGTGTCAGCAAGACTTCCCGCTGGCTGGACCGCAGCCCGCCTCCCGTGCTCCCGTGCTGATGACCGCGCACGAGGGGGGCGTAGCCAGCGCGACCGGGCCGTCTATATCTGCAGGCCACACATCGGCCCTGCGCCGCCCACTTGCGAGGCCTGCGCCGCCCACCTGCGGGGCCTGCGCTGCCCGGCACCGCCCACCTACGAGGCCTTCGCTGCGAGCGCCGCCCACCTGCGAGGCCTGCGCTGCCCGGCACCGCCCACCTGCGAGGCCTGCGCCGCCCACCTGCGAGGCCTTCGCGGCGAGCGCTGCTCACCTCCGAGGCCTGCGGCGCCCGCCTGCCAGGTGCCCGGCACCGCCCACCTGCGAGGCCTTCGCTGCGGGGGCTGCCCTCCTGCGAGGCCTGCGCCGCCCACCTGCGAGGCCTGCGCTGCCCGACGCCGCCCGTCTAAGAGGCCTGCGCCGCACACCTGCGAGGCCTGCGCCGCACCGGCACCGCCGACCTGCGCGACCCCGCGCGGCATAGCTTCGGCATTTAGTTTAAGGATTACGTTGGGTAGCATAAGCTTTCTGGGTCCTTCCTTCTTCAGTGTCCCACTTTCTTTAAGGTGTGGACACCTTTAGCTTTAGGGCCGGGGGGTGATAGAGTAGGGTTTTAGATATGTAAAATATAGGTTATAAACGGGGAAAGCCGTATCGGCGGAAAAATTGACCCCATCTGACCAACAAGTACAGTTTCCAAATTTAGTTACAAATTTAGTTGTATTTTAGAGTCACCAGATTCTCTGACGATTATGTATAAATTGAGACGCTATTTCGCTCTTGTGAGAAATATTCGTTGTTAGGTGAACAGATCGGGACGATCTGCTTCATTGGGGCATGTTAGACATGCATAGCTTGAAATTCGCGCGCTCACAAGGAGGAACTGGCGTCAGGCCCAGCGCCTGCTGGAAAAGCCCTCGCGCCGCAATTCGCGACACGGGCTACCCGATCGTCAGCGCCGCGGCTAGCCCGCGACGGCTCGATCGGGCACACGCCTTGTCAGACGTGTCACGGCTTTCAGCGACAACGCATCATCAACGTAGAAGTAAGTGCTTGGTGGTCGGACCCTAGAACCTGAAATCTGTGTCTTTCTATTCTATTCCAACCACTCCCATCACAGCTACACTCAGCCAGGTGCGTTACGTATAGTGCACCCCTAATTACGCTCAACGTATCAGCATCTGACTCCTACCGATCAAATCAAAGCCACGCGGCTAAGATGGTTCTGGATGAGGCAGAGGCCCCCGATGAGGTTCCGCCACCGGAGGAGGTCGAAGAGTTTTACCAAAGGCTCTTCGGCATACCGGCGGACCTCCCTGAACCGCGCAGGAGGACTTCAGGCACAATCGACCTGTTCTACCCGATCTCTCGCAGTGAGGTCAAACAGCAGCTGAGCAAGTTGAAGGATACGGCGAAAGGACCAGATGGCATAACGCGCTCAGACCTGCGTACAGCCAATGTCCACGATCTTCTTGCATTCGCAAACATTGTTTTCGGGTCTCACTCTGTTCCGAAGGCCCTAAGGGAAAACCGGACCACCCTACTTCCCAAAAGTGGTAACCTAAAATCTGTTACCAACTGGAGGCCAGTTACAATCTCGAGCCTCTTACTCCGGCTCATCCATAAGGTGCTCGCCAGCAGACTGATGGAGAAGATTCCCCTCCACGCCAGTCAGAGAGGGTTTACCCAATCTGACGGTCTGCTCGCCAACACTCATGTGTTACAGACTGTGATACGCGAGAGGAAGCACCTGGCGCAACCTCTCTTCCTCCTCTCGATCGACCTTGCCAAGGCGTTCGATAAGGTGTCCCCACAGTCCATCAGCAGGACCCTTGTGAGGAAAGGCGTAGATCGGCACACAATCGAGTACATCTCGGCGATTTACAAGGACGTGGGGTCCCAGTTGCAATACTTGGGACTTACCTACTCTGAGAGAGGGGTTCAGCAGCCAAGCCCCAGAAATCTCCAGGTATTGCTAGAGCGCCTGCGCAAGGCGGCATTGAGGCCCTGGCAGAAGATGTCGATACTCCGCACATATCTGCTCCCGCGGTTGTACCACACTCTGCAGGGTCCGAAAATCGACTCTTAAGAGTCTCAAATTCCTTGATGGCCTCGTAAAATCCTTTGTCAAGGTGGTCCTGCATCTACCGAAGACGACTCCGGACGCCTTCCTGTATGCCAGGGTGAAAGAGGGAGGCTTGGGCGTACCCTTGCTACACCTCCAGATCCCAACGGTGTATAGGAGGCGGCTGAAGAGAAGAAGTTGGAGGAAAAGGGCGACGCGTACGTGAAGGCCGCACTGACGTCGCCCACAACGCAGGCACTCATGAGTAGATTAGTACGACTCTGTAAGGGGGTGCGTACGGCTGCCCAATACCATCGGCTAATGCGGGACAGGCTTGGCGAGTCGGCTCTCGGGTCAGGACTCGCAGGAAACACGTCGGAAGGGGGTAGCTCCTGGGTATACAACCCGCCGAGCAGCTGGACTGGGGGAGATTACATCAAAGCCGTTCAGTTGCGATGCGGGATGCTGCCCACAAGAGGAGCAAACTACATCAAAGACCCCCTGCAAGACGCGTGCAGAAATATCTCCTGCACTAAGCAGAAGGTGCGTGAGTCCCTGTACCACGTCCTTCAGCGATGCCCCACAACTCACTGGGTGCGCATCGAGCGGCACGACGCTGTTTGCGGTGTCCTGGCCAATGACCTGAAGAAGAGAGGGTTCAGAGTAACGGCTGAGGGAAGGCCAGGAGACTGTACAAACCCGACCTGGTCTGCGTCTCGCCTGGAGGGGTTGGGTATATCGTGGAAGTGTCGGTTGCGTATGAGTTTAAGGGAAGTCTGACAAACGCTTACTGGTTGAAGGCGAGGGCGTATTCAGACATCGTTGACGTTGTCCAGAGGGACTTCAATGCCGAGTCCTTTAAGATCTCTCCATTTATTGTGGGGGCCCGAGGTGGTGAACACCCCCTGAACATCAAACTCCTTATGGAGAGGGGCATTGAGACAAGCAGAGCCACGGCCTGCCTCTGTCTCAAGTACGGTGCCTATATCCACCGACAGTTTATGGCGGTGATGTGGCGAAGGAGAACATTGTGAAAGACCTGAATACTTATTGTTACTGGTCGGACCACTGACGAAGACGACCAGCGGTGTCATGGAAACACAGGCGAAGAAGCTACCACCTTCTAAGCAACTTCGCCTGGCCAGGAGGCGGATGGAAAGGCTGAACTTGGCGAGTACGTAGCCGAAGTTGGATCGTGCCGGTCTGCTGTACCGATCCGGTCGCCGGCTGCCGCCGAAATCACCCGGCCAGAAGAGCACGTTGCCAACGACCTCCAAAGGCTGGGTGCCAGGCGGCACCCTACCGGACGAAAAGTCCAAGGCGCGCCGCAGGGCGGGCCTAGGCGTCGTTCCCAGGGGAGCGTCGGTGACGCGAGGAGGGGAGCAAGTGCCGATCGTACTCGAGGCAAAGACGATCGGAGGGAATCCTTGCGACTTAAACAACATCCTGAGTAGGCAGTATCAGCGCCGAACACTTGAGGACCCAAAGTTCCTTCCTTTGGCCTTAAGGCGGTAGGAGCACCAAATTTTTTTTTCACGAATCGGTAGAACTAGTTGGCCTGATGTACCATCTCGAACCGTTTTGCTCTACGACGCTTAGTTTCGGCGTCGCGACGCCCCAAAGTTCGGAATTTCGCCGACTTTGCGACATACGTTTGGCAAAACTATCAACCGCACAGCCTTCAAACTCCATAGAGTGGTAGTCATGTACCAGGGCTAGTGCGTAACGAGTTTTGACAGTTCTAAATATACTGGTCTGCCTCCTGGAACGCCTTGAAAATCGGTCGATTAAGAGCCCCCGTAGCTGCCACATCTCTGAACGTATCGAACTGAAATTTCTTCCTGCACTAGATTGAACTTTGATCTTTCAAACGCGCCCATCAGAAAACATGTCCGATTTTCCATTTCGCCAAACGTATGTCGCAAGTGGACCTATGTTTTGAGCTCCCTGTAACCTTTAGAAAGAGACAGGCTGCACCCGTCCTCGTCGCTCAGAGGGGGGAGCGGGAGGGGCACGGGGGGTATCGGAGACAAAAGGCGGGTCGGGCGAGCCGGGCCAGAGGCGGGTCGAGCGAGCCGGGCCCCGGGACAGAGCCCGCCTGCCCAGCCGTCTACCAGCCCTCCCGGCGTGACCCCTGAGAAATGATTTTGTTTGCGCCTACTCGTCATTACTGTTGCTGTTGAGGGGAAAACAAATCAGAATTTCATTTTTAAAATATTTTGAATCGTTCTTGCTTTTTTATTCTTTTATAAGAAATTTCCGAAGTTTTCTTCTGCCACTTTTACCGTGGATTTTCTGAAAGATTATTCGTAAATATTTGGATTTTGCAAAATGATTTTGTTGTTGAATTTCTCAATTTTGAGGTGCACAGAGATATCATGATTGTTTTCCCCTCGGTCGCTTCGCACGTGCCTATGGTATTGAGAGGATGACGGCCCCTTTCACTGCTGTGGGTTTACACTCGAGTCATTGCTCACGGACCGGCACTTAGTGGTGCGAACTGTACATTTATTATGACATTGTACATTTTGTGAAATATTGTGAATATTGTTATACTGCTGTATAATATTGTAAAAATTATTATATACTGTAAATAGAAAGATGTTGAGGTGTAATTAGTAGGATAGTGAGTGAGTGAGTGAGTGAGTGAGTGAGTGAGTGAGTGAGTGAGTGAGTGAGTGAGTGGAGTGAGTGAGTTTACTAGACTGTGATATACATATATATACGTCTGTGATTTTAATTTTTTCTGTGTTACTTCAATCTGTGATAATCTCAAAATTGCATTTATTTATTTTTTTGGAAGAATAGACAAGGCCAGTACTGTCAAATGGTACTTCTGTGAGTCGTTTTGAATTTTCAACCTGGGTACAGTAAAAAACATGGTATGAACGTCAATCTTTTTTTCTCTGAAACCGCCAGAAATGGATAATCCTAGTGGTGCGTGTGAATTGATGCTCAGATCAAAATTTGAACATGATTTGAACATTCCAAAAATTGTAGTTGTCCAAAGTCAGACTCTATTCATTTCCGCTACGCTACTCCACCACCAAATGGCCCCATTGAGCTCGGGTCTCCAGTCCTCGAGCCGGGCCCAGCCGGGCCTGCCCCGGCGAGGGTTGCTGGACCCAACCGCAGGTAGTCGGCCTATCCTTTCTTTCGTAAGCGTTCGCTGTACAGCCTCTCCCGGCGTTCGAAGAGCAGAACTGTCCACAGAATCGTTTTTTATAGATTTTCGCGGTGCCCGGTAAAAAAAAGATGAAAATTCTAGGACAATTTTCACGCTTTTTGGAGTTCATACGTTACGGCCAACATGAGACTAGAGAGTCTGGACACGAAAGTCTTCCCTACCAGACCCCTACACTCGCCTACTTTGCGCCACTTATCGACACTTCGCATACATCTCTTGAGAAAAACCAAGTTATTTTCTGAGACTAGAAGGTTCAAGCTAACTAACGGACACGAACTCTTTATCAAAAGCCATCCGGTAATTTAAATAAAAATTCCCAAAGAAACCATCAAGCTTCTCGCGCGGGTGCCGCTCTGGAGAGGCGGCGCCTTCTCCGAGTATTTTCAGCGTTCCGAGATTCTTCTTGTTCTTTTTGCCTCGTCTTCTCAGCCTGTCATGGCAGCCGAATGTTTTGCTTTCTTACGGAGGAGGTTAGGAGGGATGGGCTTATGCTCATGTTTGTGCTGAAACAAGGTGAGATCAATTGTGACATGACCTTAAATTATACAGAAATGATTCCTTAAACCTTTTACGTGTAAACTCAACAATATGGCAAGATCGCCGTGCATATTTTATTGCCTGTAAACACATGGACCAGGTTAGGGAACAGCACCTTCCTTATTTCTACAGCCGTTACGTGGTATCACGACACGAAAACGACACCATCTGAATTTACAAAACAACGTTTTAACGATCTCCAGGGAAGACGCACCTATTTTTCACGAAAACAACGCAAAACGCAAGCTCGGAATGATAAATGATTCAAAACATTCGGCTGTCGGCTGCCATGACAGGCTGAAAAGACGAGGCAAAAAGAACAAGAAGAATCTCGGAACGCTGAAAATACTCGGAGAAGGCGCCGCCTCTCCAGAGCGGCACCTGCGCGAGAAGCTTGTTGGTTTCTTTGGGAATTTTTATTTAAATTACCGGGTGGCTTCTGATAAAGAGTTCGTGTCCGTTAGTTAGCTTGGACCCTCTAGTCTCAGAAAATAACTTGGTTTTTCTCAAGAGATGCATGCGAAGTGTCGATAAGTGGCGCAAAGTAGGCGAGTGTAGGGGTCTGGCAGGGAAGACTTTCGTGTCCAGACTCTCTAGTCTCATGCGGCCAAACTGCCGGGCCAGCTCGCAGCACGCTCTGCTCAGAGCTCCGAGGAAGGAAGGCCTGGGCAGCCCCGCCCGGACCCCTCCGGCGTCCGCATTGTGCACGCCGCCATCCCCGCCTCCCCCGCACCGCGCAGGGCTTGTCTCTGTGCACGCGTCCAACCCCGCCTCCCCCGCACCCCGCAGGGCCCACCTCTAACTTCGGACGCTACGGAGTCGATTGAAACGCAGCCATTCCCAGAGTGGCCCGGCGCTCCTACCACCTTAATGTTCGTTGCGCGCCACTCATCGCGAGGAAACAACATCTGCTGGCCAGCACCCGAGGCAGAACATCGCCTCCGTCTGCGATGTGGGGGCCTGCCTACGAATCCGGACGAGCTCCACCAACTAATTCGAGAAACTTTCGAGGAGAGGGAGGAGGAGTTCGATCTGGACGAAGTAGTGCGGGACTACGCAAAGCAGTACGGGCGGGTACAAATAGACTGGCTTAAACCCGGCGTCGATGCTTACGGGAGCGAACCACAAGAGCTAAAAGTCACAAGCGCTAACGCCACAAGCGCTACGATTCACAAGCGCTATAGGTCACAAGCGCTACGATTCACAAGAGCTAAAAGCCACAAGCGCTAAGATTCACAAGAGCTAATGTTCACAAGAGCTACAAGCCACAAGAGCTAAAAGTCACAAGCGCTACGATTGACAAGCGCTAAAAGTCACAAGCGCTACGATTCACTAGCGCTAAAAGTCACAAGAGCTACAAGCAAATCAACCGTTACCGGTAACGGACTTTACTTTTTGACACGAGTGAGAACAAGGGCGAGGATCGAGGCATCGGCTGCCGGTAATACTGGGGTGGCATAGAATGTATAACAGCGGTCCAGCTTCCGTCCAGCCTCTCCCGAACTTTGCCTACTCTGTGCCCCACTCTGTGCCCCTCACGTGGATGGGACCGCGAGTTCGCGCAACCCCTCAGGAAAGCCGCGAAAGGGATGCATAGAGGACTCTCGAATCGCGATCCGCGGGTCGCGATTTGACGTGCTTGGTGCGGTAACAGTTCGCGTATCCTGCTGGTGTCCATTGCGGTCGCGCCTCCTGTCGCGGGTTCTCGGAGGTGATTCGTGAAGTACACGCATCCCTTCGTGGCTGTCCGCTGAAGGGTTGCGTGGACTCGCGGTCCCATCCACGTGAGGGGCACAGAGTGGGGCACAGAGTAGGCAAAGTTCGGGAGAGGCTTGAGGGAAGCTGGACCGCTGTTATACACTCTATGCCACCCCAGTATTACCGGCAGCCGATGCCTCGATCCTCGCCCTTGTTCTCACTCGTGTCAAAAAGTAAAGTCCGTTACCGGTAACGGTTGATTTGCTTGTAGCTCTTGTGACTTTTAGCGCTTGTGAATCGTAGCGCTTGTGACTTTTAGCGCTTGTGAATCGTAGCGCTTGTGACTTTTAGCTCTTGTGGCTTGTAGCTCTTGTGAACATTAGCTCTTGTGAATCTTAGCGCTTGTGGCTTTTAGCTCTTGTGAATCGTAGCGCTTGTGACCTTTAGCGCTTGTGAATCGTAGCGCTTGTGGCGTTAGCGCTTGTGACTTTTAGCTCTTGTGAATGCCGTCGGATGCTTACCGGGTCGTGAGGCGCTAGCTCCGAGTCCCCAAGGCGTCGCTGGGCCGCGGCACCCGTGTCGGGCATTTGCCACCCCTTAACATCTTGCGTTGTCGTGCGTGCACGCAACGCTTCCGCGCAAGGAGACGCTCCCAGCTAGTTTCTGCGTGAGTTGCTAGCTGTCTTGCGTGCGTCAGTTATGGCAAAACTGGCACGGGGCTGGCTTTTTGGGCACCAACCCGCCTCCAGGCCCGTTTCTGACTAGCAGGAGCGGTGTCCTGGACGGCAATACTGGACATGCCTCGGCCCCCTCATCTCGGCCGAGTGTCACTAGTTAGTTAGCTGGCCCTGCCCTACCGCTGCCCGGCCCCGGTGCAGTTCCAGTCCCGCCCGGCGCACCGCGGGTAAAAGGCGGGAGTAAAAGACTCTTTCTTACCCGGCCCCGTCCCGCGTCTGACGGCGGCCAGATACCGCCCTAGTTTCCTCTCATTCCTTACAACGCGAAGCGTTGAACACCTATATTCATGTTACCACGCGTAGCAGCTACGCCACGCCACCTCCTGCCAGAACGCGAACGCTCAGTGTTCGCTTGAACCCTGAGCCATCAGCCGCGTGTATAACCGGTGAAAGAGTATAAAATGAGGGCACCAGACCAGTGGTTCCAGTGGTACCAGTGGTTCCAGTGGTACCTCCGAAGTGGTACCAGTGGCACCCCTCCTAGTAGGTAGGCAACCCCTCCTACACGTCTGTTTGCGCACCACTGTGTCGTGTACGCCGTGTAGGTATGCAACCCATCGTGCGCACCCATTGTTGACGGGCGCCAGGTGTGGGGGCCCCGGGACGCCGGCGGCGCCGGCGCCAGCGCGAACACGAGGCCTAGGAGGTAGGCAACCCATACAGCACCCGCGCTGGCGTCTGGCGCCGGCGTCGGCGCGAACACGAGGTGCCGGCGCGAACACGACGTGTCCTTCGTATGCCGTGTAGGTATGCAACCCATCGTGCGAACTGTGAGTGTTCAGAGCGAACTGGGAGAGTTCGGCCCGAACGCCGTGCGTTCGGGCGCGCTGTGCTGAGGCCTGCAGCCAGAGGCGAGCGCGTAGAGTTCAGTGCGAACTCCTGGCCATCGGCCGCTCTGCTCATATGCTTGTATGTTATGCTGGTGCTGGAGATGGATGTAGGAACTGCGAGAGTTCGGCCCGAACGCTTTGCGTTCGAGCCGAGGGGTACATCACCTCGAAAAGTCAGTGTACAGGGCGAAAAAAAGTCACATTTTAGTCACGTTTTAGTCACTTTTAGTCAATTTAGTCACCTCCAGTCACTTCAGTCATTCAGTCAATAAGTCACAAAAAGTCTTAAAATATTGAGTATTTTACGTCCATTGTGTGACTCGTTCTCATACTTCTGCTACACAAATGCTCATTTGTCAACAATAAAGGTATCGGTCACACCCAGTTTTTAAAAAAGTCGCTTCTAGTCAAAATTTAGTCACTTTCAATCTTGATTAGTCATTTCCAATCTTATAGTCGATCGCACCGGCGACAAAGCAGCCCAAATTTCGTTGTTTTTAGTCACTTCTTTTTGAAGGAAAAGTCAAAATTTGGTCAAAATTTAGTCAGTTTTAGTCAGCAAATCAATTCTAGTCCATTGACTTTTTAGTCAGTGTACACCCAATATCGAGGTGAGGTACCCCTCGGTTCGAGCGCGCTCAGCTTAGGCCTGCAGCTAGAGGCGAGCGCGTGGAGTTCAGTGTGAACTCTCGTCCATTGGCCATCCTGCTTAAATGTATGGTTCGCTAATCGCATTTTTCGGAGAGAGTGTCGTGTGTGGTTGACCCTCACGGGCAATTGCGTGGTCGGGGCAGCTGCCACTAGGTGTTAGGCGGTTAGGGACAGGCGTTACGGATAGGCGTTAGGTCATACTTTCCCGCACTGATAGGTGTGACTTCTGCACACTAACTGGCAATGTACTTTTTCGTACATGTGAAATGTACGCCTATACACGTGCGGATTTCTGTAAAAAAATCGTGCAGAATTATGTAAAATATTGTGCATAGATCTGCCGAATTTATTACATGTCGGAAACATGCATAATAATAAACAGATTTATGTACAATATCCTACATAATTCTGCACGATTTTTAACATAAATCCGCACGTTTAAATGCGTACATTTCACATGTACGAAAAAGTACATAGCTAGTTAGCGTGTAGCTAAAAACTTGTGTGACATTAGTTTATCTTTTGTTACAGAAAATGGACATGCCGTCGCTTAGCCCCCTAGCGGAGCCAGACTCGTCACAAGACAAGGAGCCTGTAGCGGGGCTGGAGCCGCCACAAGACAAGGTGCCCGTAGAGGAATTATACGACCTGCTCGAGTCAATCGACTTCACTCTAAAATACTAGGGACAATTTTTGTTCCTAATTGAGCACGAATCCGTGCATACGCAACATGTGTACGATTTCGTTCCTAATAATGGAGTAGAACTGCACAATAGTGCACTTTTACTTCTTTATTTAGGAAAGAAATCGTAAAGTGGGGAGGTTAGCGTCCACAACTTTGCACATTGAGCTAGGAGGCTGAAATTTGGTTTGGAGGTACTTCTTGACCTACCGATTAAAACTGGGGGCGGTGCCAAGCGGGCACCCTCGCCCTTCACCTTTCACCGCTCTATAATAGCAAGTTGTTATTTTGAGTATCGAGTGTAATGTGTCCCGTGTTTTGTGTGTTTCCGAACGTGTAGCGTGTGCAGTCTGTCAGAGTAGTGTCGGCCGCGCGTCGAGGAGCCCTCCTGCGTGTGACGCTGTGCGTAATTTTTTAAGGTTAGTTTCCTCGTAGTTACTGTACTAGCATGTGATTTTTTCTGATCCTCAAGAGACGCAACATTTTTCGTTTTATAGTGAGTTGTTCTTTGTGTACCGGGTATTTCTTTGAATGCGTAACATCTCCTATAGTGGAACCCGAGGGGGAAATGACTGGAATTTTTTTTGTCAGATGGATGACGGATTACCCGTGGATAATCTCTGGATTAAATTCAAAAATGTCAAGTACGGTCCATGGATTACGCTGGATATTTCCAACGGATTACCGTGGATTACCCCGGAATATCTCCGGAATATCACAAAATTTCTTGAAATCCGTTTTAATGATTACCAACCCGATGTCAGCCGGATTACCCGAGTCGTTTCCCCCCTGGTGGAACCCGACGCCCGACTTTCTAAGATTTTGTGTTTCTGATTAGTTGCTAATATTATTGTGTGTATGTGTGTTTTTTCCATGCAGTGACGCCTGCTCTTCACCGGTCCACTCAACTGTCACGTGTTTTCACTCCAACGTTCTCACACCGTGTTAGAAGGTAAGATGCACTATATTGTCTTTGAATGCTCAGAAATTTGTACATCGTCAGCAATGGCGCTTTTCCACCGCTCATGTAGAATATGCATTGTATCTTACACGCTATTTTTTTATTCTTTTACAGAGATGGCAGCTTCCAAGAGCTTAGACACCTCCATCGTCGCCCCTGCATCTGCCCCTGCATCTGCCCCTGCATCTGCAGAGGCGGCAAACGAGGCAGGGAGGGATGCTGTCGATGCATTCAACGCGATAGCGGTTGCCCCCGATTTCAGCAGCATTCGCGAGTTAACCCAAGGGGCGCACTATCCGGTAGTTCAGATGACAAGAATACAAACCCAATACGGATGCAAGATTAAAACAGAACTACAAGACATGGGTGGGGAATCGATATTTATCGTTCTACCGACGCGGCTGGCGCGTCTAAGTGACGATAGGATTGTGGACATAAATAATCTGGCAATGGCGGGGCACAACCCCCTGTTTTGTTTCAGGGGTATGAAGGGGCCTAGCTTTGACGTCGAACTGTTGTATCCTATTGAGTGAATAAAAAAAAAAATTGGAATTGTTCTTGAATGTGTCTTCTTTCATCTCTTCCCTACCACGACTAAGGGTAAAAAATAACTCACGATCGTTTACCACATTTTTTAAAACCATATATTTCATATCTTATCTTACACTTTTATAACTAAACTTTGCTAAATTTATGATTTAATCTCGTTTTTTATCCTGATATTGATATGGCTTCAAAAGCTCTAGGAAATGTTTAACATGTAGACAAGAACTCGGAATGCAGTCTTCAAAAAAAAAAAATGAAAATTACGTGATTATACCATTTTTCCCCATCTTTACACTCGCATTTTTGATAGGGTAGGGGAGGGGGGGGGGTAAACATAAATACAATTTGCTGTTTTTAGTTGTCATTGATTTTTTATTAATTGCATATTTTAAAGTAATTTTTACACTTGCTACTTTTTACTTTCGATTTGTACACTACAAACATAACTTAATCTGTCGAGGAACTGCCTCACATGTGCACAAGATGCCGGCACACACCCCTCGAAACTGCTGCATTGACGTTGTCTTGTAACGGTAGAGTTGGCCTCCCCTGATGACTTGGCAGTCCTTTTTGGTAGCGAGTCTCGCTTGCCGCCGCGTGTGGATTTTTTTCTTTTTCTTGGGTCTAGACAAAAAGCACAGACACCCAAACACATATTAGTTTTTATAATTTAGTAAAATTTGTTATATTAATCAGCTCCCTAACATACCTGCATCTGATGGGGTTTGTTCTGACTGAATCATAACAGAACTATCTGAAAAACGAAACAGAGCATATTATGCACAGCTCAACAATAAACCAACTTTTTTGTATATGAAAAAATCACTTACCACATTGGCCCGCAGACGGTATTATCTGTGAAGTGTCTACACCCCACAGAATGCGTGACATTTCTTCGCTACTCATAGCACCCCAGTCAATCGGCTCTCCCGTGGGCAAAGCCTCAGAAAGGTACTGAGGCATGGTGACACAAACCGCACTTGTCGTTGAGAGCGATGCCCGCACTCAAATCACACTGATCAAAAGATGGGTTCTATGCAACTTTATAGCGCTCTGCAGAGACGTTTAAATGTGCAAATAATGCAAATTAATGGGGTCAGTAGTTCCAACCTGTCATCACTTTTTCCATTCTGGTTTGACATACGGAGCCGCAGGTGATCTCTTAACACATTGTTTCACATTTTTTTGCCATCCTCCGCATAAAAATCTGCAGAATGTGAGTTCACCGCGAGTCAGCACACCGCAAACTAGCTCATCCCAGAGGGATTTACTTTTCTTACCACTCATATTTTAAGAAAAGAATACACGCACAGAAATAAGCAACTCTGCACATGCGTTTGAACCACCGATATTCACATTCGCAGACAAAGATTTAGAGCTTATTACTGTGCGGGTATCCTCTTACAAAATGCGCTTTTTACACCTATTAGAGTGTTCTTATAAAGCAGTCCCCGCCAATCACCCCTCAACCCCCTCCCTCAGGTGTCGGTGCGATAGGTTGCCTACGTACACGGCGCAAGAATGCATCGGTGGCACCCCGGTGGCCCCCTCCTAGCTTTACCCGGCGCGGTGGCCCCCCTCGGCGACGCAGCAGTGCTGCCAGCCGGTGGCACCCCGGTGTGACGGGTTGCCTATGTACACGGTGGATGGCGCCCCGGTGGCACCCCCTCCCGGTGGCACCCCGGTGGCCCCCTCCTAGCTGTCCTGGTACCCGCCACCACGGGTGTGAGTGTGACAGGTCGATACCTGTCATCACAGCCCAGACGGTTTTCTGTGCAGAAGATATACGGTTCTCCAACGTGAAAAATCATGTTGGGGATCTGCACGCCGTACAGGTCTCCAACGTCTTGATTTTGTTGAGAACACGCAAATGCGGACATCGTTTACGTTGGGGAACTGTTGAGAAACAGTACAGAATCGGTTGGGGACCCGTACGGCTGCAGGGAAAAAATGCGTTGGGGAACCGCCCAGAAGACGTTGAGAACATGTTGGGGAAGCGCACGGGCTCTGCATCGCTCCGCGTAGCGAGCCGTATAGTATACGTTGGGGAACCGCACAGAAGACGTTGGGGAAGTGTACGCGCTCTGCGTCGCTCTCTCTCTCTCTCTCTCTCTCTCTCTCTCTCTCTCGCTCTCTCTCTCTCTCTCCCTCTCTCCCTCTCTCTCTCCCTCCCTTTCTCTCTCTCCCACATTACTAAAATTTAAAAAATAAAACTTTTTCTCTCTCTCACATTCCTCCTCTCTCCTACCTCCCCCTCTCTCCTACCTCCCCCTCTCTCCTACCTCCCCCTCTCTCCTACCTCCCCCTCTCAACTCCCCCTTTCCTCCTTCCAAGGCCCTGTGTTTAGCCGTTGAGTCCTACTGGCCGCGAGACACGCGTTTTGCTGACAGTGCCGGGATTCGAACCCACAGCCATGCCAACTCAGCGCTCACGCTTCGGTCGGAACCTACTGAGCTAAAGAGCCATATGCGGGCGAGATGGTCTCCGCCGCATCACATTCCAATGCTGCCTGGTGTCCTCCCCGGGCCAGCTGCTCTTTCCACTCCCCCCGCACCCTCCTTCTTCGAGCGGTGCAGTGCTGGGGGCTCCGCCCCGGCGGGGCGGCAGGCGCGCGCTGCGGGAGGACGAGTCATTGACACGACCCAACCGGAAAGACAATAGTCTGACCTGCAAACCCGAAGCCGGGTGGACCGGGCGGGCGGGATTGACGAGGGTATGACAGGCGACTAGCGACTTCAAGGCAGTTGACGAGATTTTACGAACCCGATCAAATAAATTAATAATTTTAACAATTGTCGAGACTATCATGTTGCTGATAACGTACTGATTCAAATGACATAAAACAGCACCAGTAATTCTTGCATCGCACTTAACATTAAGCGTCAAATAAGTTTTAGGCCGCAGGCTATGCCGAGCAATAATTCGTGTGAACACAAATATTATTTGAGTGCCACCGCCTTTAACCCCGTACACTCTTCTTTCATGTTACAAAACTGCACAGTTTCCACACTGGCTGCGCGGTGCCTTCATGTTGGAGACGCGTATCCGATACGGGTCTCCAACATGTTCTTTTACGTTGGAGAGCTGCATATTTCCCGCACCGGCTGCGCGGTACCTTCACGTTGGAGACGCGTATCCGATACAGGTCTCCAACATGTTCTTTTACGTTGGGGAGCTGCAAAGTTTCCGCAGCGGCTGCCCGTGCCTTCACGTTGGGGACGCGCTCCGGATACAGGTCTCCAACATGTTCTTTTACGTTGGAGAGCTGCATATTTCCCGCGCCGGCTGCGCGGTGCCTTCACGTTGGAGACGCGTATCCGATACAGGTCTCCAACATGTTCTTTTACGTTGGGGAGCTGCAAAGTTTCCGCAGCGGCTGCGCCGTGCCTTCATGTTGGGGACGCGCTCCGGATACAGGTCTCCAACATGTTCTTTTACGTTGGGGAGCTGCAAAGTTTCCGCAGCGGCTGCGCCGTGCCTTCACGTTGGGGACGCGCTTCAGATACAGGTCTCCAACATGTTCTTTTACGTTGGAGCTATGTTGGAGAACTGTAAGCGCCGACTGATACTTTTACGTTGAGGAGCTGTACGGCGAACAGCTCCCGTACATGTTTTTTCTGTTGGAGACGCGTTTTCTTTACGTTGAGGACACGTAAAGCGGCCCGTACAGGTCTCCAACGTGTTCCCAACGTCTTCTCAACGTGATAATTCTGTTGGCAGTTTCGTCTGGGAGGTGTCGGTGCGATAGGTTGCCTACGTACACGGCGCAAGAATGCATCGGTGGCGCCCCGGTGGTACCCCCTCCCGGTGGCACCCCGGTGGCCCCCTCCTAGCTGTCCCGGTACCCGCCACCAGGTGCACGACGACATGGGGGCAGCGGCTGCAGCAGCGGCAGCGGCAGCAGCAGCAGCAGTCAGTAGCAGCGGCAGCAGCAGCGGCAGCAGCGGCGGCGGCAGGGTGCAACGGCTGCAGCGTCATCATCATGGTGCTGGATGGGTTGCATACCTACACGGGGGAGGGGTGCACAGGCGGGTGGCCCCCGGTGGCCCCCCTAACTGTCCTGGTACCCGCCTTTTTTTATCTCTCTCAGAACACTGGTATTTTCTTTACTGGTACCCTTGTTTGGTTTGCAGCTAACCTCACATTTGCATTTAATTCATTGTTTTCTTTTATCACTTTAGGGGTGTGATAAGAGCCTGTGGTATAGTTACATTTTCCTCGTTATCAGTTGGCGGTTTTAGTCTACTGAGGCTATCTGGAACTTTGTTTTGTTCACTCCGTACTAACTCAAAATCAAAGTTAAAGTTACTGAGAAAACTGATGAATTTATCGAAGGGACTTTTTGGTGCGTCCATTGACAGTAAGTATTTCATGGAAGAACAATCAGTTACAACAGTGAATTTATTTAGCAAGCGAAGTTCGTCTTCAAAGTATTTTACTGATTCGAAGAGCCCCAAACATTCTTTGTGGAATGCAGACCAAGTAAGTTTACGTCCTTTTATAGGAGCACTGAAGTATGCTACCGGTTTGTAGATGTTATCAGATTTTTGAGCGAGGAAAGCACCCAGCGAATGCTGCGATGCATCGCAGTGCAGCTTCGTTGGTCTATCCTCATGGAATAATGCCAACGTCGCATTGGACAGAAGATACTGGTACAGATCTTCTACCCATTTTCTGTCGTCATTATTCCATTCAAAGGGTATCTTTTCATTTATCATATCTTGGTATTTCTGTGTAGTGACCGCAAATGACTTTATCCATCTACGGTAGTACGAGAAAAACATTACCACGGAACGTAATTCTTTTGCATTTTTCGGTTCTTTTAATGCCAACAGTGGTCGAAATCTGGAATGGTAAGGTTTGACATATTCGCCTGCTTTAACTGTAAGACCTATAATGGGGATTTCTCTTTTGAATAGGTTAGCTTTTCTTGGATCAACTGTTAAATTTGATTCTCTGAGACGTTCTAGCATTTTATCCAGCAACAATAACAAAGATTTAGGGTCATTTTCACCCAAAATTATGTCATCGACATAATACTTAATTGGCAAATTTTTAAAGATTTTTCCAAGTGCATTAATAGATATCTGAGGACTTAAGGCGAGGCCCTGAGGGAGCCTTGTCCACCTTAGAGAGCGTCCTTCGAAAGTAAACCCAAGCAGAAGTTTACTTTCGTCGGTCACTGCAATGTTAAAGAAATAATGATTAATATCTAGGGTGCACAGAAGTTTCTTATCAGAGCAGTATGACAAAATATCGTTTATCGTATAACTTTTAAATTTAGGCTTGACGAGCACTTTGTTTAGATACCTGCAATCATAAAGACATCGGCCCACAGGGTTTTCCAATGTTGAACCACGTTTTTCTATCACAAAGAAAGGCATATGCACAATTGAATCACCTTCCTCTGCTACACCCCAATCCAAAAATTTTTGAATTTCTTTCTTTGCTATTGCTTTTTGTTTTGCTGATAACGGCCACTGCCTTCGATAGATGGATTCTTCATTTGTCCTTTCCAGGTGACCAATAAAGTTGGGAACGGGTGCACGAGGCTTCATACCGGTCGTGAAAACATCAGGATATTTCCTGCACACGTTCCTAACTTCTTCCTTCTCATCCTCTGAGATGTCTGCGCCGTCGAGGGACGGGATGGGTTCATCACCCCCATCGTCTACTAGGAGACAGTTCTCCGAGGATAAGTTTTCCATGCCTTCTAGTGTCAAAATCTTATTTTCCACTGCAAATGCTATCTCACTAGGTGTTGCTTTTGTCAACCTACATGTTTCGATTCTTTGATTATCAGGAGTAATGTACGCGATTTTCGTACCTTTTGGAATCCTGATTGGATATTCACTGCAATTAAAAATTGGTACGTCGGTATGTTCGAGTATTAGGCACTCGATGGACGACACATCCAGGTTACCAAGTACAACACAAGGAGACAGCACTGCAGGTAAAATATTCTTGATATTATTTACTTTTACCATCTCACATACTCCTGGGGCGATTTCCACGTCATCTTTACTGCATAGGAATACAGTTCCTTCGTCACTCTCGGGTGTATTGACTTTCATACTATTTACAGATTCATCATCCCTTACCCTACTTGTTACAATTGTGGAGACACCCACCCGTAAGGTTAAGGTCTCAGTGTTCCATGACGTATCAGCACAGTATTTTGCCAAGAAGTCATTTCCCAGTAGCATCGGAACATCCCCTGGCAAATCAGCAGCAATGATGTTATGATGAACTGTGCAATTTTCGATGGTAAGGGCAGCTTTATAAGTTCCTTCTACTTTGATCTGCGTATCATTTGCTGACCGAAGCTTAAGTTTAACCGGTTTGAGTCCTGCCCTATTTGTGCAATATTTACTGTTGATAATTGAGCGTACTGCTCCAATGTCAACGATTGCATTTAATTGCAACCCACCTACTCCTATTTTAATTTTAAACAATTTATTGAAGTCACTCTCGGATACTGTCATCGTTTCCCAATCCCTTTTAATTATATCCTGGGCTTTATATTTTTCGACAACTTCATTTTTGTAGCAGAATGAATAGGCTTCTGGGTTCTCAATTTTAAACCCACCAACCTTTTTCAGGAAATTTTTATCTAAAATGAGGTCAACCCCTTCAGGTAACTGTGCTACTAGAGTGGGGAGAGAAATTGTAATTTTTGCTGAAATTTGGAGTTCAGGATTAAAAATCCCTTGGACTTGAATAATATTTCCATTTCTCATTATTGTTGCACACACTTAAGCAAAAATTAACTTTTTTTGTCCGAAAGAGAAATGAGGCGCCGCACTATTGTTCGAAATCAAGCAATTATTGAGTCCAAATTTGTTCAAGCAGTAGCAGATCAACAACAAAAAGTTCAATCACCCAACTATCGGCCGATGCACCAGATGTTTTAGGGCCGAACTCCTGGGGTTCTTAGTTAGGAATGATCAACACTTCTGTTATTGGCACTTCGTATATTCTACCGTTGCTTGGAACAATAGGGGACTCCACACTCTACCGTTACTCTGGGACGACTGACTCGATCTGCCCTGATCCTCTCCTTATGAGGGCTCATCCCCTCCCCCTGCTGGCCTGCGATTCCCCGCGTGATGCGCCCGATCGGGGATGTGACACCCCCTGATCTGGTTGCATCCGCCGGCCACTGACCGGCCGCGCAGAGCCAGCGTCTAGCGGTTGTCTAGCCGCCGCTCAGTCATATTACTGGGGAGGTTGTTGACCCCTCATTACCCCCTGTAACAGAGTGGACTGCTAACTGTGCGTGCGTGTCGGTGTGTTGGTGTGTTGTTGAACAGTGGTGATCATTAGTGCTTGAGGTGAGTCAAACAAGTATGGAAAAATATAGACGAAAAAAAAATTGTTTTGAGCTGGGGAGTAAAAATGTGAATTTTATTTTCTAGTGAGAAGAAAAATGGAAAACATGAAGAAAGTGGAAAAGTCCTGTGTATCGGAGGAAGAGGGAGAGGTGTTTGCTGAGGAGCGAGGTAAGTGCAATACTCTGCAGACTTAGACGCGCGGAGGCGAAAAAGCACGCGAGTCATAACTCATGTGTGTGTGTGTTTGTGTTGTGTTAATAGGAGGAGTGGTGTACCAGGCGTGCGTCCACATGCAGTTCATCCCGAGGGAGGTGGTGCGAAGAATCGTAGCCTTCCTCGGGATATGGGAGCTGTTAAACCTCACGTGTGTCGGGAGCTCCATTTGGAGGAGCGAGGCGATCGACCGTCTGAAGAAAGAAGACCCCCTGGAGATGCAGCTGGGAATTAACATGTGGAGATGGAGTGGATCCACTTCCGAGGAGGAGAATGTGAACCGGCTAATATGCGTTCTGAGGAGGTGGATTAGGTATGTACTCCTGCGGGGGGAGCTTCGCTGCATCATTCGATGTGCGTGGCTCTCATCTCTTGACAAAGTGGTGGCTAGGCACTTTGAGGGTAATCAAAGAGTTAAACCTCTGTGGGTTAACTTTTTGAAAGCCCTTTTACGTAAAGAGCTGATCGTCCCGCACATCGACGTAACGGCGATGAAAGTGTGCCTCCCGTGGGAGTACAGGGAGTATGTTAAATTATTTTTAAGGGCCCATTGCGGGCACCTAGAAGTCATTGAGAAGGCGGTAGCATGGGATGACGAGTTTTCGGGGATGGGGTGGGGGGGATTGAAATACATTCATTTCGAGTTTAATGTGGAGGATGGGGATAATCATTTAAATTTGTTCAGAGTAATGGAGAAATTGATTAAATTTAAGAATTCATGCGAGCGAGTTGAGGTCATAGAAATTGATGTAGTGAATCTTTCAAAATTTTTAAACCTGTGTTGTTTTTTAGAGAGGTATAGAGATAAATTAGATTTTGGCGAATTTCGGTTGACGGTGTCAGACATACTAGAATAAAGCACTTTACTGCAACTTTTTAAAAAAAGAAATTGTGTACTGAGGGTGTGTACTTATTTTGAAAAACAATAAATTTTAAAAAAAATGTGAATGTGAAAAAAATACAACTTGAACTTGTTCTTTCTTTTCCGCCCTTTGTTAATTTCATGACGCAGCATTGTGGGAGGGGGAGGGGGGTATAAAAGGGGGTGTTCTTCACTGTGGGTCGGCATTTACACGTAGGTTGTTATGAGGTGAACATGTTCATACAGTTCAAGAGTCCATTCACCTGCGTCGTGTCAAGCCCTTCAAAGGGAGGGGGGGGGGGGGGGGGAATCTCAATGGGTTGCCAAATTTCTTGAACATTTAAATTACATGACAGATGGTAAGTTTGATAAAGTAATTTGGTGTTATGGGGAGGGAGGGGGTGTGCCGGGAGGAATAGCTGATGACCCGCGAGTAGTAAAATTCGAAGGGATGCCTGATTCCGAACACCTGAACCCACATACTCTCCTGATTCTGGACGACCTGATGCGGGAATCGTGTAGCAGTCCAGCAGTTTCTAATCTGTACACGCGAGGGTGTCGTCATAAAAAAATTTCCGTCATTTTACTCACACAGAATCTTTTCTTTCAATCAAAATACTCGCGAGACATTTCCCTGTCTACGCGTTATTTCGTATTATTAAAAAATGTGCGAGATCGTTCATCATTCTCATACTTGGCGCGACAGATATACCCTGAAAATGCAAATGCTATGTGTCATGCGCTTAAAGAGTGGTGGGAGTCTCGGCCGTACAGTTATTTTCTTATCGACCTAGACCCTTTGACTCCAGATGCACTAAGATTCCGTTCTCAAATTTGGCCCACAGATAAATGCATGGTCGTTTATACAAGTGGGGAGGCTCTGAAAAATTTGGTTCGCACGAACCCCGCATTTTGCTCACCGGGTAGCGGGTTGTGAGGGACAAGGGAGGGGGGGCGGTCTCGGGTGCGTCTCGCTCGGGTGGAGGGAAAGAAGAGAACGCCCAGGCGGGCGAGCGAGCGAGAGAGAGAGAGAGAGAGAGAGAGAGAAGGAGAGATGGAAAAGCTAGCCCGTTACAGGCATCATTTGCAGGTTTTAAAAAGTAGCCCGCCGAAAGTGCAGAAGGTAATTCTGATGTACGCTGACACTGAAAACGAGGGAATGATGCGTGTCGATCACGAGACAATAACGCGCATTATTGTGTGGTTTTTGTGAAATATCATTTAAGCAAACGTCTGAAATTTATTTTCGATGACACCAGTGGATTCCTCGTAAAATTTCCGTTCAAACGAGTATACATGTCATGGGGTTTCGAGCCCGGAAAAAGACACTTACAAGAATGACGTGCCACGAAACTATGGGTAGTAACCCCATGACATGTATGCTCGTTTAAAAGGAAATTTTACGAGGAATCTAATGGTGTCATCGAAAATAAATTTCAGAAGTTCGCTTAAATAATATTTCACGAAAACCACAGAATAACGTGCGTTATCCTCTCGTGATCAACATACACCATTCCCCCATTTACAGTGGACCCGGAGTTGATAGAAGGTGTATGTGCAATATCTCTGAATTTACTTCAAGGTAATATTCGTATGAGCCCGAAATCACGGGAGCGGTTGCGCAGATACCGCCAGCTCCTATGCACACTCGCGTACCGACCGGTGAGGAAAAAGGGGCGGGCGGCGGGGCAGCACGTGGCGGGGCGGGTACCTCCACTCGCAGACCGCGCTGCAAAAGCCGATCTTTCAAAAAAGCGGCGCGTGTTGGTACCAAAAGGTGCAGGGGCATTCTTGTCCGCATTTCTAACGAGTGCACTGGGTGGGCTGGTCGGTAAGGTCGTGGTCGGTCTCTTGTCAAAAAACAGGCAGGGGTGAAAAAAAAGAAGAAAAAAAATGGGTTTCGGTCGCATGAGTGGTGGGAGGGGGGAGGGGGGTCTCTTCAAAAAGTGATGGTATTAACTCAGTCCCAGCTAGAGAATCTACGGGGTGAAACGGAGCGCGAAATTCGAAAAAAATTAGAGGTAGAAATAAAAAATGCTCTGAAAAATTCGCACTCTGTGGAAAATAGAAATGAGGAGGAGGCGTACGCAGAGTCGTCGCGATACCACCAACTCCTCGACAAATATCTAAATTTGAAACGGCGGGAGCGGAGCAATGAGCTTCACATCCCGATATACGGGGTGGGTGGGGAGGAAGGTGGGGTAGGCCGGCAGCCGGTGGCGCGGCGGCACCTGGCCGCGCGAGCTCAGACCTCACCGCTCACCGCTGCTGCTGACGGTCAGCAGTTATCGAACACGTGGTGGGAGCCGGCGGCTGCCGCTAGCGGCGAGGAGGAAGGCGCGGCCGGACGTCGGGTGGCTCGTCAGCACACTCCTGGCAACAGCGCCGCCGCCGCGGAGCGGCCAGAAAAGCCGAGCGCGAGTCTCTCGCCGCGCGCCGAGGAGGGGGAAGGGGGCAAGTGGCCGAAAAGTTGGTGGTGGGGCCATGCGCCGCCGGAGCGGTCAGCGGGGTCGTCGGCGTGCGCGCTGCTTGGCCTAGCGCGACTCCGCCGGAGAGAGCCGTCTGCGGGTTTCGGAGGGGATGAGGGGATGGGGCGGGGGGGGGGGGGTGAGGTTGGGCGATTTTTACACGGGGTGCCGATGAGTTATCCGCAGACGATGGATAGAGCGGGGGTGTTTGATTTTGATGCCGATGTCATTCCGAGCAGCGGGATCCGTCTCGGGGCCGCCGCCGCCGCCGCCGCCGCCGGCGGCTCTCCGCTATCGGCCCCTCCCGCTGCATTTTTCGAGGAGGAGGAGGGGGCGAGGGGGAGGAGGGGGCTGTCGGTGGAGGCCAAGACATGTCTCTGGCGGATTTTTTGGATTACATCGAGACCAGCGATTACAGCTATGGTGATTTGAGCATGTATGACGACTCGCCCTTTCAAAAAGGGTCTACCCCCCTTTCACCTCTCTCCCCCCCTTTCGGCCGATCCACGCCGCTGGGTTCTGCTGACGAGCCAAGACGCTACCGACTACCGCCTGCTGCTGCTGCAGCTGGACCAGTCTCCTCGCGACACGGCTTCGCGACACAACCCGCGGCGGGCGCGCCGCGTTCGTTCGACCTGCCCGACGAGGCGCGTGCTCTACCGTCCCCCAATATTTCACCAGCCTACCCACGAGTTCGCCAACTTCGTGCGCGCAGTGTACACTGGTCTCCCTCACAGCTACTTCCTGCCAGTCGACGGACAGCCAGCGGCAACCGTTCCTAGGGAACATTTTTCCACAACGCAGCTAGGTTTTTTTTTTCTTTTCTTCCAATGAATGCAAGCTCAGATCCGGTAACGCACCGACCGAGCCACCTGCGACTCGCGCTCGTCGCGCCGCCGCCGGCAAGTGTCTCGAGACGCAGCACTTTCCCACATCGAAGGTAGGTTTTCTTCTTCTTTTTTGCCCAAGGAATGCAAACTCAGATCCGGTAGCGCGCTCGATCCACCTGTGAATCGCCGCTCTACCGTCGCCACTCGGCTGACTCGCATGCGGAAGTAGTCTGCACCGTCGGGCGTTCAACACGTGCAAACCCGCCGTTGCCGTGCCGCCGCCGCCGATGCTCGCGTTGCAAGCTGATGCGGAAATGCCTCCTGCTTCTTGCGGCTCACGGCGGCGCCCCGCTGCCGCCGCCACTCGTGACGGTACACTCTCACGAAAAGATTTCATCGATAAACACCTCAGGCCTGTATATTACGATTTAACGCACCCCGTTAGCTACGGTTCGATCGCGAACCTCGTCGACTACGCCCGTCCGTTGGGAATAACTCGCCCCGAGGTTCTCACCTGGCTGCATGGTGAGGACGCCTACACCCTCTTCCGCCCGGCACGGAAAAAATTTCCTCTCAACCATTACTCTATTAGGGGGTTGGATAAAGTGTGGGAGGCTGACCTGACCTTAGACCTAGCCAAATTTGCCGATGACAATGATTCATACAAGTACATTCTCGTTGTCATCGACTGCCTATCACGCGAGGTTTTCGTTTACAAGCTGTTTACGAAAATGGGGCGAGAGATGGCCCAGGTGCTCACACACCTCTTTGAGTCCACTTCGAGGTCTCCCGATATGCTTCAGGTGGACCACGGCGGGGAATTCACAGCAGCTGCCGTTCAGCGCGTCTTGAGAAAACACAACGTGCGCTTTCGAACAATCGAAAACGAGGGTCACGCTCGATTTGCCGAACGAGTTTAGAAATTTTTGAAAAAGACGCTCTGGCGACACATGTGGCACATGAACACAAATCGATGGGTCGATTTTTTACCCCAAATTGTTCACACCTACAACCACACGGTCCACTCGGCGACGGGCATGGGACCCTGTGATGTGACCCAAGCACACGCCTTTGACATATGGCCGAAAACATACCTGCGCCATCACAGACGGGCGCTGCGGCCGCCAGCTACCCGCCGCCCCGCGCGCGGTGAGGCTCAACTCCTTAGAGTGGGTCGAAGGGGTATGCACTTGCGTAATAGTCGGGTCACACGCCCAGTAATAGAGGTGTAATAATCGCGTAATACACGTAATACTTCGTAATACATGTATTACATGTAATGCCTGCGTAATAGACGTAATGGCCGCGTAATAGTGCGTAATATCCACGTAATATCGGCGTAATAGTGCGTAATATCAACGTAATATCGGCGTAATAGTGCGTAATATCCGCGTAATAGTGCGTAATATCCGAGTAACAGCCGCGTAACACCGTCTCCGACATGTCTCGATGACGGAGTATTTACCGATTTGTTTATACCCTTCGCTCAACTGTTGTCCTTCCCCGTGAGGCAGTCTCAGAGGGGATGAGGGTAGGGGTAGTCTAGCCTAGATCCAAGCCAGAGTCGGTGGTACAACCAGCCACTGTGGTTTTTTGTTTAGAATTTTCTTTGGACTTTTTCAAGGAAAATTTCTTTCATTTAAAGGTCTAATGTTTTGCAAGTAACATTTTAGTCCATGGCGTATTCGCCATTTTGATAATAGATATAGAATAGTTTGGGTCGGTATAAGTTTCACGTACGCCTTCCGAGTACCTTCCTCAAAATGTAAATGATCCAGTTTGGGTGTTTAACTACGGAAACAAAAAGTCTGAGATGCTTAAATTTAAATAAAACTGGTGCACGAATGTTGCGAAAATGGTCACAGACAAAGATAAACAAGAACAGATAGAAACTGCTCCTTCAAACTTTTCTGATATGCTAATGGTATTGGCAGTCACCCTAGGGAATGTTTGGCGTGCTCTTCTCAAGCGTAATACACCTGTAATAGTCACGCAATATGCCTGTAATAGTAGCGTAATAAGAGTAATAGGCGCAAGAGGCGCGTAATAGTCTCGTAATAAACCCGTAATACCCGTAATGGAATGTGAAGGCGTAATAGACGTAATAAAATTCTATTACAGCGTATTACCTAATTTCGTAATAGTCGGGTCACGATATTTGGGAGTGCATACCCCCTCGGAGTGGGTGATTTCTGTCGCGTTTCACTAGTTAAATCCCTCATGGAAAAAGGCTACGCGCAGCGATGGTCCCAACAGATCTATAAAATAGCGAACCGGGTCCCCCTCACCCCATTCTGCATGTACTCGCTGGAGGACTTACAACACCGTCCGTTGAAGGGCTTTTTCTACCGGGAGGAGCTTTTAAGGGTAAATGAACCCACCCACTTCCGAGTCGAGCGGATTTTGCGACGACGCAGGCGACGCGTGGGCCCCGGTTTTGAAGTACTCTGTAAGTGGCAGGCTTACGACGACAGTTTTAATTCGTGGGAGCCCGAGAGTGAGGCCCTGACTCAAAATGGATAAGAGCGGAGGTTTTTACGTGACCCTCACCAGTGACAGTTCCAAATTTTTTTTTGATAACAATACCATCGCTCATTTTACCACGCAACTCCCCCACCCCCTTTGTCCACCCGGACAGGAGTTCGAAGTGGGGTTGGCTGAAATATTTTTCCCACCGGAAGTGGACTATTACAGGAGCCCTATATTCGTCTATTGCGATATCTCAGCCCCTTTCATTGTGGGTGACGTTTGCGCCAAACTTCTCAGAGTGTGCAGCCCCACAACGCTGGGCTGCCACTTTCTGTTCCCACACATTTATTACTCCGCAGTAGATAAGCGTAATTTTACAGATATCACCATCTCCGCACGCACGCGGCAGGGCAAGCGCTTTCCCTTCGGTGATTCCGATTTTCCCTCCATCGCCATCCTTCATTTTCGCCCCCTTTCCTAATAAATAGGCCCCAACACCCCCACCCCACCTCAGTCTGAGATGAACGGTTACGAACGGTGGTTCAGACTTCAGGCCGGAGGGGGCAACCCCTCCGATGCGATCGGTAACGTGTACAAAGCCTCATACGCTCACATTGGCGGATCCAGAGCCAGCCTTTGCAAAGTAGTACTTTTTGCCTACTTACAGGGGCAAAGTAGTACTTTTTGCCTACCTTTCAGGCGGCTACCGAGGGGCCATGGGGGGGGCAAAAGGCCTGTCGCCCCTGGATCCGCGCATGTACGCTCAGCAGAGAGGGAGAGGAGGGTGTTGCGGGCTAGGGCGTGTCCTGACCACGGCCGCGTCGCCGCTCATTGCGAAAGTCTTGCGCGCCGTATCGGAGGAGGCTTTACGGCTAGGGGTCGGTCTTTATTCCGATATACAGCGTGATCCCACACTACGCACGGCGGGGCGCGCTACTGTACACCGGCTGATAGAAGCCGGCACAAACCTCAAGAGACGGGCTCGTTCCGTACTTCGAGGTAAGGGACGGTCGAGCGGTGCTCGAAAACCAAGTCGCGCCACTAGCACGAAGCGAAAAGTTACGAAAAAGAAAACTGCTAAGAAACGGAAGCCGACTAAGGCTCGCCCCCGCTCTCGTACCGCTTCTAAGATAAAAGCACCGCCTAAGCGGAAACGAGATCAGACTGGCGCTGGCAGCAGAGCCGGGAATCCGCTCCCGTTCGGGTCCCGTCTCGAGCCCGAGCAGTGGCATCAGGTTGGTATTTCAACCATGTGATGGATTTATTCAGAAGGTTTTTTTTACCTCTTTTATTTATTTGTTTGCTGTTAATGAACAGGAAATTCTTCAAGAAATGCTTCCACCTAATTACTCTCACAAAGTTATGAGCATAGAAGCTATGCAACCCTATCATAAGTCTGCTGAATCCTCTGACCAAAGTGACATGTTCACAGCTCTTATTAGACTTAACTTGCGAACTAGAGAGGAAGCAGAACAATGGCTGGTATATTTTTAACAGACATCTTTTACAGACTGGAGAGTAAGGAGAGTCTTTCCTGACAATACTAAGTGTATCATATTCAAGGTGTTAAAGTATATTCTACAATTAGTTATTGTTATCTTAAGGCATGCTGCATAGATGGCATTTCCTTGCTCAACACCACTGAAACTTAAACTTATAACAGCTCTATAACTAATTTTCTACATCAATGTATTTTTTTTCTATACTTCTATACCAACAGAAAGGCTACCGCTGTCACCATAACACTCAAGCTCAATATCGGAAAGGATAGAATTCCCATGTTAAGCAGACAGAATGTCAGTCAACGCTGTACATTACTGTCAAAAATTATAATATGACCAGGTATGTGATAGTACTGTTATTCTGTTTCAAATGGTGTAATTCAGTGTTATGTTTATATTAATGCTCCACAACTTTTCTGTCATAAATAGGAGTAAAGATGAGCTGTTGAAAGAGATGCCATGTGAAATTGTGCTTTATCACATCCACAACCATCCCGTTCTATCAGCAGATGCATTGCGTCATCGTAGGCCAACTGGTAAAGTAGTGGAAATTTTTTCTGAAATGTTTCGGAAAGAGTATTCCCCTTCATCTGCTCTTTCGACACATCAACACGATATCCAAGAGAAACATCCTGAGAACTAGTTCGAGATACTTACTGATGGTGCTGAGTGTCCAAGTTTACAGTGGTGTTACCATCTTTATCGGAAGATATTTTCCAAAGAGTATGGACCTATCTCAGGTCAAGATTTGGTGGAATCTTTATCTGCTGCAATTGAAAATTATAACAAAGAAGCAGGTTCAGTTTGTGCTGTTTCTAAAGTTTTCAAGGATACCAATTTGATTTTTGCTCTATGCACTTCTCTGATGAAGCGAGTGCATCAGTATTTGAGATCAAGTGGAGAGATGAATTTCCTTGTTTCTGGTGGATCTATGGACCGTCACAACGTCACAACGTCACAACATCCCTTTATCCCACGACATCTCCAAAAATCCCGAAAAACGGGATAAAATCCCGCATCTGGCAACACTGGCAATTGTGCAACTTCTTCATCAGTCAAAGTTGTAATTGTTCTCAGAGTCTGATCAGACAGGCCCGTAATACTAGGATAGGACTCCAGCGCGGTGGGTGTGATGCTTTCTACATAAGACGCAAGAACAGACACTGCCCCGCCTGCACTAGACAATTTATATACCACAATTCTTCCCAATTTTTGCTGACATTTCACCAATAAGTAGACCGCACCTAAACATTGCCTCACCAACTTACACTTTACTGCAATGTCATCACTTTTTCCAGGCGGGTTTGATGTATACCGGTGGAAGGGGTGCCGGTCTATTTAACACTTTTTGTAATCGCCCGACACATAAAAACGTAACTAATATTCGATCATCTCGAGTCAAGCCTATTTTCTCTATCAAAAACAATTTTTTACCCCTTTGCATCTTTTAAAAGAATATTCGATTATTCACATCCAACTCTGGTGGGGTTCGAAACTACAACCTTCGTACTCTGAAGCAGAGATTTACAACATATGACTAACCGAATATTCTCTCTCACACTCACACACCCCCGACTGCTCCTATTTATACATAGTGCCACTAAGGTCACCGATAAGCGTGTAAAGCGCGCGCAAACACACACACACACACACACATACACACACACAAGTGTCGGTGCTGGACAGCGGACCCATCCCGGGCACCTCCCGCGACCGAACACCGGCATTTCTGCCGACACTGCTCCACAACCGAGCGTCGCGTCTTGCACGTGTGCGGGTTGAGCAGATGGACAACGATCACTCATTCCACCGATTTCTGCATATTGGCAAGCGATGCGTTCGAATATTTTATTTTTCATACGCACCCATTTTACCACAGTCTTCAGTTCCGATCCAGCGGACATGGAGGGCGCACGGTGTTTTGCACTAGCGTACCTCCATGCCGCTGTGAAAGGAAAACAGTATTTCGCACATCCGGGGTGCCGAAAAATTATACGCGAGGGTGACGGCCTGTGGGTTTTCACCCATATAATATCGTATACGCAAGACGCTCAAGCACGCGCACCGCGGTGTTGTGATTGTGGAGACCTATTGCTCATGGAGCTGCCAGATTGCCAGTGCTCCATGACCAGCGCCGACATACCGCCGCCGTCGCCGGGGCCGCTCTGTACCAAACACCGCGAGGAATGAGCGGGGTAAGTTTTTATTTTTTATTAAATTATTTCACCACCAGCCGCTGCAGCAGCGGCTGGCGTCCGCGCGGGCGTCCGCGCGGGCGTCGGCGCCAACGGCGTCCCGGGGTCCCACCCCTGGCACCCGCCAACAATGGGTTCGCACGATGGGTTGCATACCTACACGGCATACCACTGCAAATGCAGGGTTTGCACGATGGGTTGCAAATTATGCAAATTTGTCAATACTGGTCATACATAATCCCTAAATATGAGTAGTTGGAATATTGATGGGCAGAGACTGATGACTGATGCAGCCCTATTTGCGAGTGTTAGCGTAAAAGTTTTAGAAGGGCTAAAAACATTTGTTCTCACCACTTTTTCTTGGTGTTTGAATGTTTATTTGTTTATTTTAAAGTCGATTGACCTCAGAAAGTGTCTTGTATTGTTTGCTGCTACTCACAAACTTCACATCTCAAGCGATGCCCCAGATTTGTAAGGTACGGCTAGAAATATTCTTAAGTCAATATTCTTTGTGAAATAAATCTTCTTGTTGTTTCTTTTGTTACGTTAACAGGTTAGGGCTCCTACACAATGCTTTCATAATAGTTTGTGGCCTGAACATTGAATGGTGTATAGTACAAGAGGTTAGGAGTCAACTTTTAACTATCATGATTCTAGAAAACCAACTCTTGTGTGAAAGTGCGACAATAATTAACTGAAACTATACATACACTTTTTGGCGTTCCCCTTCAACGCCATGTCGATTAGACGGCCACTCCTCCCGCTCATCGTTCACTTAAATTCTTTCTTCTTTCTCCAATTTCTCCACATCTCCCAGACATCGGCTATGGCTAGCGGTTATGACTCGCGCTGGAGAATCGCAGCTGAGCGGTTGTGACTCGGAGGAGATTGACCAGGTTTGAGGTTAGTCCATATATCATACACAAATTATCGACATATCTTACGAGTAAGAGAAAAATGGATTTCACGACGGTGAAGAAGGGAAAATGTTTCGACCTATTCGACAAAAAAGTGATTTTGCCCGAAATTGCACTTGAGCGGGGTTGTGTAAGGCATCTCGCAGTTGAGCGGTGTTGTGCAGAGCGGGCTACAGATGAGCGGTGTTGACCAGAGTTCCGAGGCAAACGAAAACGGGATATTGGGTTATAATTTCCGTGAATCACTTTCCTTTAGTTGCCTTCTGTCCTCCTCTCTCCCTTTTTAATCGTTGTTTACCGCACACTGTGAAAATCTTACGAACACGCCCATCGTAACTTACAGTGAATTTTGCACCCTTGTAACTACGAACACATTTTCTTCGTAATACAAACAGTGTTGTTCGTAATACAATTAATTGGCTTTTTATTACAAACAAATCTCGTGTTCGTAACTACGAACAAAGTATTTTATTTGTTCGTAGTTACGAACACGAGATTTGTAACGTTTTTGTGCGCACATCCAGAAAGGATGCAAATTTTTTCCTAAACCAAGACAAATTGTGTAAAGCTGTACACAATTTGTCTGGTTTTAGGAACAAATATGCATCCTTTCTGGATGTGCGCAAAAACGTCCCTACACAAGGAACAAAATTGTTCTTTCGCATTTAGAGTGTATGTCATGCTGAAATTAAGAATTGTGCTTTCTCGGTGTACCGCATCACAGTCAGATGCTTTTGTACACAGGTAGTGGCTCCATTAAGCCTAAGGGAGAGTGGGGCACCAGCTGTCAGGGGCACATACTGTCAAAGCGCTGGCCTGACCAGCCCGTTCTGTCTCACAACCAACTTTTCAGTGAAATCGTAAGCTCTTGACACCTTGACACGTTTGCGAGAAGGCGGTGGCGCGAGTTTGACCGGTATGGTGGCGGCACACATGTGAAATCTCAATGTGATCAAATCAAGGTAAGTTTCCATATTTTCGATCTAATTATTCCCCTGACATGCCCTTCTGGTGATAGTTCGGGTTAAATCGAGCATTATGTATGATACTTTACTACTTTCTGAAGATAAAATCAACTTGTCCCGAATCCGGACCACCATGCTAACCTCTAAGGGGGGCCGGGTTTCTATAGGCTGTGATTGGGGCAGGTCCTGTCAGTCCCTGTCGGGGTACATACTGTCACCCAAAAATCCACATTTCAAATCGAATACGCACTGAAACTGTTGTAAGCGGTGCACTGGTGATTTGCTATTGAATTTTTAAGAACCCGTGAAACCCTCTACATACAAGTGACTTATGAACGGCATATAAGTGACATACAGGTCATCAATACACAAGTGTACGTCACATACGTATGACGTGTGAATTCGTCGGTGGGACATGTATGTGAATATATATGTGAACGTAGCGGCACATATATGTCCCTGTGACATGTATGCGATTCGCGCATACATGTTTCGGTCCTATATATGCCGCATACATGTGGAAACCGCCACATGTATGTCATCGTTGTTTTTATAGCTCTGGCATCTATGTGTGTGTTGTATGACATATATGTGGCATGAAGTGACACCTATATGTGCCGCACATGTATGTTGCAGCTCGTATGTGTATCGGTCAGTCATCCGCCACATACAGGTGACTGGCCATGAAATGTATGTCTGGTGCCGGGACATATGCATAGGACGGTGTCACATATATGTGAACGGCAAAGACTTAAATTGTGTTGGCAGGAGTCTCCTCTTATGTATCATGCAGAACGACGTTACCTTTGGTCTTGAAAGGCAAGTAAAGTTTCGACATATCAATCTCTTAAATAACTTACTTATTACGAGGTGTAAATGAGTAAGCAGAAATAGAGCAGAAGTCAAAATAATTATATGTTACAATAGTATATGGCCTCATCATGTATATGCTCTGCGCTTCGTACAAAATACTGTTCAGCCGTTTACACACAAGTTGGAAGAAAAGTTACGCCCAAGTAATTTGAATTTATGGCCGAGCCGAACATGCAGTACCTTTGAATTAATCAAATTGAGAGTCTCTGGTTAAAGTATGTAGGACACATATATGTGATATACATGTGATATGTATGTGATATGTATATTGTCCCACGGTGCTTAAGGGGACGGTCATGCACTGTCCTCCTAGCCGCGTTCCGGTAGCCTAATGGTCAAGGCGACAGGTTAGTAATTCAAAGGTTCCGGGTTCGAATCTCCACTCCAACATTAAAAGGTAAATTCGATTAAATGAGATATGTGCCTTGATATGTGTATTCCGAAGCAAACAAAATAACAAATTGGTTCAAAATAATCATTTTCCACTTTTTTTTCTTCTTTTTCTTTTTAAAATTGTACTGATTCAATAGTATGTCACATGTATGTCTGCAAATGTAGGACACATACATGTAGCCATACAAGTCAATCATCGGTCACATACAAGACCAAAGCGTAGGACACATACATGTTCCACATACATGTCAACTTGTATGTCACCTATATGCAAAAGATTTCACGGGAATGACATTATCTTGTTGTCATTTTTTTACAGATTTCAAGATGGTGAGAAATTATGTAAGAAAGACAGAAAGAAAACCAACAACGCCAAGGAAACTGAATGCAGCACTAAAGCTTGTCCAAAATGGATGGTCGATTAGAAAAGCTGCTAAGGAGAAGGAAATTTGCCGGGAAACTCTTCGTGTTGCATATGAAAAGTTCAAGAAAATTCCAGAGGTTGAAGCTGAGAATATCACCATCAATCTGTCTTATCAAACCCGCAATATATTCCCTAAGGATTTGGAAGAGGAGATCGCTCAGTATTGCATGGAAGTTGCTCGAATGGGTTATGGATTAAGTGTCAGGCAGGCTAGAGAACTGGCATTTGAAGTAGCAGACCGAAATAGAGAGAAATTAAAGATTCCACCTAGCTGGGATACAGCAAATATTGCTGGTATTGAATGGTTTCATGGTAAGAATGAAATAAATATAAATTAAAATTTTTCAAGTATCTTATAATTGCAATCAGCTTGCTAAGCTCTATAATGTTTCCTAGGCTTTCAAAAACGGCATCCAAATATTTCCATTAGAGTCCCTGAGGCATGCAGTATTGCCCGGGCAATGGCATTCAATGAAACAAATGTGAATATTTTCTTTAACAAGTTAAGTGAAGTACGCCAAAGACATGCCAGCTTTATGGATGGTTCCCGAGTCTACAACTTAGATGAGACCAATACATCGACAGTGCAGAATGTTAGAAAAATACTGTCACCTAAAGGAGTGCGTCAAGTCCATCAAATCAAAGGTGCAGAGAGGGGCGAGTCAGTAACAACCTGTGTAATTATTGGTGCCTATGGGACTCTTTTGCCACCAGTGCATATTTTTCCTAGAAAGAAATTTAATAATGATTTTTTAATCAACTGTTATCCTGGTTCTGTTGGATTGGCTAATGCAAAAGGGTACATGACGAAGGAGGTATTTGTGACTGTAATGGATCATTTTATTAAGTGCACACAATCCTCAAAACAGAACCCTACTCTTTTACTCCTTGATAATGTTGATTCCCATTTTTCCACGGAGTCACTGGACCTTGCCAAAGAAAATGGTGTAGTTGTGTTTACGTTTCCCCCTCATTGCACCCACAAACTACAACCTCTCGACGTTGGTTTTTTCGGACCGTTTAAAACCTACTATGACCAAGCAGTGAGCACGTATTTGTCCAATAACCCAGCAACTCCGCCAACTATTTATAGAGTGGCTGGTTTTGTACGTGATGCTCTGGGAAGAGCAGCCCTCCCTCAAACAATTATTAAGTCATTTGAGGCCCCTGGAATAGTTCCTTTTAACAGGAACATATTCACAGAGGCGGACTTTATCATGGCACAAGTCACGTTAAAACCAAATCCCACTGAAAATACTGAGAAGCAGACAGACACAGCAGAGGAACCTTCTGATACCAACCCACATTCATCTCTTCAGGATGAGCCTGAATCTGCTGCAAATAATAATGATGTGTCTCCATTGATTGGTCCCCTTCAGATCAGAGGCCTTCCTAAGGCTAAAGAAGTAGCTGAAAAGGAAAGGAAACAAAGAAGGAAGGGAAAATGCATGATCGCAACAGATACGCCAGAGAAAGAAGAAATCGACAAGAGACAAGAAGAGACAAGACAGAAAAAGAAATCAGCTGAAGAGAGAAAAAATAAAAGGGAAAAAAAGGATAGTGACAACAGAAAAAAGCAAAAAAATAAAAAAGTAAGGAAATTGTTTGAGAGTGATGATAGTGAAGAAGCTGATGATGTTTCAGGTGAGGTTAGTGATGAAGAAGTGATTGTTACCAAAACAAAGCCAAATAATGAGTTTCCTATTAGAGAAATAAGTGAGGGGGATTATGTCCTAGTCGAGTTCAAGGCTGGCAAGGAAACACCTGTGTACTATGTCGGCAAGATTTTGTCTAGCAAAGATTCAGACGGGGACTTACAAATAAGTTATTATAGGAAGAAGGCATGTAAAAATAATTCAGTCAGCTTTACGTTGCCTTCCATTCCTGATCTCAAAAGTGTAAACATTAGTGACGTGAAAATGCTATTACCAAAGCCAATCTGTGCTGCAGTCACAAGACGCCAGCAAGATATTGTGTCTTTTGATTTTGATTTCACAAAGTTTAAACTGTGTTAGTAATAATTGCCTCATATATATATTTAAGTATGACCAAACTGTGATTATACTTAGTCATTCAGCAATGTACAACTTGTAATAATTTTGTGATATTAGCTCCAAAAATATTTCTTTTTTAACGTTCAGGAGCAAAAGATATTATTTATTTGTTTATTTTTAATAAAAGTTGACATTTCTACTGACTTTTTTGGGTGAAAATTTAATCAGAACACATAAAAATAATATTTACAGCATTAAAACTGAATTTTCTGATGATTATAAACCATTAAAACCAGCTGACAGTATGTGCCCCATAGCCTGACAGTTAGTGCCCCAGCCCGGGGCACTAACTGTCAATTGCAGGAGTTTCCCCCAATGGTTATATCTCAACCCACAGCAAACTTTTCATGTGGGTCTCAATGGTTTCAGGTAACTGAAGGTCCAATTGAGCTACACACATCATCAGAACACAAATGCCTTCAAAACCAAGCCTTCTAGAGCTAGTTTTCCAAAAAGTGACACTATGTGCCCCACTCTCCCTTACCACAGTTAGTGGATCCGTCAGGCCCCGTGGTGGCTCCATCAAGCCCCGCAGTGGCTCCGGCACCACCAGCAGGTATAAAATTGTTCCTTCCAATTTAGAGTGTACACTGGCGGTCTCAATTTCGACAAGCTCACTAAATCCATATGTATTATTTTGTGCAGATGAAGCGGCACAGCAGCAGTCGGACCTGAATTCAACGGATGAGGTACGGCCACACTGTAAAATAAAGTGTTCAACTGGCAAGCACGTTCAAGTGTTCAACACTATGTTGCACAATTCTAAGTGCTGAACTATAAATTTGAATACCTACAAGTGTTTAACAGTAAGTTTGAACGGTTTAAAGTGTCCACAGCTGCATGATCAACCCCTCCACTTGAACAGTTTTCAGTGTTCAAACTTACTGTTAAAAACTTGTAGGTATTCAAATTTCTAGTTCAGCACTTAGAATTGTGCAGCATAGTGTTGAACACTATTTTTGACTTCGGAATATTGAAGTCCTAGTAGATGAGTGTCCTGTAAAGGAAAAAAAATTCCAACGCTAACGCGTTTAACGGCCCCGGTAATCTTAAGATGCATTTAACGATTTCATGGTTAAATTTTCAATTTTATTGCAGAATGATTAGTAATGGTACTAGAAACAAAATGCTGTGCTGTGTTTTTCACATGGGTGTGTAAATAGTCTCGTAGTTTCGAAAGTTTCCGATATGTAGAAACGAACCTCACTCCTAGCATGGAATGAGTTACGTGTGAAAGTACGTCGCTGAGCATTCTAGAAATCAGTTTCTTTTCTATCCATCGGATACCCACCAAATTTTTCAGGACGCGTTCTGCAGCTCCAAAACGTACACGAACCTATTCAATATGACCAACTGAAGAACTAAATCCAAGTATTTAATATAAACCTTCAAAGTCGTGAGGTGGGCGAGGAGCTTTTGATCATAGTCGCGGCATTATTGCGCATTCGTGGGCATTCCCTGGTAATGCCTACCTCTCCTCATAGTTTAAAATGTTTCAACGTATGGCATTTACATGCGTATGAGATTCACAGGACAATGCTACAAAAGACGCAAAGTGTTGCATGCAGCATAGTGTTGAACACTTGAACGTGCTTGCCAGTTGAACACTTTATTTTAGAGTGCAACGAAGTCATTTCTCGGGGCAAACGAAAACGGGATATTGGGCGATAATTCCCGTGAATCTCTTTCCTTTAGTTGCCTTCTGTCCTCCTCTCTCCCTTTTTAATCGTTGTTTACCGCACACTGTGAAAATCTTACGAACACGCCCATCGTAACTTACAGTGAATTTTGCACCCTTGTAACTACGAACACATTTTCTTCGTAATACAAACAGTGTTGTTCGTAATACAATTAATTGCCTTTTTATTACAAACAAATCTCGTGTTCGTAACTACGAACAAAGTATTTTATTTCGACGCGTCCTAAGAACAAAGTCCGATCTGTATGCGCGACGCTCAACAAGGTCCGATCTGTTTGCGCGACGTTCAACTAAGACCGATCTGTTTGCGTGCGTTTCAACAAAGTCCGATCTGCTTTCAGCCGCGCTCTGCAGCGCTGGCTTATTTTATTTATATGTTCGTTAATATTAGCAGAAGAGAAAAAGTAATGGATGCTACGTGATCCTAAAAGATTAAAGAAAAGCTGATACAAAAAATGATAGGCAAAGATACAGTAACAGAATTGTCACAGAGATCTTAACATCCACCACCCGAGCGCGGCCGAAAGCAGATCGGACTTTGTTGAAACGCACGCAAACAGATCGGACTTTGTTGAACGTCGCGCAAACAGATCGGACCTTGTTGAGCGTCGCGCATACAGATCGGACTTTGTTCTTAGGACACGTCGATTTGTTCGTAGTTACGAACACGAGATTTGTTTGTAATACAAAGTCAATTATTTGTATTAACAACAACACTGTTTGTATTACGAAGAAAATTTGTTCGTAGTTACAAGGGTGCAAAATTCACTGTAAGTTACGATGGGCGTGTTCGTAAGGTTTTTACAGTGCACCTATACTGCATCACACGTATGATGATTTTGTTTTCACAGGATAACTCTTCCATGTCCTGTGAATTCGTCATATCCCAGACATCACCTTCACAGATACCAGATGAGGATGAGGTACGGCCAACGAAGTTATTTCTCGGGGCAAACGAAAACGGGATATTGGGCGATAATTCCCGTGAATCACTTTCCTTTAGTTGCCTTCTGTCCTCCTCTCTCCCTTTTTAATCGTTGTTTACCGCACACTGTGAAAATCTTACGAACACGCCCATCGTAACTTACAGTGAATTTTGCACCCTTGTAACTACGAACACATTTTCTTCGTAATACAAACAGTGTTGGTCGTAATACAATTAATTGGCTTTTTATTACAAACAAATCTCGTGTTTGTAACTACGAACAAAGTATTTTATTTGTTCGTAGTTACGAACACGAGATTTGTTTGTAATACAAAGTCAATTATTTGTATTAACAACAACACTGTTTGTATTACGAAGAAAATTTGTTCGTAGTTACAAGGGTGCAAAATTCACTGTAAGTTACGATGGGCGTGTTCGTAAGGTTTTTACAGTGCACCTTTACTGCATCACACGTATGATGATTTTGTATTCACAGGATAACTCTTCCATGTCCTGTGAATTCGTCATATCCCAGACATCACCTTCACAGATACCAGATGAGGATGAGGTACGGCCAACGAAGTTATTTCTCGGGGCAAACGAAAACGGGATATTGGGCGATAATTCCCGTGAATCACTTTCCTTTAGTTGCCTTCTGTCCTCCTCTCTCCCTTTTTAATCGTTGTTTACCGCACCTTTACTGCATCACATGTCAGATGTTTTTATTTTCACAGTTAGTGGATCCGTCAGTCCCACCAGCACCACTGATGGCTCCATCAAGCCCCGCAGTGGCTCCGGCACAGGAGCAGCAATCGGACCTGGATTCAACGGATGAGGTACTCGACGGGCCGGGGGAGGCTCGCATCAAAAACAAGCGCTCAGTCCCCCTGGTCCACGAACCACTGCACGCTAACTGGCAATGTACTTTTTCGTACATGTGAAATGTACGCATATAAACGTGCGGATTTATGTAAAAAATCGTGCAGAATTATGTAGAATTTTGTACATGAATCTGATAATTATTGTGCATTTTTCCGACATGTAACAAATTCTGCAGATCCATGCACAATATTTTACATAATTCTGCACGATTTTTTACATAAATCCGCACGTTTATATGCGTACATTTCACATGTACGAAAAAGTACATTGCCAGTTAGAGTGTGATAGTCGCTCCATCAAGCCCCGCAGTGGCTCCGGCACCACCAGCAGGTATAAAATTGTTCCTTCCAATTTAGAGTGTACACTGGCGGTCTCAATTTCGACAAGCTCACTAAATCCATATGTATTATTTTGTGCAGATGAAGCGGCACAGCAGCAGTCGGACTGTGTTTTGCTGATAACGGCCACTGCCTTCGATAAATGGACTCTTCATTTGTCCTTTCCAGGTGACCAATAAAGGAGGGAACGGGTGCATGAGGCTTCATACCGGTCGTGAAAACATCAGGATATTTCCTGCACACGTTCCTAACTTCTTCCTTCTCATCCTCTGAGATGTCTGCGCCGTCGAGGGACGGGATGGGTTCATCACCCCCATCGTCTACTAGGAGACAGTTCTTAGAGGATAAGTTTTCCATGCCTTCTAGTGTCAAAATTTTATTTCCCACTGCAAATGCTATCTCACTGGGTGTTGCTTTTGTCAACCTACATGTTTCGATTCTTTGATTATCAGGAGTAATGTACGCGATTTTCGTACCTTTTGGAATCTTGATTGGGTATTCACTGCAATTAAAAATTGGTACGTCGGTATGTTCGAGTATTAGGCACTCGATGGACGACACATCCAGGTTACCAAGTACAACACAAGGAGACAGCACTGCAGGTAAAATATTCTTGATATTATTTACTTTTACCATCTCACATACTCCTGGGGCGATTTCCACGTCATCTTTACTGCATAGGAATACAGTTCCTTCGTCACTCTCGGGTGTATTGACTTTCATACTATTTACAGATTCATCATTCCTTACCCTACTTGTTACAATTGTGGAGACACCCACCCGTAAGGTTAAGGTCTCAGTGTTCCATGACGTATCAGCACGGTATTTTGCCAAGAAGTCATTTCCCAGTGGCATCGGAACATCCCCTGGCAAATCAGCAGCAATGATGTTATGATGAACTGTGCAATTTTCGATGGTAAGGGCAGCTTTATAAGTTCCTTCTACTTTGATCTGCGTATCATTTGCTGACCGAAGCTTAAGTTTAACCGGTTTGAGTCCTGCCCTATTTGTGCAATATTTACTGTTGATAATTGAGCGTACTGCTCCAATGTCAACGATTGCATTTAATTGCAACCCACCTACTCCTATTTTAATTTTAAACAATTTATTGAAGTCACTCTCGGATACTGTCATCGTTTCCCAATCCCTTTTAATTATATCCTGGGCTTTATATTTTTCGACAACTTCATTTTTGTAGCAGAATGAATAGGCTTCTGGGTTCTCAATTTTAAACCCACCAACCTTTTTCAGGAAATTTTTATCTAAAATGAGGTCAACCCCTTCAGGTAACTGTGCTACTAGAGTGGGGAGAGAAATTGTAATTTTTGCTGAAATTTGGAGTTCAGGATTAAAAATCCCTTGGACTTGAATAATATTTCCATTTCTCATTATTGTTGCACACACTTAAGCAAAAATTAACTTTTTTTGTCCGAAAGAGAAATGAGGCGCCGCACTATTGTTCGAAATCAAGCAATTATTGAGTCCAAATTTGTTCAAGCAGTAGCAGATCAACAACAAAAAGTTCAATCACCCAACTATCGGCCGATGCACCAGATGTTTTAGGGCCGGACTCCTGGGGTTCTTAGTTAGGAATGATCAACACTTCTGTTATTGGCACTTCGTATATTCTACCGTTGCTTGGAACAATAGGGGACTCCACACTCTACCGTTACTCTGGGACGACTGACTCGATCTGCCCTGATCCTCTCCTTATGAGGGCTCATCCCCTCCCCCTGCTGGCCTGCGATTCCCCGCGTGATGCGCCCGATCGGGGATGTGACACCCCCTGATCTGGTTGCATCCGCCGGCCACTGACCGGCCGCGCAGAGCCAGCGTCTAGCGGTTGTCTAGCCGCCGCTCAGTCATATTACTGGGGAGGTTGTTGACCCCTCATTACCCCCTGTAACAGAGTGGACTGCTAACTGTGCGTGCGTGTCGGTGTGCTGGTGTGTTGTTGAACAGTGGTGATCATTAGTGCTTGAGGTGAGTCAAACAAGTATGGAAAAATATAGACGAAAAAAAAAAATTGTTTTGAGCTGGGGAGTAAAAATGTGAATTTTATTTTGTAGTGAGAAGAAAAATGGAAAACATGAAGAAAGTGGAAAAGTCCTGTGTATCGGAGGAAGAGGGAGAGGTGTTTGCTGAGGAGCGAGGTAAGTGCAATACTCTGGAGACTTAGACGCGTGGAGGCGAAAAAGCACGCGAGTCATAACTTATGTGTGTGTGTTTGTGTTGTGTTAATAGGAGGAGTGGTGTACCAGGCGTGCGCCCACATGCAGTTCATCCCGAGGGAGGTGGTGCGAAGAATCGTAGCCTTCCTCGGGATATGGGAGCTGTTAAACCTCACGTGTGTCGGGAGCTCCATTTGGAGGAGCGAGGCGATCGACCGTCTGAAGAAAGAAGACCCCCTGGAGATGCAGCTGGGAATTAACATGTGGAGATGGAATGGATCCACTTCCGAGGAGGAGAATGTGAACCGGCTAATATGCGTTCTGAGGAGGTGGATTAGGTATGTACTCCTGCGGTGGGAGCTTCGCTGCATCATTCGATGTGCTGTTATAGGGAGTAGTAGCGCCTCACTTTGAATATCCGCGCCTTTGAATATCCGCGCGAGTCAGCGCTTGGCGGCGCAGCGCGCCGCCGCGCTCTCCAGAACGGTCGCCCTGTGGAGCCCGGCGAGAGCCGGCGGAGACGCGCGAGGCAGGAGTGGGGGCAGTCGCCACAGAGCCGCGGGAGTGTGTGGTCCCTTTGTTACAAGCTAATGAGTTCAATATATAGAGTGTGAACCACAACCAACCACTCAGTCATTATCCCTGACGAGTCACCCAGGAAACCACCACCAAAACATTCTGGTGCATCGGCCGGGAAAACGTGAAAATTGGACTTTCGTGAAGGATTACTCAAGAAAACGTGGATTACCCTGGACTCCGAGCTACCTCGTGGGGACGCTACGACCGGGTTGCAGCAGAGCTTCTAACGGGGCACTGGGAGAGCAGTGTTTCGAGAGAAAGAAGATCAGTGAAAGTGAATTAGTGAAATCAGTGAAAAGCCAAAAGTGAAAAAGTGAGAATGTGTGTTGTGCTTCAGCTTCTGTGCAGCAAAATCTAGCTGTGTAGTGCGTTGTAAAAGTTCAAAGCTACGTGGATACTGTTAAAAGGTATGTAGCTGCTTAAAAGCGATGCCATTTTCCGTTGTACTTAGTGTGGTTTTTTTTACTAAATGGGAGTGGACAAGGAAATAGTTGCTGAAGTATTCCAGTCGTCTCTATTAGAGGAAGAGGTGCAAACACCATACCTTGTGTTTCGTAATAGTTTAACCGCGACGGAGGCGGATGCAAGTTCAATTGCCTCGCAAATTTTCGCGGACTTAGCCAAATTGCCTGTTTCCCTGCCAGGTACAAAACCTGAGGTTGTTCGGAAGTTTCCAACAGTATTTGTGAGTGAGGAGGACATATATCGTTGTCCTGTGCCCTGTGCCATAGTGTGTGCGACACACGAGGACTGGAATAATTTCATTTTAGAAGACTACAAATTTTCAATACCAAGCTTGGTTTCTGCACTTAGAGAGCAGTCAACAAAAAACTGTCTTAGTGCTGCAGACGCTCAGGAAATAATAAAGTTACTGATTTTGTATTGTTTTGAAAAAGAAAAGGAAAAGGAAAGGGAAATAAGAAGGTTAAAAGCAAAAGAGAAGTTCGACAAAAAACTTAAAATGTCTGTTCCAATGTCCCTGCAGCCAACGTTACCAGCGTTCGATGAGAACGCAGTAGAAGCGTGGTTTCAAAATGCACATTCAGTGTATGCGACCTTTAAAGTAGAGGAGAAAGACTTGCCTATGTACATTTACAACTTCTTACCTCCGTACGCTAGGGGAAAACATGAGGAATTAAAGGGGAAATCATGGCAGGAATACGTAGAAGGGATGGTTGCAGCATTTCAGGCAGATAATTCGATGACTTCGATCCTAGACAAAATGGCGGGGCTAAAACGTAAAGAGGGCGAATCGTACAGAGCATTTGCCAACAGAATGTTTTCCCTGGCTAGACACTCCTCCCCCCCCACTGCCAGAAAAGGAAGTGTGTCGGAAAATTTTGAAGGGTTTGCCAAAATCTTTGGCATCATTAATGATCGGGCGTAATTGTGACACAGTGCAGGACTTTGTTAAAATTCTTGAGGGGGCAATTTCGGAGAAAAATCTAATTGAGGGGGATTCGAGTACGTCTGAGGAGACTTCACTTGAAAAAATGATAGAGGAGAAGTTAAATGCAAAATTAGGAAAGAAAAAGGAGGACCGCGTGTGTGCGCTGCTAGACAAACTACTTGATTCGGGGGAGGAAAAGGAAGAAAATGATGTTTTGGTAAAGCTAGAAAAATTAGCAATAGATAAAGAGAAAGAGCGAGAGAAAACTTCTACTGAGACTGTCCTGGGAGTAATGGGGAACATGCTAGCGCAGCTGACGGAAAGAAATAGGGGCTCCGGATATTACAGGGGCCGGGGTGGCTCCAGAGGCCGTGGTAACGGCCGTGGTGGTTATAGGGGTGGCTTCAGTAACTACCGCGGTGGCTATAACAACTATCGGGGGAGTAACTACAGGGGGAGACGAGGTGAGAGTTGGGGGTCTGTTGGACGCGGCCGTGGTAGTGGTGGTGGTCCAAACAGGAAATGTTTCCTGTGTGACGAAGAAGGTCACTTTGTCGCGTCTTGCCCTATAAAATTCCATTTTTTAGGCAGGCAGGGAGGGGGCAGCAAGTAGGTGGAGGTAAAGTGCAGACCAAAAAGGACGGGAACTGCTTCTATTCGGCACTAAGCTATTGTATGTATGGGTCGTTTAACGGTGCGCAGGCACTGCGCGAGATTATCAATCGTTACGTTTGGAAAAACTGGGAAGAGTTAAAATTTTTCTTGCCAGGGGAAAATAGGCAAAATTACTGCAAATCTCACGGGGCAAGCGGTACGTTCGCGACCGCGCTTCAGGTTCAAGCGGCAGCAAGCTTGCTAAACCTGGAGATTTTTGTCAAGATTCAGGGGAAATTTCAATCATTTGGAAAAAGTAGTTCTCGCCGGAAAATTTTTCTGGACTTTACGGGTGACTTGGAGAGTGGGCACTTTGAGCCGCTGTTTTCCCGAGCGCCAGTTGAGATAAGGGCAAGGAAAGCTCCTGTTAAAATCGGGGGGACGGAAAAACAGCCGAGTGCAGATGCACCCGGCACAACGTGGTTCACGGTCGGTCCGCGGGGCCGGCTGCGACGCGCAGCTCCAGGGACGGGCGAGGCGCGGCCCGAGGGAATGCGCGAAGTCAGCAGTCCTCAGGAAACGGCAGCAGGGGGACCGTCGCGTCGGCAGGGACCGTCGGAGAATGAAGAGCCTGATGAGATAGAGGTAGTAACCTTTGCAAATACAGAGGAAGTAATCGAGTTAAACTTAGAGGCCTTAGATGAGGATGGGGGTAGACTTTTCATGGTAGAAGGTAGATTGGATGGGCTTCGGCTTGAAATGGGTTTAGATTCGTGCTCAACTCGTTGTCTAGTGGATGAGAAGTTTTGCACGGATAGGGCATCAATAAAGCCGTGTGCAGTTCGGATAAAGGGGGCAAATAGTTTAAATTTGCAGGTTGTTGGTTCGTACAGAGCAGAGATCAGTTTTAGTAAAAAAGTTAAAATCAGCAATAGAGTAATTGTAGTTAAAAATCTTCCGGTACCCATGTTAGTAGGGGACGATGGGTTGAGGAAATTGCATGCGCAATTAAACTATGATCTAGGAGCAGCAGTCTTCAAGATGAATGAAGAAACTATTCAGGTAAAAAGACTTAATGAAGTAAGTAAGTCGGAAAGAAAGAACGAGTCTCAGAGTTCAGTGCTGTTTGAAAAGGAAGCTCGGCGTCTTGGCTTAGCGACAGCTGAAGCGGTGCAGTACGGGCCAGTTGTTCTATACACTGCAGAGGCGGTATCGCTAAACCCAAGTGGTTTCACGATGGTGCCGATTAAAGAAGAGGGAGTACTTGAAATTCTTCCGGCAATTGTGTCACCAAAGAGAGTTTTGGGGTTAGATTCAGTGTATTCGGTTGAGTGCCTTTTGCAGCTTGTACCCAAATTAGTAATCCCTGTATTTAATGCCGATGGAGAGAGGCGTACACTGCCGAAAAATACCCCAGTAGCAAAAATTCATGTAGAGGATCAGTCGCTCTCGCCTCAAGATGTAGTTTATATGACACTTGATGAAATTAGGGAAGGAATGGTTAGTGGTCACCTCGAGATAGATGTAGTTAGCGACAGCGGAACTAGTTCGGAAATAAGCTGTGCGGCTGCAGCAGTGAAAGATTGTCCGCTGCCGCCGCTGCCTTCCCTGGAAAATTCGGATATCTCGGCGGAAGAAAAAATAAAAGCCCAGGAATTGCTAGAAAAGTTTCAGGATGTTTTTGGTTACAAACTAGAACCAGGCACATTTATACCAAATGTGTTCGCTCACTTAGAAAGAAAAGATAATAGAACATTTTTCAAAAGGAATTTTCCGTGGAATTTTCAACAGGCTCAACTTGCAAAAGGGGAGATAGATTCATTATTGCGTTCAGAAGTCATAGAGGAAAAACCTGCAAAATGTATAAACCCAGTGTTTTGCATTTTAAAAAGAGAGAGTACCCCAGAAAACGTTCGCGGCCGTTTTTTATTGGACGCGAGAACGTTAAATAAGTCATTAGTAGATCAGTCGTACTCGTCTACAACAATAGACGAAGCTCTAAAATACTGTGCAGACAAGAAATTGGCATTTATTTTGGACATTGTTTCATACTTCCATACAATTCGGTTAACAGATGAAAGCAAAGATTATGTAGGTTTCACAGCATTTGGGAAAACGTTTCGGTTTGCAAGGCTACCCTTCGGAGTAAAGACCGCACCAGCAATAGCTCAGGCAACAATGAACCAAATTTTAAGGGACTGTAACACGATAAATTATATGGATGACATCGCAGGAGCTGGTTCGTCCTTCGACGAAGTTCTGCAGCTCTTGGAGAAGGTCTTGCTCTGCTTCAGGAAAAATCGATTACTTGTCCGCCCGGACAAAACTCAATTGTTTCGTAAGGAAGTTAAATTGCTAGGGTTAGTAGTAAAATTGGGCGATTCGGCCTCTCCTGACCCAGAAAGGTTCAAACCGTTGAAAAGTCTAGAAAACCCAAGAACACCAAAGCAACTCAAATCAGTCATTTGTACGCTCAGCTACCATAGGCGCTTCATACGCGATTTCGCAATAAAAACTAAACACTTAAATGATATGGCGTGTGAGAAAATACCCTTTGACTTTAACCCAGTGGGGAATGAAACGTTTCGGATTTAACCAGGATTAATTCAAGATAAGTTTCAGTTGGACTATCTGATTCATTCGTACCAGAAACCTTTCTTAAACGTCTCGCCGAAATTAATCTCGATCGGACGGATCGCATATTATTCTTTAGTCGGTGCTCGCAAAACGTTCTACCGCGATCGATTTCAAAATGATTGCGAAATGTTTTTCATTCATTAATCATAGTAGGACGTATAATGTTTTAATCGTTTCGAACCATATCCGAAAGGAATTTGGGAAACATTTTATAAGCTCTCCCGAATCTACGTAGGTACTTCTGACATATAAATGAAGTTAACATGAACAGGACATTTGTCAAGTCCAGTTTGAAAATGTTTCGTTTGGAAGTGTTCAAAAAAACATAACACATCAAGAACATATTAAAAATTTATACTAGTGAATCAATTTTAATTGGAAGGAACCAGTGGTGGGCGTTATTTTATCTTGAGCATGTTGGTCCAGCGAAAATCGAACATCCTTCGTAAGAGATTATCTTTATATAACCTTTAGAAAACGTTTCCGGAACATATCACGAGGAGTGCTCTGGCCACAAGGGTTGTAGAATGGGGAACGCAACGTGACAGACTTTTACCAGAGCTCCTCCGTGGGTAAGTGGGTAGCGCAGCAGCCTTGTAACCCAAAGGCTGAGGGTTCGAATCCGACTGGAGTCGGGCATTGGTAAGTGTAAAATTCTGTGAAAATTGAAACTACTTTAATATCAACACCTTGAACTGTGGAGGAAAGCCAAAGCGCAAGGTGAACTTCACTAGATGTTCAAAATAAAATTTTTACGCTTTTGAGAGAACATATTAAATACGTTTCTAAGACTATCCTACGAAACGTTTTCAAGACTATCCCATATACATTCTCAAGACTATCTTTTGAAACGTTTTCAGACCGAACTATGTGCACTCAAAAGACATATCTGATACGTTTCAGTGGTTCGTTCTCAGGACTAATATTAGTTCATGCGAAACGTTTTCAAGACATTTTCAGTGTTAAAAATTCCTTACTGGGAAAGAAACTGATAGAAATTTGATTAAATCAATGTACACTCATTTACTGGAAACAGCGACGTTAGCATTGTTTCGGGAGGATAGGAAAACGAAGGTTCATGTCGACGCGGCAAAAACCGGAGGTATAGCGGGATTTTTGGCCCAGAAGTCCGGGAAAGACTACCTGATAGTAGGCTACTTTTCTCAGCCACTTAAGCCGACAGAGAAGAGGTGGTCAGCATATCACTTGGAATGCTTGGCGTTTTACTCTTGTGTTAAATACTTCAGAAAGGAGTTAATGTTGTTAGAAAAATTTATAGTAGTGACAGACGCGGCAGCGCTGAAATATTTAATGAAAATGGAGGGACCAAAGCCTCCGTTTGATAGATTTATATCGTTTCTTTCCCAGTTTCAGTTCGAATTTGAGTTTGTCAGATCAGAACAGAATAAAATTCCCGACGGTTTTTCGCGTTTACCACAACCAACCACTCAGTCATTATCCCTGACGAGTCACCCAGGAATCCACCATCAAAACAAAACGTTAAATCGTTTAGATCCACGCGTTTTGACTTATTAACGACGGTGTTAATGATTCACACTTTCTAGAATCTTGAGTTATTGGCAGAATAATCATGGCTAGTTCACTACATTCAATGATCAACCGAAGACCTAACGCTTGGAATTCAGCAAGTGCAGCATCAAAACTGTTCAAAGGGCCGAGACAGATCTCGAGTAATACCACGTTGAACGTGAGGCGTTACCGCCAATCCACTGAGGTTACGAATGATGATTTCCAAACTTATGCCCCCATGCCAAAAGAGAACACTTACATACAAATTAAACTGTCACAACAAGGATTTGGGATTATAACTTGTATCTCCAATTCAGCTGCCATCAGCGGTGCGGATTTTGAGGTGAATAAGTTTTTATTCCCTGCTTTGCTCAGATTCATGAGGGAGTTAGCTATGGTCCCGATAACGAAGAAGGTTATGTGGTGCGAAGGCGTTCAGTTTAGCATGGATGAGGAAGAATTTGATCAAAACATTTGATCAAAACATTCTGCTCGCCGAATGTTATAGGGAGTAGTAGCGCCTCACTTTGAATATCCGCGCCTTTGAATATCCGCGCGAGTCAGCGCTTGGCGGCGCAGCGCGCCGCCGCGCTCTCCAGAACGGTCGCCCTGTGGAGCCCGGCGAGAGCCGGCGGAGACGCGCGAGGCAGGAGTGGGGGCAGTCGCCACAGAGCCGCGGGAGTGTGTGGTCCCTTTGTTACAAGCTAATGAGTTCAATATATAGAGTGTGAACCACAACCAACCACTCAGTCATTATCCCTGACGAGTCACCCAGGAAACCACCACCAAAACAGTGCGTGGCTCTCATCTCTTGACAAAGTGGTGGCTAGGCACTTTGAGGGTAATCAAAGAGTTAAACCTCTGTGGGTTAACTTTTTGAAAGCCCTTTTACGTAAAGAGCTGATCGTCCCGCACATCGACGTAACGGCGATGAAAGTGTGCCTCCCGTGGGAGTACAGGGAGTATGTTAAATTATTTTTAAGGGCCCATTGCGGGCACCTAGAAGTCATTGAGAAGGCGGTAGCATGGGATGACGAGTTTTCGGGGATGGGGTGGGGGGGATTGAAATACATTCATTTCGAGTTTAATGTGGAGGATGGGGATAATCATTTAAATTTGTTCAGAGTAATGGAGAAATTGATTAAATTTAAGAATTCATGCGAGCGAGTTGAGGTCATAGAAATTGATGTAGTGAATCTTTCAAAATTTTTAAACCTGTGTTGTTTTTTAGAAAGGTATAGAGATAAATTAGATTTTGGTGAATTTCGGTTGACGGTGTCAGACATACTAGAATAAAGCACTTTACTGCAACTTTTAAAAATGAGAAATTGTGTACTGAGGGTGTGTACTTATTTTGAAAAACAATAAATTAAAAAAAAAATGTGAATGTGAAAAAAATACAACTTGAACTTGTTCTTTCTTTTCCGCCCTTTGTTAATTTCATGACGCAGCATTGTGGGAGGGGGGGGGGTATAAAAGGGGGTGTTCTTCACTGTGGGTCGGCATTTACACGTAGGTTGTTATGAGGTGAACATGTTCATACAGTTCAAGAGTCCATTCACCTGCGTCGTGTCAAGCCCTTCAAAAGGGGAATCTCAATGGGTTGCCAAATTTCTTGAACATTTAAATCACATGACAGATGGTAAGTTTGATAAAGTAATTTGGTGTTATGGGGAGGGAGGGGGTGTGCCGGGAGGAATAGCTGATGACCCGCGAGTAGTAAAATTCAAAGGGATGCCTGATTCCGAACACCTGAACCCACATACTCTCCTGATTCTGGACGACCTGATGCGGGAATCGTGTAGCAGTCCAGCAGTTTCTGATCTGTACACGCGAGGGTGTCGTCATAAAAAAATTTCCGTCATTTTACTCACACAGAATCTTTTCTTTCAATCAAAATACTCGCGAGACATTTCCCTGTCTACGCGTTATTTCGTATTATTAAAAAATGTGCGAGATCATTCATCATTCTCATACTTGGCGCGACAGATATACCCTGAAATTGCAAATGCTATGTGTCATGCGCTTAAAGAGTGGTGGGAGTCTCGGCCGTACAGTTATTTTCTTATCGACCTAGACCCTTTGACTCCAGATGCACTAAGATTCCGTTCTCAAATTTGGCCCACAGATAAATGCATGGTCGTTTATACAAGTGGGGAGGCTCTGAAAAATTTGGTTCGCACGAACCCCGCATTTTGCTCACCGGGTAGCGGGTTGTGAGGGAGAAGGGAGGGGGGGGCGGTCTCGGGTGCGTCTCGCTCGGGTGGAGGGAAAGAAGAGAACGCCCAGGCGGGCGAGCGAGCGAGCGAGCGAGAGAGAGAGAGAGAGAGAGAGAGAGAGAGAGAGAGAAGGAGAGAGAGAGAAGGAGAGATGGAAAAGCTAGCCCGTTACAGGCATCATTTGCAGGTTTTAAAAAGTAGCCCGCCGAAAGTGCAGAAGGTAATTCTGATGTACGCTGACACTGAAAACGGGGGAATGATGCGTGTCGATCACGAGACAATAACGCGCATTAATGTGTGGTTTTTGTGAAATATCATTTAAGCAAACGTCTGAAATTTATTTTCGATGACACCAGTGGATTCCTCGTAAAATTTCCGTTCAAACGAGTATACATGTCATGGGGTTTCGAGCCCGGAAAAAGACACTTACAAGAATGACGTGCCACGAAACTATGGGTAGTAACCCCATGACATGTATGCTCGTTTAAAAGGAAATTTTACGAGGAATCTAATGGTGTCATCGAAAATAAATTTCAGAAGTTCGCTTAAATAATATTTCACGAAAACCACAGAATAACGTGCGTTATCCTCTCGTGATCAACATACATCATTCCCCCATTTACAGTGGACCCGGAGTTGATAGAAGATGTACGTGCAATATCTCTGAATTTTCTTCAAGGTAATATTCGTATGAGCCCGAAATCACGGGAGCGGTTGCGCAGATACCGCCAGCTCCTATGCACACTCGCGTACCGACCGGTGAGGAAAAAGGGGCGGGCGGCGGGGCAGCACGTGGCGGGGCGGGTACCTCCACTCTCAGACCGCGCTGCAAAAGCCGATCTTTCAAAAAAGCGGCGCGTGTTGGTACCAAAAGGTGCAGGGGCATTCTTGTCCGCATTTCTAACGAGTGCACTGGGTGGGCTGGTCGGTAAGGTCGTGGTCGGTCTCTTGTCAAAAAACAGGCAGGGGTGAAAAAAAAAGAAGAAAAAAAATGGGTTTCGGTCGCATGAGTGGTGGGAGGGGGGAGGGGGGTCTCTTCAAAAAGTGATGGTATTAACTCAGTCCCAGCTGGAGAATCTACGGGGTGAAACGGAGCGCGAAATTCGAAAAAAATTAGAGGTAGAAATAAAAAATGCTCTGAAAAATTCGCACTCTGTGGAAAATAGAAATGAGGAGGAGGCGTACGCAGAGTCGTCGCGATACCACCAACTCCTCGACAAATATCTGAATTTGAAACGGCGGGAGCGGAGCAATGAGCTTCACATCCCGATATACGGGGTGGGTGGGGAGGAAGGTGGGGTAGGCCGGCAGCCGGTGGCGCGGCGGCACCTGGCCGCGCGAGCTCAGACCTCACCGCTCACATGCGCCGCCGGAGCGGTCAGCGGGGTCGTCGGCGTGCGCGCTGCTTGGCCTAGCGCGACTCCGCCGGAGAGAGCCGCGTCTGCGGGTTTCGGAGGGGATGAGGGGATGGGGCGTGAGGTTGGGCGATTTTTACACGGGGTGCCGATGAGTTATCCGCAGACGATGGATAGAGCGGGGATGTTTGATTTTGATGCCGATGTCATTCCGAGCAGCGGGATCCGTCTCGGCGCCGCCGCCGCCGCCGGCGGCTCTCCGCTATCGGCCCCTCCCGCTGCATTTTTCGAGGAGGAGGAGGGGGCGAGGAGGAGGAGGGGGCTGTCGGTGGAGGCCGAGACATGTCTCTGGCGGATTTTTTGGATTACATCGAGACCAGCGATTACAGCTATGGTGATTTGAGCATGTATGACGACTCGCCCTTTCAAAAAGGGTCTACCCCCCTTTCACCTCTCTCCCCCCCTTTCGGCCGATCCACGCCGCTGGGTTCTGCTGACGAGCCAAGACGCTACCGACCACCGCCTGCTGCTGCTGCAGCTGGACCAGTCTCCTCGCGACACGGCTTCGCGACACAACCCGCGGCGGGCGCGCCGCGTTCGTTCGACCTGACCGACGAGGCGCGTGCTCTACCGTCCCCCAATATTTCACCAGCCTACCCACGAGTTCGCCAACTTCGTGCGCGCAGTGTACACTGGTCTCCCTCACAGCTACTTCCTGCCAGTCGACGGACAGCCAGCGGCAACCGTTCCTAGGGAACATTTTTCCACAACGCAGCTAGGTTTTTTTTTTCTTTTCTTCCAATGAATGCAAGCTCAGATCCGGTAACGCACCGACCGAGCCACCTGCGACTCGCGCTCGTCGCGCCGCCGCCGGCAAGTGTCTCGAGACGCAGCACTTTCCCACATCGAAGGTAGGTTTTCTTCTTCTTTTTTGCCCAAGGAATGCAAACTCAGATCCGGTAGCGCGCTCGATCCACCTGTGAATCGCCGCTCTACCGTCGCCACTCGGCTGACTCGCATGCGGAAGTAGTCTGCACCGTCGGGCGTTCAACACGTGCAAACCCGCCGTTGCCGTGCCGCCGCCGCCGATGCTCGCGTTGCAAGCTGATGCGGAAATGCCTCCTGCTTCTTGCGGCTCACGGCGGCGCCCCGCTGCCGCCGCCACTCGTGACGGTACACTCTCACGAAAAGATTTCATCGATAAACACCTCAGGCCTGTATATTACGATTTAACGCACCCCGTTAGCTACGGTTCGATCGCGAACCTCGTCGACTACGCCCGTCCGTTGGGAATAACTCGCCCCGAGGTTCTCACCTGGCTGCATGGTGAGGACGCCTACACCCTCTTCCGCCCGGCACGGAAAAAATTTCCTCTCAACCATTACTCTATTAGGGGGTTGGATAAAGTGTGGGAGGCTGACCTGACCTTAGACCTAGCCAAATTTGCCGATGACAATGATTCATACAAGTACATTCTCGTTGTCATCGACTGCCTATCACGCGAGGTTTTCGTTTACAAGCTGTTTACGAAAATGGGGCGAGAGATGGCCCAGGTGCTCACACACCTCTTTGAGTCCACTTCGAGGTCTCCCGATATGCTTCAGGTGGACCACGGCGGGGAATTCACAGCAGCTGCCGTTCAGCGCGTCTTGAGAAAACACAACGTGCGCTTTCGAACAATCGAAAACGAGGGTCACGCTCGATTTGCCGAACGAGTTTAGAAATTTTTGAAAAAGACGCTCTGGCGACACATGTGGCACATGAACACAAATCGATGGGTCGATTTTTTACCCCAAATTGTTCACACCTACAACCACACGGTCCACTCGGCGACGGGCATGGGACCCTGTGATGTGACCCAAGCACACGCCTTTGACATATGGCCGAAAACATACCTGCGCCATCACAGACGGGCGCTGCGGCCGCCAGCTACCCGCCGCCCCGCGCGCGGTGAGGCTCAACTCCTTAGAGTGGGTCGAAGGGGTATGCACTTGCGTAATAGTCGGGTCACACGCCCAGTAATAGAGGTGTAATAATCGCGTAATACACGTAATACTTCGTAATACATGTATTACATGTAATGCCTGCGTAATAGACGTAATGGCCGCGTAATAGTGCGTAATATCCACGTAATATCGGCGTAATAGTGCGTAATATCAACGTAATATCGGCGTAATAGTGCGTAATATCCGCGTAATAGTGCGTAATATCCGAGTAACAGCCGCGTAACACCGTCTCCGACATGTCTCGATGACGGAGTATTTACCGATTTGTTTATACCCTTCGCTCAACTGTTGTCCTTCCCCGTGAGGCAGTCTCAGAGGGGATGAGGGTAGGGGTAGTCTAGCCTAGATCCAAGCCAGAGTCGGTGGTACAACCAGCCACTGTGGTTTTTTGTTTAGAATTTTCTTTGGACTTTTTCAAGGAAAATTTCTTTCATTTAAAGGTCTAATGTTTTGCAAGTAACATTTTAGTCCATGGCGTATTCGCCATTTTGATAATAGATATAGAATAGTTTGGGTCGGTATAAGTTTCACGTACGCCTTCCGAGTACCTTCCTCAAAATGTAAATGATCCAGTTTGGGTGTTTAACTACGGAAACAAAAAGTCTGAGATGCTTAAATTTAAATAAAACTGGTGCACGAATGTTGCGAAAATGGTCACAGACAAAGATAAACAAGAACAGATAGAAACTGCTCCTTCAAACTTTTCTGATATGCTAATGGTATTGGCAGTCACCCTAGGGAATGTTTGGCGTGCTCTTCTCAAGCGTAATACACCTGTAATAGTCACGCAATATGCCTGTAATAGTAGCGTAATAAGAGTAATAGGCGCAAGAGGCGCGTAATAGTCTCGTAATAAACCCGTAATACCCGTAATGGAATGTGAAGGCGTAATAGACGTAATAAAATTCTATTACAGCGTATTACCTAATTTCGTAATAGTCGGGTCACGATATTTGGGAGTGCATACCCCCTCGGAGTGGGTGATTTCTGTCGCGTTTCACTAGTTAAATCCCTCATGGAAAAAGGCTACGCGCAGCGATGGTCCCAACAGATCTATAAAATAGCGAACCGGGTCCCCCTCACCCCATTCTGCATGTACTCGCTGGAGGACTTACAACACCGTCCGTTGAAGGGCTTTTTCTACCGGGAGGAGCTTTTAAGGGTAAATGAACCCACCCACTTCCGAGTCGAGCGGATTTTGCGACGACGCAGGCGACGCGTGGGCCCCGGTTTTGAAGTACTCTGTAAGTGGCAGGCTTACGACGACAGTTTTAATTCGTGGGAGCCCGAGAGTGAGGCCCTGACTCAAAATGGATAAGAGCGGAGGTTTTTACGTGACCCTCACCAGTGACAGTTCCAAATTTTTTTTTGATAACAATACCATCGCTCATTTTACCACGCAACTCCCCCACCCCCTTTGTCCACCCGGACAGGAGTTCGAAGTGGGGTTGGCTGAAATATTTTTCCCACCGGAAGTGGACTATTACAGGAGCCCTATATTCGTCTATTGCGATATCTCAGCCCCTTTCATTGTGGGTGACGTTTGCGCCAAACTTCTCAGAGTGTGCAGCCCCACAACGCTGGGCTGCCACTTTCTGTTCCCACACATTTATTACTCCGCAGTAGATAAGCGTAATTTTACAGATATCACCATCTCCGCACGCACGCGGCAGGGCAAGCGCTTTCCCTTCGGTGATTCCGATTTTCCCTCCATCGCCATCCTTCATTTTCGCCCCCTTTCCTAATAAATAGGCCCCAACACCCCCACCCCACCTCAGTCTGAGATGAACGGTTACGAACGGTGGTTCAGACTTCAGGCCGGAGGGGGCAACCCCTCCGATGCGATCGGTAACGTGTACAAAGCCTCATACGCTCACATTGGCGGATCCAGAGCCAGCCTTTGCAAAGTAGTACTTTTTGCCTACTTACAGGGGCAAAGTAGTACTTTTTGCCTACCTTTCAGGCGGCTACCGAGGGGCCATGGGGGGGGCAAAAGGCCTGTCGCCCCTGGATCCGCGCATGTACGCTCAGCAGAGAGGGAGAGGAGGGTGTTGCGGGCTAGGGCGTGTCCTGACCACGGCCGCGTCGCCGCTCATTGCGAAAGTCTTGCGCGCCGTATCGGAGGAGGCTTTACGGCTAGGGGTCGGTCTTTATTCCGATATACAGCGTGATCCCACACTACGCACGGCGGGGCGCGCTACTGTACACCGGCTGATAGAAGCCGGCACAAACCTCAAGAGACGGGCTCGTTCCGTACTTCGAGGTAAGGGACGGTCGAGCGGTGCTCGAAAACCAAGTCGCGCCACTAGCACGAAGCGAAAAGTTACGAAAAAGAAAACTGCTAAGAAACGGAAGCCGACTAAGGCTCGCCCCCGCTCTCGTACCGCTTCTAAGATAAAAGCACCGCCTAAGCGGAAACGAGATCAGACTGGCGCTGGCAGCAGAGCCGGGAATCCGCTCCCGTTCGGGTCCCGTCTCGAGCCCGAGCAGTGGCATCAGGTTGGTATTTCAACCATGTGATGGATTTATTCAGAAGGTTTTTTTTACCTCTTTTATTTATTTGTTTGCTGTTAATGAACAGGAAATTCTTCAAGAAATGCTTCCACCTAATTACTCTCACAAAGTTATGAGCATAGAAGCTATGCAACCCTATCATAAGTCTGCTGAATCCTCTGACCAAAGTGACATGTTCACAGCTCTTATTAGACTTAACTTGCGAACTAGAGAGGAAGCAGAACAATGGCTGGTATATTTTTAACAGACATCTTTTACAGACTGGAGAGTAAGGAGAGTCTTTCCTGACAATACTAAGTGTATCATATTCAAGGTGTTAAAGTATATTCTACAATTAGTTATTGTTATCTTAAGGCATGCTGCATAGATGGCATTTCCTTGCTCAACACCACTGAAACTTAAACTTATAACAGCTCTATAACTAATTTTCTACATCAATGTATTTTTTTTCTATACTTCTATACCAACAGAAAGGCTACCGCTGTCACCATAACACTCAAGCTCAATATCGGAAAGGATAGAATTCCCATGTTAAGCAGACAGAATGTCAGTCAACGCTGTACATTACTGTCAAAAATTATAATATGACCAGGTATGTGATAGTACTGTTATTCTGTTTCAAATGGTGTAATTCAGTGTTATGTTTATATTAATGCTCCACAACTTTTCTGTCATAAATAGGAGTAAAGATGAGCTGTTGAAAGAGATGCCATGTGAAATTGTGCTTTATCACATCCACAACCATCCCGTTCTATCAGCAGATGCATTGCGTCATCGTAGGCCAACTGGTAAAGTAGTGGAAATTTTTTCTGAAATGTTTCGGAAAGAGTATTCCCCTTCATCTGCTCTTTCGACACATCAATACGATATCCAAGAGAAACATCCTGAGAACTGGTTCGAGATACTTACTGATGGTGCTGAGTGTCCAAGTTTACAGTGGTGTTACCATCTTTATCGGAAGATATTTTCCAAAGAGTATGGACCTATCTCAGGTCAAGATTTGGTGGAATCTTTATCTGCTGCAATTGAAAATTATAACAAAGAAGCAGGTTCAGTTTGTGCTGTTTCTAAAGTTTTCAAGGATACCAATTTGATTTTTGCTCTATGCACTTCTCTGATGAAGCGAGTGCATCAGTATTTGAGATCAAGTGGAGAGATGAATTTCCTTGTTTCTGGTGGATCTATGGACCGTCACAACGTCACAACGTCACAACATCCCTTTATCCCACGACATCTCCAAAAATCCCGAAAAACGGGATAAAATCCCGCATCTGGCAACACTGGCAATTGTGCAACTTCTTCATCAGTCAAAGTTGTAATTGTTCTCAGAGTCTGATCAGACAGGCCCGTAATACTAGGATAGGACTCCATGTTGAAGCGCGGTGGGTGTGATGCTTTCTACACAAGACGCAAGAACAGACACTGCCCCGCCTGCACTAGACAATTTATATACCACAATTCTTCCCAATTTTTGCTGACATTTCACCAATAAGTAGACCGCACCTAAACATTGCCTCACCAACTTACACTTTACTGCAATGTCATCACTTTTTCCAGGCGGGTTTGATGTATACCGGTGGAAGGGGTGCCGGTCTATTTAACACTTTTTGTAATCGCCCGACACATAAAAACGTAACTAATATTCGATCATCTCGAGTCAAGCCTATTTTCTCTATCAAAAACAATTTTTTACCCCTTTGCATCTTTTAAAAGAATATTCGATTATTCACATCCAACTCTGGTGGGGTTCGAAACTACAACCTTCGTACTCTGAAGCAGAGATTTACAACATATGACTAACCGAATATTCTCTCTCACACTCACACACCCCCGACTGCTCCTATTTATACATAGTGCCACTAAGGTCACCGATAAGCGTGTAAAGCGCGCGCAAACACACACACACACACACACATACACACACACAAGTGTCGGTGCTGGACAGCGGACCCATCCCGGGCACCTCCCGCGACCGAACACCGGCATTTCTGCCGACACTGCTCCACAACCGAGCGTCGCGTCTTGCACGTGTGCGGGTTGAGCAGATGGACAACGATCACTCATTCCACCGATTTCTGCATATTGGCAAGCGATGCGTTCGAATATTTTATTTTTCATACGCACCCATTTTACCACAGTCTTCAGTTCCGATCCAGCGGACATGGAGGGCGCACGGTGTTTTGCACTAGCGTACCTCCATGCCGCTGTGAAAGGAAAACAGTATTTCGCACATCCGGGGTGCCGAAAAATTATACGCGAGGGTGACGGCCTGTGGGTTTTCACCCATATAATATCGTATACGCAAGACGCTCAAGCACGCGCACCGCGGTGTTGTGATTGTGGAGACCTATTGCTCATGGAGCTGCCAGATTGCCAGTGCTCCATGACCAGCGCCGACATACCGCCGCCGTCGCCGGGGCCGCTCTGTACCAAACACCGCGAGGAATGAGCGGGGTAAGTTTTTATTTTTTATTAAATTATTTCACCACCAGCCGCTGCAGCAGCGGCTGGCGTCCGCGCGGGCGTCCGCGCGGGCGTCGGCGCCAACGGCGTCCCGGGGTCCCACCCCTGGCACCCGCCAACAATGGGTTCGCACGATGGGTTGCATACCTACACGGCACACCACTGCAAATGCAGGGTTTGCACGATGGGTTGCAAATTATGCAAATTTGTCAATACTGGTCATACATAATCCCTAAATATGAGTAGTTGGAATATTGATGGGCAGAGACTGATGACTGATGCAGCCCTATTTGCGAGTGTTAGCGTAAAAGTTTTAGAAGGGCTAAAAACATTTGTTCTCACCACTTTTTCTTGGTGTTTGAATGTTTATTTGTTTATTTTAAAGTCGATTGACCTCAGAAAGTGTCTTGTATTGTTTGCTGCTACTCACAAACTTCACATCTCAAGCGATGCCCCAGATTTGTAAGGTACGGCTAGAAATATTCTTAAGTCAATATTCTTTGTGAAATAAATCTTCTTGTTGTTTCTTTTGTTACGTTAACAGGTTAGGGCTCCTACACAATGCTTTCATAATAGTTTGTGGCCTGAACATTGAATGGTGTATAGTACAAGAGGTTAGGAGTCAACTTTTAACTATCATGATTCTAGAAAACCAACTCTTGTGTGAAAGTGCGACAATAATTAACTGAAACTATACATACACTTTTTGGCGTTCCCCTTCAACGCCATGTCGATTAGACGGCCACTCCTCCCGCTCATCGTTCACTTAAATTCTTTCTTCTTTCTCCAATTTCTCCACATCTCCCAGACATCGGCTATGGCTAGCGGTTATGACTCGCGCTGGAGAATCGCAGCTGAGCGGTTGTGACTCGGAGGAGATTGACCAGGTTTGAGGTTAGTCCATATATCATACACAAATTATCGACATATCTTACGAGTAAGAGAAAAATGGATTTCACGACGGTGAAGAAGGGAAAATGTTTCGACCTATTCGACAAAAAGGTGATTTTGCCCGAAATTGCACTTGAGCGGGGTTGTGTAAGGCATCTCGCAGTTGAGCGGTGTTGTGCAGAGCGGGCTACAGATGAGCGGTGTTGACCAGAGTTCCGAGGCAAACGAAAACGGGATATTGGGTTATAATTTCCGTGAATCTCTTTCCTTTAGTTGCCTTCTGTCCTCCTCTCTCCCTTTTTAATCGTTGTTTACCGCACACTGTGAAAATCTTACGAACACGCCCATCGTAACTTACAGTGAATTTTGCACCCTTGTAACTACGAACACATTTTCTTCGTAATACAAACAGTGTTGTTCGTAATACAATTAATTGGCTTTTTATTACAAACAAATCTCGTGTTCGTAACTACGAACAAAGTATTTTATTTGTTCGTAGTTACGAACACGAGATTTGTTTGTAATACAAAGTCAATTATTTGTATTAACAACAACACTGTTTGTATTACGAAGAAAATTTGTTCGTAGTTACAAGGGTGCAAAATTCACTGTAAGTTACGATGGGCGTGTTCGTAAGGTTTTTACAGTGCACCTTTACTGCATCACACGTATGATGATTTTGTATTCACAGGATAACTCTTCCATGTCCTGTGAATTCGTCATATCCCAGACATCACCTTCACAGATACCAGATGAGGATGAGGTACGGCCAACGAAGTTATTTCTCGGGGCAAACGAAAACGGGATATTGGGCGATAATTCCCGTGAATCACTTTCCTTTAGTTGCCTTCTGTCCTCCTCTCTCCCTTTTTAATCGTTGTTTACCGCACACTGTGAAAATCTTACGAACACGCTCATCGTAACTTACAGTGAATTTTGCACCCTTGTAACTACGAACACATTTTCTTCGTAATACAAACAGTGTTGGTCGTAATACAATTAATTGGCTTTTTATTACAAACAAATCTCGTGTTCGTAACTACGAACAAAGTATTTTATTTGTTCGTAGTTACGAACACGAGATTTGTTTGTAATACAAAGTCAATTATTTGTATTAACAACAACACTGTTTGTATTACGAAGAAAATTTGTTCGTAGTTACAAGGGTGCAAAATTCACTGTAAGTTACGATGGGCGTGTTCGTAAGGTTTTTACAGTGCACCTTTACTGCATCACACGTATGATGATTTTGTATTCACAGGATAACTCTTCCATGTCCTGTGAATTCGTCATATCCCAGACATCACCTTCACAGATACCAGATGAGGATGAGGTACGGCCAACGAAGTTATTTCTCGGGGCAAACGAAAACGGGATATTGGGCGATAATTCCCGTGAATCACTTTCCTTTAGTTGCCTTCTGTCCTCCTCTCTCCCTTTTTAATCGTTGTTTACCGCACCTTTACTGCATCACATGTCAGATGTTTTTATTTTCACAGTTAGTGGATCCGTCAGTCCCACCAGCACCACTGATGGCTCCATCAAGCCCCGCAGTGGCTCCGGCACAGGAGCAGCAATCGGACCTGGATTCAACGGATGAGGTACTCGACGGGCCGGGGGAGGCTCGCATCAAAAACAAGCGCTCAGTCCCCCTGGTCCACGAACCACTGATAGTCGCTCCATCAAGCCCCGCAGTGGCTCCGGCACCACCAGCAGGTATAAAATTGTTCCTTCCAATGTAGAGTGTACACTGGCGGTCTCAATTTCGACAAGCTCACTAAATCCATATGTATTATTTTGTGCAGATGAAGCGGCACAGCAGCAGTCGGACCTGAATTCAACGTATGAGGTACGACCACACTGTAAAATAAAGTGTTCAACTGGCAAGCACGTTCAAGTGTTCAACACTATGTTGCACAATTCTAAGTGCTGAACTATAAATTTGAATACCTACAAGTGTTTAACAGGAAGTTTGAACGGTTTAAAGTGTCCACAGCTGCATGATCAACCCCTCCACTTGAACAGTTTTCAGTGTTCAAACTTACTGTTAAACACTTGTAGGTATTCAAATTTCTAGTTCAGCACTTAGAATTGTGCAGCATAGTGTTGAACACTATTTTTGACTTCGGAATATTGAAGTCCTAGTAGATTAGTGTCCTGTAAAGGAAAAAAAATTCCAACGCTAACGCGTTTAACGGCCCCGGTAATGTTAAGATGCATTTAACGATTTCATGGTTAAATTTTCAATTTTAATGCAGAATGATTAGTAATGGTACTAGAAACAAAATGCTGTGCTGTGTTTTTCATATGGGTGTGTAAATAGTCTCGTAGTTTCGAAAGTTTCCGATATGTAGAAACGAACCTCACTCCTAGCATGGAATGAGTTACGTGTGAAAGTACGTCGCTGAGCATTCTAGAAATCAGTTTCTTTTCTATCCATCGGATACCCACCAAATTTTTCAGGACGCGTTCTGCAGCTCCAAAACGTACACGAACCTATTCAATATGACCAACTGAAGAACTAAATCCAAGTATTTAATATAAACCTTCAAAGTCGTGAGGTGGGCGAGGAGCTTTTGATCATAGTCGCGGCATTATTGCGCATTCGTGGGCATTCCCTGGTAATGCCTACCTCTCCTCATAGTTTAAAATGTTTCAACGTATGGCATTTACATGCGTATGAGATTCACAGGACAATGCTACAAAAGACGCATAGTGTTGCATGCAGCATATAGTGTTGAACACTTGAACGTGCTTGCCAGTTGAACACTTTATTTTAGAGTGCAACGAAGTCATTTCTCGGGGCAAACGAAAACGGGATATTGGGTTATAATTTCCGTGAATCACTTTCCTTTAGTTGCCTTCCGTCCTCCTCTCTCCCTTTTTAATCGTTGTTTACCGCACAAATTTGTATTAACAACAACACTGTTTGTATTACGAAGAAAATTTGTTCGTAGTTACAAGGGTGCAAAATTCACTGTAAGTTACGATGGGCGTGTTCGTAAGGTTTTTACAGTGCACCTTTACTGCATCACACGTCTGATGATTTTGTTTTCACAGGATAACTCTTCCATGTCCTGTGAATTCGTCATATCCCAGACACCACCTTCACAGATACCAGATGAGGATGAACAACACGTGTTCTCCTTTACAGGCGTTACCTTGATGTCGAATCAAAGTTCCTTTGAACTCGATGTGATGTTATTATCTGGCCAGCCTCACACGTAACCTGGGCCCATAACCTGTTGAGACTCGTGGTCTGGTAAGGTTTGGGTTTGACAGGCTAGGCCAGGAACAACACACAAGTAAATTCACCAATCAGGTTTATTCCTCACACGGAGTAGAGCAGCGATGTGTACCGTCCAACGGTTAGAGAGCAGGAGACAGAAAAGTCAACAGGAACAGGAAATCAAAACAGTGTCATGGCGGGTGTTGAAGTACATTCCTATTCAGATACAAGTTCAGGTTCCAGTTGTTGCAGTATGAGAGAGATTACAAGTGTGGTACAGTGGTATGATAAATTGCATGTCTCTTTAACTGGCAAGCACGTTCAAGTGTTCAACACTATGTTGCACAATTCTAAGTGCTGAACTATAAATTTGAATACCTGCAAGTGTTTAACAGTAAGTTTGAACGGTTTAAAGTGTCCAAAGCTGCATGATCAACCTCTCCAGTTGAACAGTTTTCAGTGTTCAAACTTACTGTTAAACACTTGAAGGTATTTAAATTTCTAGTTCAGCCCTTAGAATTGTGCAGCATAGTGTTGAACACTTGAACGTGCTTGCCAGTTGAGCTGAGACTATTCAATTTCTATTTAAAAAAATTGATATTTATATAATTAGATAATTAGAATGAAAAGAAACTAAAATTCGATGTTGAATTGTAATGGTCAGATTATGTGTATGGAATATGTGCAGAATAATCAAAAAAACGTTAACGCTAACGCTAACGTGAGAGACAGTCCAACTTTTGACGTTGAACTTTAAACTTTTGACGTTGAACATTTTAGCATCAACGCTACACCTTTTAACGCTTAAAACGTTCGAACTATTAACGCTGAACTAGCAAAAGCCTTGGATTAACGTTTGAACTAACGCAAGAACTACCTGGGGCTGGCGCTTTTACTTCAGCCTTACTGTGCTAACGCTGCAGCACGTTCGAACTAACGCAAAAACTGCCTGGCGCTTTTAACTTCAGCCTTACTGTGCTAACGCTGTAACTTTTAACTCTTTCATTTATAATATTCGAAACTAACTTATAACATTTAACACTATTACTTGAACTGCAAGCGCTGGCGGCAACGCTAACTTGTAACAATCAACGCTAACTTAAACTGCGAACAATTGATTTTGCACAATAACGTGAAACAGCAAACATTTCATCTTGCACCGAAAACGCGAGGCCAGCGGCGGCTGCGGCAGCGGCAGGCGGGCGGCGCTATGAACAGTCGAGGCGTTGTTCTCGCAGCCGGCGGCAATGAAAATATTTAAGAGCGGGGAGGTGGTAATAAAATATTGAAACTGCCCATTGGCAGCCATGTTTGTCCGGAACAGACCAGACCAGACCACACCGTGGTCCCTCTAGGAGAACTATTAGGACGACACTGCCTGCTGCGCTAACAGAATTGCGCTAACAGACTGGCGCTAACTGACTGGCGCTAACTGCCTAACGATAACCGACTGGCGCTAGAGCTGACAACTGAACAGACTGGCGCTAAATGACTGGCGCTAACTGCCTAACGCCAACCGACTGGCGCTAGAGCTGACAACTGACAACTTGAGCTGACCAACCCTCGGGTAGAGACAGCCACAAGCAGTGGCGGCCATTGCTTTTGCGCGCGGTGTGCAAGACAGCCCGGACACCCTCCCTCCTCGACCGAAAAACACCCTCCTCGGCCGAAAATCACCCTCCTTCATAATTTCTCTCAATAAATTCACGTTTACGTATTTTGCCGCTCCCGTTCCGTTTCTATGGTGTTTCCCTTGAGTGCATCGTCTTACCTACTCTGAAAACCCAAGTGGGTGAATGTCACACGCTTGTATGTGTACGAGGATGGGGATCTATTCGTACACTTACCACTGAAGTGAACAAATGAATTCTCGCTTCGCACACATACAAGTGTGTTACATTCACACACTCTGAAAACTATAACGTGTACTGATTTATCAGTGTACATTGATGTACACGTTTTGGCCTTTTGCTTCTCATTTTTTCCCAGCACAAAATTAATTCAAAATGAGTTGCATTTCCATATTCCGCGTTAAAAGAGCTTTACAACGAGCTATCATGTAATGGGGTTCGTTGCAAAGGAATTCGGTTTATGTAGAAATAAACCAAAAGAATCCTTCAAAACCCATTAGACCTTTGTGATATAAAATGAACCCTATAACACGGTAGCTCGTTTTAAAGCTCTTTTAACGAGGAATAGGGAAATGTAACTCATTTTTTATAAATTATATGCGGGGGAATAATGAGAAGCAAAAGGCCAAAACGTGTACATCAATGTACACTGATAAATCAGTGTACATCGCATGTCAGGGGCGGATCTAGCTTGCAGCTGAGGAGGGGGCAAAGCGTGCAGGTTGCCTACACTGTTATTTTGGGGTGCTTAGTGTTTGTACGCCTAGGCGTACAGTTTTGGGTGCTATACGCCTTGGCGTACTGTGACTGCACGCCTTTGGCGTACAGTGATAGCACACCTTTGCATGTGGGCCCTGCCTGGGCCCTGCACTTCTCATCATGTAGATTCATAGATGTGCAAACAAAGTAAATCAAAGGTGTGCAGTCGCTGTACGCCAAAGGCGTGCTGTCACAGTACGCCAAGGCGTATAACACCCAAAACTGTAAGGCGTACAACCATTAAGCACCCCAAAATAACAGTGTACTTTCAGGGGACCCTCAACAAATCGACTGAAAATGTAATGCTTTAGAAATTAGTGTTCCCAATGGAACTGAAACTTTTTAAATTGTTTTTTAAGGATCAGTGCGTACCGTGTAGACTTAAATCCATAGGCTGAATTCTAGAAAGAGGTAGTTCCGAACGAAGCGAGGAAACTTTTTCGATTTTATGTCGTAGTAGGTGTCAAAATGGAGCGGGTCCTGTAGGAATTGTTCAAAAACTGCACGCTAAAGTGGGCTAAAAATAAGAATATATGAAATTGATAAAAGCTGAGGTACGAGCCGGACTGGGAAAGTGTACCAAATGGGCAAAACTATTGTACTTTTAGCAAAACATAGCGAGCGGAGCGAGCGAAAAAAAAAAAGACTTATTTAGGAAAGGCAAGCAGAAGCGAGGATTTTAAGGTATGTGCAGATTAGAACAACCTGACTTTAAGAGTAAGAGTCAAAGAGCGCAGCGTGCTGACGTGCTGACCCGACTCGTGGCGCTGCCCGGTCGCACGGTGGCTCGGCTGGATCTGAGGAGATATTCACTTCTGTGATAAACTTTACACTTAATTCGAGAATTTCACCATAATGAGCGTACTATAATGGCACAATGCAGCGAAATCTGCCTTTAAACGGCGCGACTTTTACTTTAGGCGTAATATCAACGTAGTACTGAGATCGATTTCGTAGAAGATTTTCGTGAGGTGCATCCCTCGGATGGATAGGGTGCTTTGGATTAACCGTCTACCACCATCTGCCTCCCTCTCCCATTCTTTCCCTTCCTCTTTTTTTATTTTTTCTCTGTTCTCCCTTTATGTTTCTCTTTTCTCCCTCTTTTTTCCTGTCTTCTTCCTCTCTTTTTTCTCTTTCCCCTCTTTTTTGGGGGGCGCCTGAGCCCCAGCACTTGTCCCTTTGCCCCAGCTTTCGGGACCGGCAGGTAGAGGCGAGCTGTGAGGTGTGAGCTAAGCTACAATATATAGAGCATAAGTATTCCTTATTCTTTCGTACCCTCTCCCTCTTTTTTCTCCTCTCCTCTCCCTCTCTCTCCTCTCTCCCTCTCCCTTCTTCTCCTCTCCCTCTCTTCGTCCTTTTCTCTCCTCCCTCCTCTCTTTCCCTTCCTCCCTACACCCTCCTCCCTCCTCCGAACACCCACCTCCGACCCTAAACCACCCTCTGTTTTGACTTTTGCGGTGTGCATTTTGCACACCGCCAATATACGATGGCCGCCACTGCCCTCGCCTCCCTCCCCCACCACAGAATGGACCTCACGAAAGCCCTGCTGATCGTCTTCGAGACCCTCATCAACGGTCGAATGGCCGTGAGCCTGTTTGACCTGGGGTCAGAATTTGACCTCATTAGACCCACTTTCGTCGACCCCACCGCAAAGCTCGACCCACCGGACCGACAGCCAGCAACTGCTGACTTATCACCTCTAGCCGTGCTCGGTGTAACCCGAGCGCACTTCGCGCTTGGCCCCATCAGAACTTATTACGACTCCTACGTATCACCCAGCATAGCTTATGATGCAATACTCGGCAAAGCTTGGGCAGGACGGTTCACCTGCGCCACCTGCTGGACCTGTGATCGGCTGACCGTCCAAATGGGCGGAAAGAAGGTCCTCCTCCAGCCGGCCCCGACGGAGCGGAAAGAGCAAGTCAACAGCGTCGCCGCGGCTGCGCAGCCCTCCGCCCCGCCGAGGCACCCGCAGCTCCGACTGATGGCCGCGGACGAATGCACTCTCCAGCCCGGTGCAACCAGTATGGTAAGGTTCGCCTGTTCCAGTCCTTTAACGAAGCAGTCTCTCGTCACAGCCTCCGACACCGCACCCGACGGACTGCAGCCACTCGATTGCCTCGTGGACCAAGACTGCAACGCGATACCCGTCTTCAACACCAATGACTTCCCCCTCCTCTTGGACTAGGGAGAAGTTATAGGACTCATCCAACCACATCACGTGGACATCCAGCCCGCAGCCGTCACCAAGGTCACCGCCGCAAACAAGCCCGAGAGCACCTACCCGCCCCAGGTAAACACCGTGCAGACAGCAGCCCCCGCCCCCGCCCCGCCTGACGTCAACCCGGACCAACCGGACGGCCAGCGCCAGCAGTTACTCCAGCTCCTCCAGGAGTACGTCGACGTCTTCCACAAGCCAGGTGAGCAAATCGCCTGCACTAACATCCTCGAGGCCGAGCTGCAGCTGCATGACCACACGCTTTATTATGTGCCGCAATACAAATTGCCACCCCAGCAACTGAAGGCGGCGGAGCAAGAAATCGCCGCCCTCCAGCAACTCGGCACCATCAGAGAACAAAACAGTCATTATTGTCTCTCCCTCCTGGTCGTCCCAAAGGCAACGCCGGTCGGGGAACCTCAGCGCTTCCGGACGGTCATTGATGCCCGTCCTCTCAACAGACGCTTAAAACGACTAAACTTCAGATGGACCCCGGCTTCCGTTTATCTGGAATACCTCCAGAACAAAAACTACTATTCTCAGTTTGACTTGAAATCATCTTATCAACAGATTCGCCTCCACCCAGACAGCCGACAATACCTCGCCTTCCAGCTCAAAGGCAAGTCCTACGTGTATACAGCCCTCCCCTTTGGCGTGGCGTGTGCTGGCGAGTACTTACAAATCGCCCTCCACCGCGCCCTTACCGGCCTGCTTTTCAACGGCTTAGTTCGGTACGTGGACGACGGAACTGTTGCTACAACAGGATTCCGCCAGCACCTGGAAGTTCTGCGCAGCACCTTCCAACGCTTTCGACAGCACAACTTCGTGGTCAACAGAGAAAAATGCCGATTTGGCTATCCGGACGCCCGTGCGCTTGGTATGGTCGTCACTCTCCGGACTACAACAATCGACCAGAGCCGGCTCCGACCTCTCCAGCATCTCCTTGAGGTCAACAACAAAACCAAGGCCAAAAGTATAGTCGCATACTTCTCTTATTTCAGAAAGTTCATCCCCAACTTCGCCCAGAGGTCGAAGCTGCTCCATGATGCTGCCCACCCAGCCCTCCCGTTCTCCTGGGGAGAAGAGCACAAGAAAATCGTTCAAGAACTCTAAAACGAGCTGCTCGCTTCAGCCCTTCGTCACTTTTCCGAGGACCGCCCAACACGCCTTTGCACTGATGGGTGTCGTGAGGGCATTGGTTCTCTTCTCCTGCAACAAGACCCAACCACTCGCCGCTGGCACCCAATAGGCAACCAGTGCTGGATGCTGACGAAAGCTGAAAAGAATTACAGCATGACCGCCATAGAGCTTCTTGCGATCACCGATGGATGCACAGCCTTCCAGAAAGAGCTCCAGTCCCTGACGAGCACCTGTGAAGTCCATACAGACTGCCAGGCGCTCGTGTATCTCCACAACGCGGAATATCTACCACCACCCGTCGCTCGCTTAATGACTTACGTCCGCTCGTTCAATGTGAAGCTCAAACATGTTCCAGGTTCCTCTCCTCAGGCTCCGGACGCGCTGTCTAGAAACGCGCTGCCCCACGACTCCTCGTGCGACGTCACTCCCCTGCCCGGCGAGGACACCTCGACTCGTGGGAGTACGGAAGCCAACTGGACAGTCGCCGCCGTCACAACACGAGCCCAAGCAAAGACGGCCGCTCCACAGCAGTCAGCAGTTCCGCAGCCATCTCCTGCCCCCTTAGAGACCGCTGACTCCGCATCCGATTTGTCGGACGATGAGACCGCCCAGGGGACCGACAACAATGCTCTTCGAGCCCCCAAGCTTCCACTTCCCGATTCAAGCAAACTGGCTGAACTTCAGTACAATAATCCTGACTGGACTGACATTATCGATTACAGGCGCACCACCCAGACCCCCACCGAGTACCAGACATTTCTCCTTCTCGACGGCGTCCTGTACAAGCGCAGGAAAAACAAACTTCTCTTCCGCACCCCCTCAACAATGCGAGAGGACATCATGACCAGGGAACACAACATCGGCCACTTCGCCTGTTAGGACCGCACACGAACGGGAGGCGGCTACACGGAGTATAGCCGCGCCCGTCCGCGGCGCGGCCCCCTGCTACCTGAGTGGAGGGGGGAGCGGCCGAAGGCGACACGGGCCGAATGAACCCGATCGGTGGGTGATTGGAGTGGCCGATCGGGGGGGATTGACATGAGAAGTGTGAGGAGAGGGTAGAGGAAGAAAAAGGGACGCGAGTGCGGGAATAGTTTATAAAAAGAAAAGAGTGATTGCTCCTGAGAAGTGCCACCCGAGTAGGGACCCTAGAATTAGCATGTAATTAACTGAAGAAATTGGATTTCAGTAGGTAGAGTAGGTTATGCTAGGTTAGGTAGGGGAACCACGTGTCAGAAATAATAAATATTGTGAAAACTCATGAGGTGCTTTACTTGGAGATTCCGCTGAACCACCGTTAAATTAAGCGAGATACCTGCTGATCATGGAAGGACGAACATCAGGTGAGTGAGGATAATGTAAACATAACATGGTGCATCGGCCTAACATGTGCTCATACGTGGCAAAGGCGAGGAAGATAGGGCTGAACTCCTTTGAAAAATTTTAGAGTGAAATTCCTTTCTAAAAATTTAATAGAGAAAGGTTTAAAAAAAGGCCAGGGATATAAATTTTGGAAATTTTTTAAAGAGAATGTTGAAACTTTTAACTGGTTTGGCATACCACATGGGAAATAACCTCAACCTGTATGGCTAGAAGGCCAGAGCTCAGCAAAGCTGTAACAAAATTGAATAAAACTCTTAGAGATAAAATAAGAAAAGGTGATCGCAGTGAAGCTTGGATAATTCTGAAGAATAAGAATAATTGGAATAAGGACTATTTTGAGAACTTGTTTCCCCTGTTATTGGCAGACTTAAAAAACTTACCTACTAGGAGGAGTCACAGGAGGGCTACAGGGGAAATTTTAAGACTTGAAGTTACTAATGAAGAAGACGAGCCACGTATTTTGGTGATTTTTCCAGCTGAGTCCGACGAATTAGGAGAAAATGATATCCCCATTCCAGTTGCTCCTCTCAAAACCTTCTGTGCTGGCCTCGGTCGATTAGGCACTGATCCTGTAGATATAATAAATGAAATTATTAAACTTGTACTGTCAGAACTTTCCGAAGAATTCAAAGAGGAATTTTTAAACCCAAACAAGGAAGAACGCTCTCCAACCAAGGAAAATGTTGACCTTTTTTTAGAATACATAGAAGAGAAGCTACTTAAAAGCCCAAGTAAAGAAGAATTCAGATTAGCAGACGAATTAAGATTAGCAGAAGAATTAAGATAAGCAGAAGAATTAAGATTAGCAGAAGAATTAAGATTAGCAGAAGAATTAAGATTAGCAGAAGAATTAAGATTAGCAGAAGAATTACGATTAGCAGAAGAATTAAGATTAGCAGAAGAATTAAGATTAGCAGAAGAATTAAGGTTAGCTGAAGAATAAAGACTAGCTGAAGAATTAAGATTAGCAGAAGAGTTAAGGCTAGCTGAAGCAAGAATAGTGGAAGAAGAAGAAAGAAAAAGAATATTAAAGGAGAGGAAAAAAGAAGAAAGAAAAGTGACACGTAGGTATTATACTTCAGAAAAAATGCCACACTTTAAAGGTGAAGAAGGAGAATCATTCGCTGACTTTGAGGATGACTTTGAGTCGTATGCCACCTCACAGGCACTCACAGAAGAAGAAAAGTTGGGCGAGCTGGGACTAGCCCTCCAAGGTCAAGCGAAAAGCCTCCTCAAATTCATAAGGAAGCAGGATCAACACATAAGTTTTGACCAAATTATTGCTAAACTAGGAGATACCTGGATCATTCACAAAGACGCAGGAGAAGTAAGGAGGGTCTTATATACAATGAAAAGAAAGAGGAATGAACATGTGAGGGATTTCATGTTCCGAATGATGAGAGTGGTAGCAGAATCGGAAGAAGTTGTGCCCCATGGAGAAGTGAATAAAATTATGGTAGAACGCTTGGTGAGAGAGATGCCAGAATCAATCTTCTATACGATAAAAGACCACAGTGAAAGACTGACCCCTCCAGATGTGGTTAGTGCAGCAGAGAACTTGCTGGCCAACTCACCAAAAGAATAAGAAAATAGGAGGTGGCTAAAAGGCAGCCATATAATGGAGAACGACTCTGATGAAGAAAAGCTAAGAGTTAAAAGCGAAAAAGAGAAAGATAGAGTTGAGAAGAAAATCCTCAACATGTGGGAAGAATGGGCGTATGCCGGACCACTGCTGTCATCACTGATAACCGCTGCCGCGGCAGCTTCCTCGAGGCGATGGCGTCCACTCACAGCAGGTAGAAGAAGTGGTGTTAAGAGAATTGGAGGCTACGGTGCGAGCTGTGGCCAACATAAGGTCCCAACTTCCATATGAGGATGCCCTAACCATTGCTTTCACATACAAGCTCCCAACAATGCTGCTGGAAAATGGCACCAGGCAGGATATTGATTGCCCTCCGTCGAACTTTGCGTGCATTTGGGAAGTTCAATTGCAGCGATTGACGGACCGGCTAAAATTCTCTTTGCGTAATTCGAGCGATGCGACGAACGCACCAACTGACTCGCTTGGAGTCGCCCCAATACGCCACAAGCGGGGATTCTGGTCGATCGCGGCGATGGCAGCGCCATTAGTTGTTGAATACTTTCCGAAATTAATGTCTCTATTCGGCAAGAAACAAGAAAGAAAACCAGTAGAAACAAGTGCAGTGATGGAATATACGGCGGCAGTAGCACCCCATGTGAACGACTTGCCTGATAAAATTTTGCGTCTCCAAAGACACTACGCCGAGTTCAAGGCGAAATGGCAAAACACACCGAAAGCAGGAGACCCTACACCGACTTCCCAGGACGCGGCAAGAATTGACGGGCTCCAAGTCATTATAAACGGACTGCTGGAACTCGCCACCCTTGACGCAGCAACAAGCCGCTGCCAACTAAACCTCTTGCCACCGAGGCTAGTGCGACTACGACATCTTCAGGACGCAGTTGGAAAGGCAGAACGGTACCTTTTAAAGTTTGGGGCGGAACCACTAGTGCCGAGAGGGGACGTGAGTGTTCTATACAACCTGCGGGCGGTGCAGTGCACGGTGCGCGAAGATCAGTTCCTAATTAATCTACAGCTGCCCATCAGGAAAATGGGCGACGTCCTGGAACTAATAGTAGACTTATACCCAGTGCCATTTAAAGTAAAAGATGTCCGTTGCAGCCTGATATCACAGCCGCTCACAGTTGCACTGATAGGTTCAAGAGCCGCCTTCTTACCAGCGCATTACTGCCCACAAGATGAATTCTTCTGCCCCATACCGAGGGACAGCAACCCGAGCGAAATACCAGACTGCTTGACGGGACTGTTCGCAGATGAAGTGGTAAAACACGGGAATGCTCGCCTACATGTGTAAAAAGTGATGAACCCATCGTGACGGGAGCGGGAGAGGGCCGCTTCTGGGTCTTAACGGACGACGAATTCCTCAGGCTAAGATAACCATGATGGCCATAGCCACGGCCAAGAATTTACCATGGCTCCTTGCTCGGTTACCATGGCCACCCTACTGGCCATGGTAAAACGGCCCATGGCCATCCGTGACCCATGGCCATTGGCCATAGCCACACAATGGGCAGACAGTGGCCATGGTAAAACGGCCCATGGCCACTCGTGCCCATGGTCAGACCATGGCCATGGTCGTAGAATAACCATGGGCAGACAATGGCCATGGTAAAGATAGCCATAGTGTGGTCATAGCCATGTGGCCATGGCGAGGTCATGGGCCGGATGATAATTTAAATGCCTATAAAACCTGCATTTATAGGAATTTTCTGGCGAAACTTTGTATGTAGCTTCCTCCGCTTATAAAATCAAACTTATTTACTTTTCTCTAAATTTGAATTTTTGGGTGCCCCATTACTCGGAACCGGCTTTAGTTAGGCAAAAACAAACAGCAGCATCGGTCTTGTCTCGATTTTTACACCCCTGGAACATACTCTGATCTTATCTCCGACCTAAAAAGAAACTTACTAAGTGACCTCGTACTTCGCACTTTACATTCCTATGGTACACGAGGCCATGGCCTGTCCATGGGCTATTCTGGCCATGACCTGTCCATGGCCTCTCCTGGCCATGTCCTGCCCATGGGCTGCCCCGGCCATGGCCTGTCCATGGGCTGCCCTGGCAATGGCCTGTCCATGGGCTTTGCTGGCCATAGCCAAAAAATCCCATGAGCAATTTACAATGGCCGTTTGGCCCATGGGCAGTGCCCATGGTAGGCCGTGGCCATGGTAATAGTCATGGTTACCTTAGCCTGGGTCACTCTTACAGTTGACTGTCCGAGCCAAACTGAAGTCAAAATACCCAATTTCGGGGCGGGGTCAATAGTGATTGATCTCCCATGCACTTGCAGAATAATGTATGGCTCTAAAACAATTGTGGCAGATGAAATACTGTGTGCAACACGTCCAGTGATGCAGTGGTGTCGAAAAGTGTGGTGCCAATACAATGGACGAATAGAGGAATATCATCTTTCTGATCAATAGTCCACAAGCCACCGACAGTTCGATTGTCAGAAATTCGCAGAAGAGAAGAAAGGGAAGTTCCGATCCAAGTTACGCCAAAGGACCCATATATTCCGAACTGGGTGTTCGACTTGATGGCGGCACTGGGCGGATCAGTCGCGATGGCAGTGTGCACAGTGATTGCAAGAATGTGCCGACGACGGCGGCTAGAGATGGGCACTTAATGCTATCGCATTTTCCGCACTATGTCTTAAAATTGTTCAAAAGGAAAAAATATTGACTTCTTGATGTTACGGAACGATGGTACAGTGCATTTCCAGGTCGCATTATTTCGCATTATCTAGCATTTTTCGGCGCATTATGCTTTTTTCCGCAGAATGCGCACATAATTCGCGTTTTTTCCCCAAAGTAGATGGAAAAATAGACAATACCCTTTGTTTTTGTGCATAAGTTCATATTTATACGGTACTTTTTACTATATGACTTACGATTATGGTGATATGGAAGAGGAAGCTGTTGACCTTTAGGCTATGACAATATACACATTTTTGCATCAAAATAAAATTTTGCATTTTGCAATTTTTGTCCCTTTTTGCAAATTTTTCGCACTTTAAAGCAAATTTTGAATTATTATTTTTTCTTTTTATTTGCATTTTAAGCAATTTTTGCAGCATAATGATCGCATTATTGTCACAATTTAACCGCATTATTATCGCATAAAAGATCCAATTTCCAGCGCATTTTTTAGGTTTGTTTTTCGCATTGAATGCCCATCCCTAACGGCGGCGGACCGACGACGAGGACGCCGAGGAGCCGGGACCCACGGCGGTGGAGCTCGTCAAGGCGGGCCGTGAGCTTGTCCGCTTCGCCCGAGACGACGTGAGCGTTGCGGAGCGTGAACAGTTCAGGCGGCCCCGATCCTACGCCGGTATTAGGAGGAGTATGCTTTCCATGGACGATGAATATAGGCGGCGAACGCTATATCAAACCATTTTAATTTTACGATTTTCTGAAATAAGTTTTTGGAAGTGTACAAGATTGTCCTTTATAACTTGCATTGTATAGACATAGTTTTTCTTCTCGTAATGTATTACTGTTAATTGAATAGTTTATTTGCATGTTCGTTTTTTTTCTGTAGTACCTTAGAGTTTGTTTACTGTTTTAATTGAGAGGATTTTTTTTCTTGTTGTGTACTGCAGTGTTTTGCGTTTGTTCTTAGCGTTAGGTATTATTGATTTAAGTTTTGGAGTAGATCAGATTAGATTTTTCGTGAGTATTGTATAGACGAGCGACATTCCTCCCTAGGTTTCGAAGTCGTCGCGGGAGCTCCTCCATATTCATTTTGGGTATGAGAGATGAAAAGGCGGGTACCAGGACAGGTAGGGGGGCCACAGGGGGCCACCCGCCTGTGCACCCCTCCCCCGTGTAGGTATGCAACGCATCCAGCACCATGATGTTGACGGTGCAGTAGTTGCGACCTGCCGCTGCTGCTGTCGCTGCTGCTGCCGCAGCCGCTGCCGCTGCTGCTGCTCCCTTGTCGCTCTGCTGCAGAGGTAGCACCCGTACAGCCCGTGTTTCAGGCCACATGGCGGAGGGGGGCCACCGGGGTCCACCTGCATGAGGGAGCCACCCGCCAACCCATCCAGCACCATGATGATGACGATGCAGCCGTTGCACCCTGCCGCCACTGCTGCTGCCGCTGCTGCTGACTGCTGCTGACTGCTACTGACTGCTGCTGCCGCTGCCGCTGCTGCTGCCGCTGCCCCCATGTCGTCGTGCAACCCGGTGTCAACGGGACAACTTACTCCCGGGCTGAGGGACTCCCCGTGGTAAATATTCCCTAGGGGAGAATTACTCCTGTTACACCGGCCCTCGGGTGTCAGCTCGACACGTGCAGGTGGACGGGCGAGGCGGCCGGGCAGGCACACACCACGGGCCCGGCGCGAGCTACCACCTCGCGAATTTTGCTGAAATCGACACAAGCCGCCCTCATAAAAATACGACCGACCGCCACACACTTCAGTCCAACCGTCAAGTTCGTAGTGTGTGCTGCGCCGCCAAGCTGTGTGCCCCCGTGTACCTCGTGCCGCGACCTAGACCGGCTGCACCCCAGGTTAGTTTCCACATCGTCTCTGTGCTACTGTGTGATTTTGTGAATCTCAAAAGACGCCACATTTGTCTATGGCGATTTGTGTTGTACGTTGTTTATAATGTGTTCCACCCGTGTTCTGTGTGTTTCCGAACGTGTACCGTATGCAGTCTGCCCGCCACGTGAACATCGTGTGCCACGCCACACTCCGCGGAGAGCAGCTGAGGGTTACGCTGCGCATAAATCAGGTTAGTTTCCGCCTCGTCTCTGATTTTGTTATTTTTAAGAGACGCTATGCTGCTCTATAGCAAGTTGTTATTTTGAGTATCGAATGTAATGTGTCCCGTGTTTTGTGTGTTTCCGAACGTGTAGCGTGTGCAGTCTGCCAGAGTAGTGTCGGTCGCGCGTCGAGGAGCCCTCCTGCGTGTTACGCTGTGCGTAATTTTTGAAGGTTAGTTTCCTCGTAGTTACTGTACTAGCATGTGATTTTTTCTGATCCTCAAGAGACGCAACATTTTTCGTTTTATAGTGAGTTGTTCTTTGTGTACCGGGTATTTCTTTGAATGCGTAACAATGTTGAGGGTTAGCCTTCCCTTGAAGCCGCGACGCCTTATGGTCGGAGTGCGTAGGCAAACCCGCATACTGTTACGCGTTCCCTGAAACACCCGGCCCCGGTACAGTTTTTAAATAAACACCATGTTTTGTCTGTTTGCAGATCCTCAGCGAGTTGGGAGGGATCGACTGAATTATTTTTACCATAATTCCGAAGACAATCGCAAACGTAAGCAATTACCACCACCACCACCACCCACTACTACAAGTGTGTGCGTATATATATTCTTTTTTAACTTTTGTTCTTTTCTTTTCTCTGCAGATGGGCAACGTGACACATGACGAGGGCATGATGAACACCGCCATCGCTGCTTTCAACGCAATTGCGGTGGCACCCGAATTCTCTTCCATTCGTGACCTGACCACGGGAGCAGAGTATGAAGTGCGTGGTATGTTTCGCATACAGACCAAGTATGGGTCTAAAATGAAGACGGAGCTAAAGGACTTCGGGGGGAAGTCTCTATTTATAGTGTTACCCACGCGATTGTCGCGTCTATCTGATGATAGGATAACCGATATTAATAACTTCTGCCAGAATGGGCACCCCCCATTTTTTTTATTCAAAGGTATGAAGGGAACGGCATTTGATGTAGAATTAATGTACAAAATTGAATTTAAAAAATATGAAAATTACGTAATTATATCATTTCCCCCCATCTTTACACTCGCATTTTTGATAGGGTAGGGGAGGGGGGGGTAAACATCAATACAATTTCCTGTTTTTAGTTGTCATTGATTTTTTTATTAATTGCATATTTTAAAGTAATTTTTACACTTGCTACTTTTTAATTTGGATTTGTACACTACAAACATAACTTAATCGGTCGAGGAACTGCCTCACATGTGCGCAAGATGTCGGCACACACCCCTCGAAACTGCTGCATTGACGTTGTCTTGTAACGGTAGAGTTGGCCTTCCCTGATGACTTGGCAGTCCTTTTTGGTGGCGAGTCTCGCTTGCCGCTGCGTGTGGATTTTTTTTTTCTTGGGTCTAGACAAAAAGCACAGACACCCAAACACATATTAGTTTTTTATAATTTAGTAAAATTTGTTACATTAATCAGCTCCCTAGCATACCTGCATCTGATGGGGTTTGTTCTGACTGAGTCATAACAGAACTATCTGAAAAACGAAACAGAGCATATTATGCACAGCTCAACAATAAACCAACTTTTTTGTATATGAAAAAATCACTTGGCCCGCAGACGGTATTATCTGTGAAGTGTCTACACCCCACAGAATGCGTGACATTTCTTCGCTACTCATAGCACCCCAGTCAATCGGCTCTCCCGTGGCCAAAGCCTCAGAAAGGTACTGAGACATGATGACACAAACCGCACTTGTCGTTGAGAGCGATGCCCGCACTCAAATCACACTGATCAAAAGATGGGTTCTATGCAACTTTATAGCGCTCTGCAGAGACGTTTCTTTTTTAAAATGTGCAAATAATGCAAATTAATGGGGTCAATATTTCCAACCTGTCATCACTTTTTCCATTCTGGTTTGACATACGAAGCCGCAGGTGATCTCTTAACACATTGTTTCACATTTTTCTGCCATCCCCCGCATAAAAATCTGTAGAATGTGCGTTCACCGCGAGTCAGCACACCGCAAACTAGCTCATCCCAGAGGGATTTACTTTTCTTACAACTCATATTTTTTAAAAAATACGATTTCACGAAATCCTGGTAGACAACGGAGTTTCTATAACTATGGTAAAATTATTGACAGTGTATAATGAGACTGTAAGAAATCGCAGTAGTTTTGTTTAGTTTACGATAGTCAAGACATGGTCAAGATAGTGACTAAATAATTATAAGTACGATTTGATAAGGCGGGTTTCAAGCAATGAATACTCTCCGACAGTTAGGCCGTCATCTTCACGACAGGAAAAAGAGAGAAAAGAGGCTCGCCTTCTAACGGCAAAAAATGGGCGGCGAGGTTACGGCTGGAGCGGAACATCAACAATACCGTCCCCTCCACTGGGCGCACTGAAGGGGCGAACCGGGGCCCTAACTAACACGGCTGGTAGGCCCAGGACATCGCGGGCAAGCGCGCCGCGGCCGCGACGGCGGTGAGCTCTGTCGGGAAAACGCGGAGTTAAGGCGTTGTTTACACAACACACCATCTTAATAGTAGCGCACCTAGCGACTTTAACTATTTATTTTAGCTGAACGAAATGTTAGGCAGCCGAAATTAATGTGAAAATAGCAGTTCCAGACCTGCGGAAATCGTTTTGCAAAGTTTCGTGGAGGTTCAAAACGTAGGAACACAAGAAGTGATTTACGAAAATGATACACGTAAATGTACACCATTTCAAGAATTCTGCTCACAAGATTGAAGTCAAACTTACCAAACCGTTCACTGTGAAAAATATCCTCGTCAATTTACGACATTTTTTGTAATTTTGATTTACAAAATATGTCGTAAATTTACGACTGCCCATTCTTGCTCGTCGGCCAATTCCAAGTCGATAGGTAGTGCTTGTAAATTTACAATTTCAAATTGTAATTTTACGACTTTTATCATGGAAAATTTTCCCGTAACCCTTCCGAGTATTTTTCACAGTGTTTTCTGCAGGTATAAAACTACTTTTTACGCATTCAGTTCGCCTTGTCAACGTTTCGATAACTTTATACGATGATTTAAAGTCGCGAGGTGGGAGTCTAAGCCCCGGCCGAGGCGGCCATGGTTGAAAGAAGGCCGGCGACACGGCGCACGCGCGTCCACCTCAAACAAACCTTGTTTACACAACATACCAACCTAGAAAACATGAAAAGGATCACTAATCCCCCTACGTTACCATTTGAAATTATTATCTTAGGTTGGCAGAAGTGCGCCGCAGTCGACAGTTCGTTCGGTAAAAATGAAGTAGGTTTCGAAAGGCCGGTATGGTGGTTACGTGCGAATTTCAGTGGTGTCATCTCTTTCTTGAGCGTTTCACTGAAGCAGAGCTTTGTTTGAACGCAGACTTTAGAGGTTTCTCTTTCGCTCCGTGTTGGCTCGACTCCGCCTAGCCCCAACACGAAAAACTATCCCCATATCCAGGTGATTTCAGCTGACGAGTCGAGCATTACCATAGCAACTGAAATTTCAATTCAAATCACAGAAAATCTGTAGTTTAAATTTCTATTAAACTTTCAGAGTGAGTGTACAAGTTTACATACTATAACTGTAGGTAATATTATAAAAATCGTTGGAGCGGATTTTTTCCTCCTGTAAGGGGCCATATAAAACAATTGACAGACGTTTCAAAGCGATTTTAGAAGGCAACTCCGTTCCCTAAAAAACATACACGCACAGAAATAAGCAACTCTGCACATGCGTTTGAACCACCGATATTCACATTCGCAGACAAAGATTTAGAGCTTATTACTGTGCGGGTATCCTCTTACAAACTGCGCTTTTTACGCCTGTTAGAGTGTTCTTATATAGCAGCCCCCGCCAATCAACCCTCCACCACCTCCCTCAGGTGTCGGTGCGATAGGTTGCCTACGTACACGGCGCAAGAATGCATCGGTGGCGCCCCGGTGGCACCCCCTCCCGGTGGCACCCCGGTGGCCCCCTCCTAGCTGTCGACATCGAAGAAGGCTCGTGCCCGCGCTCGTGCGCGCAGAGTGCATACACTTAGCCGCTCCATCTATGACCCGCCACCAGGCGGCCGCGCCGGTACACAACAGGCGCATACGCTAACACTTTACCCGGCGCGGTGCCCCTCGGCGACGCAGCAGTGCTGCCAGCCGGTGGCACCCCGGTGGCACCAGGGGTGTGGGTGTGACGGGTTGCCTATGTCCACGGCGGGGGGGTGCAAACGCGGGTGGCTTCCTCATGCAGGTGGACCCCGGTGGCCCCCCTCCGCCATGTGGCCTGAAACACGGGCTGTACGGGTGCTACCTCTGCAGCAGAGCGACAAGGGAGCAGCGGCAGCGGCTGCGGCAGCAGCAGCGGCAGCGACAGCAGCAGCGGCAGGGCGCAACTACTGCACCGTCAACATCATGGTGCTGGGTGGGTTGCATACCTACACGGGGGAGGGGTGCACAGGCGGGTGGCCCCCGGTGGCCCCCCTACCTGTCCTGGTACCCGCCTTTTTATCGCTCTCGGTTAACCGGTTTTTTTTTTCGGTATTAATCGGTTTTTTAGCCTTCACTGATTAACCGGTTACTAATTTTAAAATACCGGACTACCGAAATCCGTTTTTTCACCGAAAATTCGTTTTTTTTTCCTCTCTTTCAAAAACCCGTTATAAAAGATTCACCGAATGCGACCCGAGCCCCGCAACCCAAGCCTTAATGTACAAGTCTCGTGATGTCAATGTATATAGCAATATGAGAGAGTGGTATATGGGGGTACCAGGACAGTGGTGCTGCAAGGGGTACCCCTTTTCGTAGGGGAGTAGAAGAATTCATTATGATTTTCGCTCGTTCCTTAACGTAGCCGTCACGGACCGATCCTGGCACGCCCGCCTCGCCGGCCACGCCGGGGTGCCTGTGTTGTTTTTATGCCCCCACAAAGCACCCCATGGAGTGGCCCAACCCTATCTCTCTCTCTCTTCCTCTACCTTTTCCACTTTCTATCTCTCTCTGTTGCTGCTTCTCCCTCTTTCGCTCTGTTATCCTCTCTCGCTCTGTCTCTCCCCTTTCTCACTCCTTCTGTCTCTCTCTGTCTCTCTGTGTTTGTCTCTCTTTTTACCGCGTCGACCTGACCCAATTATCCCCTTACCTACATTACGTACATTGAGCTGCTCGAGTTGGATTAAAAGGGGCAGTTCTCCCTGTTGGACTCACAAGACCACAGCTACTGGACGAGTTCACACCAGCTCAGCACACCGGTCACCTCAGTCCAGCCCAGGTCCACTCCACACTGTAAAAAATCAGTCTTGAATACGGAGCTTGCCACGGCGTTCCGTACCCCATTTTTAGGAAAGGGAGTACGGAAATTTACCGTACCTGGTCACCGTACCTACAATTTATACATGGGCTAGCATAGGGAAAGGGGTACGGAACGCCGTTATCAGTCCGTACCCAAAACGGAAACCGCCGGACACAAAATTAGCGGTAACATTTCCGTACCTTGGCACCGTACCCACATTTTTTTTACATGGGCTCTTATGGAAAGAGGGTACGGAACCGAATGTACGGAGACACCGTAATCTAAATAAACGGTATATTTCCGTATGGACGACCGTGATTTTTTTTTACAGTGCACCCTGAACGAGCTCAGACCGAGTCAACATCGTCGGTGCCCTGCCTGTCTTAACCAACGGTGAAACTCCGTTCAGACTTCAAATCGATCTGCTACTACGCTTCTAAGGTGAGTGATAGTGATTCATACCCAAATACTGAAAAGTGGAAGGTCTTGAAGTCGGCTTACATTTCTCCCGATCGCCATTACGGGGTGTAAGGCCCGACGCGGCGGTGTGCTGCGTGTACCCATACTGTTGAGAAACAAAGTTAGGTGGAAAGCTGGGCCGGCCTAGCCTGTAGCGGCCCAGCCAATCGCGTCTCGCTGCGGTGTTCACCAATGCGCGTGTGAACCACTAGCCCGAACACATGTTATGTGTCGATCTGGTCACAGCGTTAACAAAACTAGTCGAATTTGGTTGTATTGATCTTGAACGAGGTGCCGGATTTGTGTGTAACGCAAGTTGTCGTTTCTGGTCTTTGCAGGTATGGCGGCTGCTGGTATCCCACAGCCTGCGAGTGGTCACACCGAGGATACAGAGAGTCAAGACGAGTGGCTTCTCCGTCCTGCGCCTCTCAACCCGGAGTCTCTTTTTCATCAAGCCGTTGATCGATTTCTTACTGGAATCGAGCGAGGATATTGTTACGAGGAACGTGCAGCGGACAGAAACTCACCATGGCCTCTAGAGGCGGACTTAGAAATCCCTTGGGCCTCCCTGTTCTACTTCCACAACTATCCAGGGAACGAAGGAATGGCAGACCATTTGCTTCAGCGCCTGCCGTATAATAGAGAGCCTTACAGGAGTCTCCACTTCGGGTGGTGTCCATCTGATCAACGGTTGTCGGTCCACTGGGCTTGGTTAAAGGGGGATTATTTCCCCTTTAAGCCAAGGTCAATGTGGATCGATATAGGTCGGGGAGAAGTACCCAGGGCAACGCAACAAATAGACTATTTCTATAGGTATAAGGACACACCCCCGGAAAGGTTAGACATATGGCTGAAGGATGCGGATGTCTGGCCGTAACTCCGGTATTTCAAGTTAGTGTACTACGAAGACTTGGGGGAGGACCCTCACCACTTAGACGACGATAAAGCTCACCTCGTGTATTTCAAAAGGAGGTGAATTTCATGTATTTAATTTTTTATTGAATGACTTCACAGTCAAAATAAATATTGTGTTTTTTTTGGTGATTTTCTTGTCCTTTATTTGACATCCTTACATTTGTTGTTTGCGTATCGTTCACATATAGACTAAAAGGAAAATAATGCATACTTTAAAATGGTTCCTGTCCCTGAAGTCAAAGAACTAATCCTATCAAAAGCTGAATAGAACATACCCAGACTGAGAAGTTATTTAGCGAAATAAATGAGGCAGCAGAACAGCTTCTGGGTTTCGCAAGAAGAAATTAAATACAATATCAGTTTCTTTCCAACTTTTTTATACTGAAATATTTATTTTAAGACAGACAACTCAAAAAGTTTTAAACACTTCGTAATTCACAAAAAAAAAAAAAAAAACGGGAAAATTTCAGGGAAAAATATGGAAAATTACAGGAAATCAGAAAGATAAGGTCAATGAAGGGAAAATATATCGAAACATTTTGGTAAAATTCATTTTGAAAATTTACATAACATTACAAATTCACGAAAATTATTATAATGTGCACATCAAAATTCAAAGTTTTTTTATTGGCTGAGCGATAGCGAAGCCTATTACGCCACTGGAGTGCTAAAAAAGTTCAATGTCCGTCTGTCTGTCTGTCTGTGTGTCTGTGTGTCTGTTCGCACGATATCTCGAGAACGAGTTAAGATATCGACCTGAAATTTTTACTGTAGCTTCTTGGCCTAAAAAGCTCGGACGAGTTCAAATATGAACACTCTAGCTCAAAAATTGACCTTGCTAAAAATTGATTTATATTTTTTTTAAAATTAGATTTGAAAACTTACAAAATTTTATGGTGTCCTAAGGGGTGTAAAAGCGGGAGTCCAGGGGGCGGCAGCCCCCTGGCTTAAATGAGTATATCTTAAATCATTCAGGCTCGCCAGCGCAGCAGGCCTAGGTAGATGTACGCAGGCCCGTCGCTGCGCACCAGTGTTTCGCGAGCTTTCGCGAAGCCTGTTACGAGAGACGGTGTCTGGCGTACATCTACCTAGTTATTTTTACTTTATCTGCAACAGAATTTTATACTAGGTAGATGTACGACAGACACCGTCTCTCGTAACAGGCTTCGCGATAGATCGCGAAACACTGTTACGCTGCGACGGGCCTGCGTACATCTACCTAGGCCTGCGGCGCTGGCGAGCCTGCATGATTTAAGATTTACTCGTTTTAGCCAGGGGGCTGCCGCCCCCTGGACCCCCGCTTTTTTTTTACTACGAGCCTGCATGGATTAAGATTTACTCATTTAAGCCAGGGGGCTGCCGCCCCCTGGACCCCCGCATTTCTTTATTACGAGCCTCCATGATTTGAGATGTAGTCATTTAAGCCAGGAGGATGCCGCCCCCTGGACCCCTGCTATTCTTTGTTTAAAATAGGCCACGGGGCTGCCGCCCCCTGGACCCCCGCTTTTCTTTATTTAAAATAGGCCAGGGGGCTGCCGCCCCCTGGACCCCCGCTTGCCTCTTTACATTTTGTTACCAATTTTCCAATTTTTACGGGAAGGGGCCGAGCGCCCAAACCAGTCTCCGCGAAGCCAAACGGACAAAATTTTCACTCAAAGGGTCGCATCTCGACAAATTACCCTGGAAACGACACCCAGCATGCATTTTGACGACTTTTCGTCCACATTTATCGCTGTAGCGGCTAAACAGTAAGAGATAGAGCAAAACGGACGAAATTTTCGCCCTAAGGGTCGCAACTCGCCGAGATACCCCTTAGGACACCATAAAATTTTGTAATTTTTAAAATCTTATTTTTTAAAAAAATATAAATTATTTTTTAGCAGGGTCAATTTTTGAGCTAGAGTGTTCATATTTGAACTCGGCCGAGCTTTTTAGACCAAGAAGCTACAAAAAAAATTTCAGGTCGATATCTTGACTCGTTCTTGAGTTATCGTGCGAACAGACACACAGACAGACAGACAGACAGACACACAGACACACAGACAGACAGACACACGGACATTGAACTTTTTTAGCACTCCAGTGGCGTAATAGGCTTCGCTATCGCTCAGCCAAAAAAAACGCAAGTTTAACCTGAATTTCAACTGTTCCCTACAGACTGTTAACTTGCAGTAATGGTTTATTCATATTGCTAATACCAATATGTTGGTTCAGGAAGCATACTTGCAGATTTTAGATTCCAGGGAAAAGTGAAAAGCTGCTGAATGAGTAATCATTCGCATTCAGGTGATGAACTTCAACACAAATGCTGGATGCGTGTGTTGTTATCTCGTATTTGCTTGCACTGCAAGTGGATACTAGTTGTTTATTTTGATTTGTTTCATTGTGTTCTTTCCCTTTTTTTGTGTACTGAAATGGCAACCCAGTATTTTCCGAGCAGGCGGTGAGAATGGCGTCTGCTCACTGTTTCCTTTTCCTAGTTTGAATTTGAATGTAATACTAGGTAGATGTACGCCAGACACCGTCTCTCGTAACAGGCTTCGCGATAGATCGCGAAACACTGTTACGCTGCGACGGGCCTGCGTACATCTACCTAGGCCTGCGGCGCTGGCGAGCCTGCATGATTTAAGATTTACTCGTTTTAGCCAGGGGGCTGCCGCCCCCTGGACCCCCGCTTTTTTTTTATTACGAGCCTGCATGGTTTAAGATTTACTCATTTAAGCCAGGGGGCTGCCGCCCCCTGGACCCCCCGCTTTTCTTTATTACGAGCCTGCATGATTTGAGATTTACTCATTTAAGCCAGGGGGCTGCCGCCCCCTGGACCCCCGCTCGCATCTTTTAATTATGTAGCCAATTTTCCAATTTTTACGCGAAGGGCCCGAGCCCCAAAACCCTTCTCCGCAGAGCCAAACAGGCAAAATTTTTGCCCCAAGGATCGCATCTTGACAGATTACCCTGAAAACGACACCCAACATGCATTTTGACGACTTTTCGTCCACATTTACTACTGTAGCGGCTAAACAGTAAGAGATAGAGCAAAACGGACGAAATTTTCGCCCAAAGGGTCGCAACTCGCTGAGATACCCCTTAGAACACCATACAATTTTGTAATTTATAAAATCTATTTTTAAAAAAAATATAAATTAATTTTTAGCAGGGTCAATTTTTGAGCTAGAGTGTTCATATTTGAACTCGTCCGAGCTTTTTAGGCCAAAAAACTACAGTAAAAATTTCAGGTCGATATCTTAACTCGTTCTCGAGTTATCGTGCGAACAGACACACAGACACACAGACACACACATAGACAGACAGACAGACAGACAGACGGACATTGAACTTTTTTAGCACTCCAGTGGCGTAATAGGCTTCGCTATCGCTCAGCCAATAAGCATAAATGCGTTAACACTTCTTGATTATAATAAATAGACTCAGCTATTCTCTTCATTTTTCTGGAGTTGGTGTGCCGTTGTCCTTGTCGTGTTTATGTTTGTCTAATCAAATCGTATTTACTTTCCAGATAAAATAACCATCGTGATTAATAATCCAAAATGCAGTTGGTTCATATCGAAGGGCACATTTTTCGGTGCCCCGAAATGAAATGTCAATCGCCCATTGCGTCAGCCTTGACGGGAAAATGGAAGCGGGAGCAGGATTGGCGAGAAAGCTGCATCGTAATTTCAACCTTCGTTATGATTTCTTGTTCGCTTCTAGAAGTAACGGGGGGCTAGTTGCTCGAAAACGGGGAGACAGATTCATTGTGAATTTGATTACTAAGGAAAGGTTCTTTTACTTACCAACAATCACAGATTTTAAGGAGTCTCTTCAAAACTTGCGAAAATTTCTGATATTTCATAATATTGCGAGCTTGGCTAGTCGAGAGCTTGGGTGTGGTTTAGACCAAATGGACTGTGATTTGGTTGTTCAGACTATTAGAAAAAATTTCAAATATGACCCAGTGACGTTCTTTATGCATCACTTGCACCAATGAGCCTTGCAGTTTGGAATACAGACTGTACACCAAAATACATTGTTTTATCTTTCCAGGTTGCTCATGTTGGAGTATACATGCATTACATTTTGTCAATTTTTGTATTACGTAATTCGTAAGTTCTATTTTGTATTTTATATTCATCTCACCCGTTCGAGTGCCCTAAATTAATGATGGGAAGGGTAGGAATGTTGTGGCTTAAAGCCATGACATCTTTGTGTGTCCAGCCCAATTATGTGCAGGTGCACAGGCTGAAGGAAATATTGATTACGGAAACTAAAGGTGCTCAAATTAAACTAGCAACTTCTGTTGAATGTTTGTAGAAGTTTACATGCCATTGATGTAATTTCCTACAATGTTTTGTTAGAACTCCAAACTACATTTAAGAAAACCGAAAACACGAAAAAAAAAGTACTAGTCCGTAAGACACGAGCACTTCTACCTTTTGTCGGTAAATTTGTGGGATGGGTAGATAATCTTTTAACAGCTGTGTGTTACTGAGACCGGCCTCAGATATGCCGATGAGAAAGCCCACGTTCGTTAGAGAGGAATATGGTGTCAAGAGATTCACACTAACCTCTGAGCACTTTATGAATCCGTGCCAGCTTTTTGATATTATGTCAGAAGACGTCGAGATATGTGCCGCGGGGGCATTTGTTGTAAGTATTAATTTTAATGTGCGTGGGACAGCAGTCAAAGTTGTCAGATCACTCTCCCCTCAATTTTGAATTTTCCACAGGGTGAGTTGAACAACTTGCAACGGAAGACGATTTGAATGCTATTATTTCTTCTGTGAACCAAATGGGTAGAGGCGTCAAGGAACTAGAAAAGTCAGAGAGGGAAATAAACAATGCAACCAAAGAAAATGAAGTGCAACTGAAAATGGTCAAAAGGGCGGTGGGGGAACCATTCCAATATTTCTCGCAAATGTACAGTATGTTGGTGAAAAAATCTTTACGACAACTGCGAATCATCTACCTTGCCAAGAATTGCTGTTGACCCTAAAGACATAAAAATTGCACTTACCGCTCAAATTAGCGTTCTTGCGGAAAATAACATGAAACTTGTCTTTGGAATCGAGAATGTAGAGAAGTACTACGAAATGAAGTCAGTTCAATGTGAACTTCTGAATGATCAATCGCTTTTAATTTCACTTGCAGTTGTTGAGATTGTAAAAGTTGGTATGACTAATCTCTGCCGACCATTTCCTGCATTAATTTTGTTCATGTTTCGATGACTGTTTCCGGCAGTATTAATAAACCTCCGAGCTGGAATGTGCGTGTTGTCCATCTTTATCCATTTTGTCCCAAGTAATCTGAATGAAACTTAGTCAGTATTCCCGTAATTTCAATAGGTTCTGGGCCTGGACCTGGTAGTTTGTAAAAATTTAGACATTTCATGAGAAAAATGAGTGGACTGTAAGAAGTTTAACCGGTGGTTGTGTGATACTCGTGCTGATCAAGATTCAAGATGGCTTCTAAGGACGTCGAAGATGCTACATATTTTGGAATCCCGAAACTGAAAGGTGAGATGACTACAAAGTTTGGGCTTTTTCCATGAGTAATTATCTGCGGCGTTCTGGTGTCTGGAAAGCAGTCGAAGGAACTGATACTGGTGAAGGCAAGGAACGACGAGAAGAAAATGCCGTTGCTGAACTCAACCTCATGGTGGACAGCCAAAATTATCAGTATGCCGCCAATGCGAAGACTAGCAAAGAAGTTTGGGATTTGTTGAAAGCCAAGGTTGAAGCAAAAGGCCATTGGCGTTATATCTATGTTATACGTTCAATGTGCCAAGCATGGAAAGTTAAATTGCACAATAACCTGTTTGGGTCAAGAACTGAAAACTGAAAACTGAAAACAAGGACAAATATCTCATTGCCATGATTTTTCAAGGCCTGCCTACTGAATTTGACAGTATAGTCCTGACGCTGTGTGCTGGAAGTGGTGAAATGTCACTAGAAGTTGTAATTCAGAAACTTCTTGATGATAGTGACAGACGTGGCCGAGCTGAAGAAAAAGAAGCTGACCAAAAAGCCTTGTACGTTTCGAAGAAGAAGTCCAACAACAAACCTGGTTCATCGTACAAGAAGCCTGACTCCGATTCTCACAAGTATCAACCTCGCTGTTGGCGGTGTAAGGAATTGGGACATAATCTGAAGCCATGTCCGAAACCGAGGGACTTTTAACCAGGAACCCAGAACAACGACAAGAAGAAAGAATATGAGAAAGGCAAGAAAGGAGGCGGTAAAAACACTTTCCTTTGTGCATTGTCTGCTCCCCTGCACCCCGACGACGAGATGGCCCTCCACGCCGTGCTGCTCATCACTCTGCTGACCGTGCTACCGACCCAGTGCGACCACGCCGTCGGCCCGCTCCGAGTCGACGCCTACGATTGCGGTAACTTATCCATGCGCCATGGCACCGTGTTCACTGAGGCCACGAGTGTGAAGGTGGCTGTAAGGCAGTCGAGAGGGGCTCAACTCCTGAAATCATGTGTACACAATCGCCGATATCTTCGAAATCATTGTCAAAAAATGTGGATCTATTCCCGAAAGAAATTGATTTGAGTGCGTATTTTGGGCTCATAAAGCTCAAAATACGCTTGTATTTACGTTACGAATTATTTCTTTCAATTAAAAGAGGTGTAATCATGTGAAATCATCTGAAATCTTGAAATCATGTGTACAAATTTTGGGTGAGTTGAGGCCCCCTCGGAGGCAGTGCAGGATTCAGATCCTGCAGTAGATTTTCGACTTCGTCTGGACTCGCAGCGAGCGGTGAGGCGAGCGGTGCGGCGACCGGATCCACCGCACCATCATGACGGGCGATGTTGCCGTGATGACGCGGCCAGCGCGTCATGGCAACGCCAGCTTCGTCGTGGCGGACACGGAGGAGAACGTGTTCGCCCTCCGCTTGCTCGAGGAGAGCCCAGTCTGCGGGCTCTCGGTGTTCGGATCACCCCTCATCTACGTGTACTTCCACGCCAAGGGGCAGGCGCCCCCATTCGAGGCCGTGACGGCGGTCGAGATGGACCTCAGCTCCTAAACCAACGCTGAGGCGGACCCGGCGCGCCCCGACTCCGGCCGCAGCGCCCCGGCCGCCCGCCACACCCCGGCGCCGAATGAGTGGCCTACACACCCGGCGCCCCCTCGACGCCCGACGTGACACCCCGCGCCCGGCCCGGGGGACCCAGTACTGCCCGGAAAGCCTGCACCCGCAGCCACCGCTACTGTATTATATTTTCGTACTTTATCTTACTCCTATATATCATCGTATATTACTGTTAAATTGTATTAATTCCTGTACAGTTTATTTTACCTGCTAGGGGGCCGGTGGCATCAGGTCACCGAAACCCCCGACCAGGAGCCAGGAGCCCTACGGGGCTGTCCCTACCCGTGAGGAGGCCGGAGGTGTTTGGCCCTCGGAACCCCCGACCGGGACTAATCCGCCCCAAGGGGCTGTACATTTTCAAACAGCAGGCACTAATCATGACTGCTGCCTAATTTAAAAAAACTATTCCTATACACTATACACCTATACAATACGTAAAAAATGAAAAACTCAATCGTCGAACTACTGTAAGGCACACGGGCAGCAGTTCAAAAAGAAATGTAAATGGAATAAATAAATGACTTTTCTAATAATAATAATAATAATAATAATAATAATAATAATAATAATAATAATAATAATAATAATAATAAAACGTTAACGCCAACGCTAACGTGAGAGCAGATGACTCATACTTATTGCTTTGAAATTCAAAACTCTGTTTTCAGCCTTAACTTTTCAATGATCAAACACTGGACAACTTTTACTTCGACAACTTTAACTGACGACGTTTCAATGTTTACTTTTAACTTTACGACAGTCAAGCGCTGCTGTTTCTGATGCATCACATGCTAAATAAACTTTTACTGTTAAAGCTTTGACAAAGACTATTGAGTGCGATAGAGACAGACGATACCAGAGGGCTGTATTGATGTGGCGTGCGACGTGGTGGTACGTTCGGCGAACGCAGCCCGAGGCTGACGCTTACAACTTCGGCACAACCTTTTTTGCCTCAAATGTTTGAACTATTGAGCTAGCACAGGCTTGGATTAACGCTCGAACTAACAAACGAACTTTTGACGCTTTTGACCGCCAACAGTCAAAATTGTCCTGCGAATTTCATCTTTTTTTTTTTTAAAGGGGCACCGCGAGAGTGCGATAGACGGTCTACCGTCGAGGTCTATATAAAAATAGACCTCGACTTGTGCGTATTTTGCACCTCGGACCAATATTTGAACCAAGCATTGGTTGAGGCGCAGCCGATGAGGCGCATTCCACGAAGCATAGTGGCCCTATTGTGCGGCTCGGGCGAGGCGACGCGCGCGAGGGGGCCCTAGCTTTATGAGTCGTAAACCAGACATTGGAGCATAGGGCTATAGGGCCATGGTAAAGATAGCCATAGTGTGGTCATAGCCATGTGGCCATGGCGAGGTCATGGGCCGGATGATAATTTAAATGCCTATAAAACCTGCATTTATAGGAATTTTCTGGCGAAACTTTGTATGTAGCTTCCTCCGCTTATAAAATCAAACTTATTTACTTTTCTCTAAATTTGAATTTTTGGGTGCCCCATTACTCGGAACCGGCTTTAGTTAGGCAAAAACAAACAGCAGCATCGGTCTTGTCTCGATTTTTACACCCCTGGAACATACTCTGATCTTATCTCCGACCTAAAAAGAAACTTACTAAGTGACCTCGTACTTCGCACTTTACATTCCTATGGTACACGAGGCCATGGCCTGTCCATGGGCTATTCTGGCCATGACCTGTCCATGGCCTCTCCTGGCCATGTCCTGCCCATGGGCTGCCCCGGCCATGGCCTGTCCATGGGCTGCCCTGGCAATGGCCTGTCCATGGGCTTTGCTGGCCATAGCCAAAAAATCCCATGAGCAATTTACAATGGCCGTTTGGCCCATGGGCAGTGCCCATGGTAGGCCGTGGCCATGGTAATAGTCATGGTTACCTTAGCCTGGGTCACTCTTACAGTTGACTGTCCGAGCCAAACTGAAGTCAAAATACCCAATTTCGGGGCGGGGTCAATAGTGATTGATCTCCCATGCACTTGCAGAATAATGTATGGCTCTAAAACAATTGTGGCAGATGAAATACTGTGTGCAACACGTCCAGTGATGCAGTGGTGTCGAAAAGTGTGGTGCCAATACAATGGACGAATAGAGGAATATCATCTTTCTGATCAATAGTCCACAAGCCACCGACAGTTCGATTGTCAGAAATTCGCAGAAGAGAAGAAAGGGAAGTTCCGATCCAAGTTACGCCAAAGGACCCATATATTCCGAACTGGGTGTTCGACTTGATGGCGGCACTGGGCGGATCAGTCGCGATGGCAGTGTGCACAGTGATTGCAAGAATGTGCCGACGACGGCGGCTAGAGATGGGCACTTAATGCTATCGCATTTTCCGCACTATGTCTTAAAATTGTTCAAAAGGAAAAAATATTGACTTCTTGATGTTACGGAACGATGGTACAGTGCATTTCCAGGTCGCATTATTTCGCATTATCTAGCATTTTTCGGCGCATTATGCTTTTTTCCGCAGAATGCGCACATAATTCGCGTTTTTTCCCCAAAGTAGATGGAAAAATAGACAATACCCTTTGTTTTTGTGCATAAGTTCATATTTATACGGTACTTTTTACTATATGACTTACGATTATGGTGATATGGAAGAGGAAGCTGTTGACCTTTAGGCTATGACAATATACACATTTTTGCATCAAAATAAAATTTTGCATTTTGCAATTTTTGTCCCTTTTTGCAAATTTTTCGCACTTTAAAGCAAATTTTGAATTATTATTTTTTCTTTTTATTTGCATTTTAAGCAATTTTTGCAGCATAATGATCGCATTATTGTCACAATTTAACCGCATTATTATCGCATAAAAGATCCAATTTCCAGCGCATTTTTTAGGTTTGTTTTTCGCATTGAATGCCCATCCCTAACGGCGGCGGACCGACGACGAGGACGCCGAGGAGCCGGGACCCACGGCGGTGGAGCTCGTCAAGGCGGGCCGTGAGCTTGTCCGCTTCGCCCGAGACGACGTGAGCGTTGCGGAGCGTGAACAGTTCAGGCGGCCCCGATCCTACGCCGATATTAGGAGGAGTATGCTTTCCATGGACGATGAATATAGGCGGCGAACGCTATATCAAACCATTTTAATTTTACGATTTTCTGAAATAAGTTTTTGGAAGTGTACAAGATTGTCCTTTATAACTTGCATTGTATAGACATAGTTTTTCTTCTCGTAATGTATTACTGTTAATTGAATAGTTTATTTGCATGTTCGTTTTTTTTCTGTAGTATCTTAGAGTTTGTTTACTGTTTTAATTGAGAGGATTTTTTTCTTGTTGTGTACTGCAGTGTTTTGCGTTTGTTCTTAGCGTTAGGTATTATTGATTTAAGTTTTGGAGTAGATCAGATTAGATTTTTCGTGAGTATTGTATAGACGAGCGACATTCCTCCCTAGGTTTCGAAGTCGTCGCGGGAGCTCCTCCATATTCATTTTGGGTATGAGAGATGAAAAGGCGGGTACCAGGACAGGTAGGGGGGCCACAGGGGGCCACCCGCCTGTGCACCCCTCCCCCGTGTAGGTATGCAACGCATCCAGCACCATGATGTTGACGGTGCAGTAGTTGCGACCTGCCGCTGCTGCTGTCGCTGCTGCTGCCGCAGCCGCTGCCGCTGCTGCTGCTCCCTTGTCGCTCTGCTGCAGAGGTAGCACCCGTACAGCCCGTGTTTCAGGCCACATGGCGGAGGGGGGCCACCGGGGTCCACCTGCATGAGGGAGCCACCCGCCAACCCATCCAGCACCATGATGATGACGATGCAGCCGTTGCACCCTGCCGCCACTGCTGCTGCCGCTGCTGCTGACTGCTGCTGACTGCTACTGACTGCTGCTGCCGCTGCCGCTGCTGCTGCCGCTGCCCCCATGTCGTCGTGCAACCCGGTGTCAACGGGACAACTTACTCCCGGGCTGAGGGACTCCCCGTGGTAAATATTCCCTAGGGGAGAATTACTCCTGTTACACCGGCCCTCGGGTGTCAGCTCGACACGTGCAGGTGGACGGGCGAGGCGGCCGGGCAGGCACACACCACGGGCCCGGCGCGAGCTACCACCTCGCGAATTTTGCTGAAATCGACACAAGCCGCCCTCATAAAAATACGACCGACCGCCACACACTTCAGTCCAACCGTCAAGTTCGTAGTGTGTGCTGCGCCGCCAAGCTGTGTGCCCCCGTGTACCTCGTGCCGCGACCTAGACCGGCTGCACCCCAGGTTAGTTTCCACATCGTCTCTGTGCTACTGTGTGATTTTGTGAATCTCAAAAGACGCCACATTTGTCTATGGCGATTTGTGTTGTACGTTGTTTATAATGTGTTCCACCCGTGTTCTGTGTGTTTCCGAACGTGTACCGTATGCAGTCTGCCCGCCACGTGAACATCGTGTGCCACGCCACACTCCGCGGAGAGCAGCTGTGGGTTACGCTGCGCATAAATCAGGTTAGTTTCCGCCTCGTCTCTGATTTTGTTATTTTTAAGAGACGCTATGCTGCTCTATAGCAAGTTGTTATTTTGAGTATCGAATGTAATGTGTCCCGTGTTTTGTGTGTTTCCGAACGTGTAGCGTGTGCAGTCTGCCAGAGTAGTGTCGGTCGCGCGTCGAGGAGCCCTCCTGCGTGTTACGCTGTGCGTAATTTTTGAAGGTTAGTTTCCTCGTAGTTACTGTACTAGCATGTGATTTTTTCTGATCCTCAAGAGACGCAACATTTTTCGTTTTATAGTGAGTTGTTCTTTGTGTACCGGGTATTTCTTTGAATGCGTAACAATGTTGAGGGTTAGCCTTCCCTTGAAGCCGCGACGCCTTATGGCCGGAGTGCGTAGGCAAACCCGCATACTGTTACGCGTTCCCTGAAACACCCGGCCCCGGTACAGTTTTTAAATAAACACCATGTTTTGTCTGTTTGCAGATCCTCAGCGAGTTGGGAGGGATCGACTGAATTATTTTTACCATAATTCCGAAGACAATCGCAAACGTAAGCAATTACCCCACCACCACCACCACCCACTACTACAAGTGTGTGCGTATATATATTCTTTTTTAACTTTTGTTCTTTTCTTTTCTCTGCAGATGGGCAACGTGACACATGACGAGGGCATGATGAACACCGCCATCGCTGCTTTCAACGCAATTGCGGTGGCACCCGAATTCTCTTCCATTCGTGACCTGACCACGGGAGCAGAGTATGAAGTGCGTGGTATGTTTCGCATACAGACCAAGTATGGGTCTAAAATGAAGACGGAGCTAAAGGACTTCGGGGGGAAGTCTCTATTTATAGTGTTACCCACGCGATTGTCGCGTCTATCTGATGATAGGATAACCGATATTAATAACTTCTGCCAGAATGGGCACCCCCCATTTTTTTTATTCAAAGGTATGAAGGGAACGGCATTTGATGTAGAATTAATGTACAAAATTGAATTTAAAAAATATGAAAATTACGTAATTATATCATTTCCCCCCATCTTTACACTCGCATTTTTGATAGGGTAGGGGAGGGGGGGGGGGTAAACATCAATACAATTTCCTGTTTTTAGTTGTCATTGATTTTTTTATTAATTGCATATTTTAAAGTAATTTTTACACTTGCTACTTTTTAATTTGGATTTGTACACTACAAACATAACTTAATCGGTCGAGGAACTGCCTCACATGTGCGCAAGATGTCGGCACACACCCCTCGAAACTGCTGCATTGACGTTGTCTTGTAACGGTAGAGTTGGCCTTCCCTGATGACTTGGCAGTCCTTTTTGGTGGCGAGTCTCGCTTGCCGCTGCGTGTGGATTTTTTTTTTCTTGGGTCTAGACAAAAAGCACAGACACCCAAACACATATTAGTTTTTTATAATTTAGTAAAATTTGTTACATTAATCAGCTCCCTAGCATACCTGCATCTGATGGGGTTTGTTCTGACTGAGTCATAACAGAACTATCTGAAAAACGAAACAGAGCATATTATGCACAGCTCAACAATAAACCAACTTTTTTGTATATGAAAAAATCACTTGGCCCGCAGACGGTATTATCTGTGAAGTGTCTACACCCCACAGAATGCGTGACATTTCTTCGCTACTCATAGCACCCCAGTCAATCGGCTCTCCCGTGGCCAAAGCCTCAGAAAGGTACTGAGACATGATGACACAAACCGCACTTGTCGTTGAGAGCGATGCCCGCACTCAAATCACACTGATCAAAAGATGGGTTCTATGCAACTTTATAGCGCTCTGCAGAGACGTTTCTTTTTTAAAATGTGCAAATAATGCAAATTAATGGGGTCAATATTTCCAACCTGTCATCACTTTTTCCATTCTGGTTTGACATACGAAGCCGCAGGTGATCTCTTAACACATTGTTTCACATTTTTCTGCCATCCCCCGCATAAAAATCTGTAGAATGTGCGTTCACCGCGAGTCAGCACACCGCAAACTAGCTCATCCCAGAGGGATTTACTTTTCTTACAACTCATATTTTTTAAAAAATACGATTTCACGAAATCCTGGTAGACAACGGAGTTTCTATAACTATGGTAAAATTATTGACAGTGTATAATGAGACTGTAAGAAATCGCAGTAGTTTTGTTTAGTTTACGATAGTCAAGACATGGTCAAGAAAGTGACTAAATAATTATAAGTACGATTTGATAAGGCGGGTTTCAAGCAATGAATACTCTCCGACAGTTAGGCCGTCATCTTCACGACAGGAAAAAGAGAGAAAAGAGGCTCGCCTTCTAACGGCAAAAAATGGGCGGCGAGGTTACGGCTGGAGCGGAACATCAACAATACCGTCCCCTCCACTGGGCGCACTGAAGGGGCGAACCGGGGCCCTAACTAACACGGCTGGTAGGCCCAGGACATCGCGGGCAAGCGCGCCGCGGCCGCGACGGCGGTGAGCTCTGTCGGGAAAACGCGGAGTTAAGGCGTTGTTTACACAACACACCATCTTAATAGTAGCGCACCTAGCGACTTTAACTATTTATTTTAGCTGAACGAAATGTTAGGCAGCCGAAATTAATGTGAAAATAGCAGTTCCAGACCTGCGGAAATCGTTTTGCAAAGTTTCGTGGAGGTTCAAAACGTAGGAACACAAGAAGTGATTTACGAAAATGATACACGTAAATGTACACCATTTCAAGAATTCTGCTCACAAGATTGAAGTCAAACTTACCAAACCGTTCACTGTGAAAAATATCCTCGTCAATTTACGACATTTTTTGTAATTTTGATTTACAAAATATGTCGTAAATTTACGACTGCCCATTCTTGCTCGTCGGCCAATTCCAAGTCGATAGGTAGTGCTTGTAAATTTACAATTTCAAATTGTAATTTTACGACTTTTATCATGGAAAATTTTCCCGTAACCCTTCCGAGTATTTTTCACAGTGTTTTCTGCAGGTATAAAACTACTTTTTACGCATTCAGTTCGCCTTGTCAACGTTTCGATAACTTTATACGATGATTTAAAGTCGCGAGGTGGGAGTCTAAGCCCCGGCCGAGGCGGCCATGGTTGAAAGAAGGCCGGCGACACGGCGCACGCGCGTCCACCTCAAACAAACCTTGTTTACACAACATACCAACCTAGAAAACATGAAAAGGATCACTAATCCCACTACGTTACCATTTGAAATTATTATCTTAGGTTGGCAGAAGTGCGCCGCAGTCGACTGTTCGTTCGGTAAAAATGAAGTAGGTTTCGAAAGGCCGGTATGGTGGTTACGTGCGAATTTCAGTGGTGTCATCTCTTTCTTGAGCGTTTCACTGAAGCAGAGCTTTGTTTGAACGCAGACTTTAGAGGTTTCTCTTTCGCTCCGTGTTGGCTCGACTCCGCCTAGCCCCAACACGAAAAACTATCCCCATATCCAGGTGATTTCAGCTGACGAGTCGAGCATTACCATAGCAACTGAAATTTCAATTCAAATCACAGAAAATCTGTAGTTTAAATTTCTATTAAACTTTCAGAGTGAGTGTACAAGTTTACATACTATAACTGTAGGTAATATTATAAAAATTGTTGGAGCGGATTTTTTCCTCCCGTAAGGGGCCATATAAAACAATTGACAGACGTTTCAAAGCGATTTTAGAAGGCAACTCCGTTCCCTAAAAAGAATACACGCACAGAAATAAGCAACTCTGCACATGCGTTTGAACCACCGATATTCACATTCGCAGACAAAGATTTAGAGCTTATTACTGTGCGGGTATCCTCTTACAAACTGCGCTTTTTACGCCTGTTAGAGTGTTCTTATATAGCAGCCCCCGCCAATCAACCCTCCACCACCTCCCTCAGGTGTCGGTGCGATAGGTTGCCTACGTACACGGCGCAAGAATGCATCGGTGGCGCCCCGGTGGCACCCCCTCCCGGTGGCACCCCGGTGGCCCCCTCCTAGCTGTCGACATCGAAGAAGGCTCGTGCCCGCGCTCGTGCGCGCAGAGTGCATAAACTTAGCCGCTCCATCTATGACCCGCCACCAGGCGGCCGCGCCGGTACACATCAGGCGCATACGCTAACACTTTACCCGGCGCGGTGCCCCTCCCCCCCCCCCCCCCCTCGGCGACGCAGCAGTGCTGCCAGCCGGTGGCACCCCGGTGGCACCCCGGTGGCACCAGGGGTGTGGGTGTGACGGGTTGCCTATGTCCACGGCGGGGGGGTGCAAACGCGGGTGGCTCCCTCATGCAGGTGGACCCCGGTGGCCCCCCTCCGCCATGTGGCCTGAAACACGGGCTGTACGGGTGCTACCTCTGCAGCAGAGCGACAAGGGAGCAGCGGCAGCGGCTGCGGCAGCGGCAGCGGCAGCGGCTGCGGCAGCAGCAGCGGCAGCGGCTGCGGCAGCAGCAGCGGCAGCGGCTGCGGCAGCAGCAGCGGCAGCGACAGCAGCAGCGGCAGGGCGCAACTACTGCACCGTCAACATCATGGTGCTGGGTGGGTTGCATACCTACACGGGGGAGGGGTGCACAGGCGGGTGGCCCCCGGTGGCCCCCCTACCTGTCCTGGTACCCGCCTTTTTATCGCTTTTGGTTAACCGTTTTTTTTCGGTATTAATCGGTTTTTTAGCCTTCACTGATTAACCGGTTACTAATTTTAAAATACCGGACTACCGAAATCCGTTTTTTCACCGAAAATTCGTTTTTTTTTTTCCTCTTTTTCAAAAACCCGTTATAAAAGATTCACCGAATGCGACCCGAGCCCCGCAACCCAAGCCTTAATGTACAAGTCTCGTGATGTCAATGTATATAGCAATATGAGAGAGTGGTATATGGGGGTACCAGGACAGTGGTGCTGCCTGGTGCTGGTGCCGCCAGTGGTGCCGGTTGGCGCCTAGGAGGTAGGCAACCCACACAGCACCCTCCAAATACGGCTCGAAATGAAAAATGGCGGGATCGGGTGAGATTTGAACCCGCGCCAGTAGGATCGTCCGCCTTCCCAACCTGCCACTTAGACCACTCGGCTATGCGGACAACCGTTGGCTACCTTGCACTCGGCGGCATGTTGTGCGAACGTGGGATGTGCACGCAACCCCACCCCCACCCACTGCGCTCAGCGCCGCGCGGCGGCCGGCGGCGGCGGTGGCTCACCTGCATGCGGCGCGGCCCCAGCGGCATCGTGCGGTTTTTCGCGGTTTTTCGCGGGCGCCAGGTGTGGGGCCCCGGCGCGCCGGCGTCGGCGCCGGCGCCGGCGTCGGAACGTGGGATGTGCACGCAACCCCACCCCCACCCACTGCGCTCAGCGCCGCGCGGCGCTCGGCGGTGGCTCGCCTCCGTGCGGCGCGGCCCCAGCGGCGGGTGGTGTGGTCAGCAGCGTCAGCACCTGCGGGGCGGTGCACCGACATGGGGCACGCAGCGTTTGTGAGTAGGGAATGACCAACCTATGCAATGGGAGTGAGAGAGAGAGGGGTAGAGGAAGCTCGGGCATGGTGCGGATGTGCTGTCAGCATTTTCAGCAAGTGCAGGGCGAATGGCTATACTGGAGCGGCTCAGTCTGACTGGTGCGATCACAGCGTTCACGTCTCGACTTCCGCGATACCGCCCTTACCGCCTCGCTTTTGAAGACATGCAGGGCAGCATGGAGAGTGTGCTTTGTGAGGTCATGTACCTCATCCTTCCGTTTCTGACTGATTGGGAAGCGAAGGCGCTTGCAGCGGTGTCAGAGGCTGTATCAGATGCTGTGTACGCCTGTCCCCGGTACCGCAACATCGAGTGTGTGCTGTGGTTCCCGCATAAACGGGTGGGTGAGCGACGAGACGCGCCAAATCGTGCAGGGGAAGGGCGTCATAAAGAGGTTACGCCTGACGCCGGTACCAGTGTTCCTACGGACGATGTTTCTTGGAGAACTCTTGGCAATGGGATCGAAGGTAAGTGCTTCCACCCCTCCTTGTATTGTGTACTCCTCCCCGTATTACAAACTCACCTTGGGTTTTAATTTATCATAGGTTAGAGAGTTTAGCTTCTCAGCACTCGCTGCTGTCTGTGTGACCAGTGATAACCGTGGCAGCAGATGGGTGAACAAATGGCGGCGGTACACCTTCCGCCAGGACAGGGCACCCATTGCCTACGCGGCGGACGGAAGTGTCGAGAGGACGGCAAAGCGGCCGTTTATCGTTGACTTCGCCATCCCCTATCTAGCTAAGAACCGGAGGACACTCCAAGTGCTGGACATGTCCTTTGTCAGCCCTTGGATGTGTTCTCTCTTCCTGAAGACTGCTGGCCGGCATGCATTCCCCGCTCTACGGGTTATTGAATTTGCCATGCCGTGGAGCGCGGTGGGGAGCAGAGTCCCGTATTTATGGAGCGGGGATGCACGCGGACAAGAGCAGGACGAGCTGAAGGGGGTGCCGGTGCGGGAAAACCAGCGGATCGGGGAGGAAACCTTCGCATGCAGCGCATGCATTTTCGAGGAGCAGCCGCTGGGCCCGATTATGCCGCCGATGTGGCTACACGAGGCATGCACACCCTTCGGACGCAACACACTGGAGCGACTGGCCGAAATATTAAAGAGGCTTGTTGATACAGCGACCCCTATCGCGCCACTCCTCGAAATGGTAAGCACCAGACGTGTATTTGTGATCATAGTGTGTATATGTGTGAGTGTGGTAAATATTTTATAATTCACTTATAGATTGTCATCTCATCCGCTTACGTGTATCCGTACGACAATTACGACACCGCGCCGGAGACCATCCGAACAGAAATATCAAAGGAGCTAGGCACCGAGTGGCGGTGCACAATATTGACTCACCCGTGTGAAGAGGAGGCCGACAGACGTCGCCACTGTCCCTGCAGGTGGTCGTTTAACTCAGAGAACTCTTTCACCATTTTTCACACGCGGCCGCTATCTGGGGAGGAGCAAACATTTGCATATTGGTGCCTCAATCGGAGATGGGTAAATCGGAAGGACATTCTCCGCCCCACCTCACCCCCGGGTTTCGAGGTCCCGGTCAGAGAGGACGAGTGGAAAGAGGGGGAGGAGGAGGAGGAGGAGGAGGTGGTCAGCGACGAGTAAAATAAAATGTATAATAAAGAATCGCTTGATATCCAACTGTGAATGAAATTAACCCCCCCCCCCCCCCCCCCCCCCCCTTTCAGAGCAGCAGCGCCGCGCGGTGGTGGCTCACCGGCGGCCCCAGCGGGTGGTGGTCAGCAGCGTCAGCACTTGCGGGGCAAATGCACAATACTGACCGTGCTGTGGGTCACCCCGATGAGACTAGACGGACAAGAGGTGGGGGTACAGGGCAGCAGCGCCGCGCAGCGGCCGGCGGTGGCGGTCCCAGCAGGTGGTGATCAGCAGCGTCAGCACTTGTGAGGCAAGGCACCGTACTGGCCGCATGCAACCCTGTTCGGTCGCGTGCGCCGGGGGCCCGGGGCGCTGGCGGCGGCGCGAGCACGAGTGTCAACGTGGGGCAACCCCAACCCACTCCGGTAGAGAGATAAAAAGGCGGGTACCAGGACAGGTAGGGGGGCCACCGGGGGCCACCCGCCTGTGCACCCCTCCCCCGTGTAGGTATGCAACCCATCCAGCACCATGATGATGACGCTGCAGCCGTTGCACCCTGCCGCCGCTGCTGCTGCCGCTGCCGCTGCTTCTGACTGCTGCTGCCGCTGCCGCAGCCGCTGCCGCTGCTGCTGCCGCTGCTGCTGCCGCTGCCCCCATGTCGTCGTGCACCTGGTGGCGGGTACCGGGAGAGCTAGGAGGGGGCCACCGGGGTGCCACCGGGAGGGGGTGCCACCGGGGCGCCACCGATGCATTCTTGCGCCGTGTACGTAGGCAACCTATCGCACCGACACCCGTGGTGGCGGGTACCAGGACAGGTAGGGGGGCCACCGGGGGCCACCCGCCTGTGCACCCCTCCCCCGTGTAGGTATGCAACCCATCCAGCACCATGATGATGACGCTGCAGCCGTTGCATCCTGCCGCCGCCGCTGCTGCCGCTGCTGCTGCTGCAGCCGCTGCCTCCATGTCGTCGTGCACCTGGTGGCGGGTACCCGGGACAGCTAGTAGGGGACCACCGGGGTACCACCGGGGCGCCACCGATGCATTCTTGCGCCGTGTACGTAGGCAACCTATCGCACCGACACCTGTGATGACAGGTATCGACCTGTCACACGGTACCGGGACAGCTAGGAGGGGGCCACCGGGGTGCCACCGGGGCGCCACCGATGCATTCTTGCGCCGTGTACGTAGGCAACCTATCGCACCGACACCTGTGATGACAGGTATCGACCTGTTCCACTCACACCCCTGGTGGCGGGTACCAGGACAGCTAGGAGGGGGCCACCTGGGTGCCACCGGCTGGCAGCACTGCTGCGTCGCTGAGGGGGGCCACCGCGCCGGGTAAAGTGTTAGCGTATGTGCCCGTTGTGTGCCGGCGTGGCAGCCTGGTGGCGGGTCAGAGATGGAGCGGCTAAGTGTCAACGTATGCACTCTGCGCGCACGAGCGCGGGCACGAGCCTACTTCGATGGCGGTGGACTCTTTTCAGGGGAGGGGGCTAGGTGTCAACGTTTGCACTCTTCGCGCACGGGCGCGGGCACGAGCCGTCTCCGCCCGTCTGCATTCAGTCAAGTCAACTTGGTGTGGCAGGGTGGATCTGGAAAAGAGTGAATTATTGTCGTTTTGTGGTACGAGATATACGCGAAGAGAAGGAAGAAGCAAGCTGATTGTTGGCGATGGACTTTTACTAGTGTGGTAGGTGTCAGTAAAAAAAGAAAAAATCGGTCTCTTGAAAAAAAGTACTTTGCAAGGAAATGTGTTGTAATTGAAATGCCCCCTCTGAAGGATTTCTCATAACCCTGGATACATCATGGCATCTTGATTGGAACCTGCACGCAGGAGCACTGTTGGTGGTTGAATAGGACATCAGTTGGTGAGTAAAGTTTTTTATGTGTGCAAAAAATCGAGTGCATTGTTTTTCTGCTACTTTTAATTTCGGAACTAATTAGCACCTCTGTGCGTTTGTGTGTGCAGATAGAAGATGGAGTGTCATTGGTGCAATGAGCGGTTGCCAAATGCCTATCACCTCTTAAGCCACATCATCACACAACACGCCACACAAACAGGGGTATGTTTTAAATGTGATACTTGCAGCAAAGAATTTAGAGATAGAAAACAACTTAAGAGGCATAAAATTAACACTCACAACAGTGAAGCTCTCAAGTGTGAAACGTGTAAAAAACTGTTTAAAAATAATAGAACATTGAAAAAGCATCAAAAAACTTTTGGTCATGCATCAGTAGGATGTAAATCTCAGGTAAAAAGTAAAGTAAAGTCAAGTAAGAAGGAGCTTCTAGAAAAATATAAATGTAGACTGTGTAAGAGCAGTTAAAAATCACTAAAAATTTTATATTCACATAAAAAATCTGCCCATGCTCCTAAATTTGACAAGTATGTCTGTGATGGTTGTTGGCGCCGCTTTTATTCGTACAGTTCACTGAGGTACCATTTCAACGTCTGTGATGAGAAGAAAATGAAACTCTCCCGTGTCCATAAGGTGCGTAAGTTTATCGCTGAAAAGAGGGCTCAAAATTGGAGCACGGAGACTGCAGTCGAGGGTAATGCGAGAGCTCATGATCTTCTCATCACAGACTTGTATGATCTGCAGTTGACACTCATAAAGAATAAAGGTGGGATACAGCGTATGTTGCAGAAGGACCTTCAGGATCTGCATCGAATGAAGTGGTACCTCTCTGCCTTCATTCGATGTCAGAAGGGGACTGAAGAGCCTGAGAACACCGTGCGCTATATGCGTTGCCCCCCTATCATAACATTACTTGGTAGTGATTTGGGAGCACAGGTAGAGGAGGCAATTTTGGGGGTGATAAATGCATTTGATAAATCACAGGGGGAGGGGTCTCAAATTCTCTTTGAAAAGGTAGAAAAAATTGAGATAAGGATTGCAAAATATTCTCCTCTAAAGGGTTCATCCTATATGCCATTACCATTGGAATTTCGTAATGCTCGCAAAGGTCTAATCAACACTAAAAACTATGACAACAAATGTTTTCTGTATTCATGCCTGGCATCAGTTAGCACTCCAGAAATCCACCCCGAACGTGTCAGCCACTATAAAAAACGGCTGCATGAATTCAATATGGAAGGTATTAGTTATCCTGTAAAAGTAAAGTCAACACTGGAAAAACAAAGGTGCGAATCCCTACCTTTAAAAGGCACTAACAAAGTTTAGTGCCTTTCCAAAGGTACTAAAGTTTAGTGCCTTTGGAAAGGCACGAAAGTCGACCTTTCACACCTTTGGCTGACTAGCTTCATATAAGTTCCATACAAGTTTAGTGCCTTTGGAAAGGCACTAAACTTTAGTACCTTAGTAAAGGCACTAAACTGCGCCCTTGACTTTAGTGCCCCAGGAAAGGTGTTGTTTAGTGCCTTTGTTTTTCCAGTGAATCTCCAAATTTGAAAACCAAAATCCTGGGGTTAGTGTCAATGTTTTCGGTCTTGAAGACAACACACAGGTAGTGCCTTTGCGTGTTGCCCAAAAAATTCAAAAACGTCATATAAATCTTTTGCTGTTACTGGACGATGAGGGGGAGGATGAAGGGTGCCATTACGTTCTGATCAAAAGTTTATCTAACTTCTTATCACACCTTACTAAAAGAAAAAGAGCCCTACACTGGTGTGAGAATTGTCTCACGCCATACAACACCATCAAAGCATACACAGAGCACAGGTGGCGGTGTCTTGAGCATGGTGCGCAGGCAGTGAAAGTGCCTCATCCTTCGCACATCGAAATGCGGTTCCGGGAGTGGGGGAACCAAATGCACCACGACTATGTTATCTACGCTGACTTCGAGAGCATAATCGTGCCTTTCAACGCACCACACCCTGACCCATCTGTGTCATCGACCACTAGAACCAGCCGTCACGTGCCCTGCGGTTTTTGCTACATCGTAGGGAAGCCGACGGTACTCTACTGAAGGAGCCTGTGCTTCAGTATGGGGAAGATGACCTCATTCAGCGGTTTTTGCTATGTCTCCAGCAAGAACAGGAGAACATAGTAAAACTTAGGGGTGAGTTGTATCCCCTCGATATGAGTGAGGAGCAGGAGAAAGAATTTCAGCAAGCGTCTAAATGTTAAATGTGTGGGGACCCAGTGCCACGTGAGTTTGTAAAAAAAGTAAGGGATCATGACTGGAGTAAGGCTAGTGAAAATTATCGGGGAGCTGCTTGTTCATCCCCCTGTAACTTAAATTTGAAACGTAAAAATTATATACCAGTTGTAATGCATAACCTGCAAAATTATGACGGGCACATGGTGCTATCAGAAATAGGGCGTCTTAGTGATGGAAGTGACATAACTGTCATTCCCAGAACTAAAGAAAAGTATGTGAGTTTCCAGTGGGGGCTTCTCAGGTTCTTAGATTCTTTAGGTTTTTTGAACAGCAGTCTGGAAAAATTGGTTGCTGACCTATCAGATGACGATATGTGTCTTCTCAAAACTATGTTCCCTAATGACGACGAGCGTGCGCTCGTCAGTCGTAAAGGAGTTTATCCTTATGCGTATTTTGATTCTTTTGAGAAATTTAGAGAAAATTGCCTGCCCCCACTGGAATCATTCACAAATGATTTGACAGGTGCTCATGTGAAACCTGAAGACTATGCACATGCTATAAACGTCTTTCAGCCTGCATCTGATGGGGTTTGTTCTGACTGAATCATAACAGAACTATCTGAAAAACGAAACAGAGCATATTATGCACAGCTCAACAATAAACCAACTTTTATGTATATGAAAAAATCACTTACCACATTGGCCCGCAGACGGTATTATCTGTGAAGTGTCTACACCCCACAGAATGCGTGACATTTCTTCGCTACTCATAGCACCCCAGTCAATCGGCTCTCCCGTGGGCAAAGCCTCAGAATGGTACTGAGACATGGTGACACAAACCGCACTTGTCGTTGAGAGCGATGCCCGCACTCAAATCACACTGATCAAAAGATGGGTTCTATGCAACTTTATAGCGCTCTGCAGAGACGTTTCTTTTTTAAAATGTGCAAATAATGCAAATTAATGGGGTCAGTAGTTCCAACCTGTCATCACTTTTTCCATTCTGGTTTGACATACGGAGCCGCAGGTGATCTCTTAACACATTGTTTCACATTTTTTTGCCATCCTCCGCATAAAAATCTGCAGAATGTGCGTTCACCGCGAGTCAGCACACCGCAAACTAGCTCATCCCAGAGGGATTTACTTTTCTTACCACTCATATTTTAAAAAAAGAATACCCGCACAGAAATAAGCAACTCTGCACATGCGTTTGAACCACCGATATTCACATTCGCAGACAAAGATGTAGAGCTTATTACTGTGCGGGTATCCTCTTACAAATTGCGCTTTTTACACCTATTAGAGTGTTCTTATATAGCAGTCCCCGCCAATCACCCCTCAAACCCCTCCCTCAGGTGTCGGTGCGATAGGTTGCCTACGTACACGGCGCAAGAATGCATCGGTGGCGCCCCGGTGGCACCCCCTCCCGGTGGCACCCCGGTGGCCCCCTCCTAGCTGTCCTGGTACCCGCCACCAGGGGCGTGAGTGTGACAGGTCGATACCTGTCATCACAGGTGTCGGTGCGATAGGTTGCCTACGTACACGGCGCAAGAATGCATCGGTGGCGCCCCGGTGGCACCCCGGTGGCCCCCTCCTAGCTGTCCCGGTACCGTGTGACAGGTCGATACCTGTCATCACAGGTGTCGGTGCGATAGGTTGCCTACGTACACGGCGCAAGAATGCATCGGTGGCGCCCCGCTGGCACCCCGGTGGTCCCCTCCTAGCTGCCCCGGTACCCGCCACCAGGTGCACGACGACATGGGGGCAGCGGCTGCAGCAGCGGCAGCAGCAGCAGCAGTCAGTAGCAGCGGCAGCAGCGGCAGCAGCGGCAGCGGCGGCGGCAGGGTGCAACGGCTGCAGCGTCATCATCATGGTGCTGGATGGGTTGCATACCTACACGGGGAAGGGGTGCACAGGCGGGTGGCCCCCGGTGGCCCCCCTACCTGTCCTGGTACCCGCCACCACGGGTGTCGGCGCGATAGGTTGCCTACGTACACGGCGCAAGAATGCATCAGTGGCGCCCCGGTGCCACCCCGGTGGCCCCCTCCTAGCTGTCCCGGTACCCGCCACCACGCTTGTCGGTGCGATAGGTTGCCTACGTACACGGCGCAAGAATGCATCAGTGGCGCCCCGGTGCCACCCCGGTGGCCCCCTCCTAGCTGTCCCGGTACCCGCCACCACGGGTGTCGGTGCGATAGGTTGCCTACGTACACGGCGCAAGAATGCATCGGTGGCGCCCCGGTGGCACCCCGGTGGCCCCCTCCTAGCTGTCCTGGTACCCGCCACCACGGGTGTCGGTGCGATAGGTTGCCTACGTACACGGCGCAAGAATGCATCGGTGGCGCCCCGGTGGCACCCCCTCCCGGTGGCACCCCGGTGGCCCCCTCCTAGCTGTCCCGGTACCCGCCACCAGGTGCACGACGACATGGGGGCAGCGGCAGCAGCAGCGGCAGCGGCTGCGGCAGCAGCAGTCAGTAGCAGCGGCAGCAGCAGCGGCGGCAGGGTGCAACGGCTGCAGCGTCATCATCATGGTGCTGGATTTGTTGCATACTTACACGGGGGAGGGGTGCACAGGCGGGTGGCCCCCGGTGGCCCCCCTACCTGTCCTGGTACCCGCCTTTTTATCTCTCTCCGGTGCTCGCGTGCTCGCAGCGCAGCGTCAGCGCCCGACGACCTAAAAATATGAATGTCTGCAAGCATACTGGGGCGGACTAAGGGCCTCGCGGTGTCAGTTTGCTTGCGGAGTGGCAAAGAGTCAGTTCACCGCCCAGCACAATGCAGACTTACGCCGTGGAAGCCGAACACGTGTTTGGCACATTCCCTTCGGGAGAGCCTGATTATTATTACTACGACGACGAAAAGTGCATCAATGACGTTACGAAAGACGTCCTCCCTCTCCTGCTCTCCGAGAAGCTGTGCCCCGCCAAAGTCGTCAACGACCCGTTCTTTCCAGACTCTGTGTGGTGCTACGTTGACGTCCTACAGCGAGAAGTCCGTGTTCCGTGTTGACTACAAGACCAGCATCAGCCTAGACGCCAACTTCGAGTCCACAGAGGAGCGCACCCCCACCCGCGTCGTCCTCCTAAACCCCCTGCCAGAGGAAGCCGACCGCCTGAACAACAAGACGCATGTTGTCCTCTCCCCCAAGGCCCCCTTCGAGTCTTGGACAAAGTGATGCTTCAGATGTTTGTGGTGAATACAGTTGTATATTTTCTTACTTATGTTGTAACCCTGCTGATTCTGTGAAAAATTTCTTGAAAAACTTATCGGGTAACCGAAATAAAAATGACAGGCTAGCAGTAGAATTATTTAATAGAATATTTACTTGTTCGACTCATTTTACACGACCATCATTGCGGTCAGTACACGCCCAGATCTGTACGCCACTGTGCCATGCCAACAAGAAGGGCTGTCCCGCGGCTCGTTGAGGCTCCCCCACCCATGTTGCACAAAGTTTAACAACGGTCAGCGAAAAGCTGCCATAAAACGGGGGCTCGCTCGGTGCCGGACGTCATTGTGTTCTGTCAGTGCTGTGCTCCACACCAGCAAAGCAGTCACCGCCACCAGCACCACCACCATCACCACCGCTGTCCGTTGCTGCATCGTGCTCTCCGATCAACCACTCAAAGTAAGTTGATAAAATTGTAACTGTCTGTTGGTTTGTTATGTGAGAATTCTTTGAAGCACACTCTTGTTTACACTGAAAAATATCTTGCTATACTCGTAATGAATTTTGAAAATGAGTATTTATAGAATATCTTATAAAGACAAACCGTTCTTGCCCGTAAACAAGTTGAAACTCGTTATGCAGTGCTTGCAATTTTCCGTTTCATGAAAAATGTATTGTTACCGTACTTTTTTCATGGTGTAGTCAACTTTCCAATCGCATTGTTTTGTTTTTTGTACAGATGGATGGAGCACCCGCTCACCAAGATCACTAAGACCTTACCATCGCACCGAGTCAGGAAGTCCTTGACACTGCACCGGATCAGCAGACCCTGGCCGCTGCTTTCAACGCGATCGCTGGCACTCCCGAGTTCACCAGCATAAAGGAGCTGACACCGAAGGTGCGCTACGAGGTTCGCAACATGAACCGCATAATCACCAAGTTTGGTGGGAAAACTAAGACAGAACTCAAAGATGTGGAAGGGTCGAGCTTGTTTGTCATTATGCCTACAAGACTGGCTAGACTTTCTGATTCACAGATTGATGGTATAAACAACTTGATTTTTTCTGGGCATGCTCCTTACTTTATCTTCAACGGGATAAGTGAGACGGGGTCTTATGATGTAGAACTTGTATTTGATAATTAGGTATATTATTACTGTATATTATTTTGTTCAATAAATGAGGGTAAAAAGACAATATTTTGTGTGCCTTAAATACATTTTTTTTTCTTCTGTTCATTACACCTTATTTTGCTTGTTCGCACTACAAAATACAAGCAATTTCTGCAAAAATTGCTGCACATGTTGACACGACGCTGCATTGCACCCATCCACACTGGCACAATGGTCTTGCGGAATGGTAGAACTCGATGACTCCGCGATACCCTTTTCGGCTGCAGTCTACGTGTATACTTCCTCCGCTTTCTCGGATCTGTAAAAACACAAATATAAACACAAGCTTAAGCAAAATTTCTTGAATTTACCAGATTTCATGTAATTACTTATCGGTCAAGAACATACCTGTTGGCTGAATTTGAGATTTAACTTCGACATCCACATCTGGACAAATAATATAAAAGTTATCTTACACATCCAGTCACCAATATCCTAACCTCACTCTTCAAAATTACTCACTAGGTAGCGATGAAAGTTGAGATGCTTTCGCAGAGTCCGTGACATCCCACCCCAGCAATTGTGCAACTTCTTCATCAGTCAAAGTTGTAATTGTTCTCAGAGTCTGATCAGATAGGCTCGTAATATTAGGATAGGACTCCATGTTGAAGCGCGGTGGGTGTGATGCTCTCTACACAAGACGCAAGAACAGACACTGTCCCCCCCGCCTGCACTAGACAATTTATATACCACAATTCTTCCCAATTTTTTGCTGACATTTCACCAAGAAGTAGACCGCACCTGAACATCGCCTCACCAACTTACACTTTACTGCAATGTCATCACTTTTTCCAGGTGGGTTTGATGTATACCGGTGGAAGGGGTGTTGGCCTATTTAACACTTTTTTTAATCGCCCGGCACATAAAAACGTGACTAATATTCGATCATCTCGAGTCAAGCCTATTTTCTCTATCACAAACAATTTTTTACCCCTTTGCATCTTTTAAAAGAATATTCGATTATTCACATCCAACTCTGGTGGGATTCGAAACCACAACCTCCGTACTCCGAAGCAGAGATTTACAACATATGACTAACCGAATATTCTCTCTCACACACCCCCGACTGCTCCTTTTTATACACAGCGCCACTGTGGTCACCGATAAGCGTGTAGTGAGCACACACACAGACACATACACATGTGTCTGTGCTGCCCCGCTTCACGTCTGCCAGACACCTCCCGCGACCGAACACCGGCATTTCTGCTGACACTGCCCCGCAGCCGAGCATCGCGTCTTGCACGTGTGCGGGCTGAGCAGATGGACAACGATCACTCATTCCACCGATTTCTGCATATGGGTAAGCGATGCGTTCGAATATTTCATTTTTCAAACGCATCCCTTTCACCGCTAAAAGGGCATCCATTTCCGCACTCTTCAGTTCCAATCCAGCGGACATGGAGGGTGCACGGTGTTTTGCACTAGCATACATCCATGGCGCTGTGAGAGGAAAAGAATATTTCGCCCATCCGGGTTGTCGAAATATTATTCGCGAGGGTGACGGTCGGTGGGTGTTCACCCATATCATATCAAATTCGGCGGACGCTCGGGAGCGCGCACCCCGGTGCTGTGATTGTGGGGATCCCCTGGTCATGTAGTTACCGGATTGCCGGTGCTTCATGACCAGCACCACCATACCACCGCCGGCGCCACTGTGCTCCAAAGACCGCGAGGAATGAGCAGGGTAAGTTTTTATTTTTTTATTAAATTATTTCACCACCAGCCGCTGCAGCAGCGGCTGGCGTCCGCGCGGGCGTTCGCGCTGGCGCCGGCGCCCCACACCTGGCGCCCGTCAACAATGGGTGCGCACGATGCCGCTGGGGCCGCGCCGCATGCAGGTGAGCCACCGCCGCCGCCGGCCGCCGCGCTGAGCGCAGTGGGTGGGGGTGGGGTTGCGTGCACATCCCACGTTCGCACAACATGCCGCCGAGTGCAAGGTAGCCAACAGTTGTCCGCATAGCCGAGTGGTCTAAGTGGCAGGCTGGGAAGGCGGACGATCCTACTGGCGCGGGTTCAGATCTCACCCCATCCCGCCATTTTTCATTTCGCGCCGTATTTGGAGGGTGTGGTGTGGGTTGCCTACCTCCTAGGCGCCAACCGGCACCACTGGCGGCACCAGCACCAGGCAGCACCACTGTCCTGGTACCCCCATATACCACTCTCTCTATATGCATATAAAATGTCCCATATCTTTCATGTTTATCAGTTTTTACTTTTTCTGCGCCCATCCTGACTTAAAACCTGGTTTCTATGTTTAAAAAATCGTTAATTAAAAAAATACCGACTTGTAAAATAAAAATCGGTAATTTTTTGAAACCGGTATTTTTGACAATACCGGTAAAACACCGAAAACCGGTAATTCAGTGAAAAACCGGTTAATTTCGTCACCGGAAACCGGTTTGAAAAGTCCGTAACCGAACATGCCTAACTGCGAATGGTAATAGGGTGTTCCGCTGGAACGAAACCGGAACCTTAATAGGTAAAGCACGACCGACAGATCTGTTTCCCTCTGGGCCGTGATTCGTCAACGGTGACGTCACTATAGCGATCAGCCTATGAGCGCGAAGGAGGAAACAGCAGACGGTCGTGAGTTTCTTCTTTAGGTTCCGGTTTCGTTCCAACGGAATACCCTATTGCTCGGTATGTGTTCGAGCACTTGGATTATTATAAGGACTTTATCAAAGGTTTCAATAAGTGGGATTACTTTACTTGCATACTAACAAGAGTGAAATGGCAACCGAGGTACTGATGCATGCCGCAGCGGATGCGTTAGAAATAATCATCAAGATGATTGTGGGGAAAGAAGTTAAAGTTTTTCAGAGCAAGTTTGACGGACCGTTAACCAGCGTTGTGATGAACTTTGAGGGTCCCATTGCGTCGGATCATATTGACGCATTGGTACCAATCGAGACGTTCTAAGCATACGCTGAAAGGTCAAGAAAGATGGCAAAGCAGCTAGATGCATGTGCCGGCAGCAGCAAGTCACAGCTGGTAAACAAAGACAGCGCTGCCCGAGCGAATCCGACACCGGGTGAGTGGACTACGGTCAGGGAAGGGGGCCAGCAGCCTCAGGCCGCGCAGCCCCGCGGACAGTCGGCGGTTCAGATGACTGCTGACGTAGTGCTTCCCGACGGAAATGATCCGAAATTGACCAGAAATGAAGTGGCAGCGAGGGAGGGGGAGAGACCAGAAATTTTTGGGTTCTACTTTCTTTCTAAATATTATTGTAGACTTTTTAGAAGATGATACGTAGAATCAGCAGATTGTACTGAAGTAAAGTTGGCGTGGTTAGCATAAAACGTTGTAAAGTTAGCGTGATCAGCGTCAAAAGTAAAACGTTAAAGTTGTCAAAGTGATAGTTGTCCAGCGATAAGCGTTGAAAAGTTAAAGTTGTTTCCTAAAGGTATATATAGCAGCGCGCCTACAGCGGGCTTCAGCGTGCCCCGTGGTCCGTGCCCCGTTTCGACTAGCGTTGTCCATATTCAGGCTATCGGCAACTCGTAGATTTAAACAATGGACGCTTCAGTACTCGGCTGCCGTCTGCAGCCACACCATGCGCAGCCCTATAGCCCTATGTTCCAATGGCTGGTTTACTACCCATGAAGCTAGGGCCCCCTCGCGCGCCTCGCCTCGTCGCGACACGCCGAGCCACGCTCCGCCACCCGCTCAGCTCCGCCCCGCCACACGCAATGCTATACCATAGCGGTGTTATTTGAAGTTTTAAGCAGATGATACATAGTATCAGCAGCTTGTACTAAAGTAAAGTTCGCGTTGTTAGAGTAAGGCGCTGTAAAGAAAGCGTGATCAGCGTCAATCGTAGTCAGAAAAGCGTTGTAAAGTTAACGTTATCAGCGTCAAACGTAGTCAGAAAAGCGTTGTAAGTCTGAAGTATTAGTTGGCTGAGCGATAGCGAAGCCTATTACGCCACTGGAGTGCTAAAAAAGTTCAGTGTCCTTCTGTCTGTCTGTCTGTCTGTCTGTCTGTCTGTCTGTCTGTCTGTCTGTGTGTCTGTTCGCACGATAACTCGAGAACAAGTTAAGATATCGACCTGAAATTTTTACTGTAGCTTCTTGGCCTAAAAAGCTCGGACGAGTTCGAATATGAACTCTCTAGCTCAAAAATTGACCCTGCTAAAAATTGATTTATATTTTTTTAAAAATTAGATTTTAAAAATTACAAAATGTTATGGTGGCCTAAGGGGTATCTCGGCGAGTTGCGATCTTTTGGGCGAAAATTTCGTCCGTTTTGCTATATCTCTTACTGTTCAGCCGCTACAGCGGTAAATGTGGACGAAACGTCGTCAAAATGCATGTTGGATGTCGTTTTCAGGGGAATTTGGCGAGATGCGACCCTGTGGGCGAAAATTTGATCCGTTTAGCTCTGCGGAGAACGGTTTGGGCACTCGTCCCCTTTTCGTAAAAATTGGAAAATCGGTAACATAATAGGCGAGCGGGGGTCCAGGGGCGGCAGCCCCCTGGCTTAAATAAGTAAATCTTAAATCATGCGAGCTCGCAATAAAGAAAAGCGGGGGTCCAGTGGCCGGCAGGCCTCTGGCTTAAATGAATAAACCTTAAATCATGCTGGTTTGCCAGCGCCGCAGGCCTGGGTAGATGTACGCAGGCCTGTCGCAGCGTAGCAGTGTTTCGCGAGCCATCGCGAAGCCTGTTACGAGAGACGGTGTCTGGCGTACATCTACCTAGTTTAAAGTCATCTGCTTTCACGTTAGCGTTAACGTTTTTTCTCATTGGCTGAGCGATAGCGAAGCCTATTACGCCACTTGAGTGCTAAAAAAGTTCAATGTCTGTCTGTCTGTGTGTCTGTGTGTGTGTCTGTTCGCACGATAACTCGAGAACGAGTTAAGATATCGACCTGAAATTTGTACTGTAGCTTCTTGGCCCAAAAAGCTCGGACGAGTTCAAATATGAGCACTCTAGCTCAAAAATTGACCCTGCTAAAAATTGATTTATAATTTTTTAAAAAAATAGATTTTAAAAATTACCAAATTTTATGGTGTCCTAAGAGGTATCTCGGCAAGTTGCGACCCTGTGGGCGAAAATTTCGTCCGTTTTGCTCTATCTCTTACTGTTCAGCCGCTACAGCGGTAAATGTGGACGAAGAGTTGTCAAAATGCATGTTGGGTGTCGTTTTCAGGGTAATCTGTCGAGATGCGATCCTTGGGGCAAAAATTTTGTCTGTTTGGCTCTGCGGAGAAGGGTTTTGGGGCTCGGGCCCTTCGCGTAAAAATTGGAAAATTGGTTACATAATGAAAAGAGGCGAGCGGGGGTCCAGGGGGCGGCAGCCCCCTGGCTTAAATGAGTAAATCTTACACCATGCAGGCTCGTAATTAAAAAAAAAGCGTTGGTGCAGGGGGCGGCAGCCCCCTGGCTTAAACGAGTAAATCTTAAATCATGCAGGCTCGCCAGCGCCGCAGGCCTAGGTAGATGTGCGCAGGCCCGTCGCAGCGTAACAGTGTTTCGCGATCTATCGCGAAGCCTGTTACGAGAGACGGTGTCTGGCGTACATCTACCTAGTATTTTGTGGGGGGTCAAAGCGAGGCGATTGTAGGGCATTCCTTGGGCTTTCGATTGAGCTATCGGCCGTTTTAATCCGACATCCCGTTTAGAAACGGCAAGCGTAATTGTTTCGCACATCTGCGCAAATCCGAGCGACCCGGCCGGCGAGAGCGGCGCGCATGGCCCACCGCGTCGTCGGCTGTTACAATTACGCTTGCTGTTTCTAAACGTGATGTCGGATTAAAACGGCCGATAGCTCAATCGAAAGCCCAAAGCATGCCCTACAATCGCCTCGCATTGATCGCCCACAAAAAATCAACGGCAAAGGCTCCAGAAGCGAAAAACCGCGACTGCGGCGTAAAACCCGTCTCCGACGAGTTACAATCATTTGCCCTAAATCCGGACGATTTTTGAAGGAAAAAGCCCGCGAACGTCGTAATATCGATAGTACAAAAAATCGGTGGGGGTTCTAGAATCTTTATGTTTAGACACACCTACCCCTGAAGAAAACAAATTTTTATCACTGACGATGTGGTCGTGAGATCAGCTGGAGAAGTGTCCGAATTTAGGAACCAAAGTGCCCTAAATCCGGACAAAGTACCCTAAATTCGGACGCTTTTCAAAGCCAGGGTGCGGTAACATCGAGTCGTTGGATCGGGACCAAACTCGGTATGATCATAGATTGAATCACCCCCTTCCTAATGGCGTTTTGTTCAAATCGATCAGATAAGCGGTTTGCGAGTAAATTGGCTCCGAATTAGGAAGAAGACGACAAGACAGATAGATGGGCCAGGCGCCCTAAATTCGGACGGTTTTATAAGGTGAAGCATGTAAACGTCGTAATTTTGAAAGTGCCCCGCCCCGCCATTTCCTATTGACCTACCGAGTTGCTACTGGGCCAGACCTAGCTGGCGATCACTCCAGCAACAACACCACCTGCGTAGGTTCACACTGACGCCGCTAGACTGAGCTGGATAGTGCGCTTATGATCGAGCAGCTAAGAGAAAAAGCCTGTCCGGATTTAGGGCACTTAGGGAAATCGTCTCCCAAACTAAGACCAGGTGACGTAACTCTTATTTTTCGGTATCATCATGTAGGTAAAGAGTTTTAGTTTCACATATGCGACGATGAAGGTTTCACTCGCATCCGAAGTTGGGCGCCCCCAGTCCTGAAACTACGGTTCAAAAAAATGTCCTATTTCGTCGCGTCCAAAATTTAAAGTTTGAAAAGTTCTGAGGAGTGTAATATTTATGACATCAAATTTGTTTTTAAATAACTAAATTCTAGAAGTCCTAACGCTTCCATAGAGCCCACGGAAGTTAAATTCTGACCACCTATAGCCATTTCCGGGGCAATAATAGTGGAAAACAACAAAGTGTCCGGATTTAGGGCGCCAGTCCGAATTTAGGACACATGACTGTACTTAGACCGATGCCACTCTCAAACGAGAAGTCCGATCGAGACGTGTGACAGCTCGTTCGATAGCTGATGCCATGCCCTACAATCGGCCCGCCGACCCCCCCCCCCCCCTCACCTAAAATCAAAGGGAACGGCGCTAGGAGCGATAAACCCCCCGCACGCCATAGCGCGCTGTGGCGCGGCCGGCCTCTCATCCTGGGCAGTAGGCAACGCTGCGCTGGCGCTTGGGGACAGATTTGGTGAGCGGCTGACAGCGGAGTGCCGCCACCGTCCTCTATCCACCTTGGGCCACTCCATGGGGCGCTTGGTGGGGGCACGAGAAGGGCCCGGGCACCCTGGCCAGGCTGGTGATGCGGGCGCGCCAGGATCGCGCCAGGATTGTTCCGTGACAGCGTGGTTATGGCACGAGCGGACCCCGGGAGGGGCCCGATAAAGGCGAAGCCGGGCCCCTTCGTTGTGGGTTGTAAGCAAAGGGGTACCCCTTTTCGTAGGGGAGTAAAAGAATTCATTATGATTTTCGCTCGTTCCTTAACGTAGCCGTCACGGACCGATCCTGGCACGCCCGCCTCGCCGGCCACGCCGGGGTGCCTGTGTTGTTTTTATGCCCCCACAAAGCACCCCATGGAGTGGCCCAACCCTATCTCTCTCTCTCTTCCTCTACCTTTTCCACTTTCTATCTCTCTCTGTTGCTGCTTCTCCCTCTTTCGCTCTGTTATCCTCTCTCGCTCTGTCTCTCCCCTTTCTCACTCCTTTTGTCTCTCTCTGTCTCTCTGTGTTTGTCTCTCTTTTTACCGCGTCGACCTGACCCAATTATCCCCTTACCTACATTACGTACATTGAGCTGCTCGAGTTGGATTAAAAGGGGCAGTTCTTCCTGTTGGACTCACAAGACCACAGCTACTGGACGAGTTCACACCAGCTCAGCACACCGGTCACCTCAGTCCAGCCCAGGTCCACTCCACCCTGAACGAGCTCAGACCGAGTCAACATCGTCGGTGCCCTGCCTGTCTTAACCAACGGTGAAACTCCGTTCAGACTTCAAATCGATCTGCTACTACGCTTCTAAGGTGAGTGATAGTGATTCATACCCAAATACTGAAAAGTGGAAGGTCTTGAAGTCGGCTTACATTTCTCCCGATCGCCATTACGGGGTGTAAGGCCCGACGCGGCGGTGTGCTGCGTGTACCCATACTGTTGAGAAACAAAGTTAGGTGGAAAGCTGGGCCGGCCTAGCCTGTAGCGGCCCAGCCAATCGCGTCTCGCTGCGGTGTTCACCAATGCGCGTGTGAACCACTAGCCCGAACACATGTTATGTGTCGATCTGGTCACAGCGTTAACAAAACTAGTCGAATTTGGTTGTATTGATCTTGAACGAGGTGCCGGATTTGTGTGTAACGCAAGTTGTCGTTTCTGGTCTTTGCAGGTATGGCGGCTGCTGGTATCCCACAGCCTGCGAGTGGTCACACCGAGGATACAGAGAGTCAAGACGAGTGGCTTCTCCGTCCTGCGCCTCTCAACCCGGAGTCTCTTTTTCATCAAGCCGTTGATCGATTTCTTACTGGAATCGAGCGAGGATATTGTTACGAGGAACGTGCAGCGGACAGAAACTCACCATGGCCTCTAGAGGCGGACTTAGAAATCCCTTGGGCCTCCCTGTTCTACTTCCACAACTATCCAGGCTACGAAGGAATGGCAGACCATTTGCTTCAGCGCCTGCCGTATAATAGAGAGCCTTACAGGAGTCTCCACTTCGGGTGGTGTCCATCTGATCAACGGTTGTCGGTCCACTGGGCTTGGTTAAAGGGGGATTATTTCCCCTTTAAGCCAAGGTCAATGTGGATCGATATAGGTCGGGGAGAAGTACCCAGGGCAACGCAACAAATAGACTATTTCTATAGGTATAAGGACACACCCCCGGAAAGGTTAGACATATGGCTGGAGGATGCGGATGTCTGGCCGTAACTCCGGTATTTCAAGTTAGTGTACTACGAAGACTTGGGGGAGGACCCTCACCACTTAGACGACGATAAAGCTCACCTCGTGTATTTCAAAAGGAGGTGAATTTCATGTATTTAATTTTTTATTGAATGACTTCACAGTCAAAATAAATATTGTGTTTTTTTTTGGTGATTTTCTTGTCCTTTATTTGACATCCTTACATTTGTTGTTTGCGTATCGTTCACATATAGACTAAAAGGAAAATAATGCATACTTTAAAATGGTTCCTGTCCCTGAAGTCAAAGAACTAATCCTATCAAAAGCTGAATAGAACATACCCAGACTGAGAAGTTATTTAGCGAAATAAATGAGGCAGCAGAACAGCTTCTGGGTTTCGCAAGAAGAAATTAAATACAATATCAGTTTCTTTCCAACTTTTTGGCTGAGCGATAGCGAAGCCTATTACGCCACTGGAGTGCTAAAAAAGTTCAATGTCCGTGTGTCTGTCTGTCTGTCTGTCTGTCTGTCTGTCTGTGTGTCTGTTCGCACGATAACTCGAGAACGAGTTAAGATATCGACTTGAATTTTTTACTGTAGCTTCTTGGACTAAAAAGCTCGGACGAGTTCAAATATGAACACTCTAGCTCAAAAATTGACCCTGCTAAAAATTGATTTCTATTTTTTAAAAAAATTAGATTTTAAAACTTATAAAATTTTATGGTGTCCTAAGGGATATCTCAGCGAGTTGCGACCCTTAGGCCGAAAATTTTGTCCGTTTTGCTCTATCTCTTACTGTTTAGCCGCTACAGCGGTAAATGTGGACGAAAAGTCGTCAAAATGCATGTTGGGTGTCATTTTCAGGGTAGTCTGTCGAGATGCGATCCTTGGGGCAAAATTTTTGTCTGTTTGGCTCTGCGGAGAAGGTTTTTGGGGCTCGGGCCCTTCGCGTAAAAATTGGAAAATTGGTAACATAATGAAAAGAGGCGAGCGGGGGTCCAGGGGGCGGCAGCCCCCTGGCTAAAACAAGTAAATCTTAAATCATGCAGGCTCGCCAGCGCCGCAGGCCTAGGTAGATGTACGCAGGCCCGTCGCAGCGTAACAGTGTTTCGCGATCTATCGCGAAGCCTGTTACGAGAGACGGTGTCTGGCGTACATCTACCTAGTTTATACTGAAATATTTATTTTAAGACAGACAACTCAAAAAGTTTTAAACACTTCGTAATTCACAAACGGGAAAATTTCAGGGAAAAATATGGAAAATTACAGGAAATCAGAAAGATAAGGTCAATGAAGGGAAAATATATCGAAAAATTTTGGTAAAATTCATTTTGAAAATTTACATAACTTTACAAATTCACGAAAATTATTATAATGTGCACATCAAAATTCAAAGATTTTTTATTGGCTGAGCGATAGCGAAGCCTATTACGCCACTGGAGTGCTAAAAAAGTTCAATGTCCGTCTGTCTGTCTGTCTGTCTGTGTGTCTGTGTGTCTGTTCGCACGATATCTCGAGAACGAGTTAAGATATCGACCTGAAATTTTTACTGTAGCTTCTTGGCCTAAAAAGCGCGGACGAGTTCAAATATGAACACTCTAGCTCAAAAATTGACCTTGCTAAAAATTGATTTATATTTTTTTAAAAATTAGATTTGAAAACTTACAAAATTTTATGGTGCCCTAAGGGGTATAAAAGCGGGAGTCCAGGGGGCGGCAGCCCCCTGGCTTAAATGAGTATATCTTAAATCATTCAGGCTCGCCAGCGCAGCAGGCCTAGGTAGATGTACGCAGGCCCGTCGCTGCGCACCAGTGTTTCGCGAGCTTTCGCGAAGCCTGTTACGAGAGACGGTGTCTGGCGTACATCTACCTAGTTATTTTTACTTTATCTGCAACAGAATTTTATAAAAAAACGCAAGTTTAACCTGAATTTCAACTGTTCCCTACGGACTGTTCACTTGCAGTAATGGTTTATTCATATTGCTAATACCAATATGTTGGTTCAGGAAGCATACTTGCAGATTTTAGATTCCAGGGAAAAGTGAAAAGCTGCTGAATGAGTAATCATTCGCATTCAGGTGATGAACTTCAACACAAATGCTGGATGCGTGTGTTGTTATCTCGTATTTGCTTGCACTGCAAGTGGATACTATACTGCGACACAAGTAGGAAATAGCTCGGTGTTGCGGCGGTAGCAGCTGACTACCTGCTGCCGAGGGTCCATGCGATGGGATGGGCCGGACCCAGCCCGGACCCGAGGAGTCAATGGCGTTGAGGCGGTAGCTGAGGAGGCAGTAGTTAAGACAACTCCCTATCCCTGAGCTATTTCCTAGTTGTGTCGCAGTATAGTTGTTTATTTTGATTTGTTTCATTGTCTTCTTTCCCTTTTTTTGTGTACTGAAATGGCAACCCAGTATTTTCCGAGCAGGCGGTGAGAATGGCGTCTGCTCACTGTTTCCTTTTCCTAGTTTGAATTTGAATGTAATATAAGCATAAATGCGTTAACACTTCTTGATTATAATAAATAGACTCACCTATTCTCTTCATTTTTCTGGAGTTGGTGTGCCGTTGTCCTTGTCGTGTTTATGTTTGTCTAATCAAATCGTATTTACTTTCCAGATAAAATAACCATCGTGATTAATAATCCAAAATGCAGTTGGTTCATATCGAAGGGCACATTTTTCGGTGCCCCGAAATGAAATGTCAATCGCCCATTGCGTCAGCCTTGACGGGAAAATGGAAGCGGGAGCAGGATTGGCGAGAAAGCTGCATCGTAATTTCAACCTTCGTTATGATTTCTTGTTCGCTTCTAGAAGTAACGGGGGGCTAGTTGCTCGAAAACGGGGAGACAGATTCATTGTGAATTTGATTACTAAGGAAAGGTTCTTTTACTTACCAACAATCACAGATTTTAAGGAGTCTCTTCAAAACTTGCGAAAATTTCTGATATTTCATAATATTGCGAGCTTGGCTAGTCGAGAGCTTGGGTGTGGTTTAGACCAAATGGACTGTGATTTGGTTGTTCAGACTATTAGAAAAAATTTCAAATATGACCCAGTGACGTTCTTTATGCATCACTTGCACCAATGAGCCTTGCAGTTTGGAATACAGACTGTACACCAAAATACATTGTTTTATCTTTCCAGGTTGCTCATGTTGGAGTATACATGCATTACATTTTGTCAATTTTTGTATTACGTAATTCGTAAGTTCTATTTTGTATTTTATATTCATCTCACCCGTTCGAGTGCCCTAAATTAATGATGGGTAGGGTAGGAATGTTGTGGCTTAAAGCCATGACATCTTTGTGTGTCCAGCCCAATTATGTGCAGGTGCACAGGCTGAAGGAAATATTGATTACGGAAACTAAAGGTGCTCAAATTAAACTAGCAAACAGTCATTTGGCTATGGGAACTATGCATGTGCAGTTTCGGATCAATATTTCAGCAATGGGTTTTAATGTAAATGTTAATGACACCTGTACCGATGCTCTGAAAGGAAATCTGTTGAATGTTTGTAAAAGTTTACATGCCATAGATGTAATTTCCTACAATGTTTTGTTAGAACTCCAAACTACATTTAAGAAAACCGAAAACACGAAAAAAAATACTAGTCCGTAAGACACGAGCACTTCTACCTTTTGTCGGTAAATTTGTGGGATGGGTAGATAATCTTTTAACAGCTTTGTGTTACTGAGACCGGCCTCAGATATGCCGATGAGAAAGCCCACGTTCGTTAGAGAGGAATATGGTGTCAAGAGATTCACACTAACCTCTGAGCACTTTATGAATCCGTGCCAGCTTTTTGATATTATGTCAGAAGACGTCGAGATATGTGCCGCGGGGGCATTTGTTGTAAGTATCAATTTTAATGTGCGTGGGACAGCAGTCAAAGTTGTCAGATCACTCTCCCCTCAATTTTGAATTTTCCACAGGGTGAGTTGAACAACTTGCAACGGAAGACGATTTGAATGCTATTATTTCTTCTGTGAACCAAATGGGTAGAGGCGTCAAGGAACTAGAAAAGTCAGAGAGGGAAATAAACAATGCAACCAAAGAAAATGAAGTGCAACTGAAAATGGTCAAAAGGGCGGTGGGGGAACAATTCCAATATTTCTCGCAAATGTACAGTATGTTGGTGAAAAAATCTTTACGACAACTGCGAATCATCTACCTTGCCAAGAATTGCTGTTGACCCTAAAGACATAAAAATTGCACTTACCGCTCAAATTAGCGTTCTTGCGGAAAATAACATGAAACTTGTCTTTGGAATCGAGAATGTAGAGAAGTACTACGAAATGAAGTCAGTTCAATGTGAACTTCTGAATGATCAATCGCTTTTAATTTCACTTGCAGTTGTTGAGATTGTAAAAGTTGGTATGACTAATCTCTGCCGACCATTTCCTGCATTAATTTTGTTCATGTTTCGATGACTGTTTCCGGCAGTATTAATAAACCTCCGAGCTGGAATGTGCGTGTTGTCCATCTTTATCCATTTTGTCCCAAGTAATCTGAATGAAACTTAGTCAGTATTCCCGTAATTTCAATAGGTTCTGGGCCTGGACCTGGTAGTTTGTAAAAATTTAGACATTTCATGAGAAAAATGAGTGGACTGTAAGAAGTTTAACCGGTGGTTGTGTGATACTCGTGCTGATCAAGATTCAAGATGGCTTCTAAGGACGTCGAAGATGCTACATATTTTGGAATCCCGAAACTGAAAGGTGAGATGACTACAAAGTTTGGGCTTTTTCCATGAGTAATTATCTGCGGCGTTCTGGTGTCTGGAAAGCAGTCGAAGGAACTGATACTGGTGAAGGCAAGGAACGACGAGAAGAAAATGCCGTTGCTGAACTCAACCTCATGGTGGACAGCCAAAATTATCAGTATGCCGCCAATGCGAAGACTAGCAAAGAAGTTTGGGATTTGTTGAAAGCCAAGGTTGAAGCAAAAGGCCATTGGCGTTATATCTATGTTATACGTTCAATGTGCCAAGCATGGAAAGTTAAATTGCACAATAACCTGTTTGGGTCAAGAACTGAAAACTGAAAACAAGGACAAATATCTCATTGCCATGATTTTTCAAGGCCTGCCTACTGAATAGGCTATTTCAGAGCCGGGCGGGAAGAAGTAAACTGGAAGAATAAAAAGCGCTCTGCGCATGCCCGGCGGCGTGGTGGGGGGCGCGCGGGGCCGGAGTGGGGACCTCGGGCGCCCCCCACCACGCCGCCCGGGCATGCGCAGAGCGCTTTTTGTTCTTCCAGTTTACTTCTTCCCGTCCGGCTCTGAAATAGCCTATTTGACAGTATAGTCCTGACGCTGTGTGCTGGAAGTGGTGAAATGTCACTAGAAGTTGTAATTCAGAAACTTCTTGATGATAGTGACAGACGTGGCCGAGCTGAAGAAAAAGAAGCTGACCAAAAAGCCTTGTACGTTTCGAAGAAGAAGTCCAACAACAAACCTGGTTCATCGTACAAGAAGCCTGACTCCGATTCTCACAAGTATCAACCTCGCTGTTGGCGGTGTAAGGAATTGGGACATAGTCTGAAGCCATGTCCGAAACCGAGGGACTTTTAACCAGGAACCCAGAACAACGACAAGAAGAAAGAATATGAGAAAGGCAAGAAAGGAGGCGGTAAAAACACTTTCCTTTGTGCATTGTCTGCTCCCCTGCACCCCGACGACGAGATGGCCCTCCACGCCGTGCTGCTCATCACTCTGCTGACCGTGCTACCGACCCAGTGCGACCACGCCGTCGGCCCGCTCCGAGTCAACGCCTACGATTGCGGTAACTTATCATCCATGCGCCATGGCACCGTGTTCACTGAGGCCACGAGTGTGAAGGTGGCTGTGAGGCAGTCGAGAGGGGCTCAACTCCTGAAATCATGTGTACACAATCGCCGATATCTTCGAAATCATTGTCAAAAAATGTGGATCTATTCCCGAAAGAAATTGATTTGAGTGCGTATTTTGGGCTCATAAAGCTCAAAATACGCTTGTATTTACGTTACGAATTATTTCTTTCAATTAAAAGAGGTGTAATCATGTGAAATCATCTGAAATCTTGAAATCATGTGTACAAATTTTGGGTGAGTTGAGGCCCCCTCGGAGGCAGTGCAGGATTCAGATCCTGCAGTCGATTTTCGACTTCGTCTGGACCCCTCGCAGCGAGCGGTGCGGCGAGCGGTGCGGCGACCGGATCCACCGCACCATCATGACGGGCGATGTTGCCGTGATGACGCGGCCAGCGCGTCATGGCAACGCCAGCTTCGTCGTGGCGGACACGGAGGAGAACGTGTTCGCCCTCCGCTTGCTCGAGGAGAGCCCAGTCTGCGGGCTCTCGGTGTTCGGATCACCCCTCATCTACGTGTACTTCCACGCCAAGGGGCAGGCGCCCCCATTCGAGGCCGTGACGGCGGTCGAGATGGACCTCAGCTCCTAAACCAACGCTGAGGCGGACCTGGCGCGCCCCGACTCCGGCCGCAGCGCCCCGGCCGCCCGCCACACCCCGGCGCCGAATGAGTGGCCTACACACCCGGCGCCCCCTCGACGCCCGACGTGACACCCCGCGCCCGGCCCGGGGGACCCAGTACTGCCCGGAAAGCCTGCACCCGCAGCCACCGCTACTGTATTATATTTTCGTACTTTATCTTACTTCTATATATCATCGTATATTACTGTTAAATTGTATTAATTCCTGTACAGTTTATTTTACCTGCTAGGGGCCGGTGGCATCAGGTCACCGAAACCCCCGACCAGGAGCCAGGAGCCCTACGGGGCTGTCCCTACCCGTGAGGAGGCCGGAGGTGTTTGGCCCTCGGAACCCCCGACCGGGACTAATCCGCCCCAAGGGGCTGTACACTTTCAAACAGCAGTCACTAATCATGACTGCTGCCTAATTTAAAAAAACTATTCCTATACACTATACACCTATACAATACGTAAAAAATGAAAAACTCAATCGTCGAACTACTGTAAGGCACACGGGCAGCAGTTCAAAAAGAAATGTAAATGGAATAAATAAATGACTTTTCTAATAATAATAATAATAATAATAATAATAATAATAATAATAATAATAATAATAATAATAATAATAATAAAACGTTAACGCCAACGCTAACGTGAGAGCAGATGACTCATACTTATTGCTTTGAAATTCAAAACTCTGTTTTCAGCCTTAACTTTTCAATGATCAAACACTGGACAACTTTTACTTCGACAACTTTAACTGACGACGTTTCAATGTTTACTTTTAACTTTACGACAGTCAAGCGCTGCTGTTTCTGATGCATCACATGCTAAATAAACTTTTACTGTTAAAGCTTTGACAAAGACTATTGAGTGCGATAGAGACAGACGATACCAGAGGGCTGTATTGATGTGGCGTGCGACGTGGTGGTACGTTCGGCGAACGCAGCCCGAGGCTGACGCTTACAACTTCGGCACAACCTTTTTTGCCTCAAATGTTTGAACTATTGAGCTAGCACAGGCTTGGATTAACGCTCGAACTAACAAACGAACTTTTGACGCTTTTGACCGCCAACAGTCAAAATTGTCCTGCGAATTTCATCTTTTTTTTTTTTTAAGGGGCACCGCGAGAGTGCGATAGACGGTCTACCGTCGAGGTCTATATAAAAATAGACCTCGACTTGTGCGTATTTTGCACCTCGGACCAATATTTGAACCAAGCATTGGTTGAGGCGCAGCCGATGAGGCGCATTCCACGAAGCATAGTGGCCCTATTGTGCGGCTCGGGCGAGGCGACGCGCGCGAGGGGGCCCTAGCTTTATGAGTCGTAAACCAGACATTGGAGCATAGGGCTATAGGGCTGCGCATGGTGCGGCTGGAGCCGGCAGCCGAGTACTGTAGCGATCATAATTTTAATCTACGAGTTGCCGATAGCCTGAATATGGACAACGCTAGTCGGGACGGGGCACGGAGCACGAGGCACGGACCACGCCGGACGCTAAAGCCCGCTGTGGCCGCGCTCCTATATATACCTTTAAGAAACAACTTTAACTTTTCAACGCTTATCGCTGGACAACTTTCACTTTGACAACTTTAACGTTTTACTTTTGACGCTGATCACGCTAACTTTACAACGTTTTATGCTAACCACGCCAACTTTTGACGCTGATCACGCAAACTTTACAACGTTTTACGCCAACCACGCTAACTTTACTTCAGTACAAGCTGCTGATACTACGTATCATCTGCTAAAAAGATGGCCAAACGGGGTGGGGGCGGGGCGGGGCGCGGCACGGTAATCGCGGCGCGGATGGTGTAGCGGTAGCTGGCGGCGGGCGGCGTTTTACCAGAGGTTTTATTGCAGATTCTGGTAGAATGACACGTGCTGAACACGCCAAATAAACTCTACCTCGAAATTCGGTCTGGAACACCTTTTTTTTAACACGATGGAGGTAAGTGCAGCGCCGTGGTTTTTCGCTTATATCTCCGGTTGTTTTCATCGTAGATGGTTGCGAGAGGGCTTCAAATGACCGGAAGGGACTACGGAACAAGATGTACAATGGATAGTTCAAAAGCTTTTTAGCCGCTACACTGTTAACGATTTTTTAAAATCTTAAAAAAATTACTCACAGAAACCATATTTTTTCGATATGATCCCGCCGGAAATTCAGAAAAAGTTTCCAGCAAATATTGTAGCCTCATATCTTAGCTCTCGAAAGCTCCCTCACGCTTCTCTAAGCTCTCAATAGTCTCCGAGCTAGGATGCACTGGAGAAGTCCGTGGAACTGCGCATGGAGTACCGCTGGGACGAAAGAGAGAGGGGAGGGGGGTGGGTGGGGAAGGTGTTGTCACCGTCGCTCCCCACCGTCTTCGGTCGTGGAGTAGCGCCGGACGTGGACCGGGTAGTGCCCACAACTTGATGGGAACTCAAGATACGAATGGAAATGTGACTCTCCAATCAATTTGAGGCTTTTGCGTTGGTTGTGCAGAAGGATGGGCACCCTTTTTTTTCTATAATTTTTAAGGTATTGTCAATACATTTAAAAAATGTATTTTGCAAATATTTTTGTTTGATTGCTTTTTGATTTTGACAGATTTTGTGTCATTTGTTTCCACCACTATGGGGGATATGGACGGTATGTTGGCCATTCCCTAAGTGTAGTTAAATGTTTATTTTCAAATTATTATTTGGGATGTTGTAATGGTGCCTTCACAGATTGGGATACGGAGTCAACGTACAGTCTGCCCTGCGGACTGGGATGAGGACGACCCTTGGTTGGCAATTGATGGGGGTCTGGTTAATGGTGAAGAGGAGGATATCAACCGAAAATGTCCAGGCTGCCATAAAATATTTGGAGGCAAAACTGAGAAGGGCAGACGTCAATGGGTTTTGGTGCACTTAAGACTGCACAACATTGCTGGTAAATGAGGCACAGAATTTTACTCAAGGGAAATGTATAATTACTTTTCTAACAACACATCTCATTTGTTTGACAGACCGCCGGAAGAAATTGCTGACAGAGGATGAACTGAAGGCTGAGTTTCCCAAGTTAATGCACAATGTCCTGACAGAGTTCAGCACAATAGAAAAAGATCACTGGAAGCAAACTAAGGACATTGCATCCCTTATGCTGGAAAGGGACACTTCACAGTTGAGCTCTTTCCTGGCCCACCATCTAGTACCCATCATTGCACAGAGCACTACAGGTTTCCTGAGAGATGAACAACAAGCCTCCACTACAGGTGTGCAATACACTTGTGTCATCGGAGGGTTTCAGAAGAGAAACCATTAGCCTGCTACAGGATTGCCTTGGGGAGAGCCTTCCTTTCTCAAGATTTTTGTCTAGCCTCACAATGCGTCTGAAGGACAGCTTGATTCTTCTCCGAATTTCAAAACTTAAAGAACGTCTTCTCACACCTGTCAAACATCACCATGACAGAGAGCGGAAAGAAGTTGTATTCTACATCGTTGGATACATTTTGAAGAAGATCAAAGACAAGTGTTGCGGAAAAAGCTTCACTTAGTATCTTATGCGAGTTGACGACCACTCCCCTTTAATGTGTAGGCTTCACATGATTCCCAGAATGATTGATTCCCAATTATTCCCATCCATATCTTTTCATTTTTACCTGGTTCTAGGGACAAAAAAAAGCTAATTTCAGCTGATTTTAACTGATTCCAGGTGCTGGATTACTACGTTGTTGTGGTTTTCACTGATTTCCCTTCGTTTTTAAGATGAAGATTCCCAGGCTTGTGTTTCCATGATTCCCAAATATTTCGCCCCCTCAGTCTTTGGAACGTTTCTGCCTTTTAACATCGCTTAAAAAAATTCACAATAAACATTTTCAAAATATTCACTACATGTTGATAATGTACCTGCAATTTTCGAACATCGTGCCCGTGCCTGAATTGCGTTCAGACATAAACCAGACGTCATCAGATACGTTTCCTTAAATCCTCGTCCCTACAATATGAAATAAAGCATTTTTTAACTAAAATTGGAAAAAAATACTTATTATACTCTTACTTCCGGTCTGATTGTGACCAGAAGTGACACCCCACTCGACAGAATGATGCTCACTGACATCCTTAGATACACAACTATTGTTTAAGGCAGGGGGATGCACTCCTAATTCAGTCCAGCGCTATACGTTACGTTTTTTTGTTCCTGTTTTAAAAACCAATCCAAATTTCACGCTTACTACCGGTCTGCGGAAGGCCGGAAGTGGCATATCGCACGTCAACATGGTGTCTTTTGACATTCAGAGATAATAAGAAAATGATTTAGCCCAGGGATGCGGACACAATACGGTCCATCGCAAAACTTTACATTTCGGTGGAAATAATTCAAATTTCGCGCGTTGTCCGGCCTGGCGTCGACTGGAAGCGGTCGTAAGTGGTCAGGTGTCAGGGTGTCATTCGCCAGTGTCCTGCAACACTAACTCGTCGTTTTAGGACCTGTCTCACGATAAGTATGGGCCACGATCTCCTGGCAAGCGTATTTTTCGGTATTTCAACTTTAAAAATTTGAATTTCCCGCCCAGCCGCTTCTATGCGTCCAAACTTCCGGCACTGCATCTGAAAATGTTCGTATTGGTCTATAGTACCACTGTGTCAAACGGCTTGCTTTCTTCACAAAATGCAGGATACTTTTGGCTACCGCTTGTACTAATAATCAAGACAGGGATACACTGTAAATCGAGGAGTCAGAAATCTCGCTCTCAGGGGAGCGAGATTGGTGACCCAAATTTTGTCACTCCTGGGGAGTCATATTATTAAATATCACTCCTTTTGAGTTGCTTCTATGACTCAAAACGAGCGATATCTAGTGATCTCGCTCGATTTGAGTGAGGCTTATCACTCCAAATGAGCGATATAGAATTTCCTCACTCCTTCAGGGCAACGTTATATGCCTCGCTCAATTTCAGTCAGAAACATGACTCTCAGATTTACAGTGTAAAAATACAACTATGGTTGCAACAGACTCTTCTGAGGAAGAAAAAACAAGACTTCAAAATGCAAGAGAAAATAAAGAAGAGTTGGAAGAGACAAATGCAGAAGAAATACTAACGGTCACACAGATAGGGGGAAAATGCAGCAGACTCTTTTCAATCATGACGGAAATTAATGGGGTGCTCCGCACGGTCACTACCGACAATGCATCCACATGCTCCGTGGTTTCGGAAGAGGTGGTGGACCCGAAAATTATCAGAAGGTGCAAGGTACGGGAGTGGCTCGCAAGCGCTACAGATCACAAGCGCTACGGCTCACAAGCGCTACAGATCACAAGCGCTACAGCTCGCTAGCGCTACGGGTCACAAGCGCTACAGCTCACAAACGCTACAGCTCGCTAGCGCTACGGCTCGCTAGCGCTACGGGTCACAAGCGCTACAGCGAGAATCCGACCGTTAGGCGGAGTCGACTATTGACTGTTTTTTGGGCGAGAACGATCCATTGATCTCAGTGCGTATGAGAAAATAAATTGCTCCGTTAGAGTCTCCTCTCTGTCCAAGGCCGGGGGTAGTTCCTGTCCTGTACCTTTTGTTGTTATATCAGCTGTTATAGTCAATAGCCGCCTCTATTTACTGTCTTAACTCAAAGAACAAATCATCATATTGATTTCTAGGTTTCAGTAGAAATCGGAGTACTTATTCAAGGTGAGTTGTCGAGTTTCGCTCGATTCGTCGTTGCTAGTGATCTCAGCATCATTATGCAGCGATGAAAATAAACATTGCGAGGGTTTGTAAGAAACAACAAACTGGATTTCACGCAGTTTCACCGCAGACGCGCCGGCCTCGGCCTCGGAGGGAGAGAGAGAGAGGAGAGAGACTCAAACGGAGGAATTTTTTTCTCATACGCACTGAGATTAATAGGTCGTTCTCGCCCGAGACCCCGTCAATAGTCGGCTCCGCCTAACGGTCGGATTCTCGCTGTAGCGCTTGTGACCCGTAGCGCTAGCGAGCCGTAGCGCTAGCGAGCTGTAGCGTTTGTGAGCTGTAGCGCTTGTGACCCGTAGCGCTAGCGAACCGTAGCGCTAGCGAGCTGTAGCGCTTGTGATCTGTAGCGCTTGTGACCCGTAGCGCTAGCGAGCTGTAGCGCTTGTGACCCATAGCGCTTGTGATCTGTAGCGCTTGTGACCTACGTCCGGTAAAACAGCTAGCAGCGGATGATGGTTACTTGCAAATAGTGGGCACCTGTGTCCTCACTCTGGCTGGCCAAGGACCAAATTGGACTCACACTTTCTTCGTTCATTCACAGAAGAATCCTGCTCTAACAGTTTTGTTAGGCAATGACTTCCATGACATTTACAAGACTAGAATCGGTTTGAAGAAAATGCATTTTCTATCCCTTCGGGAAACACTAGAGAGTGATTCTCACGTTTCGGGGTAGTTTTGATGCCCCCGTTTGCCCGAAAACAAAAGCGATTTGAACCGGGATTTTTTTGGCTTTCCTGGTTATAAGCACCTAGTAGAGGCCTTTCACGGACTGGCTAAGCTAGACCCTTAGTTTTTGCGAGGCAATGGGAATTTTAAGATTTTTAGCGATCACGGAAGTTACACCATGTATTTTACTGATCACGGAAAATTACAAAGTAGTTGATCTTTAATGGGACTTCCCTTCCTCTCCGTACAAGGGGCGTTTTGTTCATGGTGGCATGGGATTGCCTCTAGAAACGCTGAAGTGACCATGAACAAGCCCCTGTGTAGCGCCTGTGAAGCAGGGGTCCGTAACGTAACGACTTTTTACGTTACTTCAGTTCGGTACTGCGCGTTACGTTTCAGTAACGTACCGCTGTACCACAAATAGGGCTGTATACCGTTACCGGCATTGTAACGAGTTTCAAAGTTATCGGGAACGTAACGCGCTGAAGTAACGGTACACCTGATTGTAACCTCGCATTGTACATGGCGTCAGATGGTCGTTACATGGTAACGTTACCATACCGCCGCATATTTTGATACCGGTACATTTCCTCGGTACGGACAGCTATTCTGGAAAGTAACGTTACAACTACTTTGATGCAAGCCGGCAGCTACCGATGTTGTATCGTTATTGTCGAAGATTAATTTTGGAACCGTTCCAGAAGAGCTATACCAACGTAACGTTACAGTAACGTTACTTGTACCGGCCACGCCACGGCAGCGTTCAGGTCTGACATATACGATAACGTTTACCTACCAAAACAGCGTTAAAGACAATTTCAAATTTCCTGACTTTATTGCTTCATCAATGTGCTATGCGTTCTGCGTCAGTGGAGACTGCTATGAAATATCTGAACGAACCCACACCCGCAAAGCCGCAAGGCCCCATCCCTCCACCTCTCTCCCGCTATTCGCCTCTGTGGCGCAGTGGTCTCCGTGCCTGGCAGCTGGATGGTAAGTGCAGGTTCGACTCCGGTCGACGACCAATCAGTTTCTTCTTGCGCGCCGTATTCTGACACTGCACGAAGTTAACATAAAGCAGGGAGATGGACAGTAGATGAATAAAAGGCTACAGGAAAGGGAGACCACTATTTTCTCTCTCTCTCTCTCTCTCTCTCTCTCTTTATGAGGGCTGATTGCAGTAACTAATCATTCGGCATGTACGAATGATGTCGGGTCATGTTCGGAAACACTCGGAGAGAGTTCGAATGCAATTGAACAGCGTCCAGAAACGCTAGTACAAACGGGCACCTTCAGAAAGTGGCCACTTGGCTGGAGTATGAGTTTATCTAACATCGTTTAATGAGAAAAAAAATCTACAGTTTAACATATCTTCCCGGATGGAAGGATCTACAGTTCACCTTCAGATCAAACTACAGTTTCTTATCGTACACTAACAAACTATAAATATACTACAGTTTGACTGTAGTTTTACACCAGTGCAGGGTCTTTTGTCGAAATTCGGGTAGTTTATCTGTCGTCAAACTGCAGTTGACTGTTGTAAAACTATATTTGAACTACAGTTTTCAAGTGTGGTTGCATTTACTGATCCTTCCATCCGGGTTCCATTGAAAATCTCGTATAAAATAGAATTTCTAGAATTCATAGTCAAGATCAATGACATTTTCGTGATAGAAAATTCTATGAATTTCATTGAGCCATGTTCTGGGTGCACTGCCAACGAGTCTCAGAACCGTGCCGATTTATAACTGATCCCGAAACTCTATATCGCTGGTTTCACAGAGTTACTTGGTAGACGTACCGGTATCTAGAAACTTGTTCATAGGAGACGTTACTCTCCGAACCTTATTCTATAACGCGATATCTCTTGGTACCGGTACTATAAGCTTTTACATAGGTACCATTACCTACAATAACGTTACGCGTGACTTGTTACTGCCTTGTACCGTTATTCCGAGCTGTGCAGGTGGGTAACGGTACAGAGTAGTAACACATTTGTAATATAGTAATCATAACAGAACGGTGACGTGTAATAGTATATTGCGGTACTCGTGAAATTTGTAACGTAACGTAACGATGCTGCGTTTTGGACCCCTAGGGTATATTAAATACTAAAAATGGGTACTTTGATCACGGAAATTACATTGTCACGGAAGTTACAAAACGTGAAAATCGCTCCAAACAGCTGATTCGAACTAATTGCGGCGTATCAAATCATTTCGTGGTCGAATGGCATCCCGAACCGGACATTTTCACGAAATTATTTTTTCTGATGTCCAGTTCCAACATGGGGCAAAGGGTGCCACGGAAATTACCAGTAATTGATGATACACACCTTTTTCGCAGTCTTTTCGTTGCCTTGGGGCCGAGTGTATGGTGAGAACTTAGCCATTCCGCGCAATTCCTAACCCAGGTACTCCCCCATGTTAGCCAACATCAACAAAACTGGAAAAAAGTGCGCAGGGGGGAGTCCACAGTGACATTTATACAATTTGAGCATTAAAGTTAAACACATGGAGGAAAATTTCAAATGTAGTGAAAGTACCTCTGAAAATTGGTTCGTGTTTCAATCTCCGAGTGAAATCACCTCTCGACATGACAAAATTTGAAGTATCACCAACAGTTGGCAGCATTTTCGCAATGCAGCGCCACACAGGGCGCGCGAAGTTCGAATAAGTAGCATTTGGACAATCACGGAAGTTACATTTTAGGTATTTCGAGGGCCCATTACTCGATGCCAACGCCGGTGTACATCTCAAAATGTGTGAAAAAAGTGGGGAGTGACACCCCCTTCCACCTGAAAAAGACCCCTTGCCGCTATGTGCACGCGTTTGGCTTCAGAAGACAAAAGAACCCAAACTACCCTGAAACGTGAGAATCACTCTAGAATGTATATTCCACGAGTGGAACAGCCAGCCTCCGGGGGGATATTTACTTTCATAAAAGATCTATCTGAAAATTGGGAAGGTCTTCATAACCTACACAGATCGGTGGTAAGCAACACAAAAGTTTTCGTCAAGCCTGGGAAGGATGCAAAGATTTCATTTAAAGTTTTCCCCCTACCCCTCACCAGACCCAGTCTCTTCACCCCAAGACAAATTGGACAGGGAGGAGTCATAGCATGGGAAGTAGTTTTAGACCCCATAGACACCAAGCTTATTGTCACCAACACTACGGATTCAACTGTCACCATTCCAAAAGGCATGGTGAGAAAGATCCAAAAGGATGGATCTTAGAAGAGCAGCCAATCACCTTTTCAGTAGATGGAGAAAACTGGGATCGTCTTCTTGTTAATCTGGTTGGGCCGGGCGAGCAGCCAAAGGCTCAGCGCAAAAAGTTGACGCCAGCGGACCTCCACTGGGGACCTAGCCTCACCGAAAGCCAGAAACAAATGTTAACTGACATGCTTAATGAGAATTAAGACGTCTTTGATGAAGCAGGTGATCCACTTCGTACGACTCACCTCTTAAAGGTGAGACTCCCATTGAAAGACCCGGATAAAGTAATTTACCAGCACAACTACGGCCTAAGTCCAGTGCAAAATCAAGCTGCGACAAAGGTCATTCAACAGATGGTGAAAGAAGAAATCCTGGAGCCATCCCTTCACTCCAATTATCGTACACGCTAACTGGCAATGTACTTTTTCGTACATGTGAAATGTACGCATATAAACGTGCGGATTTATGTAAAAAATCGTGCAGAATTATGTAGAATATTGTACATGAATCTGTTTATTATTGTGCATTTTTTCGACATGTAATAAATTCTGCAGATCTATGCACAATATTTTACATAATTCTGCACGATTTTTTACATAAATCCGCACGTTTATATGCGTACATTTCACATGTACGAAAAAGTACATTGCCAGTTAGTGTGTATACCATTTATGCTGGTGGAGAAGGGGGTGGACCCTGAAACCAATCAAATGCAATACAGGATGGTATTATCGGCGAGGTGGCAACCACTCCCCATCCTGGTGTACACAGAATTTCTAGTGACATGAGATTTCACCGGATTTTACCTGATTTCACCGGATTGCGTAATATTTCACCGGATTTCTTACAGATTTCTTCTAATTGGTAAGATTTCACAAAAATTCACGAGATTTCATAAAATTATAAAAGATTTCACAAGATTTCATGAGATTTTGAGAGATTTCTATGAGATTTTAAGAGATTTCTCCAAGATTTCAGAAAATTTATGTTGTAATATATTGGCATTGGTTGGGTAATTGAGACACAGAATTAAGGTAAACTCTGATCTCTGTATTCACGATAAGCTCAGAACAACACCCCAGGGTAATTCTCTGTCAGATCACCACAAGGTCCAAAATGATGGTTTTCGGATTGAGTTGGGAGTGGTTAAATCTCATTTGGGACCACCCCAAGGACCCATATGTCAAAGGAAAAGTTTTTAAAAATTTTGGTTTGGGAGTTATAGGAGGTCAAAGTTTGGTGTTCGACCAATCCGTCTCTAGTTATGAGTGATACCCCATATCCTCTATGAAACACAATACAACTCTAGTCATGGTGTTTTACATTCAGTTTTTTATACTGATTCAAGTGATCCATGGTTTGATTGGATGGTGAAAAATTTTTCTTGGCTCTATTTAGTAAAATCCCGTTAAAATGTTCTATATTTTCACCTTTTCAACTCTAGCAGAAATACGTCATATTAGAAAAATTCCAAACCATGCCTTTTTTGAAAGCTAATGATGGGTCGAACATCCACACTAAGTGACAAGTTGGCCCCGGAGAATTTAGTCCCCTCGCCTTAGACTTTTAGGTTTGGAACTACTATGAAAAGACCGTAAAGAGTGACAATCAACTTCACTTGGTCTGTATCTTACTAAAATCAGTGAAGTGACACGTCTCCTAAATATTTAGTATTTTTTTTAACACATAAGTCATAAAATGATATGAATGAAATTAAAAGCATTTTATACAGACCTAAATTAACAGCAATGTCCTCAAACCTACCAAAGCAAGCGTCCAAGCAATATATCATGGTAATTAAAATACCTCCTTGTTACGGCACAGTTGAAGTGAAATTCTCAAAATCGTGCAAAAAATACGGGGATTCCCAAGAAAATACACGCACAGCTGATCCAAATTACTCTCTCAATTACATGATTAAATAGGATTTTTACTAAATTATTGTGAATTATTTCGATTTATTCCAAATTATTGGAAATTAACTTGCAACTGCGCAAAATAATCACAATTATTTCAATTATTTTTAAAAAAAATTCAGAAGCAAATTTTGCTCTGCAATTGAAAGGGTGGCGTGAAAACATGGAAAATTTTTGCGGCAGTAAACCTCCCGAAGGAGGTTGCGGTTCCCGCCAGGCACAGGGCTTTTACCCCCTGTGGCAGCCAACTGCTTCGGTGTTCCATGGGAACCGGCGCTTTGCTGACTGCGATCCTATCGCGCAATTCGACAGATTTGATCCCCGTACCACCATTGGCCTACCCCTAGAGGTACGAGCGGTGTCAAGGGCGTTAGACTTCCTGATCCCAGTTTCAGAGGCCTTACCTCAGAGGGGTACGCGGGATTCGAACCCACAACCCCGAGTGCCGACACGTAGCCAGAACAGGAAGCGACCCAACGCCCAGAGCCACCGAGCCAACTGCGGTGAGACGTGTTTAACTTCTATTTGACCTGCCATCCAGCTGCGGCCAAAGGGAATGTCAAGCGCGAAAAACACTTTCCCGAGTGGGAGTCGAACTTCGGACCACTCGGTTCAGTGTTGCGCGCTCTACCAACTGAGCCAAGACGCCACGATGGCTGTACAGTGCGACGGGTTCGAGCCGTATTTGCCGCGTATCCTGCAGCCTCCAGCCAGGAGGACAGGGCAAATACAACTCGAACCCGTCGCACTGTACAGTCATCGTGGCGTCGTGGCTCAGTTGGTAGAGCGCGCAACACCGAACTGAGTGGTCCGAAGTTCGACTCCCACCCGGGAAAGTGTTTTTCGCGCTTGACATTCCCTTTGGCCGCTGCTGGATGGCAGGTCAAATAGAAGTTGAACACGTCTCACCGCCGTTGGCTCGGTGGCTCTGGGCGTTGGGTCGCTTCCCGTTCTGGCTATGTGTCGGCACTCGGGGTTGTGGGTTCGAATCCCGCGTACCCCTCTGAGGTAAGGCCTCTGAAACTGGGATCAGGAAGTCTAACGCCCTTGACACCGCTCGTACCTCTAGGGGTAGGCCAATGGTGGTACGGGGATCAAATCTGTCGAATTGCGCGATAGGATCGCAGTCAGCAAAGCGCCGGTTCCCATGGAACACCGAAGCAGTTGGCTGCCACAGGGGGTAAAAGCCCTGTGCCTGGCGGGAACCGCAACCTCCTTCGGGAGGTTTACTGCCGCAAAAATTTTCCATGTTTTCACGCCACCCTTTCAATTGCAGAGCAAAATTTGCTTCTGATTTTTTTAAAAAATTAATTGAAATAATTGTGATTATTTTGCGCAGTTGCAAGTTAATTTCCAATAATTTGGAATAAATCGAAATAATTCACAATAATTTAGTAAAAATCCTATTTAATCATGTAATTGAGAGAATAATTTGGATTAGCTGTGCGTGTATTTTCTGAGGTCGTCCCAAAAATACTTGAATCCGTTGGAAATCTCACGAAATCAATGGAAATCATATGAATTCGGTAGACATTTAACTGAAATCAATGGAAATCGTGTGAAATCAATGAAAATCACTTGAAATCATGTGAAATCTCGCGAAATCAGTGAATTCACTTGAAATCTTAGAAATCAGTTGAAATCACCTGAAATCATGTGAAATCTTTGAAATCCGGAAATCAGGTGTACAAAATTTTTCGGAGTTGTGGGCCCCTCGGAGGGAAAGCAAGAAGGAAGAAAATAATTTTTTGCTATGTTTTTTGGGGGGAAAGTGAAATAAACGGGTGGTTTGCGTTCAAACCGGGTGGGAGTTGAGACCCTTTGCCCTACCGTACTCAAACACGATGAGCGCCACTGGCTAATTGTATGATATTTATCGCTTTTCGGATAACAGTGTTTCACCTTTTAGCCGTTTTCCAAAAAGAAATAAGAGATAATCACGGCTCGGGGACATGGAAAATTACCAATGTCAGTGAAATGTGTACACGGGGCAGGGACAATAGTAAATGCATGTTTACAACAGCCTATTGCAGCAGAAAACTAAAGTCACAGCCCTCGCACCTATGTTAGGGCCAAGCTCCGCGCCTGGCGGACGAATGACCCACTCAGCTGGCCAGGGGTGTCATATGTCATATGCGTGCGGCCAGCTGGGTAGGGTACAGGGTTGGTCCGCCAGGGCGCAGCACCAACTGGAGTGTGTTCACCAGAACGTGGCCGGAAGGTGACGTGTGGGGGAGTGTGGAAGGTGACGTGGTTGGAAGGGTGGAACGGATTGTAGAGGAGGTGTGGAGTGTGAAGTGTGAAAGACTGTGATTGTAGGAAGAGATAAGCGTGCCCCAGAGTGAGGATGGACGGTGAGTCGGCCCAATCAAAAGTACGGTGTCACCTTTAGAATTTAGATATTGGCTTAGGGATATAGGACAATAGGGATAGATATAAAAGAAATCAATAGGTTAGGGGGAGACACGTGTTTCGAATTCTCATAATAAATCTAAATAATCAAAAGGGGGAAGGATGCCTTTTATTCTTTGTAGTACCTTTAAGTACCCACTGGATAGCTGTAACCGATGGTAAGCGTGCGACACAAGAGAGTATACCACTACAATTGTAACATGGTGCATTCCCAGAAAAACCGGGTTTTGGACTAGACCCGGGGGGGACCCGGGGGGGACCCGGGGGGGACCCGGGGGGGACCCGGGAGGGACCCGATTAATCACCGGAGTGTCCCGAGACAGACCCGGGAGGGACCCGGGTACCTCCCGTGAAACCACGGGGTGGGCTCACCCGGGTACCTCCCGTGAAACCACGGGGTGGGCTCACCCGGGTACCTCCCGTGAAACCACGGGGTGGGCCCCGGAGGGACCCGGTAAAGTCCGGTAATGTTCCGGGTAGGTGCCGACGTTTTGCCGTAAGCGCGCCGCCGGCGACCGCCGGGGCCGGTCGCAAGGCTCAGCCATCGGCCGATGCCTGAGGCGGTGGCGGCGCCCAGGGTAAAATTCCCATGATGCCCATAGGAACAAATGCCCTATTCCTATGGGCAGAGTACCTTTGCCCATGGGCAGCCCCAAAACCCATGGGCAGTTCCCATAGCCAACCCATGGGAATCACTTGCCCATTGGCAGGGACGATTGCCCATAGCCAACTAGCCTATAGGAACGCCTTGCCCATAGGTAAAATGCCTATGGGCATCCAATGCCCATAGGTAACTTGCCTATGGGAAGTTCTTCGCCCATAGAAAAGATTTCCCATGAAAGTTCAGAATGCTGTCAAATGTGTAGTTTTTGGAATATCGATCTGAAATTTGGTATGTAGTATCTACGGCGAAATTAAGTAGGGCCATTTTAATTTTATTGAAATCGGAGCATTTTTTTTCTGGCATCTTGAAAACGGCTCGAGCTACCTGCAAACGGACAGCAGATTTGGCTTCGCCTCGATTCCGACACCCTGAAACATGCTCCGTTGGTTCCGTAAGGCCTTGGTAATTAAGGCTTTGTCGCTTTCAACATTTGAAAACCCATAGGATACAATACGATAGGAACTAGCCTATGGGCGAGCTTCCAATAGCCACATCTCCCCATAGGCAATCTTCCCATAGAAACATATGCCTATGGGATCACCATGGGTTCCCATGTTCCATAATTTCATGGGTTTGTGTCCCCATGGGTGTGTTATGGGGATGCCCATGACTGCCCATAGGAGAGATCATCCTATAGGAATCACCATGGGAATTTTACCCCGGGCGCCGTCGCTGCGGTTCGCGGCAGCAAAGCGATGCCGACATAGGCGAGGGAGAGTCCCGAGGTAGAGCCGGGACGACCTTCCCCGGGCCTACCCCTGCCTCAACCGTGGCTCCTACCGGCTCAAGAGCAAAATTTTGCCCTGATACCCCATCGGGCTGTCGGCCAGCTCAGGGCCAGCTCGATCGGACGAGGTTCGTACCTTCCACGCGGTTTAGCCTGACTCCCTTCTGTGACCCACCCGAGCCCCCACTGTTTTAGGGCCGCACACTAACTGGCAATGTACTTTTTCGTACATGTGAAATGTACGCATATAAACGTGCGGATTTATGTAAAATATCGTGCAAAATTATGTAAAATATTGTGCATAGATCTGCAGAATTTGTTACATGTCGAAAAAATGCACAAAAATGACTAGATTTATGTACAATATTCTACATCATTCTGCACGATTTTTTGCATAAATCCGCACGTTTATATGCGTACATTTCACATGTACGAAAAAGTACATTGCCAGTTAGCGTGCGAGCTCCTGGGGTTCTTAGTTGGGAATGATCGACACTTCTGTTATTGGCACTTCGTATATTCTACCACTGCTTGGAACAATGGGGGACTCCACACTCTACCGTTGCTCTGGGACGACTGACTCGATCTGCCCTGATCCTCTCCTTATGAGGGCTCATCCCCTCCCCCTGCTGGCCTGCGATTCCCCGCGTGATGCGCCCGAACGGGGATGTGACACCCCCTGATCTGGTTGCATCCGCCGGCCACTGACCGGCCGCGCAGAGCCAGCGTTTGGCGGTTGTCTAGCCGCCGCTCAGTCATATTGCTGGGGAGGTTATTGACTCCTCATTACCCCCTGCAACATCCGAGGAGCAGAAAAGAGACGTCGTCCCGACGTGAAATAAGTAATGAAAAAAAAATTCTAAAAATACTTTTTGACTTTAAGACATATATTGTTACAATATTTGCAAGTCCCTGATTCATTAACTTAATATAAGCATAATGGGTCCGAGTGTGGAGTCTTTTTAATTCTACGTAAAAAGAAGAACAGTTACACCTTAAAAAAAAACACAAGAAGGAGAAAAAAAACAAAAACGACACATCGCATTATTTAATCCTACTCTGGTCTTCTTGTCCGGTGAGTGCGATGCTGTACGACCTTTCCTCCACATGACCCCATCCCGCGCCGCCGCCTTGGTGCCGTCCTCTTGTCGAGTGGGTTTGTTCATGATGGGCCACAACCCGCTCCCGGGCATTACGCACCAGGTGGGTCTGACTGGGTCGGCGCGCCTAACGCCTTCCGAACCGCAGCCACTGGAACAACGCTCGCCTCGCTAGTCGACTAAGAGCGTTGCCAGGTGGACTTCCCTCGACGTGCTAGTTGAGTGACATGTTGACTCGTCACTCTGGTCCATGCTCTCATTTAGTGAACACCGTTCAGGTGTTTTTCTTCTTGTAGTCAGATTTCAATTATTTAATTTTGTATTTCTTCTTGTTCGATTGTCTTCTTTGGATTGCTTTTGGCTTTTCTTCTTGGTTTTTGGATCTTCCCCTACTTTCTGAGCATGGACCACCAGCTTTTGGGGGCCTGGCCTGGCCCGCCTTGAAGAAGACGCCGCCCCGGCGTGTGGAGTTGGAACAATGAACTCGTCGGCGTGGTCGCTCGGCGAGTCTACGTCGACGCATGGTGAGGGTCACGTAGAGGCACGGTCAGTACAGTGCACCATCGGACTCGTTCCCTATTTATCTGTCGGAAACAAAATTGAGTGAACAGTATTATAAACAATCTTAAGAGAGAGGAAAGAGAGAAAACAAAAGCACTTTTTAAAATCTATTCATTAATTGCTTCATAGATCTCAGTATTATTCTGACTATTGTCTGGATTTCTCCCCCGTGGTCTAGCTCTAAAATTTTCAAGTCCTGTGAGTATTACCTCCCTTTGCGTTTCCTCCCTTTTCTTATCATTACATAGATTCAATGCCATCCATGGGAAATTGAAACGTAGGTAACAGTACCCAATGCCCAATACGGCGGCAAAGATAACAATCCATAATGCTATTTCAACCCAACCGCTATTGTACGTGGGTACATTTTTCCAATTAGATAAAGCGTTGCTTTTGAACGGTTCAACTTTAGTCAAGGAGAGTTTTGGAATGGTTAGGTTATGCATTTTCAAGTATTCAAAATTTCTTTCCGTGGCAAATAGTTGATACGGCTCGAACTTGTCCGATGCCCATTCCATATTTATTTCTACCGTTACATTCTTATTTTCATTAATGTTACAAATTTCCAGCGCCGCAATTATTGTTTGTTGGGAGCCAGTTGTTTCCTGTACGGAACACGGGCAGGGAACAACTAACTCATATCTGCCTTGTTCTAGTCGAGGCAAATTGTTTTGTAAATTAGACCCGCATATTACAGCAAGAGGTGATCCCGGATTTAGGACTGAGAATTTATTGACATCAAGCATGTGTGCAGTTGTTGCCAACGTGTCTGCACAATGTAGTTCACATGACTCGGAGATTAATTCTACATCCGCGTTTGTTAACAGTTTATGAATACATTTGGATAGGGCGCCTTGCGAGTTGTGTCGTGGAAGCATGTAGACATCTAATGAGTTGAATTTATATGATTCCCTTATTTCTCTAACGACATGTCCATCAGTTGCTACCCTTATGGTCTTTGGCATTATATTACATGTTTTTCCATCGAGCAAAAATGGGACAGGCTCTATTTCCATTATGTGGAATTGGGTGTTACTTTCAGTTAGAGGTACATCGAGCATTATTTCAAGAGATTCATTGTGTAACAACTTACAAGTGGCTGATTCCATCTTATAATACGGAGACAGAGAACTTAGGTCAAAGACCGGTCGCAGCCCATGTTGGGCCAGTATCGTATCCTGCTTTTTGAGTGCATTTAGTAGGCCTCCCTCTGTCACCATGAACTTAGGCAGCTGTCTGTCTTGACACTTTTCATAAACTGTTTTCAATGCTAATAAATGTGTCTGTAGTATATTGATTTTATTCATTATTGTTTGGGTGCCTACAAGTTTGAATACTACTATATCCAGCTCAGATTCAAATTTCCCGATTTCCTCAGTCAATTTGTTGAATCGAGTTATGAAGAAATTCATACTACGTTCGAGTTCTGTTTGATGGTTCTGGACTGACTGAAAATTTTGGTTAGTTGCCTTTATTAAATTCTCGTGAGAGGTTGCAAGGTCTTGCACCCCCTCAGCGAGCTGATTAACTTTTGAGATGACAGTATTTAGTTGGCGTTCAGTAGCAACACCTGTAATCCAATTTAGAACAGTGCCTATGATGGGGAGCATTGACCTCTTAGTTCGTGGCGACCTGAATTCGTCCAAGTTCTCTGTCCGTTTGAAAATCCCTTGTAATTCCTGGAGAATTTTCACACTCGCCTTATCAATACTTAACAAGGTTTTACAAGCATTCAGAGATGGAGTTGACAGTTTGGTAGGCATACACACAGTTTCATTAAGGGCGATTTGATAGTTAAGAGACGGTAGGTTGACACGAAATTTTAGTTGTAGCACGCCCATGGCTACCTTGGAGTCCGCTAAGTTAATTTTGAGTCCTTTAGTTTGGGCCACTATAATGGGTGGCTTCAGAGGTCTGACGTGCAACATTGCATTTAAGGCAATGAGGCATAGTAGCAGCATACTTATTGACCCCATTTTCAGGGTTAATGATATCTTGTCCTCTGTGTACACCTACGTCCTGTGAACAAATTAATTATCTTATAATGACAGTCACCATGGTACAGTGTGGAGTTTGTCCAAAGCATATGTAGATTGAATATCTACAAATCCATCTTATCAATTTTTGTGTTAAATCAAAACTGAATTTCGGGACCCAACTCTCTTCCGTATTATACGTGGTGCATGTACATCGTGACTGGAGAGTCTCCAAGAACACGTTCAAGAATTTCTAAGACATCTGAATGATTCAGGCGGTCTAGGCCTGACCCCAGTCGAGGTATTGCCAGTTCATTAAGCTTATTGAATTCAAGGAAACGACGCAAATTTAGGATGGACTCTTCGAAGTCCGTCAAATTAGGTAAATGAAAATAGCGTTCTTTTGTTATTAGTTGAACTATAAATCTCTGACCCCTCCTGAGAGCCACTACATAACCTATTCCTCGTGGCGCTTTGAGGAAGTCGCTTCTGAGGTTAAAGGCACGGTTTAGCGTAAGGGCCATACCGGCTCCCATTTTGCCATCACAGCTTACGCAATGGGCTATCGACATAGTCGGAGGGCAATTTAGGACATCTCCGTGGATATGAACTAATTTCATCTTTCAGTGTACTCTTTGTACAGTGGTGAATCCCTGCAAAGAAGACAGTTCATTAGGAATGGCAACACAAGCAGGACACAATCAACTCCAGGAAAGAGAGAGAGAAAGAAAAGAAACGGATGCATCGTGCTCAGCAGATGGTAGAACGGTAAAATGTCGGTAAGGAAAATCCTGTGATTTCACATAAACGTTTACGCCTGTGGCCTATTCTGTTGTCATGGCAACCATCACCGCCCTCTCGTATATTAAGCAAGCGTGCAATCCCACTATTGCTAAACGACGGCCGTTTTAAAATTCACGAATTTGTTACTTTTTGGTCAGGAGATTCGCGTTATCAGTATAAACATCCCATCTGAGGCGTGATCTTTTCGTATCTGGTTTATTATCCAAGTGCGTGATTTTCGTTCGCTAGATCGGTTAAGTTGGTACGGGCTTTTTCCCGCGCGGTATGGTTCGGATCGGATTTTAGCTGCGTTTGCGGCAAATCTCAGATTTCACGTTCCCAGCGCGACCGTTGTGGAGCCCGTCTCCAGCTTTTCGTCTAGTCGCGTGTTGTCTCCCGAGGTGGGGAGCTGTGTGTGTAACCCTCAACGTGTCTAGCGTCTGTTTTGTGGCCTTTACGTTGTGTTTTTTTCCGTTATCGAACGTACGGTAGGTAGCGTAATCTCATTCTTTTCCGGTGTCATGCCTCTCTCACCGTACCTATAGCTGTGTCCTCTCGTATTACTTTAGAAATGTCCGGAAATTGCTCCGTGAATTTGGCCACGGTCGACCTGCGCGGGGTCGACATGGATCTCCTCGCACGGGTCGACTGGGAGCTGGTGAGGGCAGGGCCTCAGCCCGGCATCGACAGGTCCGGCTACCCGGGGCCCATCGTACTGGACTGGTCGGAATTGACCGTGTTGGACGAGGTGGGCTACGAAGAGCCCGCCTCGTCCCCCGCCCCGCCGGCTGCGGTCGAGGGAGAGGGTGCGGAGGCACCCTCTCTCCGCATCGAGGAGGTGCAGGGTGCGGCGCACCACCTGTGGGACGCCGTCGCACCTGCACTTACACAACAGGCGCCCGTGGCACGTAAGTGGCATGTTTACCTTCTTTTTCTTAGATTGTGCGGGTCGGTTACAACGAGACAATTGGAGGGAGAGGGTTGGCTAAACGGTGTCTCTCCGTTTTCCAGAACCGCAACGTAGCCGCTTGCGGTGCTTGACCTGCGGGCGAACATACCAAGTAACCGGGTTCCTGCTGCGGCATTACTGGCGGAAGTGCCGGCCCGTGCACGGAGTGAACCTCCCGGCGTCGGGGCGACATGTGTGCCCCATTTGCCGGGAGTTTTTCGGCACGTGGCCGGAGGCGAGGGAACATGCCCGCCTTCACCGAGTGCCGCAGGAACCCGACATGTAAATATGTATATCCTGCTTAAAAAAAAACGTTCTATTGTACATAATTCTATATAAATGTATATAGTTGTAAATATTCGGCGAAGGAGGGAAAAATTAAACCTCCCGCCTTTCGGTACTTCTGTGATTCATTTGTCTCCGGACCCCTTCCCCTCGCATTATTCGCACGGATGCTGCCAATAATTTGTGTACGTCTGCTCTGCTGCTTAACCTAGTCTGCAAGTGAGTGTCGAGTATAACTTTGTGGCTCCCTCGTACTATTCTTATGAGCGTTCTTCACTATTTAATACAGTCTGTAACATCCAACATATCTTATTATATTCTTTTTCATAAACGGATAGGAAATCAGGATAACCCTTTTGAGTGATTCTATAATGCACAATATTAGCACACACTATCAGTAATCAATCCAGGATTATCCCTCGTGCACGAAAAGTGGGTCCGTCGGATAATCCACTTGATCCCTCTCACCCAGCGTGTCAGCTGAACTGTTTTCTACAAAGCAAATTTCCATGGATCAATCTAATGGCGTTACGCCCAAGAAAGATTACGGAGACTGGGGCTGGGGAGGAGGCGCCGACACCTGTGCGGCTGTCTTCGCCTGAGTTCGTGGTACTGAAGCGCTCCTCACCTTCTCCGGAGCCCCGAAGGAGAGGCTCTAGTAATAGTACAGAATAAGATAGTTTTTTTTTATTATTTTTTTGTGAGGTTTTCTTTGATTAGTTTTGTAATGCTATTTTTTTGTGCAAGACCGTGTTTTGTGAGTGCTTCATCAGTGTTTAGACTAGGGACCACATGAAGAGACGTATCCCGTTTGGGAATCGCCACCAAACAGCACCAGCAGGATCAATGTCGATGCCCAAATCCTATCTGACATTAACTTAATAATGTCCAACAAAAAATGCTACACAATCAGCTACAATGCTAACAACAGACTGCAGAGTTCCACGCAGGTAAGAAAACATTGTGTTCACTATCAAGAAAAGCGTGTCGTAAACCATAATATTTTTATTATTTTTCGAGGAACTTCCCTTTTACCACGACTCTGTTTATCAGCCACTAAGCCCAAACTTAAAGAAGCAATTCAAAGCGCTCGACAGGTTCATGAAGGGCGACATTCAAAATTTGAGTCAAGTATGGAACTCGAGTGCAAAGGAAGACCGAAGCAATGAAGTACCAGTCGGAACAACACCGCTGCCAAAAATCACAAAGATCGAGGACGGTACGAGGCACGTTGTACAGAATCCAATTGTGAGTATAATGGGTACTTTAGTTGCCTATTCCTATAACAAGCACCCTTAACTGTTTCGTCGTATTTCTTTCTCAAAAAAAAAGGGTCCCGCAACGCTTTCTTTCAATTATGTTCACTGCGCAATGACATTTCCAATTCCACACAATTTCTGTTTACACTTTGCATACTGGTAGTTTCACTGGAACAACAATTCATGCAGTGCCTATGGATCACAACTCATTATTCTCCTCTGTGGGTGGCACTGGCAATCAGCATGGACAATGCAGACCAAATATCTGGGTATGTCATTAGAGATGAACTCAGCACATTTGTCAAAATTCAGTGGACCGAACTGCCAGGCCCCCTTCAATATCATCTTGGATCGCCCACTTCATTCAAAGCGGACATGATAGACAGCTGCATCAAGGGACGATCAATTCATATCGAATTGTTGTCCAAGCTGTTGAACTGCAGTTTCATCATTCTGAGAAATGATGCAATCACCTTTGTTGGTGAGAGATCACTAAGGCAGATTCAGCTGCATGAAACAATTGTGAACGGTCATTCGTACTACAGACCCATCAGCAATTTGGTTTGGGCTGTGGACCCCTTAATTGATGCTGAAAAGAGGGTAAGTTACCAATTGCCTATTTGTTTAATTACTTCCTTTTCTTCACTGGAAAAACAAAGGTGCGAATCCCTACCTTTAAAAGGCACTAACAAAGTTTAATGCCTTTCCAAAGGCACTAAACTTTAGTACCCCAGAAAAGGCACTAAACTGCGCCCTTGACTTTAGTGCCCCAGGAAAGGTGTTGTTTAGTGCCTATGTTTTTCCAGTGTTAAATTAAATTTAGTAATTCCTGTCTTTATTTCTAGCCACAAGTATTTGCTCCCCCCAGACATAGTCTTTTTCGTCACATCAAGCAACTCTTACTACTTCAGTGTAACTGCCAACGAAAATTGTTTGACATCAGCAGTGCGAGTAACTCTAAAGGAGTCGAATGCTTTGTTACGATTCAAAACGAATAAGCAAGTAATACGTATGATGGAAGAAACCGACACATGGCGAATGAGACTTGCTAACGCACAAGGACAGTTGTTCTACAGACCCGATCACCCCCAGACACTTGATGAGATGGAGCATGCTTATTCTTTGTATTGGTTGCACGATAGTGGAATCATCCACTACCAGGATATAGAAATAGAGGCACTTTCGACAGCTTCACAACAGAGGATTGACGTCTTTGATCACAAGGGATAGTTAATTACTGACTATGGTTCTGAATACAGTGGGAGTGATAGATCAGATTTATTGGAGCCGCTGGCAATGGATATTTCGAGTTGTACTTGGATGAGGTTCGTTGCGGACCCATTTATTTATTCAATAATTCATTCATTTCTTTCTTCTTTTTCTTCTTTTTTTTTTGTTCAGACTTTGATTCACGAACTTCCATTCCCTATCAGCGCCTTACGGTGACTTTTCCCACACAAGTTATTGAAGATGTGATTCATTACAAATCATCAGATGACGCGTCACTAAAATGGATCGACACGACCACAACATTCGATGACTTGAACTTTGGACCACCACCTGCAACATCCACACCCGTATAATCACCCAGAACCGACAACGCAGCACGGTACCATGTAAGTAATGCCACCTACTGATAAAAACATAAATAATTGCCCCTCTTCAATTGTCTGCTTCACCACCTGACGACATCGGTACTGTATTTTTAGGAACTGTTGTCACCTAATTTGGACCTAAAAGTGCCCTAACCCTTCCGTCCAGGCATGCAACCAAGGGAACGCCCCGATAAACGCAGACAGAGCCGCTCAAAGAGAGCCCATCTGGCAAATATTGTTCTTATATGGACGCTCTATGACTCTGCGTGTCTTTCTATTGTATGGGCAAGTGGTTATTTTCACTGTCGTGAACGCCAATTGACCCGTACATTTAATTTTCCAGGTGCTGTTGACGAGACTACCTACCTGGATAAAAGAAAAAACGTATGTTTCGCCGATATGGTTCAAACCCACTTCCGCACCCAACATGGCAAGAACTGGTCAGAAGACTACAATAGAAAATGTAATAAGTCTTCGTCGCTTAAAAATTATTTCATGCCTGCTTTTATTCCAGATAAAGGCACGGGTTACCCTGACGTCAGACGAGGCAACACTTGAAATTTCAATTGAAAAGGTATTAGAAATACCTGTCCGTCACGATGGATGTCCACAAGGGAAAGGTATGGGGGGCAGCACTTAGAAGACCAAATAATTTAGCGAACACGTCGATAAAAATCAATGCAACCTGCAGACGTGGCATGCCCGACAGCGAATGTAAAGCTTCTTTCCCCAAAAGAATCCAAGAGAATACAATCATTACAAAGCACCGAGTGTATCCAAATAGAAGGGACCATGCCCACGTCAACTTGGAGATATACGACAGGCCCGTGACCAATGCCGACATAATACCACACATTCCCAGATGCCTTGCAAGATGGGGTAAACACTACGTCAAAAACTGTACGAACACATCACCATTCGCTCATTACTTCGGGTTGGCATTAAAACAGGGTTGCGTGACAAACTGGCAGCATGAATGAAATTATTTTTCGTATCGCCTTACAATAATAATGATGAATTGTTATAGTTACCTCTTAAAAAATCACAAGTCCTCGGACAAAAAAATGGACATGCAAACATTTGTCCGGGAAGAAGCCGAAGGAAAACAGGTTTACAACTATGATGAGCTTGAATTTCGAAGGCATTGGTGAACCATATGTGCAACTAAAGCAGTGGCGAAAATTTTCTGCAACAATGAGTTTTGTAAGAACTTGTATTTTTCCCACGCCCTTCATCTCCAGTCGTTATTCTAGGTGTGTTGTCATTGCGTGTCGTACTGCCGTGTTATTTTCTCCTGAATCAGAGACAGAAATTAATACTTGCTCATTTCTTAACCTAGGGGACGCTCCGGCTGATATGGAACGTGCAGTGAGGGCACCACCACGTAGCAAACTTCTAGTATTTTTTGAATTTTTACGGCAAGGACTTGAGAACAACGACCCCATCATAATAAACCTGTCATGCAATGATGTTGTTCAACACTGTCGATGGCTTTATGTAACGTGGGTGCCCGTAGCGAGGTCGACTGCAATCATTATGGTAGATCCTTTTTCAGCATCAGGACAAGACCTAGAAAAATATGCATGATATCTTTTACTGCTGAATGTGAAATGCCCCACGTCTCATGAAGATCTGCACCACTATGAGGGCAGGCGTTACGACACCTACAAAGAGGTGTGCTGTGCACGAGGTCTCATGTATACTGCGGACACAGCACATGCAACACTTACTGAAGAGTCGAAATTGGCCACGCCTGACTCACGAAGACTTCTGTTTATTTTGATACTACTCAATAACAATCCAACCAACGCCGTCGAGCTATGGAATACTCACTGCAGATCTATGATCGGAGACATTGTTGCTGAACGTGGAATAAACGAAGAACAAGCGAAAAGAGTTACACAACAGAAATTATGGCCAGTGCTTAAGAACCGGGGTAGAACAAGATTTCCAGAATTCCACCCCCCTATGAAAACCGTCGTTAACAATGACGGCACTAGAAGAAGAGAAATGGACCTTGGACGAGAGACGGCTGGTGTCCCTTGGCAACCACCAGTGTGCATCCTGGGTTAGCAGCGCATGTCGTAAACGCTGGACCGAAAAGCATACGATGAGATTATTGCTGCGGCGAACGACCCACTGAGCATCAAAAAACTTTTTTTCATTTCCGGTCCGGGTGGATTTGGAAAAATATACCCAGCCCACGTGATCAATTAAACTTACTACACCACCACAACAACAAACGAGTTGTATGCTCTGCCTGGAGCGGTACCGCAGCAATGGAGCTTCCTGACGCCAAGACAACATCGTCAGCATACGGCATACCAACGAAGCTGAGGGAGGACGGCCAAGAACCGCGATCCTGGATACAACTGGAAACACATGAAGCAGCAGCCCTTGCAGCCGCTGACGTGCATGTCATTGACGAGGTGTCTATGATGGCAGCTCGATGTTATCGACAAATGCCTAAGAAATGTCACAGACAATGAATTTGACGACTTCGGGGGAAAAGTGGTAGTTCTAATAGGAGACTGTAAACAGGTACTACCCATAGTGAAGCAACATGAGCTCGAGGGCACGGTGGCACAAAATTGCGTGTTCAATTTCCGCTGTTGGGGCTCGTTTCAGACGGTAAAAGTTGAGCAGAATCACAGAGCCGCAGAGGATCATCAGTTCGCAGAATGGGTGCAGAAAGTGGGAGATGGTACAGCGAACGATCTGGACAAGCCAGATTCAGTTATCATACCGTGGAAATGGAGAGGTACCAAACGAGGAAAGGCCCGTCAATGGAAGGAAACCAATTTCGTTAGGAACGCTGACGACCTCATAACGCGAGTGTTCCAAGGCGATTATTACTCTGGTGAATCAGCAATTCTATCCCCCAGGGACAAAGACGCAGACGAAATCAATAACATTATACGGACGAATCTCATTCCCGGTGAGGCGACAATACGACTTTCCCGCTGTGTCATTGAAAATGGTGATCCAGGGAGAAAAGTCGATCTACAATGTGAACATGAAAATGATGAAAAGATGCCCCGCCAAACGAACCAGATGTCGACTTGACCATTCTGGCTGAAATAGCATGTGGAATTAGTGCCCCGGGAATGGGCCCGAACAAGCTTATTCTCAAAAAATTAGCAGTCTACATGATTGCTATAAATCTTTGCTTCCCAAGAGGTATTGTGAACGGAACTTTATGTGCCGGAAATTGGCGTTCATGCCATTGCCGCAAAAGTTCTCAATGGAATATCGAAAGGGCAAACAATACTTCTACCTCGCCTCCGCCTGACAGATGATGACGTCAGTCACCCCGATACTTTTATGCAAATACAGTTTCCACTACTGCCGGCCTACGCGTACAGGATACACCGTGCACAGGGAAAGAACCTAAAGATGGTTGGCGTGTATCTAAAAACACCGGTCTTTGCAATGGCATGCTCTATGTTGCACTTAGCAAGCAGAGCTAAGGGCCTTAACAACCTGTTTCTCCTCGTTACCAATGGACCATTTCAGGGCCAACTTCACAACTGGGGATCTTTAACAGACGTAAGAGCTACAAACAAAGTAGACAAAACTATGTTATTACGAGCAGATAAAGAATTGTGACTTTGTTTAAAAAAGCAGAAGTATAAAATTAGAATTTTAGCAACCCTTACTCTTTACACAATAAACACAGCAAAATCAATGCATTTATCTTTTACTTTTTCACTGTATATAGTATTAAATAAACGCAAGTATCAAACACGTAAATGGTATATCACATGTCTCCTATTCCTTCACTAAAGTGTCCGAAAAGTCTAACGCTAAAAGCATAACGCATGGGCAAAACATGCAAGTTTCTCATACTTCCAGGCACCTGACGACTTTTAACCATGGGTTAAAGAGTGCTCCGCAAAAAATTGGAAGTGGTCTCAAGTTGATAGCTTGCTTCTGTGTTGAGAAATCTAAAAAAAAACAAAAAAACAAAAACATTTTTTTATAGTTTTTGGAGGGTAAGGGGGTAAAACTAAGCCCCCGTACACCCGTACACCCCCTTTAAAATATCATCTAATATCGTCCAAAAAGACCCTCTAGCAAAATCTCTTTGAAATCGGCCCAGTAGTTCCGAAGATTTTTAATGTCTCGCCGTGCCTTACCCTTTAGAGCGTCAAAAGAGGAAATAACCAGTCAGGTGGTGCGTTGCCGGAGGACTAGACCTTGCATGTCTCCAACGTCAGTCGTCGTCGCTATCCAGACCATCCGGATGTCGAACGCTGTGCAAGCGGTAACCAAGGGCAAGGGTTACCTGTCATTCCAGCATCGGGGCCTTCGCAGCGGCGGCACAGCTGATCCGACTTCGCTGATGGTTCATGCTCATTTGTTAGGAACACCTTGTACGAGTATCAAAAGCATTAAAAGAAGAGAACAAATTATTGCATGAACGGCAAGCCGAAAAGCACTTTCAGAAAAGAAGGAGAGAAATCATTAAAGAAGAAAAACGAACCTTGAGGCGCCTTGAAGACCATTTAGTGTGAACCGTAGCAACCTAGTTACCACAGTTGCTAAACCAGCCCAGCGAGGTAAGTCCAGCCGGCACTGCTCTAGTCGACTAGCGAGTGAGCAGTGTCTGGTAGCTGTGGCTCGGAAGGCGTTAGGCGCACCGACCCAGCTATACCTCCATGTCTTGCCTGGCGAGCATGTGTCGGTGTGTCGGTACTGGCCCATCACAACATTATCACCCCAGCAAGAAGAACCAACGTTGGGCGGCAGCGGCCGAGCAAAAGAGTCATGCAAGGAAAGGTCTCACCGACAGCATACACACTAAAATACTGTGGACAATTTTGTTCCTAATTGAACACGAATCCGTGCATACGCAACATGTGTATGATTTCACACTAACTGGCAATGTACTTTTTCGTACATGTGAAATGTACGCATATAAACGTGCGGATTTATGTAAAATATCGTGCAAAATTATGTAAAATATTGTGCATAGATCTGCAGAATTTGTTACATGTCGAAAAAATGCACAAAAATGACTAGATTTATGTACAATATTCTACATCATTCTGCACGATTTTTTACATAAATCCGCACGTTTATATGCGTACATTTCACATGTACGAAAAAGTACATTGCCAGTTAGCGTGTTCTTTCTTAAATAAAGAAGTAAAAGTGCACTTTTGTGCAGTTTTACTCCATTATTAGGCACGAAATCGTGCACATGTTGCGTATGCACGGATTCGTGCTCAATTAGGAACAAAAATTGTCCCTAGTATTTAAGAGTGTACGCCCAACAAGAAGACAAGAATAGGAAAAAGAATAGACATTAGAATATAAAATATATATATTAAAAAAAAAACCCTTTTGTCACAGAATCTGGACCAATGTGCACACCAAATGTAAATGTACTTTTTTGTGCATTCAAATGCACAGAACTAAACATACACAATTGTGCACTAATTCGTACATAGTTTTGCATGAATTAATTCTTAATTATGCACAAATTTGCACCAAAAACGATTTGTAGAAATCTTTGCGCACAAATATGTACTATTTATGCCTTATTGTGCACAAATTTGTACATAATTGTGCATGTGTAGTTCAGTGCATAAATGTGTACAAAAAATCTACATAAAAATTTAGTGTGTGAAGTGTTACCTTTTAGTTTGGTTGGTTTCTTTTTTGTCTCTTATTATGTTTTGGGGGATTTAGATTAGATTAAGTTTTGTTGGTTTCTTTCATCACTATGAGTTTTTTTTAAGGAGGGTGGGGGTTGATTAGTTTTACTAGATTAAGTCACTCACCACCTTTGTTTTAAAAGATTGTATAACTTCAAATAGGATTTTTTTTCTTTTATTACTTGTAAAAAAAAAAAGGGTGAAGAAACAGCAAAAATAGAGGAATGATTTTTTTTTAAATCTCAAACGAATAGTCGGGGTCGACTATTTTCATGTGCGGCGGATGTTACCATGAGATACCGGTGGCCGCTTATTTCAAATCCAGCGCGTCGCGCCTGGTAAGGGATGTGCAAGTGTCAGCACAAAACCCCTCTATTCCAGGCGCGGTGCGGATAGAGCGGTCGCCTAGGGCATCCGCCTCGCGGGGAGGCTTGGCCCCGGCAGTCGTAGCCAATCAAGGGGTGAGTGTGGAGGTTTAGTATATCTAAAGCATCAATATACCGTTCAAAGTTCTTCACATTAAGTCTAATCAATCGATTTGCGGAATCGGTCACTAAAACAGTGCGGGCCCCCTTCACACGCTAACTGGCAATGTACTTTTTCGTACATGTGAAATGTACGTATATAAACGTGCGGATTTATGTAAAAAATCGTGCATAATTATGTAGAATATTGCCCAAGGCAGACAGGACCCAAATGACTTTTGGGTTCGAACCCAAATATTTGGGTTCCGGACCCAAAAATATGGGTTCGGGGCCCAAAAATTGGGCCCCGAACCCAAATTTTTGGGTCCCTACTTCGGTCCGGACCCAAATGTTTGGGTCCGGACCCAAACGTTTGGGTCCTCGCTTGGGTCCGGACCCAAACATTTGGGTCCTCACTTGGGTCTGGACCCAAACGTATGGGTCCGGACCCAAACGTTTGGGTTCCGGACCCAAATCTTTGAGTCCGCTCTATGACCCCTGCTAGGTAGGCATAATTGTAGTTAAAAGAGGTAGGCAAACCCGTTAAACACCCATTAAGGGTATCTTGTAAACTACTGGAGTTAAGGGAACGGGGACACCACCATTGCACTCAGCGTCAAAAGTTTCCCTCGAAAGTTCACTGTGATTAAGTTGTCTTGTACGTTAGTAACAAACGTCTAGGATTAACCCCATGTTTGGTTCAGGACCCAAAATTTGGGCCCAAACTTTGGGTCGGACCCATATTTGGGTCCGAACCCATATTTTGGGGTGCGTGAAAAGGACCCAAATTTTTGGGTCCGTCGTTTGGGTCCTGTCCGCCATGGGTGTACATGAATCTGTTTATTATTGTGCATTTTTTCGACATGTAATAAATTCTGCAGATCAATGCACAATATTTTACACAATTCTGCACGATTTTTTTACATAAATCCGCACGTTTATATGCGTACATTTCACATGTACGAAAAACTACATTGCCAGTTAGTGAGCAAACTTTAACTTTAAAATCAGACTGTCCCGTCTCAGACAGGTATTAAGGCTAAAATGTAGCCCTCATATGCAATAAATGAATCAAATTAATTTTGGATTCTTTTTTCTTATTAAGCTAAGGGAGGGTGGGGCTATTCCGGACGCTTTTTTTGTTTTCGCTCTGTAACCTTGTATATGCTACTGAGGTCTAATTTTATTACTTGAGCATGAAGTATGAACCTTTCCCTTCAAAATGATACATATGAAAGCCAAATCGAATCAACGGTTAAGGAGGTATAGGGGCATAACTGTAGCCTGGCATGTGTCCGGAATTGCCCCATGGCCGGGGTATTTCCGGACAACCTATGGGGCAATTCCGGACGACCTAAATATTCTAAACCGCTCGACTTCCGCTTCATTTGTTTAGATGAGAGGCATGCTTAAAGAAGGCGTAAAAGGATATGTGCTGAAAACTACACTATTGGTTTGTTACTTACAGCGATTTTATAAGGAATACTCACTATTTATACCGTTAAATTCACACCGTTGCCTTAAATTGACTTTTTATCTTGGATAAAATGCTACTTCTAGCTCGTTCTTCATCCTCCTGGACAGTTGAGATGTATGTTAACAATTTTTAACCCACCACATGAACATAAACGCGAAAATTCAAGAAAACACCACTAATTGTCCGGATTTACCCCGAATGTAGTAAGAACCTTCAAAGCCTAATTGTACGAAAACGACGAGCCATGCGACCACTCTCGAAACGCCTGAGTAAAGTCTAATGATCACATAAAATGATAAAATTTTAGTCATGGGACTGTCATTGATGTTTAGGAACGATATGTACATGGAAATACGAAGTAGAGATGTAGCTTTTGCCCTTTTTGGGTGGAACTCAAACTTCTTGAAGCGACCGCAGCCAAATGGCTTGACGGCGGTTTGGGATTCTTATTTTGAACGGATTATCATCATCTGTTAGAAGGGCTTTTGAGCTACCTTCACTGTAACCATGTGAAACTCAAAGTGTCCGGAATTACCCCGTGTCCGGAATAGCCCCACTCTCCCTTACCTTGGTAAATGCTGAACATGTATTGAACCATTCATAATTGTATGTACATTTCATAATCTTTACAACTCATCCGTTCTTTTACGAATCATTTCACGCTAACTGGCAATGTACTTTTTCGTACATGTGAAATGTACGCATATAAACGTGCGGATTTATGTAAAAAATCGTGCAGAATTATGTAGAATATTGTACATGTACATCTCCCTCCGCATCGTGGCTGGAGAGGAGGGCGCGCTGGTCCAGCTGTGTGGGGCCAGTTCCCCTCCAGCCGTGATGCGCACGCGACGGACGGACATCAAGACGCACGCGAAGCCTAACAACGTGATATGAACGTGATGCATTTACATTTCGTGCCAAGGTGCATTTGTATGTGAACAGAGCTTTCAATGAAGTGAAGACGTGAATCATGCAGAAAACACGAGGGGGAATCCACTTCCGTAATACACTGTACACCTGATCCGTGTACATTGGCGGATCCAGAGCCAGCCTTTGGGGCAAAGTAGTACTTTTTGCCTACTTACAGGGGCAAAGTATTACTTTTTGCCTACCTTTCAGGCGGCTATCGAGGAGCCATGCTAAAGGCCTGTCGCCCCCCCCTAAATCCGCGCATGTCCGTGTATTACGTGGTAATACCCGTAATGTAATACCGAAAAACGCAAAAATATGCCCTTCATTGATCAAATGTTCTGCGTAATACAGCTGTAATACCGTGTAATACCGAGTAGTCTGTGCAAGATTTTCCAATGTGCTTTCCCCCTCGAGAAAACAGTAGTTCAGGCTACACTCAAATCCCCTCCCCGCCCACACCCTTAAGCTGCTCTGTAGCCCGGTTGGAACCCCTTCAGCCCCTAAGATGTCCACGACTCAGCGTGGGACAGCAGTCAAAGTTGTCAGATCACTCTCCCCTCAATTTTGAATTTTCCACAGGGTGAGTTGAACAACTTGCAACGGAAGACGATTTGAATGCTATTATTTCTTCTGTGAACCAAATGGGTAGAGGCGTCAAGGAACTAGAAAAGTCAGAGAGGGAAATAAACAATGCAACCAAAGAAAATGAAGTGCAACTGAAAATGGTCAAAAGGGCGGTGGGGGAACAATTCCAATATTTCTCGCAAATGTACAGTATGTTGGTGAAAAAATCTTTACGACAACTGCGAATCATCTACCTTGCCAAGAATTGCTGTTGACCCTAAAGACATAAAAATTGCACTTACCGCTCAAATTAGCGTTCTTGCGGAAAATAACATGAAACTTGTCTTTGGAATCGAGAATGTAGAGAAGTACTACGAAATGAAGTCAGTTCAATGTGAACTTCTGAATGATCAATCGCTTTTAATTTCACTTGCAGTTGTTGAGATTGTAAAAGTTGGTATGACTAATCTCTGCCGACCATTTCCTGCATTAATTTTGTTCATGTTTCGATGACTGTTTCCGGCAGTATTAATAAACCTCCGAGCTGGACTGTGCGTGTTGTCCATCTTTATCCATTTTGTCCCAAGTAATCTGAATGAAACTTAGTCAGTATTCCCGTAATTTCAATAGGTTCTGGGCCTGGACCTGGTAGTTTGTAAAAATTTAGACATTTCATGAGAAAAATGAGTGGACTGTAAGAAGTTTAACCGGTGGTTGTGTGATACTCGTGCTGATCAAGATTCAAGATGGCTTCTAAGGACGTCGAAGATGCTACATATTTTGGAATCCCGAAACTGAAAGGTGAGATGACTACAAAGTTTGGGCTTTTTCCATGAGTAATTATCTGCGGCGTTCTGGTGTCTGGAAAGCAGTCGAAGGAACTGATACTGGTGAAGGCAAGGAACGACGAGAAGAAAATGCCGTTGCTGAACTCAACCTCATGGTGGACAGCCAAAATTATCAGTATGCCGCCAATGCGAAGACTAGCAAAGAAGTTTGGGATTTGTTGAAAGCCAAGGTTGAAGCAAAAGGCCATTGGCGTTATATCTATGTTATACGTTCAATGTGCCAAGCATGGAAAGTTAAATTGCACAATAACCTGTTTGGGTCAAGAACTGAAAACTGAAAACTGAAAACAAGGACAAATATCTCATTGCCATGATTTTTCAAGGCCTGCCTACTGAATTTGACAGTATAGTCCTGACGCTGTGTGCTGGAAGTGGTGAAATGTCACTAGAAGTTGTAATTCAGAAACTTCTTGATGATAGGGACAGACGTGGCCGAGCTGAAGAAAAAGAAGCTGACCAAAAAGCCTTGTACGTTTCGAAGAAGAAGTCCAACAACAAACCTGGTTCATCGTACAAGAAGCCTGACTCCGATTCTCACAAGTATCAACCTCGCTGTTGGCGGTGTAAGGAATTGGGACATAGTCTGAAGCCATGTCCGAAACCGAGGGACTTTTAACCAGGAACCCAGAACAACGACAAGAAGAAAGAATATGAGAAAGGCAAGAAAGGAGGCGGTAAAAACACTTTCCTTTGTGCATTGTCTGCTCCCCTGCACCCCGACGACGAGATGGCCCTCCACGCCGTGCTGCTCATCACTCTGCTGACCGTGCTACCGACCCAGTGCGACCACGCCGTCGGCCCGCTCCGAGTCAACGCCTACGATTGCGGTAACTTATCATCCATGCGCCATGGCACCGTGTTCACTGAGGCCACGAGTGTGAAGGTGGCTGTGAGGCAGTCGAGAGGGGCTCAACTCCTGAAATCATGTGTACACAATCGCCGATATCTTCGAAATCATTGTCAAAAAATGTGGATCTATTCCCGAAAGAAATTGATTTGAGTGCGTATTTTGGGCTCATAAAGCTCAAAATACGCTTGTATTTACGTTACGAATTATTTCTTTCAATTAAAAGAGGTGTAATCATGTGAAATCATCTGAAATCTTGAAATCATGTGTACAAATTTTGGGTGAGTTGAGGCCCCCTCGGAGGCAGTGCAGGATTCAGATCCTGCATTCGATTTTCGACTTCGTCTGGACCCCTCGCAGCGAGCGGTGCGGCGAGCGGTGCGGCGACCGGATCCACCGCACCATCATGACGGGCGATGTTGCCGTGATGACGCCGCCAGCGCGTCATGGCAACGCCAGCTTCGTCGTGGCGGACACGGAGGAGAACGTGTTCGCCCTCCGCTTGCTCGAGGAGAGCCCAGTCTGCGGGCTCTCGGTGTTCGGATCACCCCTCATCTACGTGTACTTCCACGCCAAGGGGCAGGCGCCCCCATTCGAGGCCGTGACGGCGGTCGAGATGGACCTCAGCTCCTAAACCAACGCTGAGGCGGACCCGGCGCGCCCCGACTCCGGCCGCAGCGCCCCGGCCGCCCGCCACACCCCGGCGCCGAATGAGTGGCCTACACACCCGGCGCCCCCTCGACGCCCGACGTGACACCCCGCGCCCGGCCCGGGGGACCCAGTACTGCCCGGAAAGCCTGCACCCGCAGCCACCGCTACTGTATTATATTTTCGTACTTTATCTTACTCCTATATATCATCGTATATTACTGTTAAATTGTATTAATTCCTGTACAGTTTATTTTACCTGCTAGGGGGCCGGTGGCATCAGGTCACCGAAACCCCCGACCAGGAGCCAGGAGCCCTACGGGGCTGTCCCTACCCGTGAGGAGGCCGGAGGTGTTTGGCCCTCGGAACCCCCGACCGGGACTAATCCGCCCCAAGGGGCTGTACACTTTCAAACAGCAGTCACTAATCATGACTGCTGCCTAATTTAAAAAAACTATTCCTATACACTATACACCTATACAATACGTAAAAAATGAAAAACTCAATCGTCGAACTACTGTAAGGCACACGGGCAGCAGTTCAAAAAGAAATGTAAATGGAATAAATAAATGACTTTTCTAATAATAATAATAATAATAATAATAATAATAATAATAATAATAATAATAATAATAATAATAATAATAAAACGTTAACGCCAACGCTAACGTGAGAGCAGATGACTCATACTTATTGCTTTGAAATTCAAAACTCTGTTTTCAGCCTTAACTTTTCAATGATCAAACACTGGACAACTTTTACTTCGACAACTTTAACTGACGACGTTTCAATGTTTACTTTTAACTTTACGACAGTCAAGCGCTGCTGTTTCTGATGCATCACATGCTAAATAAACTTTTACTGTTAAAGCTTTGACAAAGACTATTGAGTGCGATAGAGACAGACGATACCAGAGGGCTGTATTGATGTGGCGTGCGACGTGGTGGTACGTTCGGCGAACGCAGCCCGAGGCTGACGCTTACAACTTCGGCACAACCTTTTTTGCCTCAAATGTTTGAACTATTGAGCTAGCACAGGCTTGGATTAACGCTCGAACTAACAAACGAACTTTTGACGCTTTTGACCGCCAACAGTCAAAATTGTCCTGCGAATTTCATCTTTTTTTTTTTTAAAGGGGCACCGCGAGAGTGCGATAGACGGTCTACCGTCGAGGTCTATATAAAAATAGACCTCGACTTGTGCGTATTTTGCACCTCGGACCAATATTTGAACCAAGCATTAGTTGAGGCGCAGCCGATGAGGCGCATTCCACGAAGCATAGTGGCCCTATTGTGCGGCTCGGGCGAGGCGACGCGCGCGAGGGGGCCCTAGCTTTATGAGTCGTAAACCAGACATTGGAGCATAGGGCTATAGGGCTGCGCATGGTGCGGCTGGAGCCGGCAGCCGAGTACTGTAGCGATCATACTTTTAATCTACGAGTTGCCGATAGCCTGAATATGGACAACGCTAGTCGGGACGGGGCACGGAGCACGAGGCACGGACCACGCCGGACGCTAAAGCCCGCTGTGGCCGCGCTCCTATATATACCTTTAAGAAACAACTTTAACTTTTCAACGCTTATCGCTGGACAACTTTCACTTTGACAACTTTAACGTTTTACTTTTGACGCTGATCACGCTAACTTTACAACGTTTTATGCTAACCACGCCAACTTTTGACGCTGATCACGCAAACTTAACGTTTTACGCCAACCACGCTAACTTTACTTCAGTACAAGCTGCTGATACTACGTATCATCTGCTAAAAAGATGGCCAAACGGGGTGGGGGCGGGGCGGGGCGCGGCACGGTAATCGCGGCGCGGATGGTGTAGCGGTAGCTGGCGGCGGGCGGCGTTTTACAAGAGGTTTTATTGCAGATTCTGGTAGAATGACACGTGCTGAACACGCCAAATAAACTCTACCTCGAAATTCGGTCTGGAACACCTTTTTTTTAACACGATGGAGGTAAGTGCAGCGCCGTGGTTTTTCGCTTATATCTCCGGTTGTTTTCATCGTAGATGGTTGCGAGAGGGCTTCAAATGACCGGAAGGGACTACGGAACAAGATGTACAATGGATAGTTCAAAAGCTTTTTAGCCGCTACACTGTTAACGATTTTTTAAAATCTTAAAAAAATTACTCACAGAAACCATATTTTTTCGATATGATCCCGCCGGAAATTCAGAAAAAGTTTCCAGTAAATGTTGTAGCCTCATATCTTAGCTCTCGAAAGCTCCCTCACGCTTCTCTAAGCTCTCAATAGTCTCCGAGCTAGGATGCACTGGAGAAGTCCGTGGAACTGCGCATGGAGTACCGCTGGGACGAAAGAGAGAGGGGAGGGGGGTGGGTGGGGAAGGTGTTGTCACCGTCGCTCCCCACCGTCTTCGGTCGTGGAGTAGCGCCGGACGTGGACCGGGTAGTGCCCACAACTTGATGGGAACTCAAGATACGAATGGAAATGTAACTCTCCAATCAATTTGAGGCTTTTGCGTTGGTTGTGCAGAAGGATGGGCACCCTTTTTTTTTCTATAATTTTTAAGGTATTGTCAATACATTTAAAAAATGTATTTTGCAAATATTTTTGTTTGATTGCTTTTTGATTTTGACAGATTTTGTGTCATTTGTTTCCACCACTATGGGGGATATGGACGGTATGTTGGCCATTCCCTAAGTGTAGTTAAATGTTTATTTTCAAATTATTATTTGGGATGTTGTAATGGTGCCTTCACAGATTGGGATACGGAGTCAACGTACAGTCTGCCCTGCGAACTGGGATGAGGGCGACCCTTGGTTGGCAATTGATGGGGGTCTGGTTAATGGTGAAGAGGAGGATATCAACCGAAAATGTCCAGGCTGCCATAAAATATTTGGAGGCAAAACTGAAAAGGGCAGACGTCAATGGGTTTTGGTGCACTTAAGACTGCACAACATTGCTGGTAAATGAGGCACAGAATTTTACTCAAGGGAAATGTATAATTACTTTTCTAACAACACATCTCATTTGTTTGACAGACCGCCGGAAGAAATTGCTGACAGAGGATGAACTGAAGGCTGAGTTTCCCAAGTTAATGCACAATGTCCTGACAGAGTTCAGCACAATAGAAAAAGATCACTGGAAGCAAACTAAGGACATTGCATCCCTTATGCTGGAAAGGGACACTTCACAGCTGAGCTCTTTCCTGGCCCACCATCTAGTACCCATCATTGCACAGAGCACTACAGGTTTCCTGAGAGATGAACAACAAGCCTCCACTACAGATGTGCAATACACTTGTGTCATCGGAGGGTTTCAGAAGAGAAACCATTAGCCTGCTACAGGATTGCCTTGGAGAGAGCCTTCCTTTCTCAAGATTTTTGTCTAGCCTCACAATGCGTCTGAAGGACAGCTTGATTCTTCTCCGAATTTCAAAACTTAAAGAACGTCTTCCCACACCTGTCAGACATCACCATGACAGAGAGCGGAAAGAAGTTGTATTCTACATCGTTGGATACATTTTGAAGAAGATCAAAGACAAGTGTTGCGGAAAAAGCTTCACTTAGTATCTTATGCGAGTTGACGACCACTCCCCTTTAATGTGTAGGCTTCACATGATTCCCAGAATGATTGATTCCCAATTATTCCCATCCATATCTTTTCATTTTTACCTGGTTCTAGGGACAAAAAAAGCTAATTTCGGCTGATTATAACTGATTCCAGGTGCTGGATTACTACGTTGTTGTGGTTTTCATTGATTTCCCTTCGTTTTTAAGATGAAGATTCCCAGGCTTGTGTTTATATGATTCCCAAATATTTCGCCCCCTCAGTCTTTGGAACGTTTTTGCCTTTTAACATCGCTTAAAAAAATTCACAATAAACATTTTCAAAATATTCACTACATGTTGATAATGTACCTGCAATTTTCGAACATCGTGCCCGTGCCTGAATTGCGTTCAGACATAAACCAGACGTCATCAGATACGTTTCCTTAAATCCTCGTCCCTACAATATGAAATAAAGCATTTTTTAACTAAAATTGGAAAAAAATACTTATTATACAGATATGTTTTTGTGGGTCTATATTGTGTGGGTTGTTTTACTTGTCTTGTAGTGTTGCTTTGCATAGTTTCTTACCCTTGTTGTAGTTTTACCTGAAGGTGGCACCGGGTCAACGGGGACGTTGACCAAAAAGTTCGGCCGGGGATGTTAGGGCCAAGCTCCGCGCCTGGCGGACGAATGACCCACTCAGCTGGCCAGGGGTGTCATATGTCATATGCGTGCGGCCAGCTGGGTAGGGTACAGGGTTGGTCCGCCAGGGCGCAGCACCAACTGGAGTGTGTTCACCAGAACGTGGCCGGAAGGTGACGTGTGGGGGAGTGTGGAAGGTGACGTGGTTGGAAGGGTGGAACGGATTGTAGAGGAGGTGTGGAGTGTGAAGTGTGAAAGACTGTGATTGTAGGAAGAGATAAGCGTGCCCCAGAGTGAGGATGGACGGTGAGTCGGCCCAATCAAAAGTACGGTGTCACCTTTAGAATAAAGATATTGGATTAGGGATATAGGACAATAGGGATAGATAGAAAAGAAATCAATAGGTTAGGGGGAGACACGTGTTTCGAATTCTCATAATAAATCTAAATAATCAAAAGGGGGAAGGATGCCTTTTATTCTTTGTAGTACCTTTAAGTACCCACTGGATAGCTGTAACCGATGGTAAGCGTGCGACACAAGAGAGTATACCACTACAATTGTAACACCTATACCACAAGTGCGAGAGACAGGACGAGAAAAGCGCCAGCTGGTTCACGCTGGGCCTGGAGGCGAGGAGGTGCAGGAGGTGGGTGGCGTGGACGTGGAGGCCTCCGCGCCGGCGCCGTCCTGAGCACGGCCGAGCCCGTCCTCAGCTGATTCACGCTAGGCCTGGAGGCGAGGAGGTGCAGGAGGTGGGCGGCGTGGAGGCCTCCGCGCCGGCGCCGTCCTGAGCACGGCCGAGCTCGTCCTCAGCTGGTTCAAGATGGGCCTGGAGGCGAGCAGGTGCGGGGGGTGGGCGGCGAGCACGGCATCGCGCTGGCCGGCTTTGGTGCAGCTTGCGACTCGGTCGCGACTAGTGACTTCTCGTTTGCGGAGGTAGGCAGGCCCACCAAGCTTGCGCACAGGCTGGGCTGCCCAAGGGCGCTTTCTCATGAGTGCGAGAAGGACAGAGGATGTGCACTTCGGGCGGGCCTACCCCGCAGGAGCCGCCCTTGTCATCACATGCTCAGAAGAACACGGAGAGCCGGGGATCATTGCGTGGCTTAAATACAGGAATGTCATGTCTTATCATGTGGATTTCAGTGGGATTTCTTCGAGATTTCATCGATTTTCGTCGAGATTTCTATGTGATTTCATTAAATTTGGCAGGATTTCAACAAATTTCTGTGATTTCATGAGATTTCAACCAATTTCAAAGAGTTCAGAGGGGTGCACAAGATTTCACGCGATTTCATTCAGATTTCCGAGGATTTCATCGAGATTTCTCGGGGTGTGTACACAGGATTTCACGAGTGGTTGCCCCCTCGATTATCGGCCAAGAAATTAAATGAAACTTTGGCTAGAATCAATTACGACCCACCGAAAATCCCCAACGTTTTGGCTGCACTGAAAGGCGGTGACCTCTTTTCAGTCATTGATCTGTCAGCATCTTCCCACCAACTAGAAATTGATGAAAGGGATCGCCATGTTTTGACTATTCAGCACCAAGGAAAGCAGTATCAATATCGAAAATTACCAATGGGTTTATCGATAAGCTCTCAGTACCTGTGTTACGCTCTGAATTTAGCGTTAGGGAAAATCCTCTACAAGACGGCAATAGCCTACGTAGACGACACGATCGTCATCTCCACAGAGTGTTTTCCAGCTCACCTTGCAGCACTCTCTGAAGCCTTGGATGCCTTCAGAAGTGCAAATTTTGGAATCAACAGAAAAAAAAATGCAAATTCGCATTTAAAAAATTGTCATTTCTTGGACATTTAGTCGGTGGTGAAAAATATTGGCCAGACCCTCAGAAATTTAGAGATTTGGATAAACTAAGAGTTGCATAAAATTGGAGAGGGGCAAAATCCATCTTTGCCTACTTCTCACATTACAGGCCTTACATTAAAGATTTTCACAAACTGAGCAAACCGATACTTGAGGCAGCCGATCTCCAGAGAAAGTTTGTGTGGGGTAAAGAACAAGAAGAAGCGGTTGCCCATCTCCAGAAGTTACTTCTGAACAACGTAGCTCTTATGTATTTTGATGCAGACAGACCAACAATCGTCTCATGTGATGGCTCTCCAGTTGTTGGTGTTGGGGCCATTCCTTATCAGAAATGTCCCAAATCCCAGAAGTTCAGACCGGTGTCTATTTTCTCCCACCAATTTCCTAAATCCCAAAGAAAAATGTTTGCCCACGATGGAGTGGCTCACAGTGCTCATGACTGTGCGACGGTGGCACACCGAACTACACGCGCAATTATAACCGACTGCAGAAGCATCACTCACCTGGATGGCCTTGCTACTCCATCGCAGAGGCAGGCAAGACTTCAGCTTCAATTGGCTCAGTTCAAAGGGAAATATAAAATCAGGCATCGCTCCGGCCAGGACCAAGTATGCGAGGATTTCCACTCCAGACATCCAGAACCAGTACAGGAGTATGGTGCGAGAGAAGAGGAGCTGGATGCGTGGGCGGTGGCGGATGAGGAAATTCAACGTCCAGATCTGTGTAGACATGAAACACAGAAATCAATTTTTCCATTCGATCAAGAAGACACCTCATCCCCAACCCACCAGATTCTGGAAGAAATGAGACCACAGACGACCAACAAGCGGGGTGAAAAAGAAGAAAAAGAAACACCATCGGATTGCGAAAAAATTATCTCAGAGCCGCTGCGAGACCAAGCCCCTGTGGACCAAGAGGAGGAAGAAATCAACACTATCTCTCCTCTTCTCCCACAAGAGCTTGTACAGGAGTTACAGAAAGGCATTGAATACTCCATGCTAGTCATCCAGCGCCCACAGTTCTCAAACAGTAAAAGGGTTATGATGGAAATCGATGGCACCCCTCGGGCTACGATTCTCGATTTTAATGGCCCACGATCTGTTATTTCGTCAAAATTCTGTATATCATTATCCCGGATAGGAAAAAGTCTAGCGTGGGTAGAAACAGCCGAGGGGGAAGTAAGGAAAATCCTAGCAGTCTCCCACAGAAAGGTGGGATCGCTTGAATCACCAGGTTACCAGCAGGAGTTCTGGCTTGCCGACATTGCAGAAGAAATACGTATAGTCTCAAACATAATTGAGGATTTAGGACTTAAGAGACCGAAGATGGAAATATTACCCTCCAAGAAGATGAGGAAAACCTCGTTCCACTGGCGTCTCCTTGTGATGCCAGAGTCCAAGAAGCGGTGGCAGCTTCTTCTGGTCCAATGGTGGCTGCGCTCACCAGGGCGCAGGTAAGGAAGACGGCAAATGTGGGCAAAGGACTTCCAGCCGAGGGGTAAACCACTCGAGATAATCATTGTACGCGCATGTGGTAATCTTTGGTAATCAGTGAAATAATCACAATATTCAAAATAATCTTTGATAATCGCAATAATCTAAAATAATCAAAATAATCGTGATAATCACAAAAATCGCAATAATCACCTGCAATTAGAGCATATTTTTGATAATCAGTGGTAACCAGTGAAAATCAATGGTAATCAGTCATGAAATCTACACTGCAAGGTGGCTGTCAATACTTCACCAGATGAGCCGATGCCATATTGCTATGGCTTTGAGTACGTGGCGACAGGCCATGGTTGGGGAGAAAGAAAACTGCCCTCCCCGTCTGCTCTGCTTGTCCACACTTGGTGTTGTTGTTATTTAGTTTGTCGCTCTAACTACTATATGGCACAACTTGCCATTTGGTATAGCCTCTTAGGTGTTTTAACAAGTTTTGAGAAAATGTGTGTGTGTGCGTGTGTTTAAGTGTAAATAGCCCAAATGATGTCATGATTTGGTTTGATGCGAAATGTTATAAATATCACCCATGTTTTATCCTGAAAGACTCATCTCCGGTGGCCTTATAGTTTCAGAGCTTGCGCTTTCCTGCTTAATTAACTTTAGGTGTCCGAACTTGTATGACGAGACTAGGAGATAATTCAGACTGTTACAGAGTGCTACACTAGGTGAGAATGTACTATTTACATTAAAATTTACTTGTCCGGTCCTTAACATTGATAACCATTGTAATAATGTTTTCAACATTCAAGTTAAAAGCGGACTCTTAGCAAATAGTGGTATTCCTGCTGATCATTAATTGCTTTACCCATGCACTGTAAGAATAGAGAATCCTAGTACGGAACCGATGACGGAAACGGTCCGTACCATGATGGGTACGGACGAATCCTTCCAATCTGTAATCTAATTTTGCTCGTACGGTACTGCAGAAACAACCATACTACGGACATCTGAACGGACGTTTCCGTTTTCATCAAGTACGGAAATGTCCGGAAAAAAATTAGCCGGAAATTTCCGTACATATTTTTCACAGTGTGGTTTACCATCACATCCTGTGTTCTCAGACAATTTAGGGACTGAAAGAGATTTTAATTGTGACTATAAATTTAATAGGAACTGAAAATTAAGTGTTCATTGACTGCATGTCTCACAGACAGTTAATGCTCTACTTATTTTGTTTTGAAGATCTCTATTAAAAATGTGAAGTATTAACTGTCTGTGACATTGCCAATGAACTGTACCCAAAGCAGGCCACAGCGCCAAGCTCGACAAGCACCATACTCATGGCTTCTTCTCCATTCGGAACTACATTGCCACAGTTTATGCTCCTGACCGCCTCCTGAATCACATGCCACTTGACAAGGAGACATATTGACATATTGACTTAAAATTTTGAAAGACAAAGTTTTTCCCTGTCCTAATTTTCTCCTGAAAAAATCCTAATAATCACAAATAATCTCTGATAATCAATATAATCACTGATAATCACAAATAATCACTGATAATTACAAATAACCACTGATAATCAATATAATCACCGATAATCAATATAATCTCTGATAATCAGCATAATCATGATAATCTCCATAATCGAATATAATCAGAATATTGAGTATAATCTGCATAATCTAATAATCATTGTACACGAAAATTTCGAGTGGTTTACCCCTTGCTTCCAGCATGGAACAGGTTGTTACGAGGTGTCGCCATTCAGAGTTCTGAAAAGTGGAAAACTGAAATTATTAAGGAGCAGAAAGAGAACCCTGACACTTCAAGAATAAGGATGGCTCTCGAGAAAAAGGAGCGCTAGAGGTCTAAAGCGATAGTAAAAAACTGTTTTTTTGAGTAAAAAACTCGGTAAAAAACAGTTTTTTACTTTACGATATTTCGGTTTTTTACTCCAAAAATACCGAAGTGCTGAGTTGAACCCCAATTTTTGTGGTATTTTTGTGACTTAATTTGGCTGAGTTAGAGACTGTGTCCATTTTGACCATTTTGTAATGGCTTTTAATAGTTTTCATTGTCAAAAGGACATACATTTATATGAGAGTAAGTTCTAGGGGTTGATACCAACTAAACCAGGTATAAGGATAATGTTTAGCCCCATAGACCCTACTTTGACCTAATGTTTTCTAATAAAAATTGGATTTTTTTTACAAAAAATATCTTAAAAATTTAGTTTGAGCAGCTTCCACATCACTAAATCTTTAAATTTTGAGCTCAAAATCAAGTACTAACAGCACACAACAACATATCAAAAAATTGTGGCTGGTATTTTTAATGTAAGGAAAACGTTCCAGAAAGCGTTACCCATTTAAATCATTTAAACACCTAAACTAGGCATCAGATAAGGCAAAAGTAATCAAAACCCATGTGATGACAACTGCTCTGACTTTCTATAATTACAACTTGTCTCTTTTAAGTACTATTAAGTACAGTTGTCATCACATGGGTTAGTTAAAGTAAAGTGTAATTTAAAGTTTATTGGAAAAGAAGAGGGACCCAAAGCTAAAAAAGCCAAAACTGTAAACTTTTGTAAAGTGGATGATGGTATAAAATTAAAGCTAGAGGAAGAATTAGCCTTTAATGAAGTTGAGGAGAACAATTCAATTTTTGATAATGAAAGTATTGGCTCTACTTCTGATTTTCCGCAACAGAACTCATTAATTTGGTCAGAGGAGTAACACCAGATCACATAAAAAAAAACAATTGAGAGAACAAAAATGATTATCTATTATTTTTGAGACGAAATAGCAAAAAAAACGTTGTTTACCGTTTTTTACCGTTTTTTACCCGGTTTTTTACCCGGTTTTTTACTGGTTTTTTACTTTTGGTCAAAAAAAACCGGTTTTTTTAGATCTCTAAGGAGCGCGGAAACATAAAAGCATACATTTTTAAGGATGACATTTTCTACAGACGAGACACCCCAGACAAACCACAAATAATCTACGTACCTGCATCATTAAGAAGAAAAGTGTTGGAAAATTGCCACGACTCAATCCAGGGTGGCCATTATTCTCATCCCGCCACCCTCGATCTGGTAAAGACAGTCTATTGGTGGCCTACAATGGCTAACTCTGTAAAAAACTTTGTCAAATCTTGTACGGAATGTCAATGTTTCAAACCAAACCTGAAGAAACTAGGACTTATGCTACCGATTACCAGCACGAGACCCTTTGAAAAAATGGCTTGTGACTTCCTAGAACTCAGCCGCTCCTCGAGAGGCAACTGCAATTGTTTCGTGCTTGTGGACTTAAACAGTGGCTTTGTGTATGCAGTCCCCACAAGACAGCTGCGCACAAGTGACGCCATAATAGCCATGCCGACATTGTTACAATACAAATTGGTACCCGACGTCCTGATTTGTGATGGGGGACCACACTTTACTAGCAAGGAATTCAAGGCGTTTGTAAATAGTATTGGGATTAAACAATTAAATGTAGTACCGCCCGCTGCTCATTTCAGTAATGGAAAAGCGGAAGCATCTATTAAGAAGATAAATAATAGGTTAAGATTTTACTTACAGCATGGCATGTCGGAATGGGACACTCACCTGCCGATACTGCTGAGTACACACTAAATGTAAATGTACTTTTTTGTGCATTCAAATGCACAGAACTACACATACCAAATTCTGCACAAATTCGTACATAGTTTTGCATGAATTTATTCGTAACTCTGCACAAATTTGTACCAAAAACGATTTGCAGAAATCGTTGTGCTTAATTATGTGCTATTTATGCATAATTGAGCACAAATTTGTACACAACTGTGCATGTGTAGTTCAGTGCATAAATGTGCACAAAAAATCTACATAAACATTTAGTGTGTACGCGCTAACTGGCAATGTACTTTTTCGTACATGTGAAATGTACGCATATAAACGTGCAGATTTATGTAAAAAAACGTGCAGAATTATGTAAAATATTGCGCATAGATCTGCAGAATCTATTGCATGTCAAAAAAATGCACAATAATAAGCAGATTCATGTACAATATTCTACATAATTCTGCACGATTTTTTTACCTATATCCGCACGTTTATATGCGTACATTTCACATGTACGAAAAAGTCGAACCTAGGTATCTCTCCGATGGAGATCTTGTACGGAGTACGGACGCCCACTCCAGGCGCCCTGCTTACAATCAGCAATAAAGGCACTGAAAAAGAAAGAGAAGAGATTTTTAAGGAACATGAAGTACGACTGGCAGATATTAGGGCAAAGGCAGACAGGAACAGGCTGAAGATCCAGGCACAACAGGAAAAGCAGTACGACAGAAATAGAACTCACCAGGAATCCCAAGTCGGTGATAAGGTTTTGGTGTATCAGGAACCAAAATCGCAGTTTGGCATGCCGGCAAAACTACAACGGAAATTCAGGGAGGCAACAGTTCAACAAGTGGACTCACCAAATACATACACAGTTACCATGAAGTCGGCAGAAGATGATTCTGGGAAGATCCGCCGCGCACACACTGCGCTAATGAAACCACTCATCCAGCGGGAAGGACCCGTGAAGGGGAAAAAAGAAATAACTTCACTTCAAGGGATTGGCGAGTGCGCCCGCTCTCCTCTTGAAAAACACCTTTTGGATTAATTCAGAAGCCTCAACACCGGCCACACGGGCCACGCTGCCCTCGAGTCGCGCGCATGCCCGTCTTATCGCCTTGGACGACACGCCGAGACTGCAGCAGCCGGCAGCGCCCTAGAGAGGCTGCGACCGCGCCACGCCTGCCCTGTCGCCGCGACGCGAAATCTGCAAGCTTGCAAATGCCTGTGTGCCTCAGAGCCATCTCTGAGCTCGCTGAGAGGAGAAAGGCCACGTCCGGATGGAGGACGGGCTGTCTCTGAACCGCTTTGAATGAAAGAGAATATGTGCCGTTATAAGAATGAAAATAAGAAAATACATTGGTGGGCCTCCGTGGAGTAAAATGGAATTAAAACAAAAACACAAAGTGTTTCCGGAACAAAACAATGTTTTTTAGCTAGAGACAAAACAAAATACAAGAAAGAAAAACACGTGTAAAAAAAATATTGGTACCATGTAAATAGCTAAACAGTAGATCCTTTACATAGATAGAAAAATAGATACACACTAACTGACAATGGACTTTTTCATACATGTCAAATGTACGCATATAAACGTGCGGATATATGTAAAAAAACGTGCAGAATTATGTAAAATATTGTGCATAGATCTGCAGAATTTATTACATGTCGAAAAAATGCACAATAATAAACAGATTCATGTACAATATTCTACATAATTCTGCACGATTTTTTACATAAATCCGCACGTTTATATGCGTACATTTCACATGTACGAAAAAGTACATTGCCTGTTAGCGTGAAGACAGATAAACAGATAGTAGATAGATGGATAGGTAGATGTGAGAGATTTAGAGCCCCAGTGGGCAGGGGGCCGAAGGGTTGACCTCCCCTGTTCGCCCACGGGCGGCTTCACTTAGAAAATTAGGGTTTTAGGTAAAAACAATTACTTAATAGTTTTTTTGGATAGGTTACACACTAACTGGCAATGTACTTTTTCGTACATGAGAAATGTACGCATATAAACGTGCGGATTTATGTAAAATATCGTGCAAAATTATGTAAAATATTGTGCATAGATCTGAAGAATTTATTACATGTCGAAAAAATGCACAATATTAAACAGATTTATGTACACTATTCTACATAATTCTGCATGATTTTTTACATAAATCCGCACGTTTATATGCGTACATTTCACATGTACGAAAAAGTACATTGCCAGTTAGCGTGCGAAGTTGCAGAATGGACGCATTGAAGTACAAGTCCTGTGCCACTGCACGGTGCAGGAAATGTCAGGTTCACAGACAACACTTTATACTTCGGCCGTTCGCACATGGAGTAGGTTCGCTTTTGCAACGCCAATTTGCAAAAAGAAAATAAATTAAAAATTATCATGGACTGGGCCTCAGACAACACGCTAACTGGCAATGTACTTTTTCGTAAATGTGAAATGTACGCATTTAAACGTGCGGATTTATGTAAAAAATCATGCAGAATTATGAAGAATATTGTACATGAATCTGTTTATTATTGTGCATTTTTTCGACATGTAAAAAATTATGCAGATCCATGCACAATATTTTACATAATTCTGCACGATTTTTTTTACATATATCCGCACGTTTATATGCGTACATTTCACATGTACGAAAAAGTACATTGCCAGTTAGTGTGAACTTCGAGCCCTTCCAAATTTTCAGACCCGAAAGGGCCCGAACAGAACTGTTTTCTACAAAGCAAATTTCCATGGATCAATCTAATGGCGCTACGCCCAAGAAAGATTACGGAGACTGGGGCTGGGGAGGAGGCGCCGACACCTGTGCGGCTGTCTTCGCCTGAGTTCGTGGTAGTGAAGCGCTCCTCACCTTCTCCGGAGCCCCGAAGGAGAGGCTCTAGTAATAGTACAGAATAAGATAGGTTTTTTTATTATTTTTTTGTGAGGTTTTCTTTGATTAGTTTTGTAATGCTATTTTTTGTGCAAGACCGTGTTTTGTGAGTGCTTCATCAGTGTTTAGACTAGGGACCACATGAAGAGACGTATCCCGTTTGGGAATCGCCACCAAACAGCACCAGCAGGATCAATGTCGATGCCCAAATCCTATCTGACATTTTAACTTAATAATGTCCAACAAAAAATGCTACACAATCAGCTACAATGCTAACAACAGACTGCAGAGTTCCACGCAGGTAAGAAAACATTGTGTTCACTATCAAGAAAAGCGTGTCGTAAACCATAATATTTTTATTATTTTTCGAGGAACTTCCCTTTTACCACGACTCTGTTTATCAGCCACTAAGCCCAAACTTAAAGAAGCAATTCAAAGCGCTCGACAGGTTCATGAAGGGCGACATTCAAAATTTGAGTCAAGTATGGAACTCGAGTGCAAAGGAAGACCGAAGCAATGAAGTACCAGTCGGAACAACACCGCTGCCAAAAATCACAAAGATCGAGGACGGTACGAGGCACGTTGTACAGAATCCAATTGTGAGTATAATGGGTACTTTAGTTGCCTATTCCTATAACAAGCACCCTTAACTGTTTCGTCGTATTTCTTTCTCAAAAAAAAAAGTGTCCCGCAACGCTTTCTTTCAATTATGTTCACTGCGCAATGACATTTCCTATTCCACACAATTTCTGTTTACACTTTGCATACTGGTAGTTTCACTGGAACAACAATTCATGCAGTGCCTATGGATCACAACTCATTATTCTCCTCTGTGGGTGGCACTGGCAATCAGCATGGACAATGCAGACCAAATATCTGGGTATGTCATTAGAGATGAACTCAGCACATTTGTCAAAATTCAGTGGACCGAACTGCCAGGCCCCCTCCAATATCATCTTGGATCGCCCACTTCATTCAAAGCGGACATGATAGACAGCTGCATCAAGGGACGATCAATTCATATCGAATTGTTGTCCAAGCTGTTGAACTGCAGTTTCATCATTCTGAGAAATGATGCAATCACCTTTGTTGGTGAGAGATCACTAAGGCAGATTCAGCTGCATGAAACAATTGTGAACGGTCATTCGTACTACAGACCCATCAGCAATTTGGTTTGGGCTGTGGACCCCTTAATTGATGCTGAAAAGAGGGTAAGTTACCAATTGCCTATTTGTTTAATTACTTCCTTTTCTTCACTGGAAAAACAAAGGTGCGAATCCCTACCTTTAAAAGGCACTAACAAAGTTTAATGCCTTTCCAAAGGCACTAAACTTTAGTACCCCAGAAAAGGCACTAAACTGCGCCCTTGACTTTAGTGCCCCAGGAAAGGTGTTGTTTAGTGCCTATGTTTTTTTCTAGTGTTAAATTAAATTTAGTAATTCCTGTCTTTATTTCTAGCCACAAGTATTTGCTCCCCCCAGACATAGTCTTTTTCGTCACATCAAGCAACTCTTACTACTTCAGTGTAACTGCCGACGAAAATTGTTTGACATCAGCAGTGCGAGTAACTCTAAAGGAGTCGAATGCTTTGTTACGATTCAAAACGAATAAGCAAGTAATACGTATGATGGAAGAAACCGACACATGGCGAATGAGACTTGCTAACGCACAAGGACAGTTGTTCTACAGACCCGATCACCCCCAGACACTTGATGAGATGGAGCATGCTTATTCTTTGTATTGGTTGCACGATAGTGGAATCATCCACTACCAGGATATAGAAATAGAGGCACTTTCGACAGCTTCACAACAGAGGATTGACGTCTTTGATCACAAGGGATAGTTAATTACTGACTATGGTTCTGAATACAGTGGGAGTGATAGATCAGATTTATTGGAGCCGCTGGCAATGGATATTTCGAGTTGTACTTGGATGAGGTTCGTTGCGGACCCATTTATTTATTCAATAATTCATTCATTTCTTTCTTCTTTTTCTTCTTTTTTTTTTGTTCAGACTTTGAATCACGATCTTTCATTCCCTATCAGCGCCTTACGGTGACTTTTCCCACACAAGTTATTGAAGATGTGATTCATTACAAATCATCAGATGACGCGTCACTAAAATGGATCGACACGACCACAACATTCGATGACTTGAACTTTGGACCACCACCTGCAACATCCACACCCGTATAATCACCCAGAACCGACAACACAGCACGGTACCATGTAAGTAATGCCACCTACTGATAAAAAAATTAATAATTGCCCCTCTTCAATTGTCTGCTTCACCACCTGACGACATCGGTACTGTATTTTTAGGAACTGTTGTCACCTAATTTGAACCTAAAAGTGCCCTAACCCTTCCGTCCAGGCATGCAACCAAGGGAACGCCCCGATAAACGCAGACAGAGCCGCTCAAAGAGAGCCCATCTGGCAAATATTGTTCTTATATGGACGCTCTATGACTCTGCGTGTCTTTCTATTGTATGGGCAAGTGGTTATTTTCACTGTCGTGAACGCCAATTGACCCGTACATTTAATTTTCCAGGTGCTGTTGACGAGACTACCTACCTGGATAAAAGAAAAAAACGTATGTTTCGCCGATATGGTTCAAACCCACTTCCGCACCCAACATGGCAAGAACAACTGGTCAGAAGACTACAATAGGAAATGTAATAAGTCTTCGTCGCTTAAAAATTATTTCATGCCTGCTTTTATTCCAGATAAAGGCACGGGTTACCCTCACGTCAGACGAGGCAACACTTGAAATTTCAATTGAAAAGGTATTAGAAATACCTGTCCGTCGCGATGGATGTCCACAAGGGAAAGGTATGGGGGACCGCACTTAGAAGACCAAATAATTTAGCGAACACGTCGATAAAAATCAATGCAACCTGCAGACGTGGCATGCCCGACAGCGAATGTAAAGCTTCTTTCCCCAAAAGAATCCAAGAGAATACAATCATTACAAAGCACCGAGTGTATCCAAATAGAAGGGACCATGCCCACGTCAACTTGGAGATATACGACAGGCCCGTGACCAATGCCGACATAATACCACACATTCCCAGATGCCTTGCAAGATGGGGTAAACACTACGTCAAAAACTGTACGAACACATCACCATTCGCTCATTACTTCGGGTTGGCATTAAAACAGGGTTGCGTGACAAACTGGGAGCATGAATGAAATTGATTTTCGTATCGCCTTACAATAATAATGATGAATTTTTATAGTTACCTCTTTAAAAATCACAAGTCCTCGGACAAAAAAATGGACATGCAAACATTTGTCCGGGAAGAAGCCGAAGGAAAACAGGTTTACAACTATGATGAGCTTGAATTTCGAAGGCATTGGTGAACCATATGTGCAACTAAAGCAGTGGCGAAAATTTTCTGCAACAATGAGTTTTGTAAGAACTTGTATTTTTCCCACGCCCTTCATCTCCAGTCGTTATTCTAGGTGTGTTGTCATTGCGTGTCGTACTGCCGTGTTATTTTCTCCTGAATCAGAGACAGAAATGAATACTTGCTCATTTCTTAACCTAGGGGACGCTCCGACTGATATGGAACGTGCAGTGAGGGCACCACCACGTAGCAAACTTCTAGCATTTGTTGAATTTTTACGGCAAGGACTTGAGAACAACGACCCCATCATAATAAACCTGTCATGCAATGATGTTGTTCAACACTTTCGATGGCTTTATGTAACGTGGGTGCCCGTCGCGAGTTCGACTGCAATCATTATGGTAGATCCTTTTTCAGCATCAGGACAAGACCTAGAAAAATATGCATGATATCTTTTACTGCTGAATGTGAAATGCCCCACGTCTCATGAAGATCTGCACCACTATGAGGGCAGGCGTTACGACACCTACAAAGAGGTGTGCTGTGCACGAGGTCTCATGTATACTGCGGACACAGCACATGCAACACTTACTGAAGAGTCGAAATTGGCCACGCCTGACTCACGAAGACTTCTGTTTATTTTGATACTACTCAATAACAATCCAACCAACGCCGTCGAGCTATGGAATACTCACTGCAGATCTATGATCGGAGACATTGTTGCTGAACGTAGAATAAACGAAGAACAAGCGAAGAGAGCTGCACAACAGAGATTATGGCCAGTGCTTAAGAACCGGGGTAGAACAAGATTTCCAGAATTCCAGCCCCCTATGAGAACCGTCGTTAACAATGACGGCACTAGAAGAAGAGAAATGGACCTTGGACGAGAGACGGCTGGTGTCCCTTCGCAACCACCAGTGTGCATCCTGGGTTAGCAGCGCATGTCGTAAACGCTGGACCGAAAAGCATACGATGAGATTATTGCTGCGGCGAACGACCCACTGAGCATCAAAAAACTTTTTTTCATTTCCGGTCCGGGTGGATTTGGAAAAATATACCCAGCCCACGTGATCAATTAAACTTACTACACCACCACAACAACAAACGAGTTGTATGCTCTGCCTGGAGCGGTACCGCAGCAATGGAGCTTCCTGACGCCAAGACAATATCGTCAGCATACGGCATACCAACGAAGCTGAGGGAGGACGGCCAAGAACCGCGATCCTGGATACAACTGGAAACACATGAAGCAGCAGCCCTTGCAGCCGCTGACGTGCATGTCATTGACGAGGTGTCTATGATGGCAGCTCGATGTTATCGACAAATGCCTAAGAAATGTCACAGACAATGAATTTGACGACTTCGGGGGAAAAGTGGTAGTTCTAATAGGAGACTGTAAACATGTACTACCCATAGTGAAGCAACATGAGCTGGAGGGCACGGTGGCACAAAATTGCGTGTTCAATTTCCGCTGTTGGGGCTCGTTTCAGACGGTAAAAGTTGAGCAGAATCACAGAGCCGCAGAGGATCATCAGTTCGCAGAATGGGTGCAGAAAGTGGGAGATGGTACAGCGAACGATCTGGACAAGCCAGATTCAGTTATCATACCGTGGAAATGGAGAGGTACCAAACGAGGACAGGCCCGTCAATGGAAGGAAACCAATTTCGTTAGGAACGCTGACGACCTCATAACGCGAGTATTCCAAGGCGATTATTACTCTGGTGAATCAGCAATTCTATCCCCCAGGGACAAAGACGCAGACGAAATCAATAACATTATACGGACGAATCTCATTCCCGGTGAGGCGACAATACGACTTTCCCGCTGTGTCATTGAAAATGGTGATCCAGGGAGAAAAGTCGATCTACAATGTGAACATGAAAATGATGAAAAGATGCCCCGCCAAACGAACCAGATGTCGACTTGACCATTCCGGCTGAAATAGCATGTGGAATTAGTGCCCCGGGAATGGGCCCGAACAAGCTTATTCTCAAAAAATTAGCAGTCTTCATGATTGCTATAAATCTTTGCTTCCCAAGAGGTATTGTGAACGGAACTTTATGTGCCGGAAATTGGCGTTCATGCCATTGCCGCAAAAGTTCTCAATGGAATATCGAAAGGGCAAACGATACTTCTACCTCGCCTCCGCCTGACAGATGATGACGTCAGTCACCCCGATACTTTTATGCAAATACAGTTTCCACTACTGCCGGCCTACGCGTACAGGATACACCGTGCACAGGGAAAGAACCTAAAGATGGTTGGCGTGTATCTAAAAACACCGGTCTTTGCAATGGCATGCTCTATGTTGCACTTAGCAAGCAGAGCTAAGGGCCTTAACAACCTGTTTCTCCTCGTTACCAATGGACCATTTCAGGGCCAACTTCACAACTGGGGATCTTTAACAGACGTAAGAGCTACAAACAAAGTAGACAAAACTGTGTTATTACGAGCAGATAAAGAATTGTGACTTTGTTTAAAAAAGCAGAAGTATAAAATTAGAATTTTAGCAACCCTTACTCTTTACACAATAAACACAGCAAAATCAATGCATTTATCTTTTACTTTTTCACTGTATATAGTATTAAATAAACGCAAGTATCAAACACGTAAATGGTATATCACATGTCTCCTATTCCTTCACTAAAGTGTCCGAAAAGTCTAACGCTAAAAGCATAACGCATGGGCAAAACATGCAAGTTTCTCATACTTCCAGGCACCTGACGACTTTTAACCATGGGTTAAAGAGTGCTCCGCAAAAAATTGGAAGTGGTCTCAAGTTGATAGCTTGCTTCTGTGTTGAGAAATCTAAAACATTTTTTTATAGTTTTTGGAGGGTAAGGGGGTAAAACTAAGCCCCCGTACACCCGTACACCCCCTTTAAAATATCATCTAATATCGTCCAAAAAGACCCTCTAGCAAAATCTCTTTGAAATCGGCCCAGTAGTTCCGAAGATTTTTAATGTCTCGCCGTGCCTTACCCTTTAGAGCGTCAAAAGAGGAAATAACCAGTCAGGTGGTGCGTTGCCGGAGGACTAGACCTTGCATGTCTCCAACGTCAGTCGTCGTCGCTATCCAGACCATCCGGATGTCGAACGCTGTGCAAGCGGTAACCAAGGGCAAGGGTTACCTGTCATTCCAGCATCGGGGCCTTCGCAGCGGCGGCACAGCTGATCCGACTTCGCTGATGGTTCATGCTCATTTGTTAGGAACACCTTGTACGAGTATCAAAAGCATTAAAAGAAGAGAACAAATTATTGCATGCGAACGGCAAGCCGAAAAGCACTTTCAGAAAAGAAGGAGAGAAATCATTAAAGAAGAAAAACGAACCTTGAGGCGCCTTGAAGACCATTTAGCGTGAACCGTAGCAACCTAGTTACCACAGTTGCTAAACCAGCCCAGCGAGGCAAGTCCAGCCGGCACTGTTCTAGTCGACTAGCGAGTGAGCAGTGTCTGGTAGCTGTGGCTCGGAAGGCGTTAGGCGCACCGACCCAGCTATACCTCCATGTCTTGCCTGGCGAGCATGTGTCGGTGTGTCGGTACTGGCCCATCACAACATTATCACCCCAGCAAGAAGAACCAACGTTGGGCGGCAGCGGCCGAGCAAAAGAGTCATGCAAGGAAAGGTCTCACCGACAGCATACACACTAAAATACTGTGGACAATTTTGTTCCTAATTGAACACGAATCCGTGCATACGCAACATGTGTATGATTTCACACTAACTGGCAATGTACTTTTTCGTACATGTGAAATGTACGCATATAAACGTGCGGATTTATGTAAAATATCGTGCAAAATTATGTAAAATATTGTGCATAGATCTGCAGAATTTGTTACATGTCGAAAAAATGCACAAAAATGACTAGATTTATGTACAATATTCTACATCATTCTGCACGATTTTTTACATAAATCCGCACGTTTATATGCGTACATTTCACATGTACGAAAAAGTACATTGCCAGTTAGCGTGTTCTTTCTTAAATAAAGAAGTAAAAGTGCACTTTTGTGCAGTTTTACTCCATTATTAGGCACGAAATCGTGCACATGTTGCGTATGCACGGATTCGTGCTCAATTAGGAACAAAAATTGTCCCTAGTATTTAAGAGTGTACGCCCAACAAGAAGACAAGAATAGGAAAAAGAATAGACATTAGAATATAAAATATATATATTAAAAAAAAAAAAACCTTTTGTCACAGAATCTGGACCAATGTGTACACTAAATGTAAATGTACTTTTTTGTGCATTCAAATGCACAGAACTAAACATACACAATTGTGCACAAATTCGTTCATAGTTTTGCATGAATTAATTCTTAATTATGCACAAATTTGTACCAAAAACGATTTGTAGAAATCTTTGCGCACAATTATGTACTATTTATGCCTTATTGTGCACAAATTTGTACATAATTGTGCATGTGTAGTTCAGTGCATAAATGTGTACAAAAAATCTACATAAAAATTTAGTGTGTGAAGTGTTACCTTTTAGTTTGGTTGGTTTCTTTTTTGTCTCTTATTATGTTTTGGGGGATTTAGATTAGATTAAGTTTTGTTGGTTTCTTTCATCACTATGAGTTTTTTTAAGGAGGGTGGGGGTTGATTAGTTTTACTAGATTAAGTCACTCACCACCTTTGTTTTAAAAGATTGTATAACTTCAAATAGGATTTTTTTTCTTTTATTACTTGTAAAAAAAAAGGGTGAAGAAACAGCAAAAATAGAGGAATGATTTTTTTTTAAATCTCAAACGAATAGTCGGGGTCGACTATTTTCATGTGCGGCGGATGTTACCATGAGATACCGGTGGCCGCTTATTTCAAATCCAGCGCGTCGCGCCTGGTAAGGGATGTGCAAGTGTCAGCACAAAACCCCTCTATTCCAGGCGCGGTGCGGATAGAGCGGTCGCCTAGGGCATCCGCCTCGCGGGGAGGCTTGGCCCCGGCAGTCGTAGCCAATCAAGGGGTGAGTGTGGAGGTTTAGTATATCTAAAGCATCAATATACCGTTCAAAGTTCTTCACATTAAGTCTAATCAATCGATTTGCGGAATCGGTCACTAAAACAGTGCGGGCCCCCTTCACACGCTAACTGGCAATGTACTTTTTCGTACATGTGAAATGTACGTATATAAACGTGCGGATTTATGTAAAAAATCGTGCATAATTATGTAGAATATTGCCCAAGGCAGACAGGACCCAAATGACTTTTGGGTTCGAACCCAAATATTTGGGTTCCGGACCCAAAAATATGGGTTCGGGGCCCAAAAATTGGGCCCCGAACCCAAAATTTTGGGTCCCTACTTCGGTCCGGACCCAAACATTTGGGTCCCGACTTGGGTCCGGACCCAAACGTTTTGGTCCTCGCTTGGGTCCGGACCCAAACATTTGGGTCCTCACTTGGGTCTGGACCCAAACGTATGGGTCCGGACCCAAACGTTTGGGTTCCGGACCCAAATCTTTGGGTCCGCTCTATGACCCCTGCTAGGTAGGCATAATTGTAGTTAAAAGAGGTAGGCAAACCCGTTAAACACCCATTAAGGGTATCTTGTAAACTACTGGAGTTAAGGGAACGGGGACACCACCATTGCACTCAGCGTCAAAAGTTTCCCTCGAAAGTTCACTGTGATTAAGTTGTCTTGTACGTTAGTAACAAACGTCTAGGATTAACCCCATGTTTGGTTCAGGACCCAAACATTTGGGTCCGAACCCAAACATTTGGGTCCGGACCCAAATATTTGGATCCGAACCCATATTTTGGGGTGCGTGAAAAGGACCAAAATTTTTGGGTCCGTCGTTTGGGTCCTGTCCGCCATGGGTGTACATGAATCTGTTTATTATTGTGCATTTTTTCGACATGTAATAAATTCTGCAGATCAATGCACAATATTTTACACAATTCTGCACGATTTTTTACATAAATCCGCACGTTTATATGCGTACATTTCACATGTACGAAAAACTACATTGCCAGTTAGTGAGCAAACTTTAACTTTAAAATCAGGCTGTCCCGTCTCAGACAGGTATTAAGGCTAAAATGTAGCCCTCATATGCAATAAATGAATCAAATTAATTTTGGATTTTTTTTTCTTATTAAGCTAAGGGAGGGTGGGGCTATTCCGGACGCTTTTTTTGTTTTCGCTCTGTAACCTTGTATATGCTACTGAGGTCTAATTTTATTACTTGAGCATGAAGTATGAACCTTTCCCTTCAAAATGATACATATGAAAGCCAAATCGAATCAACGGTTAAGGAGGTATAGGGGCATAACTGTAGCCTGGCATGTGTCCGGAATTGCCCCATGGCCGGGGTATTTCCGGACAACCTATGGGGCAATTCCGGACGACCTAAATATTCTAAACCGCTCGACTTCCGCTTCATTTGTTTAGATGAGAGGCATGCTTAAAGAAGGCGTAAAAGGATATGTGCTGAAAACTACACTATTGGTTTGTTACTTACAGCGATTTTATAAGGAATACTCACTATTTATACCGTTAAATTCACACCGTTGCCTTAAATTGACTTTTTATCTTGGATAAAATGCTACTTCTAGCTCGTTCTTCATCCTCCTGGACAGTTGAGATGTATGTTAACAATTTTTAACCCACCACATGAACATAAACGCGAAAATTCAAGAAAACACCACTAATTGTCCGGATTTACCCCGAATGTAGTAAGAACCTTCAAAGCCTAATTGTACGAAAACGACGAGCCATGCGACCACTCTCGAAACGCCTGAGTAAAGTCTAATGATCACATAAAATGATAAAATTTTAGTCATGGGACTGTCATTGATGTTTAGGAACGATATGTACATGGAAATACGAAGTAGAGATGTAGCTTTTGCCCTTTTTGGGTGGAACTCAAACTTCGTGAAGCGACCGCAGCCAAATGGCTTGACGGCGGTTTGGGATTCTTATTTTGAACGGATTATCATCATCTGTTAGAAGGGCTTTTGAGCTACCTTCACTGTAACCATGTGAAACTCAAAGTGTCCGGAATTACCCCGTGTCCGGAATAGCCCCACTCTCCCTTACCTTGGTAAATGCTGAACATGTATTGAACCATTCATAATTGTATGTACATTTCATAATCTTTACAACTCATCCGTTCTTTTACGAATCATTTCACGCTAACTGGCAATGTACTTTTTCGTACATGTGAAATGTACGCATATAAACGTGCGGATTTATGTAAAAAATCGTGCAGAATTATGTAGAATATTGTACATGTACATCTCCCTCCGCATCGTGGCTGGAGAGGAGGGCGCGCTGGTCCAGCTGTGTGGGGCCAGTTCCCCTCCAGCCGTGATGCGCACGCGACGGACGGACATCAAGACGCACGCGAAGCCTAACAACGTGATATGAACGTGATGCATTTACATTTCGTGCCAAGGTGCATTTGTATGTGAACAGAGCTTTCAATGGAGTGAAGACGTGAATCATGCAGAAAACACGAGGGGGAATCCACTTCCGTAATACACTGTACACCTGATCCGTGTATTACGTGGTAATACCCGTAATGTAATACCGAAAAACGCAAAAATATGCCCTTCATTGATCAAATGTTCTGCGTAATACAGCTGTAATACCGTGTAATACCGAGTAGTCTGTACAAGATTTTCCAATGTGCTTTCCCCCTCGAGAAAACAGTAGTTCAGGCTACACTCAAATCCCCTCCCCGCCCACACCCTTAAGCTGCTCTGAAGCCCGGTTGGAACCCCTTCAGCCCCTAAGATGTCCACGACTCAGCTTCGTAGTTTTTATTTTAAGTCACTCTGGAGGGCAGCGGAAGAGTGTACAAGGTTCAGGCGAGCAGAACAACATCCTCGTTGGTCTGCTCATCGACATCTAGTGTAAGTACAGCCATTATTGACAATAAACATTCAGATTCATACAATTTATTTCGGAAAACTGATATTTACTTTTAGCTGCCCTGAACCTCTGGCCGCCCCGGTGGGAGGGGTGCCGCCATGGGCGCCGCCGCAGCCGCTCCCTGCCGGCGCCGGCAGGCGGGTGGTCCCAGGGATGTGTTTACTGCTGGCCGCCAGGCGGCAGTGCTGGGTCCCGGATTGTTAGTTTCTCACAATGCAAAGTTATTTATTTTATGACGTTGATCTTCAGACCGATGCATTTCATCCCCGGGCTGCTGGTCTGCTGGTAGGCCTGCCGGTCGGGTTGTAGTCCAGGATAGCTAGATTTTTTTGCGGAAATAAATTGTATAAAGCTGAATTTTTGTTCACCGGTAGATTTCGATGTGCTGATCAACGAGAATTTTGTTCTTCTCGCCTAAACCCTGTGCGTCACCCCTTTTTTCCGCAAAAAGGGCCTAAGTGCAGTCTTTTACAAAATAATACGTAGCTCTGGAGGTATGCGACTTAGAAACTTGGAAAAAGTGTCAAAATGACGAGGAAAGACTAGGGAAAACATATAACCGCCAAATTTCTTTCCAATGTCTTATCTTTGAACTCAAAATAAGAAATTTAATGAGATTACGTTTCTGTGAGAAAATATATCACGTCTTTTCTTTAAAATAAGCACGATATTCACAAAAATACTTCTAACAAACGTTGTGCGCGAATCTTTTAGCTCCATGACGGTGATTTTGCTTTGCCGTTAACTGCAACCGTTTGCTAGAAGATTGACCAAAACTACAGTGATGCAGAAGCGCGCCGCGCGCCGCCGCCGCTCTCCGCGCGCTACCCCCTCCACTCCCACTCCAGACAGCCTCCGAAGTCGCCGCTCCGTCTCTCTCGCACCGCGCAGCTGCGCACTGGAGCGACTGAGAGAAACGAGACTAGCGCTCTTCCCAGTCCAGAAATCCCATGAGTCTTTCCATGAGCCATGGAACGCCAAGGGATATCATGGAAGACGTTTTCCCAAGTAAGATGAGTTTCCATGTATTTTTTGCACTTTTTCCATGTGAGCGGATTTCCATGGAAATAAGTTTCCTTTGTGGTTGACCGTCTCCATGGAATAGAGCCCTAACTCCATGGAGTAATACCAAAATGTTTAAGTCCACAAAAAGTCAAAGGGAAGACTGATCGACATAAATGAAACACGATTATAGGGTGTCGGAATCGAGGCGGAGCCAAATCTGGTGTCCTTTTTTGCCTAGCTAAAGCCGTTTTCGAGTTGCCAGAAAAAAGTTCTCAGATTTGAATGAAATTTAAATGGCCCTACTAAAATTCATCGTTGATGCTCCATACCAAATTTCAGATCGAAATTCTAATAACTATAGATTCTACAGCACTTTTAATTTTCATGGAAAATTGTTTCCATGGTGAAGATAGGCAAGTGCCCAATGGGATAGGTCACCCCATGGAAAGACAACCATTCCATGAAGTCCTCTCGCATGGTAAACATTTTTCCATGGAGCCTTTGAGAAGGAAGATGATTTGTTGTTGCTAACAAATAAAAACATAACATACCTTCAAGAAATAAGGCAAAACAATAAAAACACATTTTAGGCAAATCTAGAATGTGTTTCTTACTATTAGTTAAATCTAAAACTCTTTGGACGCTTTGGAGTGTAGCTGAGGACCGAGGTCCTCTCTACAACGTTTTGGAGTTTTGGCTGTAGCTCATTTAGCTGTCGCTTACAGGAAGAGAGATTGCATGCAGCCTGTGTAAACTCGGCCGACATGGACGGTTATATAAATGGTTCATGGAAGAGACAAAATGCAAGTGGAAAGACTTCATTTGAAGACAGTGAACTGGGTATGAGCGGAGCACCTTGCCATTGTGCGTCTCAATTGACAGCTCAGTTTTATGACTGCAGGACCTATTTGGCACACTACCTTCAAGGGGCCACTGTCGTATGCATTTTTTAAAAATTATTTTCCTTTTAATTTTAATAAAGAAATTTAGAAAGTTGGGTTACATTTCCAATCTTCGCAATAAGATATAAAAAGATAACAAGCTAGGCCCGCCCTTCCGCCAAACGTCGTTTCGTTGCCAGCCAAGCATGTCCGCCATGGCCGCACACTAACTGGCAATGTACTTTTTCGTACATGTGAAATGTACGCATATAAACGTGCGGATTTATGTAAAAAATCGTGCAGAATTATGTAAAATATTGTGCATAGATCTGCAGAATTTATTACATGTCGAAAAAATGCACAATAATAAACAGATTCATGTACAATATTCTACATAATTCTGCACGATTTTTTACATAAATCCGCACGTTTATATGCGTACATTTCACATGTACGAAAAAGTACATTGCCAGTTAGCGTGTATATGCGTACATTTCACATGTACGAAAAAGTACATTGCCAGTTAGCGTGCGATTGCTGAGGTGCCCATCTCGCGACTTTAAATCATTGTATAAAGTTGTAGAGACACTTTCACGGCGAACTGATTGCGTTTATAGTAATTTGTACCTGCAGAAAACGATTTGGTAAGTTTGACTTTAATCTGGTGAGCAGGATTCTTGAACTGGTGTACATGTACGTGTATCTTTTTCGTAAATCACTGTAAATCTGAGAGTCATGTTTCTGACTGAAATTGAGCGAGGCATATAACATCGCCCTAAAGGAGTGAGGAAATTCTATATCGCTCATTTGGAGTGATAACTCTGCAAACTCAAGTGTGAGACAGTATCACACTTTCTACTGCAGTACCACTGTGTCTCACACTTTCAAAAACTATTTTCTGTCGTTGAATACCAATGACGTTTTAAAGAACAGAATCAGTTTTGGTTCAAAATCCCGGTTAAAACGAGCTACCATGTGATGGGGTTCTGATCGCAAACAACAATGTTCCTATACATTTTCGAAACCATTAATTTACGATTATTTAATGTATTGTTGTTCCAAACCCCATTACACGGTAGCTCGTTTTAACCGGAATTTTCAACCAAAGCTGATCCTGTTCTCTAAAACGAGGTTGCTATTCAACGACAGAAAATAGTTTTTGAAAGTGTGAGACACAGTGGTACTGCAGCAAAAAGCGTGATACTGTCTCACACTTAAGTTTGCAGAGAAGCCTCACTCAAATCGAGCGAGATCACTAGATATCGCTCGTTTTGAGTCATAGAAGCGACTCAAAAGGAGTGATATGTAATAATATGATTCCCCAGGAGTGACAAAATTTGGGTCACCAATCTCGCTCTCCTGAGAGCGAGATTTCTCACTCCTCGATTTGCAGTGATCACTTTTGTTCCTACGTATTGAGCCGAAGTGAAACTTTGCAAACCGACTTCCGCGGGTCTGAAACTACTATTTTCACATTCATTTCGGTTGTGTAACACTTCGTTCAGCCAAAAGAAATAGTTATAAAAGTCGCTAGGTGCACTAGTGGCGCCATCTCTCGGTAGTAGACGCAAGTTAAGTCGCGAGGTGGATGCGTGAGCCACCGATCCACCGGCCTTCTTTTGTTGAGTGGGGGGCAAATTTACACTGTAACTAGCAATGTACTTTTTCGCACATGTGAAATGTAACTCTATATACGTGCAGATTTATAAACAAAATAGTACTAAATTACGTAGAATATCGTGCATAGATCTGCATAAATTATTACATGCAGAAAAATGCACAAAATTAAACAGATTCAGAAACAACATTTTACATAATTCAGCTCGATTTGTTTTACATACATCTGCACGTTTATATAGTTACATTTCATATGTACGAAAAAGTACACACTAAATGTTTATGTAGATTTTTTGTACACATTTATGCACTGAACTACACATGCACAATTATGTACAAATTTGCGCACAATAAGGCATAAATAGTACATAATTGTTCACAAAGATTTCTACAAATCGTTTTTGGTACAAATTTGTGCATAATTAAGAATTAATTCATGCAAAACTATGTACGAATTTGTGCACAATTGTGTATGTTTAGTTCTGTGCATTTCAATGCACAAAAAAGTACATTTACATTTAGTGTGTACATTTTCCAGTTAGTGTGTAACCGTGTCTGAATCCTGATTATGACACTTCCAGGCTTCAATTTTAACTGCACACTAAATATTAGGTACTTTTTTGTACATAGCTTAGGGACTGAATGACACATACTGTACTCACCACAAACCTTACACACTGTACACAATAATGCACAAACTTTGTATCCGGAAATGTGTTAGTACAAATATGTGTCCATTATTATGCACAAACTTGTACATAATTATGCATGTGCAATTCAGTTCATGATAAATGCACATAAAAAGTACATTAACATTAAGTGTGTGGGTCTGTAGAATAAAATAAAGGTCAATACGACACGTAAACAAAACAAATAAGAAAGCGAGAACAAAACAGAATCAATGAAAGTGCGTCGCGCTGTTCCAAAAATTTTGTTTCGCCTTTGAGAACTTTTCGTCACTCAGGTCGTCGTTGATGTCCGGGAGCAGTTTAGACAAACGATATTTGAGCCACGTTTTAGACCAGATGTGCACTCTAACTGGCATTGTACTTTCTCGTATATGTGAAATGTACGCATATAAACGTGCGGATTCATGTAAAAAACGTGCAGAATTATGATAAATATTGTGCATAGATCTGCAGAATTTGTTACATGTCGAAAAGATGCACAATAATAAACAGATTCATGTACAAAATTCTACATGAATCTGCACGATTTTTTACATAAATCCGCACTTTTATATGCGTACATTTCACATGTACGAAAAAGTACATTGCCAGTTAGCGTGCAGTCCCGCGACGGAGAGTCATAGAAAACCCACATCAACGACCGCCGGGCTTATTTGCAGTCCGTTTCATCGTTACTTGGAATGCGATCTTGGGCAAAATTCGCTTTCACGGTAACTGGCTATGCACTTTTTCGTACATGTGAAGTGTACGCATATGAACGTGCGGATTTATGTAAAAAATCGTGCAGAGTTATGTAGAACATTGTACATGACCCTGTTTATTATTGAGCATTTCTTCGACATGTAATAAATTCTGCAGATCTATGCACAATATTTCACATAATTCTGCACTATTTTTTACATAAATCCGCACGTTTGAATGCGTACATTTCACATGTACGAAAAAGTACATTGCCGGTTAGTGTGTTCATCGTTGACGTGAAGACATGCGCCTTCCTTCAGGCCTAAGGACTCTAAAACTAAATCAAGTATATTTTGTGATAACAAAAGCACAATAGTACTAAATTACGTAGAATATCGTGCATAGATCTGCATAAATTATTACATGCAGAAAAAATGCACAAAATTAAACAGATTCATAAACAACATTTTACATAATTCAGCTCGATTTGTTTTACATACATCTGCACGCTTATATAGTTACATTTCATATGTAAGAAAAAGTATATTTTCCAGTTAGTGTGTAACCGTGTCTGAATCCTGATTATGACACTTCCAGGCGTCAATTCTAACTGCACACTAAATATTAGGTACTTTTTTGTACATAGCTTAGGGACTGAATGACACATACTGTACTCACCACAAACCTTACACACTGTACACAATAATGCACAAACTTTGTATCCGGAAATGTGTTAGTACAAATATGTGTCCATTATTATGCACAAACTTGTACATAGTTATGCATGTGCAATTCAGTTCATGATAAATGCACATAAAAAGTACATTAACATTTAGTGTGTGGGTCTGTAGAATAAAATAAAGGTCAATACGACACGTAAACAAAACAAATAAGAAAGCGAGAACAAAACAGAATCAATGAAAGTGCGTCGCGCTGTTCCAAAAATTTTGTTTCGCCTTTGAGTACTTTTCGTCAGTCAGGTCGTCGTTGATGTCCGGGAGCAAACGATATTTGAGCCACGTTTTAGACCAGATGTGCACTCTAACTGGCAATGTACTTTCTCGTATATGTGAAATGTACGCATATAAACGTGCGGGTTCATGTAAAAACCGTGCAGAATTATGTTAAATATTGTGCATAGATCTGCAGAATTTGTTACATGTCGAAAAGATGCACAATAATAAACAGATTCATGTACAAAATTCTACATAAATCTGCACGATTTTTTACATAAATCCGCACGTTTATATGCGTACATTTCATATGTACGAAAAAGTACATTGCCAGTTAGCGTGTGGAGATAATGCCAACCCATGTCCTCCTCCCAGTCCCGCGACGGAGAGTCATAGAAAAGCCACATCAACGACCGCCGGGCTTATTTGCAGTCCGTTTCATCGTTACTTGGAATGCGATCTTGGGCAAAATTCGCTTTCACGGTAACTGGCAATGCACTTTTTCGTACATGTAAAGTGTACGCATATGAACGTGCGGATTTATGTAAAAAATCGTGCAGAGTTATGTAAAAATATTGTACATGACCCTGTTTATTATTGAGCATTTCTTCGACATGTAATAAATTCTGCAGATCTATGCACAATATTAAACATAATTCTGCACTATTTTTTACATAAATCCGCACGTTTGAATGCGTACATTTCACATGTACGAAAAAGTACATTGCCGGTTAGTGTGTTCATCGTTGACGTGAAGACATGCGCCTTCCTTCAGGCCTAAGGACTCTAAAACTAAATCAAGTATATTTTGTGATAACAAAAACACAATAGTACTAAATTACGTAGAATATCGTGCATAGATCTGCATAAATTATTACATGCAGAAAAAATGCACAAAATTAAACAGATTCATAAACAACATTTTACATAATTCAGCTTGATTTGTTTTACATACATCTGCACGTTTATATAGTTACATTTCATATGTACGAAAAAGTACATTTTCCAGTTAGTGTGTAACCGTGTCTGAATCCTGATTATGACACTTTCAGGCTTCAATTTTAACTGCACACTAAATATTAGGTACTTTTTTGTACATAGCTTAGGGACTGAATGACACATACTGTACTCACCACCAACCTTACACACTGTTCACAATAATGCACAAACTTTGTATCCGGAAATGTGTTAGTACAAATATGTGACCATTATTATGCACAAACTTGTACATAATTATGCATGTGCAATTCAGTTCATGATAAATGCACATAAAAAGTACATTAACATTTAGTGTGTGGGTCTGTAGAATAAAATAAAGGTCAATACGACACGTAAACAAAACAAATAAGAAAGCGAGAACAAAACAGAATCAATGAAAGTGCGTCGCGCTGTTCCAAAAATTTTGTTTCGCCTTTGAGTACTTTTCGTCACTCAGGTCGTCGTTGATGTCCGGGAGCAGTTTAGACAAACGATATTTGAGCCACGTTTTAGACCAGGTGTGCACTCTAACTGGCAATGTACTTTCTCGTATATGTGAAATGTACGCATATAAACGTGCGGATTTATGTAAAAAACGTGCAGAATTATGATAAATATTGTGCATAGATCTGCAGAATTTGTTACATGTCGAAAAGATGCACAATAATAAACAGATTCATGTACAAAATTCTACATAAATCTGCACGATTTTTTACATAAATCCGCACGTTTATATGCGTACATTTCACATGTACGAAAAAGTACATTGCCAGTTAGCGTGTGGAGATAATGCCAACCCATGTCCTCCTCCCAGTCCCGCGACGGAGAGCCATAGAAAACCCACATCAACGACCGCCGGGCTTATTTGCAGTCCGTTTCATCGTAACTTGGAATGCGATCTTGGGCAAAATTCGCTTTCACGGTAACTGGCAATGCACTTTTTCGTACATGTGAAGTGTACGCATATGAACGTGCGGATTTATGTAAAAAATCGTGCAGAGTTATGTAGAATATTGTACATGACCCTGTTTATTATTGAGCATTTTTTCGAAATGTAATAAATTCTGCAGATCTATGCACAATATTTAACATAATTCTGCACTATTTTTTACATAAATCCGCACGTTTGAATGCGTACATTTCACATGTACGAAAAAGTACATTGCCGGTTAGTTTGTTGTCACTACATTCACACCACCGCCTAGGCCGAGTGCCGATTCGCTCTGTGCTTGACCTTTAATCACTATGACTATCACTGTGCTGTCGCACTACACTGACTGCACTGACCGGGTCGCTCTGCTTTTGCACAGGAACACTTTCACTACACACTTTACTTCGGCCTAGGATTAAGCAGCTATGTGAGCCGCACACTAACTGGCAATGTACTTTTTCGTACATGTGAAATGTACGCATATAAACGTGCGGATTTATGTAAAAAATCGTGCAGAATTATGTGAAATATTGTGCATAAATCTGCAGAATTCATAACACGTCGAAAAAATGCACAATAAGAAACAGATTCATGAACAATATTCTACATAACTGCACGATTTTTTAACATAAATCCGCACGTTTATATGCGTACATTTCACATGTACGAAAAAGCACATTGCCAGTTAGCGTGCAGTCTGGCCCACCGTCGGAGGTGGATTCCATGACAGAAGAACATGCCCTGAGACAAGTAGTTTCAGAATTGGACCATAATTTTATGTTTACTCTTCTAAGCAAATAAACAAAAATATTTTTTTCAGATTTTTTGGACTATTTTGGGGTCGCCAAAGCATGGTTTTACGACAAAATTACAAACACTGGCCTCTAGCTCAAAAGACGCGGAAATGGATTTGGCTCAAAAAATTATGTTTACTACCCTTTATTAATATACTAAACAATTGCAAAGTATCATGAGGGTTATATTTTTTAATGGGGAGAAAAAAAAATCATTTGTGTTGAATTTTGGTGGTTTTTGCCCATTTTGCTGATATTAAGATTTACATAAATGGGAGTTCTGAATGTCAGTTATTTTATTTCCAATATGAAACGATAACGTAAAACCCAAGCGCCCAAATCTGACACCCAATAACAGAACCAGCCAGAGCTGTTAATCAGCAAAATGGGCAAAAATTCAACTTAAATGTTTTTTTTCTCGCCTTTAAAAAATATAACCCTCATGATACTTTGCAATTGTTTAGTATATTAATAAAGGGTAGTAAAAATAATTTTTTGAGCTAAATCTATCTCCGCGTCTTTTGAGCTAGAGGCCAGTGTTTGTAATTTTGTCGTAAAACCATGCTTTGGCGACCCCACAATAGTCCCAAAAAATCTGAAAATATTATTTTTGTTTATAATTTGCCTAGAAGAGTAAACAAAAAAATTATTGTCCAATTCTGAAACTACTTGTCCCAGGGAATGTTCTTCTGTCATGGAATCCACCCGGAGTGCTTGCTGTGGCGCGGCTGCATTGGTGGCCGCTGACGCTGCAGCTGCCGGGCCGCGGGCCGCCGCGTCGTCGCTGGAGGGCCGCGTCAGGAGAGCCTCGCAGGGGGGCTACTCTTGCAGTTCGTCGCTGGGGGCTGCCATTTGTCTAGCCTCGTAGCTGTCTGCGTCCGTGGACAGCATGCGTGTAGACCCCGTGCCGAGCACGCTACAATCCACGTGGTCGGTCAGCGCCATCTTTGTGGAAGCTTTGTAGACTGGGGGATTTGCTAGATTTCTGTCAAGAACTTGCTCCTGAGATGCACTCAGGACACACTGACGTGAATGACGGAAAAATTTGTAGTCCTGGTCGCCATGTTTTAATTAAAATGGGCGATAATGTTTATCAGATTGCCAGGTACTCGGGACATAACATCCCATATCATTATTGCTACTACAGTCAAGTGCCCAAATTTCGGACGAATTGAGCGGTTTTTCCTTTCTTACGTGTAGGCATGGTAAAATATGAAAAATCTGTTGCTATTGGAAATACTGTGGCTCGAGACACATCGGATGATATACCCATGTCGAATTTCTATCTACAGATGGGAAGCTACAGCAATCATCGGAAGAGTGTCCGAAATTAGGAACGAAAGTGCTCTAATTTCGGACACGTGCTCTCATTTCGGACACACGCATGCATTTTGGCCTAACCGAACAGGTTTATATTTCACTTAGGATAGCCTAGGTCACAATTCGTTGAATAACATCCAAACCGATTTCTTAGCTCAACCCAGAGAGATAAGAACTGGACAGAAAAATGGGATGGTTTTGTGAACGCCTTTAACTCTGGACAATTATTGTGCTGTCACTTCGGACAAAATTCAGAGGAGTGCTAAATTCTTCCTGTCGTACTTGTTTTTTGAGGTATCTCAAATCCGGAAACGGCGTTGTAAAGGTGATAGTCAAAAGTACAATTTCGCTTCTTCCTGGTGGCGAAAACATAAGTCTTTTGGCACAAACATGGAAACAAATGTAATTCTATGCCACAGAAATGGACTGTCCGAAGTTGTAGCACTTTCGAAAATCGTTCCGTACCAAAAAACGGTTTGACTTAAAAAATTATAATTTACGTAGTTCTGTAGCCAAAATATTAAACATTCATTCGAGAAAGGACCACCCATAGGGCAGCTCACACCTACATGAGCCCCGGTTTTTGGGGGAGCTTATTTCAAATCAGCAATTTTGTTAAAATCTATATGTTTTTTTTTTAACTTTAAATTCCTGTGTGCGGTATAAAATTTTAAAGGTACTTCAACCGACTTGACGAAATATGGTACTCTATACTGCAAACTTTACCTCGCCATGTTCGGATTTCAAATATCTCAAAAGGTGACCGAGATAGGTTGAAATAAGCACTTCTCTGCAAACTGTCCGAAATTAGGGCACAAGTCCGAAATTAGGGCCTTTGACAGTACTCTCAAAAATTTTTGTCTGAAATAAATTCGCTTCCAGGTTGGCAGCAATTCGCCAACCTTCGTATTTTCCCGTCGTTGCTATCATGGAGCACAATTCACTGGCGAGCTGAGCTGGTAACTATCGTTAAATCTATAGAAGGGGTATAGCTGCTCCCAGTTTTCCTTCAAGTATGCCCCCAATATCTTGCGTAGAGCTCGGACATGTTTCTTATTAGACTTCAAAAACACTTCACTTATTACCTTAAAATTTCCATTTGTCCTCTTCACGTCTTGAGCAGTCTGCTCAGCGCCTGCCGGGCACGCCGTGGGTCGTCGCGGCTGATGCACCATGTTACACTGTGATGGAAGTGCGGGTAGTGAGATGGAGAGCACGCGGAGGATGACAGTAGGTAGAACTCTATGCTAGAAGAGTCGGTACAGTGGTTCAGTAATCAACGCGGGTTGACCGCCACGCAGGACGGTTGGTTGGCGCCGTGAGCTACGGCTAGTCCGGCGCGCAGGCCGGTGGATTCGCAACTGCCGCACGGCCGCACGGCTGGCCCGCGCGCGCCTGCCCCAAAGTGCTGATGATGCACTGATGCGCCTTGGGCCCTCGGCTGGGAGCCGGTGCCCATAACACTGTTTATTTATTTATTTATTTTTTATTTATTTTAGGCACGAAGTAGCCTTATGGTTTTGTCGGCGGATCCGATTTTTTTTTAGGCACGAAGTAGCCTTATGGTTTTGTCGGCGGATCCGATTATTTTTTTTTTTTTTATCAGTGTGGCCCCTTACCTAAATCCTGATTTTTCTATACGTACGATTTTCATAAGACTTGGCAGAGAGGTAGAACTCAATCTCCCTAGTTCACTGCTGAAATGCCAGCCCAAACTTAGTGGCCAATTTTGAGAAATTTCGATCTAAAATCTCCGTTTCTATGGCAATACTCGACTTGTCCCGGGAAAACAGCGTGGAAAGGGGAGCCGAGCCGAGTCGCCATTGTCGCGGCTGCTCGACCCCTCGGCGCGGCGCGCAGGGGAGGAGGACCGGCGGGGCCGGGGACTTGTTGATTCTACTCATGCACAGTAGTTCAAAAAATAAAATGTCGAACGACACGTTAGAATAAAAATGTAAAAGCGTTGTTCGAATGCCGATTGCACAACGAGCCTACAGTTCAAAAATGAAGCTGATCGGACGATTTTTACTGAGAGACTAACTTCTAAATCGTTTCAGCTAAAAAGCTAAAATTTGGCATGTGACCCGTTGAACTAGTGACCTTGAGATGAAAGAAAATCAGTAACATGACCCATAAGGCTAGAATTTTTAAAGTAAATTTCTATATAAACCATCTTCGACCGAAGAATTTAGTGAAACAAAAACATTAATTAACTTCGTGCCTACCAGGATTTCCTGAAATCGTATTTTGGCGTTTGGCCTCACACTACGGTCGAACACGGGGAGCCAGCGCTGGCCACGTACAGACGCGGTTTAAGGTCTGACTGGAGGGGAGGGGGGGTGGGGGGGCACCCCGTTGCCTACATCCAGGGGTTTTGTCGCGCTATTTGCCTACTTTCCAGGCGGCTATCTAGTGACCGAAAGGGGGGAGGGGCGATCGCCCTCCCCCCCCCCCCCTAAACCGCGCCTGGTCACGTAGTATTCGTCAGGATGCCTGCTGCACTCAGCTAAATACGAACAACAAACGCCGCCTCGTCTGCCATGGAGACTGACGTCAGGTCTGGCTGGTGTGGCCTGGCGGGGCACGACTCGCCCGCCTTCGCCAGCCCGCTGTCTGAATAAATACCAAAAAAAAATCTGTCATTCACAGGTCTATGTCCCTAATAATAAAAAGAAGTCCTAAGCAGGTTCAAAGTAGGCCCTCAAATTTTACAGAGACTACAACGGGATTGTGCTGTTTTTGAAATCCCCTCGAAGTCCTTTTCGTGTGGAATTTCTCTGAAGTCCTTCCTCTGTCGGATCGATATTTTCACATCGTTCTCAGACATTTAGAAAAACGCATTTTAGGTCATTTTCAGCGCTTCATACGACATCAAAGGGCCCTTTAAAAACTATGAATACATAAATGAACAAATAATCCCATACTGAAATAAGAATGAGACAGATAAGCGCTCTGTAGCTCTTTCAGTTGAGATTGCAGCGTGTCACAGTGGCATAGCAGGACTTCAGATGAGTAGAATCTTCGAAATTCTTATGTCCTATTCTGCCCCCCGTTTGGAACTGAGGGGACTTCGCATAAGACTCACGGAGGGATTTCAAAATCGGTACTCTGGAGGACCTCTGTTCTCTATTAGGGTCCGGATTTGAGATACCTCAAAAAACTGCTAAGGTAAGAAGAATTTGGCACCCCTCTGAATTTTGTCCCAAGTTACAGCACATTTGTCCAGAGTTGAAGGCGTTCACGATTCCATCCCATTTTTAGCCCGCCCTTCTGCTTTGAAAAAGCCTCAGAGCAGTCTTATGTACACAACCTTCTCTGTCTGTCTGATCCACTCAAAGGAGTTGAGCTAGAGAGTTGAAATTTTTTGCGTATCTTAAGGGTCACTCCTGGCAGAGTGCTGCAAAATCGGCAAATTAGGCCGGCCGCCGAGGCCGCACAGCGGCCTGAGGACGCTGCCTCAGGCCGCACAGGGCGGCAGTGCGGGCTGCATCAGGCCGCTGCAGGTGAGAGGTGAGGAGAGGAGCTCTCCCCTAGCTCCCCTCACCTGCAGCGGCCTGATGCAGCCCGCACTGCCGCCCTGTGCGGCCCGAGGCAGCGTCCTCAGGCCGCTGTGCGGCCTCGGCGGCCGGCCTAATTTGCCGATTTTGCCGCACTCTGACTCCTGGACACCGAAACACCTGGTGCAAATCCTGCCCACCCTCATTAAGGCACAAGGCACTGAAGAAAATTGTTAAAGTTTTCACGGAATTAAAAAAAAAAATAAAAAATAAATAAATAAATAAATAAATAAATAAATAAATAAATAAATAAATAAATAAATAAAACGATTTCATGAAATCCTGATAGGCACGAAGTACGTTAATGCTTTATAGTTTCACAAAATTCTAAGGCGAATGATTTACGCGTAGAAATCGGCACCCTAAACTAAAACACACGCAGTCCATCCGGCCGTTTCAAAACTCACGCAGTCGGCCGGCGCGTTTCAAAACTCACGCAGTTCCTGATTCCCGTTGAAAACCCACGCAGTTCGTTACCGGTGCAGGGCGATAAAACTTCCCCCCCGAAAAAATTTCCCTGGGAAGAATCATCGCACGATGATACTTCCCCTTCTTCTCTCCAGGAGGGGGGGAAGGATCATCGTGCGATGATTTTTCTCCCTATGGAAGGGGAAAGAACCATCGTGCGATGATCTTTCCCCCCGACAGGACACAAGAGGGGAAAAAATTATCGTGCGATCATTTTGCCGGGGGGAAAAATCATCGTGCGATGATTCTTCCCCCCTGCACAAGTGAACCCCAACTGCAAATAATGCATAGTTCGTTACGATATCCTGCAAATATAACTGCTCAAAAGTATGCGCGACGATACTTCCCCCCTCAGGCGGTGACGAATAACTGGGAGGGAAGAATACTAGCGCGATGATACTTCCCCCTGCTCAAGCGGAGTGGTGGGAGATGAGGCCATCGCAGAGCGGGAGGGAAGAATCATCGCGCGATGATACTTCCCCCGTGTACCTGCGCAGAGGTGGGAGGGAAAAATAGTAGCGCGATGATACTTCCCCCGTGTACCTGCGCAGAGGTGGGAGGGAAAAATCGTCGCAGTGGGGGAAAAATAGTAGCGCGATGATACTTCCCCCCTGTACTCACCCAGAGGTGGGAGGGAAGAACCGTCGCAGGGAGGGAAGAATCATCGCGCGATGATACTTCCCCCCTGTGCTCACCCAGAGGTGGGAGGGAAAAACCGTCGCAGCGAGGGAAGAATCATCGCGCGATGATACTTCCCCCCGGCTGAATTAAATCCTCGATTAAACCGAACACCTTTATTTCTCAATCTTTCTATAAATGTCCGACATTGATTTGTTGTATATTTTTTTCAACCAGTAACAAAATCAACGTGAGTTAAAAAGCTATAAGATTCATGCTTTTCCCTTGAAGGAATATCCTATGAGGTAAGTCTAGTTTTTATATATAATTACTTTGCTTGTCAAAATTGCCCTTTAAACATGCACACTTTACTCTTCTTTCGCTTTAAAATAGTAAAATACTGAAAATTCTAAGATGATTCTTTGTTAAAAATGTTATTAATTTTTTTTACAATTTTGTTGTTAGTTTAAATAACGTTAAGGTTTAATAAGCCTGTTGTGAAAATTTACAACCTGTGTTTTGAGAATTCATATCTGGTTGTGAGATTTAAGAACGTTTGTGAGAATGAAGAACGGTTTTAGGTTTCCTCAAAATTTTATAATTATTCGTAACACGTTATGACTTATTTTTGTAGCGATTATGAGATGTCACGAATGTTAAATGTTCAAAATATTAGCAAAAGACAAATGTTTTGTTGAAACATAAAGGCTATAGTTATATAGTGAAGTACAGGGAGTAAATCACGTGAACAGAGGGGACTATTAACGCGGTCTAGTGTTACTAAGGCACTAGTAAGTCACTGGGGCTTACCGACGAGCTACACCCGCACTGATAAAAGAGATGAGCACATGCAGCAAAAACAATTGCAATAGATGCACAGCTAAAATTTTAGCTGTTTAGCTAAAACTTAGCAATACTGCTAAAGGCTTAGTTAAGGAGCAAAGTAGTGCTTAGCAATACAGCTAAGTGTTTAGCAGTATTGCTAAGTTTTAGCTATACAGCTAAGATTTTAGCTGTGCATATATTGCAATTGTTTTAGCTGCACGTGCTAATCTTTTCTCTCAGTGCGTAGCCGTCGCCGCTGTTCTCACGGGTGCCTCGCAGCCGAGTGCATAACGGAGCGGGCTTCTATCCCGCAGGGCAGTGGTTCGACTTTAGGTAAGGTAGTGCAAGTTGCTATTACTAACTAGGAAAAGTGAACACTTAAGGCTGAGCCAAAAATTTCACTTTTCTGAAACAGAATATATTAAAATTTAGTTGTTCTGATCTAGTTTTATTTTGAAATTCTAAGTACATTTTGCTGGTTTGCAAACGTTTTCTTAATTTCTGTGACTATAAATATAGTTAAAAGATTTTTAAGAACGGTATTTTGTCCACATCTCTGGCAGCAAGCTTGAGTTGCATTAGATTGACTCATCAACCAGTAATCATAATTTCTTTTCTAAATAGTTGAGTTTGTTGGTTTATAAGAACATTAAATTTTACCTTGCATGGCTCTGGCAGCAAGCTTGAGTTTTCATCTAAAGATGAAATTTAGAGATTTATTTTGTGATAAAATTGTATTGCTCAGAAACTTAACTATGCAGCAGCGACCCTGGCAGACCGCCTTTAAGTGTCCGTCATGCAGCTCACTCAGGAAATTTCACCTAAGACTGACCTATAGACAAGTTATGATAATTTCTTTTCAGTTCAGTAAGTTATTTCATAAGAATATATCATTCAACCTCGCATAATTCCGGGAGCAAGCCTAGTTCAGGTCTAAGATTAAGAGTACGGTGCCAGAGAATATTTTGGGTTAAAGTTGTATGGCTAAACGACGTAAAATCCCCCAACTATGCAGCAGCGACCCTGGCAGACCGCCTTTTTGTGTCCGACATGCAGCTCACTCAGTATTTCTTTGCCAAAGATTTGGTTATAAACAAGTTATCATAATTTCTTTTCTAAAAATGATACTTAGTTATTTGTAAGAACATTTCATTTTACCTTGCATGGCTCTGGCAAGAAGCATGAGTTAGCGTCTAAGATAAATATTAAGTTCCCAAAAATTAGGCAAAGTAAATGCTTTTTTTAAAGTAAACTTTTCCTATAGGATATTTCTTCAATAACTTAAGAACAAAAATTTAATAGTTTTTTTTTTTCCCTCACGTTACCGTTGTGACTAATGGAAAAAAATACAACAAATAAATGCTGGAGATTAAGAGAAAGATTGAGAAATGAAAAAGGGGTTCGGTTTAATCGAGGATTTAATTCTGCCGGGGGGAAGTATCATCGCGCTACTATTTTTCCCCCACTGCGACGATTTTTCCCTCCCACCTCTGCGCAGGTACACGGGGGAAGTATCATCACGCGATGATTCTTCCCTCCCTGCGACGGTTCTTCCCTCCTACCTCTGGGTGAGTACACGGGGGAAGTATCATCGCGCGATAATTCTTCCCCCACTGCGACGATTTTTCCCTCCCACCTCTGCGTAGGCACACGGGGGAAGTATCATCGCGCGATGATTCTTCCCTCCCTGCGACGATTTTTCCCTCCCACCTCTGGGTGAGCACAGGGGGGAAGTATCATCGCGCTACTATTTTTCCCCCACTGCGACGATTTTTCCCTCCCACCTCTGCGTAGGTACACAGGGGAAGTATCATCGCGCAATGATTCTTCCCTCCCACTTATTCGTCACCGCCTGAGGGGGAAGTATCGTCGCGCATACTTTTGAGCAGTTATTTGCAGGATATCGTAACGAACTATGCATTATTTGCAGTTGGGGTTCACTTGTGCAGGGGGGAAGAATCATCGCACGATGATTTTTCCCCCCGGCAAAATGATCGCACGATAATGTTTCCCCCTCTTGTGTCCTGTCGGGGGGAAAGATCATCGCACGATGGTTCTTCCCCCTTCCATAGGGAGAAAAATCATCGCACGATGATCCTTCCCCCCCTCCAGGAGAGAAGAAGGGGAAGTATCATCGTGCGATGATTTTTCCGGGGGAAAAATCATCGCGCGATGATTCTTCCCGGGGGGTCGGGGGAAGTCTGATCGCCCGACACCTGCCGCGGCGCTGCGGATCAGTCGGGCGACGCGTCGAAACCCGCCAGTGTGCACGGAGCGCGCGGTGAATCGGAACTACGTGTCTTTTCGACGTAGCGGACAACTGCGTGAGTTTTGAAACGCGCCGGCCGACTGCGTGAGTTTTGAAACGGCCGGATGGACTGCGTGTGTTTTAGTTTAAGGTGCCGAAATATTGACCTAAAAATTTCCAGTCATTTTTTGATCAGCGTCACTAGTACAGCGGATCAAATGCAAAAGTTGAGCTAGCTCAAACTATTTAGAAGTTACTCTCTCAGTAAAAATTTTCATAATTTAGCTCTGAGAGCTGAACTACTTTAAAACTTGAAACTAGTCGACAAGCAGTTTCGTTGTGAATTTATAGTGATACTCTTTTTAAGACAATTTTATTGTGATGTTTGTGATGTTTATGTGATGTAAAATATAGCTTCTTTTTTCTACTTTTGAAACAATTGACTGTTCATTTCAAATTTCTCCAATTTTTTCGATTATAATCGAAAATCGATAAAATAATTGATTTGAGCCTCATAATCAACCCGAATCGATTCGGCCTTTTGGCCGGCCTTAGACAGGTGGCTGAAGCCATCTGTCGCCGCGCTCCTATCATGTAATCATATATTTAGGCAACTGCTTTATTAACTTTTACTTTTCAACGCACACCGACAGACAATTTTTATCATATTTACGACAGTACAAGCTGTTGATTCTAACGTATCATCTGCTGGAAATCACAGGTCTCTAACGATATTAACTTTCTATTTAGTTAGCAGAACTTGGGCAAGTTTCAGTAAAACTGCAGTAGTTTTAAGGCAGTACGGTAATGAACTGCTGCTGTTGTAACCCAAGTTGAAGTTGAAGTATGGTCACGTGCGAATTTCAGTGGTGTTATCTCAAAGGTAGTGTACACACTAAATGTAAATGTACTTTTTTGTGCATTTCAGTGCACAGAACTACACATACACAACTGTGCACAAATTCGTACATAGTTCTGCATGAATTTATTCTTAATTATGCACAAATGTGTACCTAAACGATTTGTAGAAATCTTTGTGCACAATTATGTACTATTTATGCATAATTGTGCACAAATTTGTACATAATTGTGCAATTGTGGTTCAGTGCATAAATGTGCACAAAAAAATCTACATTAACATTTAGTGTGTAAGGAGCGGGAGACTGAGGCCGTGCTTGAGGCCCCCAACATGTCGCTGGCTGCTGGACCCCCGGGGCTGCGCCGAGACGCCGAGACAGCTCGCTGCCGAGCGCCGCGGCAGCCGGACTTGTAACCTGACCGCCCCACTCACTTCATGCTAACTAAATTTGAACGCCAAATGTTTATGCACACTAAATGTTTATGGATTTTTTAAAAGTGCGTAATTATAGACATTGATGTTTGTGCGTTAGCCTTATTCACTATTTTTAGCCCGCCCTTCTGCTTTGAAAAAGCTTCAGAGCGGGCTTATACAATCGATCTGGTGTCTGTCTGTTTGTTTGTTTGTCTGTCTGTCTGTCTGTCTGTCTGTCTGTCTGTCTGTCTGTTCCACTCGAAGGAGTTGAGCTAGAGAGTTGAAATTTTTAGGGTATCTTAAGGGTCACTCCTGGACACCGAAACGCCTGGTGCAAATCCTGCCAACCCTCATTAAGGCACTGAAAAAAATTATTAAAGTTTTCACGGAATAAACAAAAAACAAATTTTTCAACTTTTTCCAACCCCGTCGACCCGTACCTCTCCGGAAGCGTCTTTTCGCGTCTAGTTCAATGGTGCACACCCTTTTACGAAAAAAATGGACCCAGCTCGCGACTACACTGTAAAAAGCACCCGTAATTGGTCCAGTTTTCAACTTTTCTCAACCCCGTCGACCCGTACCTCCCCGGAAGCGTCTTTTCGCGTCCAGTTCAATGGCGCCCACCGTTTTTCGATAAAAAGGACCCAACTCGCGACTACACTGTAAAAAGCACCCAAAATTGACCCACTTTTCAACTTTTACGAACCCCATCGACCCGCACCTCTCTAGAACCGTCTTTTCGAGCGCAATTCAGTGGTGCCAACCGTTTTTCAATTTTCAGTGTTGCCAATCGTCAAAACTCAAACATTTCGACTATTTTCGACATTTCTCGATAATTTTCGATATTTTTCGATATTTTTCGTTAATTTTCGATAATTTTCGATATTTTTCGATAATTATCGATAATTTTCGATAATTTTTGATGTTTTTTGATATTTTTCGACATTGTTGACATATTCCGACATATTTTTATATTTGTAAACATTTTTGACAATTTTTGATATTCTTCGACATTTTTCGACATTATCCCTCATTTTTCGATATTTTTCGATGTTTTTCGACATTTTCCATATTTTTCGATATATCTCAACATTTTTAAGATATTTCGAGATTTTTCGACTTTTTTGACGTATTTCTACATATTTCGAAAGTTTTCGACATATTTCGACAGTTTTTTAAATTTTCGACACCCCTCGACGCATATATCGTTAAAATCGTTTCGACGAGCGTAATTCAGTGTTGCCAACTGCTGCCAAATAAAGTCCGAGTTCGACCGTTCCATCTGAGGCCGAACTCACGTATTTCGACATTTTTCGAGATTTCTGACTCCCCTTTTTTGCCGAATAACTGACCGTTTAGTCACTATCTGCACGTTTTCAAAGCAGAAGGGAGGGCTGTAGTTTCGGTGGTTCACCGTTACAAACTGCCTCTTTCCGAAGAGAATGCCTTTACGGGCCGCAGGCCCGATCATTTACAAGCGAAGAGGACGTTCTGTGTGACTTAGGGGTCGGGCCGAAGGCCCGACCGAACGCCGCCGGCAGGCCAAGCAGGCACGCCCCCTGCCGAACGGAGTTGCCAGCGTAGCAAAGCGGAGCTGGCAACGACGTTTGGCGGAAGGGCGGGCCTGCTTGTTATGAAGGATTTTCTGCGCAACTCGCACAATTTATACACAATATCACTTGTGCATAAGCTTGTGTACGAATTTATGAAATAATTACTGCATTTGCTCTGCATGAATCTGTGCATGCGTAACTACGCAATATTTTGCATGTGTAATATTTTACTACAGAATAGCGCAGTAATAATCTGTAATTACGTATGAAATCGTACGTATGTTACGCATGCACAGATTCATGCCGAATTAAAGCACAAAATTATCCCTAGAAATTTAGTGTGTGCCATCGGCTTCTCATTGTTTCAGGGAAAATTGCTATATTCACTATTTCTTACATTAGAAACGTAACTATATAAACATGCAGATTTATGTCAGGAATTGTGTTTAATTATGTAAAATATTCTACATAAATCTGTTTAATTCTGTGCACTCTTTTTCTGCATGTTATAATTTATGATGATTTATGGGCAATATTCTACGTAATTCGCCAAGATTTTGTTCATAAATCTGCAGGTTAATAAAGTTATATGTCACATGTCCGAAAAAGTACATTGCGAGTAGAGTGAAATCGTAAAATCAAAGCCGTGCAGAGCGTCCGGGGGAGTGGTGGGGCTGGTGGAGGGTGCGGGCGTGTTCTGTATCGCTCTGTCTCTTCTCAGGTTTCTGTGTTCAAACCTCGGTTCAAACGCAGTTTCCCCGATAGCAAATACGCATAGTGAACGCGAGTGTGCGTCTGTGAAGTTTCAGTGTGATCAGTGTCGCGGTGCGGAAGATATCAGTGATTTTGTGTGATTTCCTCGCTGGAGCGGCGTGGCTTCCCCTCTCAAGTGGCAACGGTCTATGGCGTTAGAGCAGAGCGGCCTGCAGCTATGTGTCTCCTTAGTGCACTTTCAGAGTCAGAAGGCAGTGCTAGTGCAGGGCTCATGCAGGGATCAGCAGTGCAAGTAAAATTTATGCAGTTTTTGTGCAATTTACGCCCAATATTATTAATACTGGCCTAAGTTGCACTTAAAGTGCCAGCAATGTGTGCAGAGGCAGAGCAACCAGCAGTCAAGCAGTGTGTAGTGTAGTACACCAGTGCACTTTGAACTTTGTACAAGCAGCCTACTACCCGTGGGTACCGAGTTTCTACGTTTTGGCATTCCCTACTGGCCGAGGGGGTTTTCACTCGAGATTTTCGTGTACACAGTATTTCATATTTCAGTATTACGCGTATTACGGGTATTACGTTGGTATTACGCTGGTATTACGCGTATTACGTTGGTATTACGGGGTATTACGGTGGTATTACGGAGTATTACGGCGGTATAAAAGTTACGAACACCTGTGAAATATGCAACCCATCGTGCGCAGGTGTTTCGCGGGCTTGCCAGCCTTCAGTTGACCCACGAGGAGGGGACTGTAGACAGTGTCCCAGGTCACCACCAGACCGGGGAAGTATAGGCACAGCTCTTTGCCGCCGAGCTGCAGCAGCTCACCGACAACAAGCTTGTCCACCTACTCCACAGCGCTCCGCAGCACTTATCACCACCTCCAGATGCGGGCCATGCCGGGCAGGGCGGCGGGTGGCGTCGGGTCAGCCTTGGCCTCCGCAACTTGCCGTCGACGCCGAGCGCAGAGCTGTCGCGGCTCCACCGTCGTGAGGGTCACGAGCTGCACCACGTCCAGGATCACGCCTGTTGCCTTCGCCTAACTCAGACACACGCACAACAACGCCTAGTAGAGTGCGGTAGAGAGGGAGGAGGGGGGGGGGGGGGGTCAGGCAGGGGGTGCTAGGGAGTGGGGGAAGGGAACGCCAAAGTATAGTTCAGTAACGTCAGCAATAACCCACGATAGAAACGTGTCGTGTTTCGCCGATTTTGATACTATCCCCAACGGAGCGCCTCCCCGGGGTCACTCCCATGACCACCAACCTGCTGCTCTGGCCGGGGTGCGGCCACGGGTACAGAAAGCGGCGGGGTTCGGTGGCGCTCCCGCTCCCGCCTCTGCTCGTTGCGGGCGCGGGCCCCCTGCCTGCCCACCCTGCCCAACACCTTCTGTGGGGTGGACGACTCGACGTTGATGTACGACTGCGACTAGCTGCTGATTACAGAGTACAGTCGGGGTACTTTCGGAACAGTCTTTTGTGATTTTGACGTGGTTTGAAGCTGCATTACGTGTATTACGTGTATTACGCGTATTACGTGTATTACAAAGGTATTACGGGAAACTGTGTACACAGTACTACGCAAGTGAAAACCCCCTCGCTACTGGCCACACCCGAGACGCTGACGCTGCGGCGTCCCCAAGCCACGCCAGACGAAGCCTCCTCCCCCCGCACCACACAGGCAGCCTCCCCCCCTCCCCCATCTACCGCCTGGCTGGATACAGGGTGCCTGTTTGTTTGATAACAGGCAAGCACCCGCGGGACATGGCGCTGAGCCAGATGCCACTGGACGAGTGCAACCGACCCTCGCCCGCCAAACCGTCATATGTCCTCACCTAGCTCCCACAGGTCACAGTCGCAAGCTGACCGGTCGCAGAAATGCCCAAGGGTTTACCACTTTGTAAAATCGCGTACGAGGAATATAATCAGTCACGATTATGGTGATTATCAATGATTATTTTAGTTTATCTTTAACATATGTACTGATCATTGGCCATTAATCACGCAACTGTTGGTCAAATTTAATCATATTTATTCATATTAGTCAAATTTTGTCGATATTGGGAAATTCTACATGATCATAATTACGTGATTATCAATGATCATCTAGAGGGGTGTACGAGCAGCCATTGTGTAACTCATCAGAATGTTGGGTTCCGGAACATTATAAGGGTTGGACCCGAGACGTAGAGTGTCCACTTGTCGATTTGAAGACGAGTCACACAAGGCCACGGTCCCGGCTCGGATGGCTCAGAGACGGATGGTCACCCTAGCTGAGGGTTGCCGTCCCTTCTCGCCCAGTGATTATTACTGGGACTCGAAAAGCAAAGCCTCGCCGGTGCGCCAGGCAAGAGCGAATGTACCCTAACAGTCAGTGTACGCCGGTCAGCCGGGCCCGGGCGGATGGGGGTGGGGGCGGGGGGCTACCACAGGCTGTGCCTCGCACATGACGGAGCCCGCCCGGGCCTCCCTCACCCCGGCCGGCGCGGTACCCGCCTCCCTCGATCACCCGGTGCCCCCACCCCGTCCCTCCCCCCTCCCCCCCATGACCGTCAGCGGCGGTGAAGCGCGGTGGGGAACTCAGTGCTGTAGAAGAGGGATGCTTAGGCGAGAGAGACAGATGGATCCCACACTATCCTGTTGTGCCAACCTCTACATTTGCGGAGCTGGAATATCCAAAATACTCCGGGCGGAGTTGAACCAGCGGTATTTAATAGCGGCGCCGCACCCAGGCTCACTGAGATACCGCCGAGCTGTGAGGAGATAGATGCTGGACCGGCTCTTGTGGCTGCTGGGAGGGGTGAGCGCGTTTTAGTTGGCAGAGGTTGGCACTACGGGGCGACCTGGTATATATACCTCTCTCACTCCGCTCCATAAGAGTTCCCGCGGCCCCTTGGAATAAGCCGGCGCGTATCCGCTCGGCTCGGTCCTGCCGCCTGCCTGCATGCCAGAGCCCTGCACCGGCGGCGGCGATGTCTACATAGCGTCCGAAGACGAGCGAAGAGTGAGAGGGAGCTATGTCCCGGAGCGAGCATCTCACTCCCACGAGAAGCTTCCGGACGCCAAGTAGGCATCGCCGCCGGCCCGCCCGCCTCAGCGCGGCCGGGCGGGGCCGGGCCTAGGGACACAGAGAGGGTTCCTTCCTAGCCGGGCGCCGGGCCCGCCGCCCGCCCGCGCCGCCCGGCCCGACCAGTCAGTCTCGTGTGAGCAGTGCACTGGAGTGTTTGCGCCGGTCGCGCCCCGCGCCCCGGGCGCTGTGCTCGCCTCGCCGGCTCCGCGACGCGTTTCGCGCCCCGCATTCCTCGCGAGCCTCGTGCAGCCTGGTGGTCACCTCATGCATGCAGGTAAGCGTTACCATCTGCTTTTTTGAGCAGCCTGCGCGTTTGTCCAGCACGGAGAAACCGGGGTCTTGGTTTTCAAGGTGCCTCACAGATCCAGTGTATTTTCTCCATAAGAGCGTCTCTTTTAGGCTCCCGTTAGGAGTGCCAATTGCTCACGCCCGTGAGTCATTTATGTATTTATTTATTATTCTTGACGATGGCCCCTTATGGGCGCAGCCGATCCCGTCGAACTAATCTTCACCAAATTCCTACTGAATTATGGTACGAAAAATAAGAAATTTTTTGAGGTATGTCCGACGCTGTCAGTTTTTGTATGAAACGCGTTTGCATCACGTGTTTCCATAGCAATTGCGAGCCGAGCAGCCTTTGCCGGGCCGGGTCGCTATTGCTGGAGAGGCTCGACGCCTCGGCGCGCTGGGGAAGAGAGGCGTGGCTGGGGAGGGTGGGGGGGACCTGTTGATTCAACTCATGCACGGTAGCTCAAAAAAATATCAATCAAGATTGGTATTGAAAGCAGATGATACCGCAAGAGAAATAGCTATGGGGTGCGCTTTGTGCGACTATTTGTTGTGAGAACGCAAACTATGTAAACGACGCCAGCAGCGCCGCGCCGCGCGCCTGCGGGGTTGGGAGGGGCGCCGGCGGCGTGGCGGACCGAAGCGGTCGCTGGCAGGGAGGAGCTGTAAGTGTTGTTACTCGCTGCGCGCGGGGCGGAGGTGTCATTGTTCCGCGCAGACCGCGCGTCAATCAGCCATAGCCCCCCCTGGCAGCGCCGCGCTATATTATAGGTTGCGCGATTGGTTTCTGGACTCGAGAGTACAAGCTAGCTGACACCTTGGTGTCTAGTACTGTTCTGAAAGTAAAGAAGTAAAGGTATCATCTGCTAAAAACTAAAAATTAGCAGAGCACGTTGGAGTAAAAATTTCAATTCAGTTTTCGAATGAGCATTGCACAATGAGCCTACAGTTCAAAAATCAAGCTGATCGGACATGTCTTTACTGAAAATTAAGATAATTTCTAAGTCGTTTCATCAACAAGGATAAAATTTACCATGTGAATTAAACTAATGACACTGATCAAACACTGAGGCTAAACATATTGAGTTTCTTAACCAAAAAGGTAAAAACTCTGTAGCTCAGTATGTAAATAGGCCATCTGCGAAAGTATTTTATGAAACCAAAACATTACACTGGAAAAACAAAGGTGCTATCTAATGCCTTTGAAAGGCGTTAGTGAAATAGTGCCTTTAGAAAGGCGTTATTGCTTCCCAAAGGTGCTATTTTTGGCCCTAATCGTGCCTTTACAAAGGCATTAGTGCAGTAACACCCCAAAAAATTCAATAGCACCCCAAAAAGGGTGCTATATAGCACCTTTGTTTTTCTAGTGTAATTAACTTCGAGCCTACCAGAGTTTTCCTAAAATCAAATTATTATTTTTCATAATTGCTAATTTGTTTGGCATCTTTGGTTTTTATGGTGATTGCTTTCGGCGCGGCAGCGTTGTTGATAGCTGGCCCGCCGTGCGACATTTTGTGTAGCAAAAGTAAGGGACGTTTTGATGCTGTTTAAATAGCTCTTCGTACTAATGCAAGGCTCTTGGGTTTACTCGGAAGAGCGTGCACGGTTTCGAAAGTTGTGTGCGTGGTAGGCAGTGTTCGGACTTTTGGCTCATTCGGCTGGCTGCAGCCTGTCAGAAAACTGTCATTAAAACGGTCATAATTTTCTCAGATTTTCTTCATACAAAGACACAAATATAATTACTATTACTCTTCATGTAGAGAGAAACAAATAAGTTGACACACCCCTCACCATTATTGTTAAGTCAATTTCGTGGTGTGGTGGAAACGGTGTTGGTCCCGGGTTGGCTATGTTTGACCCACCTGTAATTTTTCTCACCTCCCGAAAAAAAATGAGAACAATTTTTTAGGCACGAAGTAGCCTTATGGTTTTACCGGCGGATCCCATTATTTTTTCGTACATATGAAATGTAACTAAATAAACATGCAGATTTATGTAAAATATCGTGCTGAATTATGTAGAAAATTGTACATAGATCTGCATAAATTATTACATGCCGAAAAAAATCACAAAGTTTAACAGATTTATCGAGGGGGTATGCACTCACGAAATCTGTGACCCGACTATTACGTGTATTACGCTCCGAAATTGTACAGATTGAGACAAAACAAGGCAAAACAGCCAAAAACGACACAAAACTAAGGAAAATAATGAGAATTTTGGCTATTACGCTCCTATTACGCTTCTAATACGCATACTATTACGCCTTTATTACAGATAGAGTGACCCGACTATTACGCGAGTGCATACCCCCTCGAGATTTATGTACAATATTCAACATAACTCAGCACGATTTTCTTACATAAATCTGTATGTTTATATAGTTACATTTCATCTGTAAGAAAAAGTACATTTCCAGTTAGCGTGTACGGATGAATCCTCGCATATCTAGAAGTGTGTAACATTCACACTCTTTCCAGAGTTCGTGCGCAACGCGCTGCCACGCCACTAGCTGCCACATACCAGCTCGGCAGGTGCCCAACGCGCTGCCCCCGACACTGTGAGAAAAACCGTACCTCATACTACAACTAAACAACGGTTTTGAATTAACGGTTTACGGTTTTCGTTGCCGTACATCACTAATTTTCCCTATACCGGGTACAATTTTAGTACAATATTTTATTGTACTTCGAAATAACGGTAAAAAATTGTAGTTGAATTGTAGTTTTTTCTCACAGTGGATGAGAGCATTGCTGGCAGCCGGCACCAGCTGGGCGCGGCTGGCCGCGGGTGCCTCTGGTGTCAGCCGGACTCTGTAGGGCTATTACGTGCCCGTGGGGCGAGCGGACGATATACATCATGAGGCCAGCTGCACCTGCCCCTCCCCTCCCTCCCCCCCCCCTCTAGACATCAGACCATTGGAGGTGGGCAGGCAGCTATAAAATGTCCGAACTGGGAAGAAGCCTGGCGAGGGTCCGCGCCTATCCCTGTGGAGCGCACCTTCTTCACCAGCTACCACTGCAACATTCTGACCTGCGCCAGCAGGCGGGGCCCTCCCAGACCCTCCCGGGGACCGTCCCGAGCCCGCCCCTTTGTGCAGGTGGCTCTACCACCGCAGTGCACTCAGGCTTCTTCTCAGGTGGGACCGGGCAGAGACGATTCCGAAGATCGCTTTCAAACTCTGTCCTTGTCGCACTCGTGGGAGCACTACCATGGCCAGCTGGAGGTGCAACAATAAGGACGGAGACACTGTGAGAAATAGTCGTAAGTTTACGGGAAAATTTTCCACGAAGTGCAGTTGTAAAATTACATTTGCAAATCGTAAAATTACAAGCACTTCATATCGGCTTGAATTTCATTCACGAGCAAAAAAGGTCCGTCGTAAATTTACAACATATTTCGTAAATCACGATTTACAAAATTTATCGTAAATCTGCAAAGATATTTTTCACAGTGGAGACGAGAGCGATCTTCTGAATCAGTCGGCTGACTGAGTGACGTATAGTGAGCGGAACGCGCACGGGGGACCAGCGAGGGGCCAGTATCACCCCTTTCCACACGAACTGCCAAGGTGGCGAGCTGCTGAGGCAGCTGGGTAGGGAGTAGTAGTCCAGTCAACCAAGATTTAACCTCAAACAAAGTGAAGTAAATCGTTTTATTGCAGAATCTGGTAGAATGAACCGCAACTAACGCCCCCAAAATTTTCTCCATCGAAATCCGTCGGGAACACCCTTTTTTTCGAACCGGAATAAGGGCGTAAGTGACACACTGCACGTTTAGGCTTATATCTCTGGTTCTATCTGCTGTCGCAGAGATCTCGGCGATGGCTCAAAATGTCCGCAAAGAAGTACTTTATAAAATGTATACGAAGCGCTCTTCGAAAAATATCAAACCGTTACACTGTAAACATTTTTCTATAAATTCGGAATTTTTTTCCACAAAAAATTGAAAAAAATTAAATGATCCAACTGGAATCCGGAAAAATACTCCAAGTAAACGTTGTAGCCCAATTCCTTAGCTCCCCAGCACCGTTTCGATCACCGTGGTATTCTTAATAGTTTCCAAGATATCCGACCCGAGGTGCGCGCCGAGCGTGCTTCGGCCGGGACGAGCCGGGACCCGAGGCGGCCGGTGGCTGCATAAGGCGCGCACGGCCAGAGCGGCCACGTCGGGCGGCCGGCCGGAGGAAGGGCTGAAAAAGTGAAATGGCTCCGATCCCGGAAAAAATTTTTACACTGTGAACTTACTAACATGCCCTGCTTGGGATAAAAAAATTTCCGGGCTGGGATTTTGTTTTCTAGGAAATACCGGCCACAAACCCATTTTGCGACTGGAGTAAAGACCACTCTACAAGGCAGAATAAGTTATTTTGCGATTCTGTGAAAAACAAGCCGTAGGGAATTTTTTAATTGTGATCTTTCTAGCATCGTCTTTTACCGCTTTTTGAAAGAAATGCCCGTGATAGAGGCGCGCTCCGGAGTAGGGCAAAACTTTTTAGCTTAAAAATATCCGTGAAGTTCCCGCTTTCCAATGGTGTGCTGGGTTCAAACATGCGGTGCATGACTGCCGTGCAGCAGCGTTCAATGTTCAGGCGCGCGCGCACCCCCGCTGCCGCGCCTGGCCCGCCCGGCTGCCGCTGCGTGCGGAAGCGGCTCCGGACAGCGCTGCTGTCTCGCTCGCACTCATTACCTGCAGATAGGCGCGAGGAGGAGGGACGATAACTAGTTTTGGATGCAGACTTTTACACTAAGCGGCAGCGGCCTGACGACTTCCCTGCTCGATGCAGCGCGCACGTCGCTGGAATTTCTACTGTATGCTCGTAGTTTCGACTTCTGATAAAAATTTCAGAGCGTTTTCAAGTACCAATATTTATTTAATTTTATGATTGTTTTATTTCAAATTCTTGTATTTCTTATACTAGAAAAAGGAACTGGTGACATTGATACACGTAAAATGGTTAATTAACGCATGAACTACCTTACTTGCATAAATCCTAGAATAAATACAAATTTTATCCGAGAAATGACACATTTTAAATTACTTATGAAATTAAAGTGCACAACATCATCACTGAAAATGGAGGAGTCGCATTTTTCGATCTTGGAAGAGCGACTTTTCTGTACCACATTTTCATGCTCCTGGGAGAGCGACATGCATTAACATCGCTCTATTAGAGTCACTTTGATGCCTCTTTCTGAGTCAAATCATCAAATGTCACTCTTCCGGAGCGATTTTTAAAATTCCAGAAAATACTCGATTTGAGTCGTTTTAGCGAAAGTAACTTGTTTTTGAGGGATGAAGAAATACTCCGCTCATTACAGGAGAGAAATGTGACTAGTACCTTTCCAGTGATTCACCAATATGGTGGTGAAATGCCATAGAGCGGCGCACCGACCGACCGCCAATAAATCAATCATTAAATAACAATAATTAAATAACTGGCTACGTTTTCGTCCCTATAATTACTATTGGTACGTGAAAACGCTCTGAAATTTTTACCAGAAGTCGAAACTACGAGCATACAGTAGAAATTCCAGCGGCGCGCGCGCTGCGCTGCGCGCTGCATCGAGCAGGGAAGTCGTCAGGCCGCTGCCGCTGAGTGTAAAAGTTTGCATCGCGCCCATCTGCAGGTAATGAGTGCGAGCGAGACAGCAGCGCTGTCCGGAGCCGCTTCCGCACGCAGCAGCAGCTGGGCGGGCCGGGCGCGGCAGCGGGGGTGCGCGCGCGCCTGAACATTGAACGCTGCTGCACAGCTGTCATGCACCGCATGTTTGAACCCAGCACACCATCACTGTGAAAAATATCCTCGTAAATTGACGACATTTTTGTAATTTTGATTTACAAAATATGTCGTAAATTTACGACTGCCCATTCCTGCTCGTCGGTCAATTCCACGTCGATAGGGAATGCTAGTAAATTTAGAATTTCAAATTGTAATTTTACGACTTTTATCATGGAAAATAGCGCGCGTCTATCACGGGCATTTCTTCCAAAAAGCGGTAAAAGACGATGCTAGAAAGATCACAATTAAAAAATTCCCTACGGCTTGTTTTTCACAGAATCGCAAAATAACCTATTCTGCCTTGTAGAGTGGTCTTTCCTCCAGGACGTAGGTAGGGGGGGGGGGGGGGGTTGTCGCTTTAAAAAAAAATCCAAACTGGGTCGAAACGGCACGCTTTTAACGGACCCAAGTCGCAAAATGGGTTTTTGGCCGGTATTTCCTAGAAAAAAAATCCCCGCGCGGAAAAATTTTTATCCCAAGTGGGGCATGTTAGTAAGTACACAGTGTAAAAATTTTTCCGGGATCGGAGCCATTTCACTTTTTCAGCCCTTCCTCGACTGCCTCCGGCCGGCCGCCCGACGTGGCCGCTCTTTTTTGCTCGGAGAGCCGCGCGGAGCCGTCTCCGCCCGCGTCGCCGCTACCACTTCAACTCGTCGCCACGGCCAAACGGTTTAAGATATCGATTCCAAATTTGGCATGTGAGCTCAGGAGAGTTGTACCTACGTGCCGATATGTCCAAATATGTTTTGCGATTTTTTGTCTAAGCCCTACACGACACGAAGTTCGGTCCACAAGAACTTTTTAGAAATGTGGAAATTCGAAAAAAGCTCTCCGACAGGACATAGATCCATCCTTCCTCTACCCGCTGATATGCTCTCATACCTGTGCGGGTTCTGGTGCGCCCCGAGGAACGGCGCCCGTGAACGTCTGCAAGGGCGTTTTGGAGTGGTTGAGAACTGTCGAAAATAGGCATGTGCGAGAGAACTATACCCACCCCCACCTTCAGCTCCCGAGCAGAGAGGCATGTGTCGCCTTGGCTTTGTTTCGCAGCCTGCAGCCATGAGAGAAGGAGCAGGCAGTCGGGCATAGGGCTGTGCGATATCACGATATCTCGATATCGATACGATACCGACTCGATATCGAGGCACTCGATATTGTCTCGATATCGATATCGTGATATCGATAAACGTCGTCGTATCAAAAATATCGCAATATCGAGGTATCGCCATATCGAGAGATATCGTCATATCTAGAGATATCGTTATATCGGAGGATATCGCCCTCTCTATGAAGAAATCTTGGGTCAAACTTCCAAAGCCCAGATAATACCTTATCGTCATGTTCACCAGATTCACAGATTTATAAACGTTCCTTATTGTTTTAGTATTATTTCTCCTTTATAATATGCAAGTGGGATGGTCTTTACGTCCTCTATGTTCCTGACATACTCTTTCGAACTTATTCCCGATAAAGCGTACAGTCAAAAAATGTCACGATATAACAATATTTCGATATCACGACACCTCGACATCTTCGACATCACGATATCGTGATATCCTTCGATATTGCGATACGCCTCGATACCTCGATATCCTCGATATTTGTCGATACATATCGAGTTTCGACATATCGTGTCGAAATTCGATACCCACCGATATCGCATCGACATGTCAAAATTCAGATATCGCACAGCCCGACTCGGGCATCGGTCCTGGGGAGGGAGTGGGGAGGAGCGGAGGAGGGTGGTGGTGGTGGTATGGGAGGCGGGAGGGAAGAAGGCTGGGGTCGAGCCGTCCCCGGCCGGCCCAGCGCGGCCCGGCCCGGCCCAGGCCGGGGCCAGGCCGGGGCCACTGAGTGAGAGTAATCTCGGCCCTGTGTTTTTGAATGTCCGTGTCCAACTATGTTTGCGACCGCCTCAAGGAATATTTGGTATTTTTCAGCAAAAAAGGCGTGCATTGCACATTTAAATAATTGTAATGTTAACTTGAAGTGAAGCTGCACATTTAAATTACAAAATTTAATTTAAGTTGCACTATTGCGTTGTTCCTTTGTCGGTGAGCTAAACGGTATTCGTAAAAACTAAGTTCAGTCCTTGCGGCATCTTTTTTCCTTCAATGAGAATTCGCCCCTTGCTCAGCCCCGGCCCCCACCCGGCCGTCCTGCCTCCCTCCCCCTCCACTGTAAAAAAGCAAGATCGTAGTACGGAACCAACTACGGTGTCCTGTATCTTCGTTTTAGAAACCGACTACGGAGCGCAGAGTACGGCGCCACCGTACCTCATTTTCAGTGGGCAAAGGTCATAAGTACGGGTCTTCCGTACCCCATTTTTTGAGTACGGTGATGCCGTACTTGGCAGTCCGTAACAGGAATTCGAAAATTTCTAGTTCGGTGCGCGCCGTAGTAGGGAGGCACCATGCTACGGTGGACACCGTTAAAGGAATAAACGGTGATTTCCGTAGTTTTCACCGTCATTTTTTTTACAGTGTCCCTCCCCCACCGCCAGACCAGACCGAGCCCATACAGTGACAATGAGGCGCAGAGCTAAGAGTCAAAACAGAGACCTAATAAGGGAATTGTAAAAAATTACAAGTAAATCAAACGGAAAATTTAATTGCTATGTATTATTATTATTATTATTTTTTTACAACTGTCAAATTGGCCTGCGAAAATATCTCCAAACAAAACAAAACGGTGCGTATAAAATAAAGACAGTTGTCTTCGTGGATTGTCAATAAGTCCTCCCCATTCGGCCGAAAACCACGGGAAAACCTGTGTGAGGACTAACGCCTTGCTCCACAAATTTCTCTTTGCGACCCCTGCTTTTACATCTTCTCTTTCTATATCTTCCTCTTTGACTTCTCTCTTCCGACTCTTTCTTCCTCTTCTCATCCATCTCTCTCTTTCTCTCTGCCTTCTCCTGCTTCTTCCTTGCTGCCGAGCGATTCAGAAGATCACTTTCATATCTCTGTCCTCGTCGCACTATTGGAGCACTACCATGGCCAGCATAGGGCACCGCTGTAGGTGCAACAAAGACGAGAGACGAGAGTGATATTCTGAATCAAGGTGGATTTAGTGTTTCTAAGTTGTTGCGTGAAAAAACACGCAGCGTGAAAAAACACGCTGCGTGATTTTTATGACCGGTTGCGACCGGTGTCGTTTGCGGCCATTTCTATGCTGTTCCGCAACAAGCCGTTAACACATACACTGGATGAGGATGTAAGGTATTAATCAAAATCAATCCCTACTGCAAAAATCAGACAGGAACAGACACGAAGACGACGAAATTGACAAAACAAAAGGTGCGAGATGTCATCTGGGCAAGGATAGCGAGACGAAACATGAGCTGACCATTTATATCCCGACGTCCGAACGTCCGCGCAGACGGTGCAGACCTCAAAATCACGCAGCCGCGTGAAAATAAACACGCCGCACCAACCAGCGTGAAAATCAAGCGAGATGCTTTGAAGATGTACGGGCCGCACGGTGGCGATAATACGGCGGGGCGGCGCGGCCACGGAGCAGGTCTTGCTGAGGCCCTTGACGACCAGCCCGCCGTCGTACCCGCACAGCTACGGCGCGCTCGGGGTCGGGGCGCGGCCCCGGAGCAGGTCTTGCTGAGGGCCTTGTCGACCTGCCCGCCGTCGTACCAGTCGTACCCGCACAGCTAGCGAGCGCTCAGTGCTGCCGGGCCGGGCCAGGCGGGGCGGCGCGCGGCCGTATGTCGACGATGTTGTCTTGGCGTCAGGAAGCTCCATTGATGCTGTACCGCTCCAGGGCCTGCCTGGAGTCCAGGCAGAGCATACAACCCGTTTCTTGTGGTGGTGGAGTAAGTATGTAATTGATCACGTGGGCTGGGTATATTTTTCCAAACCCACCCGAACCGAAAAGGAAAAAAAAATGGTTTTTGATGCTCAGTGGGTCATTCGCCGTAACAATAATCTCATCGTATGCTTTTCGCTGGGTGGGGTCCAGCTTCTCCGACTTGCGCTGCTAACCCAGGACGCACACAGGTAGTTGCCAAGGGACACCTGCCGTCTCTCGTCCAAGGTCCATTTCTCTTCTTCTAGTGCCGTCATTGTTAACGACGGTTCTCATAGGGGGCTGGAATTCTGGAAATCTTGTTCTACCCCGGTTCTTAAGCACTGGCCATAATCTCTGTTGTGCAGCTCTCTTCGCTTGTTCTTCGTTTATTCTACGTTCAGCAACAATGTCTCCGATCATAGATCTGCAGTGAGTATTCCATAGCTCGACGGCGTTGGTTGGATTGTTATTGAGTAGTATCAAAATAAACAGAAGTCTTCGTGAGTCAGGCGTGGCCAATTTCGACTCTTCAGTAAGTGTTGCATGTGCTGTGTCCGCAGTATACATGAGACCTCGTGCACAGCACACCTCTTTGTAGGTGTCGTAACGCCTGCCCTCATAGTGGTGCAGATCTTCATGAGACGTGGGGCATTTCACATTCAGCAGTAAAAGATATCATGCATATTTTTCTAGGTCTTGTCCTGATGCTGAAAAAGGATCTACCATAATGATTGCAGTCGAACTCGCGACGGGCACCCACGTTACATAAAGCCATCGAAAGTGTTGAACAACATCATTGCATGACAGGTTTATTATGATGGGGTCGTTGTTCTCAAGTCCTTGCCGTAAAAATTCAAAAAATGCTAGAAGTTTGCTACGTGGTGGTGCCCTCACTGCATGTTCCATATCAGCCGGAGCGTCCCCTAGGTTAAGAAATGAGCAAGTATTAATTTCTGTCTCTGATTCAGGAGAAAATAACACGGCAGTACGACACGCAATGACAACACACCTAGAATAACGACTGGAGATGAAGGGCGTGGGAAAAATACAAGTTCTTACAAAATTCATTGTTGCAGAAAATTTTCGCCACCGCTTTAGTTGCACATATGGTTCACTAATGCCTTCGAAATTCAAGCTCATCATAGTTGTAAACCTGTTTTCCTTCGGCTTCTTCCCGGACAAATGTTTGCATGTCCATTTTTTTGTCCGAGGACTTGTGATTTTTAAAGAGGTAACTATAACAATTCATCATTATTATTGTAAGGCGATACGAAAATCAATTTCATTCATGCTCCCAGTTTGTCACGCAACCCTGTTTTAATGCCAACCCAAAGTAATGAGCGAATGGTGATGTGTTCGTACAGTTTTTGACGTAGTGTTTACCCCATCTTGCAAGGCATCTGGGAATGTGTGGTATTATGTCGGCATTGGTCACGGGCCTGTCGTATATCTCCAAGTTGACGTGGGCATGGTCCCTTCTATTTGGATACACTCGGTGCTTTGTAATGATTGTATTCTCTTGGATTCTTTTGGGGAAAGAAGCTTTACATTCGCTGTCGGGCATGCCACGTCTGCAGGTTGCATTGATTTTTATCGACGTGTTCGCTAAATTATTTGGTCTTCTAAGTGCTGTCCCCCATACCTTTCCCTTGTGGACATCCATCGTGACGGACAGGTATTTCTAATACCTTTTCAATTGAAATTTCAAGTGTTGCCTCGTCTGACGTGAGGGTAACCCGTGCCTTTATCTGGAATAAAAGCAGGCATGAAATAATTTTTAAGCGACGAAGACTTATTACATTTTCTATTGTAGTCTTCTGACCAGTTGTTCTTGCCATGTTGGGTGCGGAAGTGGGTTTGAACCATATCGACGAAACATACGTTTTTTAGGCAACGAAGTTGCCTTCTAAGATCAGTCGAAACGTTAGTCAGTTGTTCTACATTGCCCCTATGGGACAAAAAAAATCTGGCCCAAGGGATTTTGATAAAATTTACAGCAGTTATAGAATTGTATATTCTAAATGCAATTTCGAAGTTTTATCAAAATCGCTCTTACAGAAATTTTGGAAATTTGATTTGAAGTTCTGGTTGCTCGACTCGTCAGCGGAGCGAAAGAGAAACCTCCAAAGTCTGCGTTCAAACAAAGCTCTGCTTCAGTTAACTGCGCCAGAAAGAGATGACACCACTGAAATTCGCACGCGACCACCGTACCGCCCTTTCGAAACCTACTTCATTTTTACCGAAAAAATAACAGAACGCCAACCGCAGACTCAGTCCTCAGTTCATGTTTTCAGTCGTCGATAGAAATTAGTCTGCCTCTGTGTTCCCTGTCAATGCGTAGAGGCTCCCATAATTGTTTGGTAAAGGCCTGCAACATCAGTTTACGTCGTTACTAAATTTAAAACTAGCAAAATATATTTTGGGTTGGTTTGTAGTCCAGTAATATTAGCATTTGACCTAGACAAAATTCCGAACAGCACCAAAATTTGGGGATCGCTTAAGGCATGCCCAAGGAATGACTACCTAAAATCCCCAAAACTTCCCCCGGTGCAGATCGGCTCAAATCGTGTTCAAAGTTCAAATTTTTGAACATTTACGACCTAAATGTTTTTTGGATCCCACGGCTGAACCAATCGACCTAGAAAGTCGCGCGATAGCTCGAATTGTTCGTGAATAAACAAGGAACAAGGTGCATTAATCCACTTTGTCACTTTTGAACATTCGTACATGTTCAAAACACGTTAAAGTTATTTTTTTAAGTTTCGAAAATCGTTCAGTGAAGTTTGCCGCTTGTTTGTGGTCAAACCAGTGGGAAATCGCAGAAAACACCTTTTCATGACCTTCAAGGCACAAGTCAGAGGTACAAAACGAGCTCTGAACGAGACTCGTGCGACCAAAATTGACGAAGTTATGGGCCCGCGAACGCCGCGCCGCATGGCGCGCCGACCGCTGGGATGCGGCCGGGCCGGGGCCTAGCGCGCAGTGCACCATGGCGTACATAGCTCTAGCGGCTGAACATTTTGAGCTACAGAGGTGCGCGACGGCTCTAAATGTTTGTCTGAGAGTAAGCTTGATTAAAATTATGAAATTGGATCATTTGAACACCTGAACATGTCCAAAATTTGTCCAATTTTAATATTTTAAAGCAATTTTGAAGCATTTTTTTCCCAGTTGTAAGAACATTTCAATGCTCGAAACAGACTAAAAACCACTTAGATTAGAAAGGCAGAGGTCCTTACTCGAGGGGTCCCCCACTCCCATAGATGGTGTACACACGAGTAATTTGAGTAGGCGAGTAGGGGCGAGTAAAAGTGAGTAAAGGCGAGTAATAGTGAGTAAAGGCGAGTAGCGACGAGTATTGGCGAGTGATGAGTAAATGAGAGTAGCGATGAGTAGTGGCGAGTAGGGATGAGTAATGGCGAGTAGGGATTAGCAATGGTCAGTAGGGCTGAGTAATGGTGAGTAGGTATGAGTAATGGCGAGTATTTTGCGTGTATTTTGAGTGAGTAATTTGAGAGTAATGGCGAGTAATGGCGAGTAATTGGCGAGTAATGGCGAGTAATGGCGAGTAATTGGCGAGTAATGGCGAGTAATGGCGAGTAATGGCGAGTAATGGCGAGTAGGCGCGAGTATTGGTGAGTAAGCGTGCGAGTAGGCGCGAGTAATTTTGGTCGCGGGGCGGGGCGGGGCGGGGCGGGGCGGGGCGCAATTTTGAGGCATTTTTCTTTTCTTCTGAGTGAATTAAGAACAGACTACTCTGCAAATTTAAAAGTGATACGACATGTCAGTTTAAACTGCGAAACTTTAGTTTCGCAGTTACAACTGCAAAACTCACGAGTTCGTCAGTTTAAACTGTAGAACTCCCGAGTTCGTCAGTTTAAACTGCAAAACAGTTTCACGGTTTAAACTGACGAACTCGGGAGTTCTGCAGTTTAAACTGACGAACTAGGGAGTTTTGCATTTGTAACTGCGAAACTAAAGTTTCGCAGTTTAAACTGACATGTAGTATAACACTCAGATTTGCAGAGTAAATGCTACTTAGACTCACAATGGTATTATTTATTACTTCAGGTAACTCTACAGGAGTATGCTTGTCGCGCGGGTCGTGTTGCTGTGGGAGACATGCATGCCACTGTAAAAGAAGGCAATTAAAAATATAACAAATAACAAACATTAAATTAATGCGCCTAGTGTAATCTTTTTGGTATTTATAGTGCACACGAATAACTTTAAGCCCTCTCAATTTCTCTTGAAGATTATCCCCTAGCTGCACACTATACTTTATCAAAGAGCGTTACAACTCCTGCCTCATTGCTTAATTCACTACCTCACAAGACGCACAAATCAGACAATTTAGTTAGAGGTTAGAGGTACGAAGAATACCAGATTTATCTTAAGATTAGATACTGTACTTCGTACCTCAAAAGACCGTACTAGCAAAGTACAACCAGAGCAAGCAAGGACTTGACCAGTAAATGATCGTACCTTAACGTGCTTTTTTCTTACAGTGAGGTACGAAGTACAGTAATCTTAAGATAAATCTGGTGTACTTTGTACCTCAAAAGACCGTACTAGCCACGTACACCCAGAACAGGCAAGGACTTGACCAGAAAATTATCGTACCTTTTGTGTACTTTGGTACGATTTTTCTGACAGTGTTCTGCAATTGCAACTTATTAATTCCAGCAGTGCTTTGGGTGCACAGGTCTAAGGGTGGTTACAGGAAAGTGCTGGCTGCTGTCCAGTTTCCAGCCCCACTCTATTGGATTTAAGGCCGTAGGAGCAGCTCGCTACTCTGAGAATGGCTGCGTTTTAATCGACTCGGTGGCGTCCGAGGAGTGCTTTACGGGGTGCGGGTGGGTGCGGGGGAGGCATTGTCTGGAAGTGCATAATAGGAATGTCGGCGACGGCCGGGACGAGGCCTGCCCAGGCCTTCCTCGGAGCTCTGAGCAGAGCGAGCTGCGAGCTGGCCCGGCAGTTTGGTCGAAACGCATGAACTCCAAAAAGCGTGGAAATTGTCCTAGAACTTTCATTCTTTTTTTTATGGGAACCGCGAAAATCTATAAAAAACGATTCTGTGGACAGTTCTGCTCTTCGAACGCCGGGAGAGGCTGTACAGCGAACGCTTACGAAAGAAAGGATAGGCCGATTACCTGTGGTTGGGTCCAGCAACCCTCGCCGGGGCAGGCCCGGCTGGGCCCGGCTGGGCCCGGCTCGAGGACTGGAGACCCGAACTCAATGGGGTCATTTGGTGGTGGAGTAGCGTAGCGGAGATGAATAGAGTCTGACTTTGGACTACTACAATTTTTGGAATGGTTCAAATCATGTTCGCCTCGCTGGCAGCCGTTCACGGGCGGGTACGACGGCGGGCAGGTCGACAAGGCCCTCAGCAAGACCTGCTCCGAGGCCGCGCTGCCCCGCCCGGCCCGGCCCGGCCCGGCCCGGCAGCACTGGGCGCGCCGTAGGAGGCTGTCCGAATTCTCGGTCGGTATGGTCGGTCGGGTCGGTTCGGTCGGTGCGAGAGAGATAGCATCCATTTGAATTGCACACATCTATCTCTCTCGCACCGACCAAACCGACCCGACCGACCATACCGACCGAGAATTCGGACACAACCTAGCTGTGCGGGTACGACGGCGGGCAGGTCGGCAAGGCCCTCAGCAAGACCTGCTCCGAGGCCGCGTCGCGCGCCGCCCCGCCTGGCCCGGCCCGGCAGCACTGAGCGCTCGCTAGCTGTGCGGGTACGACTGGCACGACGGCGGGCAGGTCGACAAGGCCCTCAGCAAGACCTGCTCCGGGGCCGCGCCCCGACCCCGAGCGCGCCGTAGCTGTGCGGGTACGACAGCGGGCTGGTCGTCAAGGGCCTCAGCAAGACCTGCTCCGTGGCCGCGACGCCCCGCCGCATTATCGCCACCTTGCGGCCCTTGCATCTTCAAAGCATCTCGCGTGATTTTCACGCTGGTTGGTGCGGCGTTTTTAGCAGATGATACATCTTAGCAAAAATAAAATAAAAAGAAACTAAAGAGAATTGATGTTTCATCGGCTTGTACTCTCGCAATAGTATAGAGCGGGCCGGGTTGTCACAGTGCCGCGGCGCGCGGCGGCCGGCGCGTGTGCAGGCCTGGAGAGGGGGAAGCCAGGCGGGCCAGGCGAGGGGGTCGGGAGGGGGAGGTGGGGCCAGCGGGGCCGAGGCAGGGACCAGGCGAGGCTCCATTTGCCTTGCGGCGCCCGGCGGCGCCACGCTCGCGGCTCTCCCGAGTGTAACACATTTATAGCAGTATGTGCAAGACTCTGGGTGGGTCGTCCCGCCAAACACATGTGTAACGGTGGCTGACTACCCAAACCCCGTAAGTGCAGAAGGCGCTGAAATAAAATTATTCGTACGCACATTTTCGTAACGTCGCCTTAATACACAAAAGTGCAAGACATAATAAGGTGTCAGCTAGCTTTTACTCCCAAGTTCAAAAACCAAGCGCGTACCCTGGGTATATTGTACCTAGGGGGGACTGATGAATGGCTCAATGGCTCGAAGTCCGCGAGGCGCAACACAGCAAAAAAATAAATAAATAAGTAAATAAATAAATAAAAAAATAAGATTTTAGTATCATCTGCTTTCATTTACAATCTTGATTGAATTTTTTTTTTTTTTTTTTTTCACGCGGCTGCGTGATTTTGAGGTCTGCACCGTCTGCGCGGACGTTCGGACGTCGGGATATAAATAGTCAGCTCATGTTTCGTCTCGCTATCCTTGTCCACATGACATCTAGTATATTTGTTTATGAATTTCGTCGTCGTCCTGTATTTGTTGTGTTGCCCCGCTGCCGTCTGGTAAGACCAAGGTGCTGCGCTTTTGATTCTATATTTTGTCACGTCATTCTCCTTTGTACCTTTTACTTCAGGCAGCTTGGCAAAAGCAACAAGTGCATCTGGAACGTACCCTGCGTGTTCTTTCACGCTGCGTGTTTTTTTCACGCAAGGTGTTATGTGCAATTTTCCATCCGCGTTTTTTTTCACGCAAGGTGTTATGTGCAATTTTCCGTCCGCGTGTTTTTTCACGCAAGGTGTTATGTGCAATTTTCCATCTGCGTGTTTTTTCACGCTGCGTGTTTTTTCACGCTGCGTGTTTTTTCACGCAGCGTGTTTTTTCACGCCGCGTGTTTTTTCACGCAAGCTCTGAAGTCTGTCCAATTAATGAGCTACATCTGAGCTGGTAGCTGGACTACTATTGGTTGGTTTGGATTCGATGAATTGATATCATTCCGAACTGTAGCAACCCTTTTCACGCAGCCGCGTGAATTTTCACGCAAGAACTTTGGAAACACTAAATCCACCTTCAGTCGGCAGCCTAGGAAGAGAGCAGGGGTATGAGAGAGAGAGAGAGAGAGAGAGAGAGAGAGAGAGAGAGAGAGAGAGAGAGAGAGAGAGAGAGAGAGAGAGAGGGAGAGAGAGAGGGAGAGAGAGATTTAGATTTAGATTTATTTATTGCTGTAATGGTACATTAGGGCTGAAAGCCCCATAATCTTGTACCAATCATACAGGTACGTACAGTCTAAGAACAGCACAGCCAGGGTATTTCTGTACACAAATTACCAGTGGAGAGGTTTACAGGTTAATACAAATAATGAAAAAGAGAGAGAGAGAGAGAGAGAGAGAGAGAGAGAGAGAGAGAGAGAGAGAGAGAGAGGGAGAGAGAGAGAGAGAGAGAGAGAGAGAGAGAGAGAGAGAGAGAGAGAGAGAGAGAGAGACCCCCACGCGCCCCGGGCCGGGGCACCACATGGGTCGACGTCGACAGAGAGGCCTCGTCGCCCGGGCCAGCCGGGACCTGGGCCGCGGGGCCTCTGCCTGCCTAGGGATGAGACAATGACCGTGACAACACGTGTTAGGCAGGGGGGACCGGGGGGATGGGGCGCGGGTGGGTGAGGAGCAGCCGTGCCATTCCGAAGATCGCTTTTATACCTCTGTCCTCGTCGCACTCATGGAGCACTACCATGGCTAGCATTCGGCACCGCTGTTGGTGCAACAAGGACGGGGGATAGGGTGGTCCAAAATAAGTGAAGTTTTTTTTGGACCACCCTAACGGGGGAATGAGAGCGATCTTCTGAACCAGTCGGCAGTATAGCACGAAAGAGGACGGCATACCCTGCAGTTTCCCGCTCACATCAAAATATATCCCAAACGCCCTTGCAGACGTTCACGGGCGCCGTTCCTCGGGCCGCACCAGAACCCGCACAGGTGTGAGAAGCATATCAGCGGGTAGAGGAAGGATGGATCTATGTCCTGTCGGAGAGCTTTTTTCGAATTTCCACATTTCTAAAAAGTTCTTGTAGACTGAACTTAGTGTTGTGAAGGGCCTAGACAAAAAAATCGCAAAAAATATTTGGATACATATCGGCACGTAGGTACAACTCTCCTGAGCTCACATGCCAAATTTGGAATCGATATCTTAAACCGTTTGGCTGCACGCTAACTGGCAATGTACTTTTTCGTACATGTGAAATGTACGCATATAAACGTGCGGATTTATGTAAAAAATCGTGCAGAATGATGTAGAATATTGTACATAAAGCTAGTCATTTTTGTGCATTTTTTCGACATGTAACAAATTCTGCAGATCTATGCACAATATTTTACATAATTCTGCACGATATTTTACATAAATCCGCACGTTTATATGCGTACATTTCACATGTACGAAAAAGTACATTGCCAGTTAATGTGTGTGGCGCCCGTGATAAAAAGGATTTGTGCACAACGCGTGCGCGGCCTGTGCGCCGCTTGTGCAAATCGCGTGCAAGACGCGTGCGCAGAGTGTGCGAAACACGTGCGCCGCGAGTGCGAAACGCGTGCACATCGCGTGCGAAACGAGTGCACAAGACGTGCGCGACGCGTGCGCAAGGTTTCTGTGCGCAAAGGTGGTGTGCACAACCGAGACACGCTGTAGCTGTGCACGGCGACCACGCTCCATGTGCAGATCGAATGCAATGCGCACGGGACCTGTGCACAGAGTGCGCGTATGCCGTGCGCACCCGGCGCGAAAGGTCAGGAGACCTGTGCTTACCCCGTGCAACACGCGTGCAAAACTGAGCGAATCTCTGCTCTGAGTGAGCTATGCGCGTGCTCCATAATGTGTCGCGCGTGCAAAGGTGTGCTCGCCTCTTCTCCTCACTCGAGTCGTCCCCTGATGACCACCTGAACAGAACACGATTTTCCGGTCTCGGGGCTGTGGGAAATCTAGCGCCGAAAACCGTTTTTCTCTGCGGCGTCGGGTTCCCGAGATACGAGGACGTACCACGACGTACCGGGAGCACCGCGCCAAGGATACGTTCACATTTTGGAGGCCAAAGTGACCCTGGCGCTTTTCTCGTTGGGTGTCCGGGACTTCTGACTTCAGAATTAGGTTCCATAGGCTGTGACGCTTCTGTAGACACCTTGAACACCCCACTGCCACCCGGCATTGGGCTTTGACGGGCGTCCTTAACAGTCTGATTCTGTCGAACACAACATATATACAAGAATGCACAGTTTTAGGACGCCGTCAAACCCCAATGCCGGGTGGCAGTGGGGTGTTCAAGGTGTCTACAGAAGCGTCACAGCCTATGGAACCTAATTCTGAAGTCAGAAGTCCCGGACACCCAACGAGAAAAGCGCCAGGGTCACCTTGGCCTCCAAAATGTGAACGTATCCTTGGCGCGGTGCTCCCGGTACGTCGTGGTACGTCCTCGTATCTCGGGAACCCGACGCCGCAGAGAAAAACGGTTTTCGGCGCTAGATTTCCCACAGCCCCGAGACCGGAAAATCGTGTTCTGTTCAGGTGGTCATCAGGGGACGACTCGAGTGAGGAGAAGAGGCGAGCACACCTTTGCACGCGCGACACATTATGGAGCACGCGCATAGCTCACTCAGAGCAGAGATTCGCTCAGTTTTGCACGCGTGTTGCACGGGGTAAGCACAGGTCTCCTGACCTTTCGCGCCGGGTGCGCACGGCATACGCGCACTCTGTGCACAGGTCCCGTGCGCATTGCATTCGATCTGCACATGGAGCGTGGTCGCCGTGCACAGCTACAGCGTGTCTCGGCTGTGCACACCAGCTTTGCGCACAGAAACCTTGCGCACGCGTCGCGCACGTCTTGTGCACTCGTTTCGCACGCGATGTGCACGCGTTTCGCACTCGCGGCGCACGTGTTTCGCACACTCTGCGCACGCGTCTTGCACGCGATTTGCACAAGCGGCGCACAGGCCGCGCACGCGTTGTGCACAAATCCTTTTTTATCACGGGCGACGAGTTGAAGTGGTAGCGGCAACGCGTTTTTGACGCTGCGGAGGAGGCTCCGCGCGGCTCTCCGAGCAACGTTTACCGCCCCCTTATGCAGCCACCGGCCGCCTCGGGCCCCGGCCGAAGCACGCTCGGGTCGCTTCGTCAAGCAGGCTCTCCCGGGTTGCGTCGGCGAAGTTCACGGGCGGTGACGAAGCTCAGACAGCGCAGCGGAGGGGGGGGGGGGGGGGGGGGGGGGGCCTTCGTTCAAGGCGCACTTACTGGTATATGCCTTCTCCAGGCAGTAATTCACTGTTATCTGAAAAGCGATAAATATCATACAATTTGCTGCGATAATTCCTCAAGGCGATACACACAAAATATCGCTCCAGGGAGAGCAATAAGAAAGTTATTGCTCGAAAAGTGCATTCGTTAATGCATTTTTATGCAATCATGATTGCTCAAAATAAGCGATAATTTGTGTTTAATGCGGCAAACGAGCGATAATTCATTTAACGCTTCAAATGCGAGGGGTCGCCAACTACCCCTAGCCGTGTACGAGGGAATATATATTACTAGTAATATAAGTAATATGGAGGAATATATGGTAATATAGAGTAATATAGAGGAATATATGGTAATATACAGTAATATAAGGTAATATAGAGGTAATATATGATAAGTGAGCCAGTAATATATAAAAAATTAAGGCAAAATATTTATGGTAAACTTGGGAAAAGGCTGAAACAACTTAATTGGACTAGAAGTACCGTTTGAAGCAACCGAGCGACATTAGAATTCTGTACAAAAGTCACTGTATTTTAATTTTTAAAAACATGTCAGTTAATATTGTACAACTTGAGAAAAATGCAGCCTCAAATATAGATTAATTCGAACACAGAAACATATTTTGCTAGTACTGTAATTATCACTTTTAAAATGTCTTAAAACAGACAAATTAAATAACCCAATACTTAAACAGAGATACTATAAACACCGTTTTTTAAAAATACAGCTAGAAGCACGAGACCACCTTTAAAAGAAGATATCGGATCTCCGACGAACGCTTAGGGGCCATCCCTAAAGTACGTACTTGGCCGAAGGGAAGGGGGGAGGTCATCGAAAACGGATGTTGACGTCCGTGGGACGGAGGGGGGGAGGGGGGTCGCAGCAGTTCGGACGTCCGTTTTTAATCTGTAGGAAAACCGGAATGCGCACACAAATTGAAAGAAATTGAGTAAGTTTTGGGGAGAAATAGGCCAAAAAGGAAGTCCGAAAAGGGGGGAGGGGGGGTAATTGCAGACGGACGGTGACGTACATGGGGTGGGGGGTGGGGTGGGGGTTATTTTGGGCCCAAAAACAGCGGACGTACTTTGTGGATGGCCCCTTACCTCAAATCCATTGCAATATCGCTGTGTGAAGTATGACAATTTCTGCGCCCACATTGTCGACCAGGCTTTGCGCATGCGCAGGCAGCAGATGGTCCTTCCGGTCCTTCCCCGTGCCCGTGATGTCACTTATCTCATTACGAAGCAAACCTTTCAATTTGATTCTAGGAAATACTTTTGTAACGTTACACGACGTTACAGTATGGGAAATGATGAAGCAAGTTGTTGGTAATATAAAAGTAATATACGGTGTAACATACAGTAATATACGGTAATATACAGTAATATACGGTAATATACAGTAATATACGGTAATATAAGGTATTATGGGGTAATATAAAGTAATATATGGTAATATAGAGGTAATATAGTCCCGTGTACGAGGTAATATGGGAGTTGGCGACCCCTCGTTCAAATGGTATGAGAATTCTCACACTTGAGAGTAATATCAAATACTAATAAAGTGCAATGATTTTTTATCGCTCCCACAGGAGCAATAAATATTTATTGCACTCAAATCGTTGTTTTTATTGCATTAAGAATTACAGTGTTGGTGCACCCTGGGCACGAACACCCACACGTTGTCACCATCGGGGACGGAGGCGCGAACCCACACCGCTGACACGGCGTATCGGCGTCCATCAGGTGGGGATGTTTTGTACAACTCCATGTACATACCGGACACGCCGATACCTGCAGACGGGCTCGACTTCCGTCCTCATGGCCTCCAGGATCCTCTTGGCGGCCTGGAAGGTGTTGTTTAATGCGCTTTGTAGGGAATACTCCTCTTCGTCGAGTTCCTGCTGGGTCGCCCGGAGCAGGTCCTTCGCAATGGCGGAGGCTGCCTGGTCTCTGGAGCTGGGCCTGTACTTGTTCGCCGAGCTGATGTGAACAAAACGCCGTAAGTAGGAGTGCAGCGGGGATGAGGTGGAGGCGGCCGGGGGTGAGGGGGGGGGGGGGTTGAGGGGTTTTCGGTCTTCGTTGCCCCCGCTAGTCCAGTCAACGAAGGCAGAAAACCGGGGGAACCTCAAACAAATTGAAGTAAATCGTTTTATTGCAGAATCTGGTAGAATGAACCGCAACAAACGCCCCAAAAAATTTTTTCCATCGAAATCCGTCGGGAACACCCTTTTTTTGAACCGGAAGGGCGTAAGTGACACACTGAACGTTCAGGCTCATATCTCTGGTTCTATCTGTCGCAGAGATCTCGGCGACGGCTCAAAATGTCCGCAAAGAACCACTTCATAAAATGTATACGAAGCGCTCTTCGAAAAATATCAAACCGTTACACTGTAACCATTTTTCTATAAATTCGGAAATTTTTTCCACAAAAGATTGAAAAAAATTAAATGATCGACATGGAATCCGGAAAAATACTCCAAGTAAACGTTGTAGCCTGATTCCTTAGCTCCCAAGCGCCGTTTCGATCACCGTGGTATTCTTAATAGTTTCCGAGATATGCGACCCGAGGTGCGCGCCGAGCGTGCTTCGGCCGGGGCCCGAGGCGGCCGGTGGCTGCATAAGGCGCGCACGGCCAGAGCGGCCACGTCGGGTGGCCGGCCGGAGGCAGTCGAAGAGAAGGGCTGAAAAAGTGAAATGGCTCCGATCTCGGAAAAATTTTTACACTGTGTACTTACTAACATGCCCTACTTGGGATAAAAAATTTTCCGCGCGGGGATTTTTTTTCTAGGAAATACCGGCCAAAAACCCATTTCGCGACATGGGTCCGTTAAAAGCGTGCCGTTTCGAACCAGTTTGGATTTTTTTTAAAGCGACCCCCCCTACGTCCTGGAGGAAAGACCACTCTACAAGGCAGAAAAAGTTATTTTGCGATTTTGTGAAAAACAAGCCGTAGGGAATTTTTTAATTGTGATCTTTCTAGCATCGTCATTTACCGCTTTTTGAAAGAAATGCCCGTGATAGAGGCGCGCTCCGGGGCCGGGCAAAACTTTTTAGCTCAAAAATATCCGTGAAGTTTCCGCTTTCCAATGGTGTGCTGGGTTCAAACATGCGGTGCATGACAGCCGTGCAGCAGCGTTCAATGTTCAGCCGCGCGCGCACCCCCGCTGCCGCGCCCGGCCCGCCCGGCTGCCGCTGCGTGCGGAAGCGGCTCCGGACAGCGCTGCTGTCTCGCTCGCACTCATTGCCTGCAGATGGGCGCGAGGAGGAGGGACGATATCTAGTTTTGGATGCAGACTTTTACACTCAGCGGCAGCGGCCTGACGACTTCCCTGCTCGATGCAGCGCGCAGCGCAGCGCGCGCGCTGCTGGAAGTTCTACTGTATGCTCGTAGTTTCGACTTCTGATAAAAATTTCAAAGCGTTGTCAAGCACCAATAGTTATAAGGACGTAGCCCGTTATTTAATTTTATGATTGTTTTATTTTAAATTCTTGTATTTCTTATATTAGAAAAAGAAACTGGTGACATTGATACACGTAAAATGGTTAATTGACGCATGAACCACCATACTTGCATAAATCTTACAATATACACAAATTTTATCCGAGAATGTACACATTTTTAATAACTTATGAAATCATTAATTTCTTACAAAATTTAAGTGCACAACAAAATTCTCCAAAATGCAGATATATGGTGGTAAAATGCCATAGAGCGGCGCACCGCCCGCCCGCCAATTGAACAATCATTAAATAACGATTTTTAAATAACTGCCTACGTCTACGTCCTTATAATTACTATTGGTGCTTGACAACGCTTTGAAATTTTTATCAGAAGTCGAAACTACGAGCATACAGTAGAACTTCCAGCGGCGCGCGCGCTGCGCTGCGCGCTGCATCGAGCAGGGAAGTCGTCAGGCCGCTGCCGCTGAGTGTAAAAGTCTGCATCCAAAACTAGATATCGTCCCTCCTCCTCGCGCCCATCTGCAGGCAATGAGTGCGAGCGAGACAGCAGCGCTGTCCGGAGCCGCTTCCGCACGCAGCGGCAGCCGGGCGGGCCGGGCGCGGCAGCGGGGGTGCGCGCGCGGCTGAACATTGAACGCTGCTGCACGGCTGTCATGCACCGCATGTTTGAACCCAGCACACCATTGGAAAGCGGAAACTTCACGGATATTTTTGAGCTAAAAAGTTTTGCCCGGCCCCGGAGCGCGCCTCTATCACGGGCATTTCTTTCAAAAAGCGGTAAATGACGATGCTAGAAAGATCACAATTAAAAAATTCCCTACGGCTTGTTTTTCACAAAATCGCAAAATAACTTTTTCTGCCTTGTAGAGTGGTCTTTCCTCCAGGACGTAGGGGGGGGTCGCTTTAAAAAAAATCCAAACTGGTTCGAAACGGCACGCTTTTAACGGACCCATGTCGCGAAATGGGTTTTTGGCCGGTATTTCCTAGAAAAAAAATCCCCGCGCGGAAAATTTTTTATCCCAAGTAGGGCATGTTAGTAAGTACACAGTGTAAAAATTTTTCCGAGATCGGAGCCATTTCACTTTTTCAGCCCTTCTCTTCGACTGCCTCCGGCCGGCCACCCGACGTGGCCGCTCTGGCCGTGCGCGCCTTATGCAGCCACCGGCCGCCTCGGGCCCCGGCCGAAGCACGCTCGGCGCGCACCTCGGGTCGCATATCTCGGAAACTATTAAGAATACCACGGTGATCGAAACGGCGCTTGGGAGCTAAGGAATCAGGCTACAACGTTTACTTGGAGTATTTTTCCGGATTCCATGTCGATCATTTAATTTTTTTCAATCTTTTGTGGAAAAAATTTCCGAATTTATAGAAAAATGGTTACAGTGTAACGGTTTGATATTTTTCGAAGAGCGCTTCGTATACATTTTATGAAGTGGTTCTTTGCGGACATTTTGAGCCGTCGCCGAGATCTCTGCGACAGATAGAACCAGAGATATGAGCCTGAACGTTCAGTGTGTCACTTACGCCCTTCCGGTTCAAAAAAAGGGTGTTCCCGACGGATTTCGATGGAAAAATTTTTTTGGGGCGTTTGTTGCGGTTCATTCTACCAGATTCTGCAATAAAACGATTTACTTCAATTTGTTTGAGGTTAAAACCTTGGTTGACTGGACTACGCCGGACGCAGGCTAGGCTTGCCATTGTATAGTACCCACGTTTCCGCTGAGTGCAAGCTGAAGAGCGGGTCCGGTGGCATGCACTGTGAAAAATATGTTCGTCGATTTACGATTTATTTTGTAAATTACGATTTACGAAAAATGTTGTTAACTTAAAACAGCCCATTCTTGCTTGAAATTGAATTTCAAGTCGATAGCTACTGCTTGTAGTTTTACGATAAGTGATAGTAATTTTACAACTCCACTTCGTCGAAAATTTTCCCGTAAACCTACGACAATTTTTCACAGTGTGCTCTCGATGTTTGAACCGGATGGTGAGACTTGAAAGATTTGCCTGGATGATGATGATAAGTCCAGCGGCGTCTCCTGGGTGATGACGTGTGCTGTATAGAGTGTCCAACTTGAGGTCCTTGAACCTTTAACACACACAGTACTTACAACACTGTTCATTCAAGAAGCCGAAGATTTTCTCTTACTGACATGTACATAACGGGTGGTAACCCATAATTATTACATCAGTATCACTGAGCTCGCAGAGTCTTACTTTACTGACCGAGTCCAGCAACAGAAGCTTCCATCCTGGCTAGGTGAGGGAGGTGAGTTCTGACTTTGACGGAGCGGAGCGAGGGGCCTGGGTCACCAGGGTGTGGAAGGTCCAGCTATTCCTGGCGAAGGACTGATGTGAACTGAACTGCCTGGCCCTCGGGCCGAATTTTATGCAAATATCCCCCACCCGATATCAGATGAGGGGGTGAGGGGGAAAAGGGGACCCCCCCCCTCCCCCCGCCTCCCCCCTCGCCAGGACACAGCTTTCTAGGAGAAATAAATGCGTCAGATCTAATTTCCTTGCGCCAACTGCATCCTAACCTCCTGTAAAACCTGCGGATTTATATGACAGTTCGGTGCCGCTGGACGTTAACGACTCGCGTCTCCGCCCAGCTAGCCCGATATCAGACAAAGACAGCAGGTCAATGGATCTTTTTGGAGTAAGAGGGAGAAAGGACCTCGGGCTTCGGTCACCAAATCTAACAAGGCCTCGCTCCCTGGCTCTAAAACTCAGATGAGCCTGCGCCCGCGCCTCACCTCACAGCCCCCTCCCCTCCCGGATCATCCCATAGCACAAGGTGCAGCGCGACAGGGCCCAAATGCTTTTACGACCGCCGCTTTACGACTCTGTGCATCCTGATAGATAAATCGTGCAACTTGTCTTGCACACATGCTTTGCGGTCAGCGTCCAAGTTCGCGAACCACTAGTATTGTGCAAGACAAGTTGTCACAATTATGTGTGAATTTCGAGGGGGAAATAACCGCTGAATTTGGTGTACAAATTTCGTGAATTGGATGTGAATTGCCTTGAATTGGCTGTGAATTAACCGTGAATTGGCTTGAATTACCTATGAATTGGACTGAATTAGTGTGTGAATTGTCTTGAATTGGGTTTGAATTGGCTTGAATTGGTTTGGATTGGTTTGAATTGAATTGAGATTAGATTTGAATTAGGTTGAATTGGCTTGAATTTGTTTGAATTGGACTGAATTTGTTGAACTATAGCGGTGTACGCCAAAATCCGAGGTTATTTCCCCCTTGGCGAATTTCAATTAGAATTCTACGTCAATTTTTACGGATCGGATTGGGTGGAAACTTCTAGACTAAAAATAAATGATATAAAGAAAGGTATGTATGTATGTGAGGGCGGTATTCATGAAGGTATGCCGAAAAGTTAATCAACAAAGTAAACGAGGCATACCTCATGTGTAATGCGTGCACATATTTATACATTCACTGTAAATTGGTTGGCGTCTAAAGACGCCAACCAATTTTCAGTGTTAGTTATGTGTTTATATGTACACTGTGCACATGTATCGTCGCAGCTGGTGGGGTCTGCTTGGGCTGTCCCTACGGACGGCAGGCCGGCGAGTGGCGGACGAAAGGTAAAAGGGGTGTAATGCTGGCCAGCGGCCACACGGTTAAAATAGTTTCTTGTATTTCAAGATCTGTCTTGGATGTCCATTATAATTCCCCATAAGATCCAAGAAAGATCTTGAAATACAAGAAACTATTTATACCGTGCAGAGCGCAGCGCTGCACACTCTTTGGCAATGTACTTTTTCGTACATGTGAAATGTACGCATATAAACGTGCGGATTTCTGTAAAAATCGTGCAGAATTATGTAAAATATTGTGCATAGATCTGCCGAATTTATTGCATGTCGAAAACATGCACAATAATAAACAGATTTATGTACAATGTTCTACATAATTCGGCACGATTTTTTACATAAATCCACACGTTTATATGCGTACATTTCACATGTACGAAAAAGTACATAGCCAGTTAGCGTGTGTGCACGTTGAAAGTAAAGCGAAAGGGGCCGAACGTGGGTGAGTGGGGCATTGTCCACATGTGGTGAGCGTTGAAAGAGTCCTAATGCTGGCAAGCGGGCAGTGGAGGGACTAGATCTGCCCCGCTGGTTTTTCAGATAGTCTAACAACAATGAAATGAGCGTACTGCTTTCACTAATACTCTTGCACAGTACTGACATTCTTAAACCTATTATTGATAAGGGTCATTTTCTAAGAATGCTCATAAGTTGCGTAAATAGCGTCCTCTCTAATCGGTACTTCCGATAAATTGGTGATATGTCGATAGGAGAAGGAGGAGAACACGCTAACTGGCAATGTACTTTTTCGTACATGTGAAATGTACGCATATAAACGTGCGGATTTATGTAAAAAATCGTGCAGAATTATGTTGAATATTGTACATGAATCTGTTTTTTATTGTGCATTTTTTCTACATGTAATAAATTCTGCAGATCTATGCACAATATTTTACATAATTCTGCACGAAATTTTACATAAATCCACACGTTTATATGCATACATTTCACATGTACGAAAAAGTACATTGCCAGTTAGTGTGAAGAGAGAAAAGGGGAAAGAGGAGAAGAATAAGAGAAAAGAGAAGGGAGAAAGGGTAATGGATTAAAATTCACTGTTCGAAGCTAGACAATAGTCCCGCCCGCTCAGGCGTGGCCCAGGTCCAGCTCAGCCTGCCGCTGCGGGCGCGCCGGCCGGGGCCACGAGTTTTCGCAACAATAAAATGCCTCTAAATGTAGGCAACGCGCTCGGTACGGCTCGAAATCGACCTCCCTGTCACCAGACCTTAAAACCGTGCCTTAAAGTGCCTCCTCCTAAGGGGTACACACTGAAAAAACAAAGGTGCTATATAACACCCTTTTTGGGGTGCTATTGAATTTTATGGGGTGTTACTGCACTAATGCCTTTGTAAAGGCACGATTAGGGCCAAAAATAGCACCTTTAGGAGGCGATAGCGCCTTTCTAAAGGCACTATTTCACTAACGCCTTTAAAAGGCATTAGATAGCACCTTTGTTTTTCCAGTGCAGGCGCATCTGTTAAGAGTTAGCTTTGTCCGAATTGTGCATACTGAACCCTTATGCATTTTATTTGTGCATAAACATGCAGAATCACAAACAACCATAAGTATGCACAAACTTTGTACATAATTTTGAACGAATTGTTCATAACTATGCACAAAATGTGCACAGTTATGAATGAAATTGTGCGTACTCTTATGGTTGTTTATAATACTGCATGCTTATGCACAGCAAAATGCACAAGGACTTAGTGTGTGGCCTGTTACTTGCCCCGTTCGCATGCGTTGTTTGAGACGTTGAAGACCAGACTAGATGCTTTGTCAGATAGACTGTAGACGCCAGTCATGATGAATGGCCAGATCCCCACACATTAAGTGGCATTGTACTTTTCGCACATATAAAATGTAACTATATAGACATGGAGGTTTTCATTAAAAATCGTGCTGAATTACGTAAAATATTGTTCATAAATCTGTTAATTTTTTTTATCTGCATGTTATAATTTATGGAGATCTATGCACAATATTCTTCTTAATTTAGCACAATTTTGTTCATAAATCTGCACGTTTTAGTGTGTACCTGGTCAAGTTCACAGGATTTCCTGCATACTTGTCCAAGTACACACTATTTCCTGCATACTGGACTAAGTACACATTTTTTCCTGAATACATGTAGGTATGCAGGAAATACTGCATTCAAGTACACACTTGCGTTTCCAGAGTAAGCACGGACGTGGCTGACAGTTGCGTGACTACCCACAGTTACAGTGGCGTTTCCGGGCACTCTCAGTCAAGCGTAACTGAAGCACGCAAGTCCTACGTGACTCAGAGGAACAGTTACCACGCACACGCCCAAGCACCAGTAGTTTTTTTGAAAGAGAATTTAATTTAGGTATTTCATCTAATCGGGTGTTGTGTTCTAACAAAGGCAGAACACAACAGGTGATACCGCACAGTAGTTTCATCGCTCTTTCCTTGTCGCTCTTACGGGGCATGGCCATTGGGAGCAATAGAGGGGGCACCATAAAACGGTGTTCGGAATCGCCTTGCAGACCCGATTTGGGTGCGGGAGACCCGAGTCGCGGGTTCACTGGACCTGACTCGGGTCTGCCGCACCCTCAACGGGTAATGGTGACGGGAGACTCAGAGGGCCGGTCCGCAGAGAACCACACGGGTCAATCACGTTGGGGACGCTATAAGGCGTTGACCCGTCTGTCCCACCCGTGAGAGCGTGGTTCCTGGACAATACACAGTCTCTTTCCAAGGGTGCTCTTTTCTCATGCTCGATGCCAGAGTCCAGGTGTCCGTGTTTACAGTTCTCTCTGTCCTGTTCTTTTTAGGCAACGGAGTTGCCCTCTAAAATCGCTGGAAAACGTGCGTGTTTTGTTTCATATGGCCCCTTACGACAGAAAAAAATCTGCTGAAGGGAATTGGATGATATTAAGCATACATTTAGAATGTAATCTAGTATATTCGATTCTGAAGTCTAGTTGAAATCTGTATTGCAGAAATTTTGTAAATTTGACTTGAAATTCGAGTTTTTATGGAAATGCTCGACTCGTCAGGCAAAATGAACAGGGGAAGGGGATATTTTTTCGTGGAGGGGGTAGGCCGAGACGAGCCAACACGGAGCAAAACGACGCTCCCTACGTACAAGCGGCTATCTTGTTGAGCGTGGCAGACAAACGGCTATCTTGTTGAGCGTGGCAGACAAACGGCTATCTGTTTGAGGGTGGCAGACAAACGGCTAACTGCTTTTCCCACCTCGCGACTTTGGATTCTTATATCTCACAGAAGAGGTTATAGAACTCTATGCGCGTTTAACCAATTAATCTTTGAGGTTGTCAAAGCAGGAAATTTCTTACCCGGTAATTTTATCTCTTTTGATACGGAAGTTATTCAATATAAACGTGGACAACCCTAACCTCAAAGAAAAGCAGATAGCCGTTTGTCTGCCACCCTCAAACAGATAGCCGTTTGTCTGCCACGCTCAACAAGATAGCCGTTTGTCTGCCACGCTCAACAACACTGAAAATGGAAGAGTCGCCTTTTTCGATCTCTGGAGAGCGACTTTTCTGTACCAAATTTGGATTCTCCTGGGAGAGTGACATGGATGAACATCACTCTATTAGAGTCACTTTGATGACTCTTTTTGAGTCAAATCATCAAATGTCACTCTTTTGGAGCGATTTAAAATTTTTTAGAAAAGACTCGATTTGAGTCGTTTTAGCGAAAGTCACTTTTACTGAGCGATGAAAAAATACTCCGCTCATTACGGGCGAGAAATGTGACTAGTACATTTTCAGTGAAGATAGCCGCTTGTACGTAGGGAGCGTCGAAAAGAGAAACCTCTAAAGTCTGCGTTCAAACAAAGCCAGCCTTTAGTTTCGAGCGCAAGAATGAGATAACACCACTGAAATTCGCACGTGACCACCGTACTGCCTTCTTTAAAACTACTTCAGTTTTACTGAAACTTGCCCCGGTTCTGCCAACTAAATGTGTGCCTCAAAGAATGAGTTCCAATCGTAACGTTATGAGAGCAGTGATTTTTTTCATTTTATTTGGTTGGCATGTTGTGTCAACAACGCGAAAGCAGGCCAAGCATGTCCGCCATTGCCGGTGGCTGATGTGCCCACCTCGCGACTTTAAATCATTTTTTAAAGTTATCGAAACGTTGACAAGGCGAACTGAATGCGTAAATAGTAGTTTTATACCTGCGGAAAACGGTTTGGTAAGTTTGACTTCGATCTGGTGAGCAGAATTCTTGAAATGATGTACATTTACGTGTACCATTTTGTGTAAACAACGCCTTAACTCCGCGTTTTCCCAATAGAGCGCACCCCCGTCGCGGCCGCGGCGCGCTTGCCCCCTGGTCCTGGGCGTACCAGCGGTATTAGTTAGGGCCCCGGTTCGCCCCTTCCGTGCGCTCGGTAGAGGGAACGTTATTGTTGACGTTCCCCTTCGGCCGTGACCTCGCCGCCCATGTTTTACCGTCAGAAGGAGAGCTCTCTTCTCTCCTGCTCCTGTCGATTAAATGTCGGCCGAACTGTCGGAGAATATTCATTACTTGAAACCCGCCTTATCAATTCGAACTTAGAATTATCTAGCCACTATCTTGACTATCGTAAACTAAACAAAACCAGTCGGTTTTCTTACAGTCTTATTATACACTCACAATATTTTATTTTAGTTATAGAAACTCCGTTGTCTACCAGGATTTCGTGAAATCGTATTTTTCTTTCTCTAATCTCATTTCCCTTTTCAGATTTCACACTGCGCTTGGGTCGACGACTTTCTTCAAACGGTAAGTCCTGAAACATTACCAACAACCGGTAACCACAACTTTCTTTTTCTATTGTTTGCCTCTCAAAAATAGTTTCCTATGCACACTAAACCACTTTGCATTTTTGTGCATTGGTGTGCAGGATTACGTGCAACCAACGTTATGCACATCGCTCCGTACATATCTCTGCTCGAAATTGTGCATTCATATGCACAACTGTACAAAAACAGAAACATAGTTATTCATAACATTTGTGCATAACTATGGTTGCACGTAGTACTGCAGACTTTCTGCACAACACAATGCATAAGGGTTTAGTGTGTGATTTTTGTGCGACTCCCTTTTATTAATTTCAAAGCAACGGAGTTGCCTACTAAAATCGCTGGAAAAACATGCATGTTTGTTTCATATGGCCCTTTACCTTACACACTAACTGGCAATGTACTTTTTCGTACATGTGAAATGTACGCATATAAACGTGCGGATTTATGTAAAAAATCGTGCAGAATTATTATATGTAAAATATTGTGCATAGATCTGCAGAATTTATTACATGTCGAAAAAATGCACAATAATAAACAGATTCATGTACAATATTCGACATAATTCTGCACGATTTTTTACATAAATCCGCACGTTTATATGCGTACATTTCACATGTACGAAAAAGTTCATTGCCAGTTAGCGTGTACACTGAAGCCAGCAATGTATTTTTTGTACATGTGAAATGTACCTATAAAAAACATGCAGATTTATAAACAAAATTGTACAGAATTTGGTAGAATAATGTGAAAAGATCTGAATAAATTTTCACACGTAGAAAAAGGGCACAAATTTAATCAGATTTATGAACAATGTTCTTCCTAAAGGAGCACGATTTTTTTTTTCTTTTTTCACATAAATCTACACGTTTATATTTTCACATTTTATACGCACTAAGAAGTACATAGTCATTTAGTGTGTAGTACTTAAGGTCAGCAAAAATACAAAAGTTAAAAAATTTCGAAGGAGCAGAAGGCAACAATTCTGACAATTGGATAGCACAAAGATCATGCCAGTAAGTGCAGTGGCACAAACAGGAGTAACGTATGAAATGGAATTGGCAAAGATTACGGAAAAAATACTTGCTAACTGGTAATGTACTTTTTCCTACATATGAAATGGAACTATGTAAACATGCAGATTTATGTAAAAAATCGTGCTGAATTAAGTTGAATATTGTACATAAATCTGTTAAAATTTGTGCATTTCTTCTTCGTGAAATAATTTATGCAGATCTATGCGCAATGTTCTACGTAATTTTGTACAATTTTGTTCATAAATCTGAACGTATCATGTGGATTTCGTACCAAATTACGGCGTAAAACTGCACAATAGTGCACTTCTACTCCTTTATTTAGGAAAGAAATCGTGCACATTATACGCATGCACGAATTCCTGCTCAGTTAGGGACAAATTATTTGTTCCTACTGTTTTCGTGTGCACACTAAATGTAAATGTACTTTTTTGTGCATTCAAATGCACAGAACTACACATACACATTTGTGCACAAATTTGTACATAGTTTTGCACGAATTTATTCTTAATTATGCACAAGTTTGTACCAAAAATGATTTGTAGAAATATTTGTGCATAATTATGAACTATTTGTGCAAATTTGTGCACAAATTCGTACCTAATTGTGCATGTGTAGTTCAGTGCATAAAAGTGCACAAAAAATCTACATAAACATTTAGTGTGTGTGGATACTCGCATGTGCATGTGGTAAACAAACTACTTGTATTACGTTTTCAATACTTCTTTTAGTATAGTATTTCATTCAAACACACGTATTAGAAACTGTAGCAGCGTAATGGTTAGTGCAGTACCTAATGCCAAACATGTCCCAAATACTACAATAGCATTCACTAAACCCTTATGAACGTTCATTCAGCGTTATGCACAATCTTTTACAAACATAGTTATGCCCAAAAAATCTACGCATAATTATGTACACATTATGCATAATTCTGCAAAAATTTGTGTGTAAAGAACAGAGATAAGCAAACTTATGCAGGCATAATTTTGCATAATCATGTTTGTATCCAGCAAGCAAAGAGTATCAGGGTTTAGTGTGCACTTTTCAGTTGGAAACAAGTGTATTAGGTTGTTAACATAATCGTCAAGGTTTTGTTTATGTAAGTGCATACCTCATTTGCTATGTACACTCTAACTGGCAATGTACTTTTTCGTACATGTGAAATGTAACTGTATAAACATTCAGATTTATGAACAAAATTGTACAAAATTACGTAGAACATTGCGCATAGATCTGCATAAATTATTTCACGAAGAAGAAATGCACAAATTTTAACAGATTTATGTACAATATTCAACTTAATTCAGCACGATTTTTTACATAAATCTGCATGTTTACATAGTTCCATTTCATATGTAGGAAAAAGTACATTACCAGTTAGCAAGTATTTTTTCCGTAATCTTTGCCAATTCCATTTCATACGTTACTCCTGTTTGTGCCACTGCACTTACTGGCATGATCTTTGTGCTATCCAATTGTCAGAATTGTTGCCTTCTGCTCCTTCGAAATTTTTTAACTTTTGTATTTTTGCTGACCTTAAGTACTACACACTAAATGACTATGTACTTCTTAGTGCGTATAAAATGTGAAAATATAAACGTGTAGATTTATGTGAAAAAAGAAAAAAAAAAATCGTGCTCCTTTAGGAAGAACATTGTTCATAAATCTGATTAAATTTGTGCCCTTTTTCTACGTGTGAAAATTTATTCAGATCTTTTCACATTATTCTACCAAATTCTGTACAATTTTGTTTATAAATCTGCATGTTTTTTATAGGTACATTTCACATGTACAAAAAATACATTGCTGGCTTCAGTGTACACGCTAACTGGCAATGAACTTTTTCGTACATGTGAAATGTACGCATATAAACGTGCGGATTTATGTAAAAAATCGTGCAGAATTATGTAGAATATTGTACATGAATCTGTTTATTATTGTGCATTTTTTCGACATGTAATAAATTCTGCAGATCTATGCACAATATTTTACATAATTTTGCACGATTTTTTACATAAATCCGCACGTTTATATGCGTACATTTCACATGTACGAAAAAGTACATTGCCAGTTAGGGTGTACTTTGTGTTAAGTCAGTCGTATTTGCGGCGCAGAAGAATACTTCTCAATTAACCTCAGCACTGCTCACTTTAACAATGTACTTTTTCTTACATATAAAATGTAACTGTAAACATGTAGAGTAATGGACGAAATCGTGCCGAATTACGTAGAAAATTGCACACAGATCTTCGTAAACTATAACATGAAAAAAATACATGCACAAAACAAAACAGATAAGCGAACAATGTTGTACATAATTCATCACGGTTTCGTTCATGAATCTGCTTGTTTATATAGTTACATTTTATATGTACGAATAAGTACACAATTCCGGGTTATGTGCTTTTTAGTACATTGCTCTGTACGTCTATAAACTTCCAAAGCTTCTGCACACATTAAGCACATCGTAAGGCATGAATGTAAAATTTGTACATAGCCTCACATAATATTATGCGTAACGATAAACTAAATTTGTGCATAACTAAGCACAAATTGTACATAGTTATGCATGAAATTGTGCATATTCTTATGGTTGCCTAAAATCCTGCATGTTTACACCGGAAACCCAAGTGTGTGAATGTCGCACACTTGTAGGTGTGCGAGGATTCATTCGTGCACTTGGCCACTTAAACGTGTAAATTTTCCTAGGATATTCACACGTTTGAGTGGCCAAGTGTACGAATGAATCCTCGCACACTTACAAGTGTGCGACATTCGTACACTTGGATTTGCAGAGTACACACTCCCGGGTTTTGTACTTTTTAGTACATAGCTATGTACGTATATAAACTTACGATGCTTGTGCACAAATTTAGTTCATTGTTACGCATAATATTTGTGTAGCTATGTACAAATTTTACATACTTACACACAATATTATGCTTTACGATGTACTAAATTTGTGCATAAGCATCGTAAGTTTATAGACGTACACAGCAATGTACTAAAAAGTACATAACCCGGGAGTGTGTATGCACAGAAAAATGCGTAAGGGTTTAGTGTGCATGCTGAGCTGAAATTGATTTTCATCATCCTCGCGGGTACACTTCAGTTAGTGCTGTTTGTTCTACTGCGTTCATCGGCACGACATCACACCTTGCAGTGCAGTGCACGCCAACAGGCAATGTACTTTTTCGTACATGTAAAATGTACGCATATAAACGTGCGGATTTATGTAAAAAATCGTGCAGAATTATGCAGAATATTGTACATGAATCTGTCTATTATTGTGCATTTTTCGACATGTAATAAATTCTGCAGATCTATGCACAATATTTTACATAATTCTGCACGATTTTTTACATAAATCCGCACCTTTATATGCGTACATTTCACATGTACGAAAAAGTACATTGCCAGTTAGGGTGTGCAACACACGCTAAATCTTATCAACTTTTTGTACACGAAGCTACCGATTTCTGTAAGCATGCCTTATTCTGAATAATTTTCTGCCTAATTATGAACAAAAACAGACGACTATGAACAATTCACTTCATATTTATGCACAAAATTATGCGTAAATAGAGCATGTTTACATAGTTCGGTAGCTTGCGTATATTTTTAAAAAAGTTCTAAGGAATTTAGTGTGCACTGTCCCGGGTTATGTACTTTTGAGTACATTGCTGTGTACGTCTATAAACGTACGATGCTAATGAAAAAATTTAGTACATCGTAAAGCATAATATTGCGTGTACGTATGTACACACTAAATTCTTATGTACAATTTTTTAATTCAGTTATACTTAGTTATAAACTTCTGTGTGCATGCTGCTCTTGCGTATAATTTTTGTTCATAATTACAAACAAAAACAGTAAAATTGTTCACAACTACAGACAAAATTGTGCACAGTTACGTATTGAAATTATACGCAACAATAGCATGCACACAGAAGTTCATAAACATTTAGCGTGTACAATTTGTACAGAGCTGCACATAATATTATGCGCAATAATGAACTAAATTTGAGCAAAAGCATCATAAGTTTATAGACGTACACAGCAATGTTCTAAAAAGTACACAACCCAAGAATGTGTACTCTCACAAGTTTTGCCTATTGTTCCTTTGATTTTGTGAAGTTGTTGGACTGCCACTCACTCTAACTGACTATGCAAGTTTTCGTACATTTGAAATGAAACTATGTAACCATGAAGATTAAAAAACGAAATTGTGCTGAATCCAGTGTTGCCAGAGGCAAAAAGTAGCCCAAACACAGCGGAGTGAAGCGGGCTGCATCTGCTCCTGCCTACTAGGCAACGTAAACGCTCTTGTGCTAAGGTGTTGCCTAGTAGGCAGGCGCAGATGCAGCCCGCTTCACTCCGCTGTGTTTGGGCTACTTTTTGCCTACTTTTCTGGCAACACTGGCTGAATCACATAGAATATTCTGCATAGATCTGCATTAATTATTACATGCAGTAAAGTGCCAATAAGTAAACAGATTTATGAACAATATTCTACGTCAATGAGCATGACTTTTTTTTTTCTTTCAAAAATCTGCATGTTTATATTGTTTCATTTCACGTGTACGAAAAAGAGCATTGCCAGTTAGTGTGCACTGCTTAAAATTTCTCGTGATTTCTCAGCACTGGCTCGATACGCCACAATTGTGAAATCCCAACACGACTTCGTAGTTCGAAATCTGGAATTTTAAAATCGTAATTTGCTGGTTGTAGATCGATCGCAATATTGTCGAAGTAAATCAAGTTTTGGTAACGAGGAAGACTTGTGACTTCCCAAAGGCGAGCTGTGATGTTCCGATTAAAATAATAATAATAATAATAATAATAATAATAATAATAATAATAATAATAATAATAATAATAATAATAATAATAATAATAATAATAATAAAGTTCTGGAAACTTTTTTTTTTTACGACGAACTCCTTGTCTTTTAGCAGTGCAGTGACCGTATATACTGCCCTTTTTCTCGATCCGTACTCGAATAGTAAGAATCCCACAAACACGCCCCTTGTAACTAACAGTGAATTTTGCATCCAGGTATTACAAACACGGTTTCATTCGTAATACAAACAGTGCTGTTCGTGACTTCGTATTACAAACAACTAGAAACACAAAACATATTTTGCTCGTAGTTCGTAAGTCAAAACAAACGATTGTTTGTAAAATAAAGACATGCCAATCTAACCTGCAATGTACTTTTTCGTTAATGTGAAATGTTACTATATAAATGTGTAGATTTATGAACAATACTGTGCCGAGTTATGTTGAATGTTGTGCATAGATCAGCATAAATTCTTACACGCAGCAAAGTGCACAAAATTAATCAGATTAATGAACAACATTCCACATGATTCTGCATGATTTTTTAAAAACATAAATTTGCATGTTTATACAGCTACATTTCATATGTACGAAAAAAGTATATTGCCAGTTGGTGTGTACAGTAATTACTTGGCTACTGATAAACATTCTCTGCTTTTGAATTTATCGACTTCGGCCAAACTGTACAAGTTTTTCCAACTTAGCTCTTCGTGATATACCATGAATCTTGCACTCATATTATACGAACACTGTTTTGTTAATAATAGTAGTAAGAAGAGAGGGGATAATGAGGCCATTATTAGGATTTGGTAGGATTCCCCCCCCCCCTCCCCCACTTCCGGTTGCTGTACCTTGGCCTCCAGACACGCGCTCGGGCCCTCGGCTTATGTAATTAGCTGACCCGTGGCTTGCGTTGTAAGGAATGGGTTAAAAAAGAAAAAAAAACAACAGACTGTTCAAAGTTCTTTTATTTGTCAATATACAAAAATGGCCGCGTGAGCTCATCGTGGAGCCTGGTTACGCTGTGCGAAGCGGCGGGCAATCGGGCGGGCGCAGACAGCGCATTGGCCGGACGGCCGGGTGCGTTGCCAGCCCGAGACGACATCTGCCAAGATAGCGCCCGCGGGGATCTCCGGCGCGCAGGCTGGATAATGCACCTTGTGCACTATCACGTCGCCCGGCACGAACTCCAGGTACTCAATGTAGCGGTACCGGAAATAAGAGCCGTACACCACGATGTTCATGCTGAGACGTGCTACAATCAGAGGTAAAAGAAAAATGCCGAGTTTTGTGAAAATTTTTGTTTATTCATAGAATTTATTTCTTTAACCTATAGTGAAGCAACCGCCGAGGCTCGGCATAGCGCAGCAAGGTGGTTTTTACAAAAATTCGCAAGAATATTTTTGTGTGATTTTACTGATTTATTGACATAAGTGGTTTTTGTTTAGTACATTTTTAAAGAGAAAAAAACTGACATACAGAAATGACAGTTGCCAACGGGAAAGTTATTTTTTTTCATCCTCTACCTCAACGGTTACTACGTCCAAAAATACGGTAAAACGACAAAGATTACAGCTTTCCGACATGCAGTGGGCGTACGGCCCCTCATGATATTGAGTCTGTACACCGAAAACGTAGTTACTACTCAAAATTTCGCCGTACGGAGGATCAACTTTTATATCGCCTCGAGCCACGAAGAGCGCGCATGCGGGACACAACTTTACAGGCTGGTCACCGCGCTGCACTTTGAAATAAGCAAAGCTGCGTTCTGCCTTAAGCATCGCGATAGTCGGCAAGTGCACTCGTAAATGGGGAGCTGTAACTGATAAACCCTTCGTAAGTCAGAGCTTGCGAAGGCCGGGGAGGCACGGCAACCAATGCTTAATAATTACTCACGCACCTCTGCGCTGGCTGGAGCTGAACTGGAGCGGATGGGGGGCTGAGCTGGAGCTGGAACTGATAAATCCTTTGTAAGCCAGAGCTTGCTGGAGCACAGGAGCTGAGGCCCGAAAATCAATTTATACGTACTTTCGCACACGCGCGCTCTAAATGCTGGCCTGCACTTTTCACGCACACAACCGCACACTCGGGAGCTCTTGCTGCCTGGAGCGGATGGGGGGCAAAGCTGGAACTGATAAATCCTTTGTAAGTCAGAGCTTGCTGGAGCACAGGAGCTGAGGCCCGAAAATCAATTTATACGTACTTTCGCACACGCGCGCTCTTAATGCTGGCCTGCACTTTTCACACACACAACCGCACACTCGGGAGCTCTTGCTGCCTGGAGCGGATGGGGGGCAAAGCTGGAACTGATAAATCCTTTGTAAACCAGAGCTTGCTGGAGCACAGGAGCTGAGGCCCGAAAATCAATTTATACGTACTATTGCACACGCGCGCTCTAAATGCTGGCCTGCACTTTTCACACACACAACCGCGGAGCTGAGGCCCGAAAATCAATTTATACGTACTTTCGCACACGCGCGCTCTAAAAGCTGGCCTGCACTTTTCACACACACACACAACCGCGCACTCGGGAGCTGCTGAACGCGCACTCAGGAGCTCTTGCTGCTGTCTGCTCGGATGCTAGGCTGGAACTGAGCGTCCAAATGACTCTCGAGCGGGCGCTCACCTCGGTTTGCAAGGCTTTAAGTATGGTTGAGTGTTGCGCCAGTGAGTGAGGACCAGCCAAAAAACAATGGCGGAGGGCCCCATTTGTCTCCGCCATCCTGCTTGCATATTTCATCTAGGATGTGCCACACGAGTTGGTCTCATTACGGTAGCGGAGGGTACCAGAGCGCGTCTGGAGGCTAAGCGTTGCAAAAAGTGTGGGACCGGCCCAAAGGAAAAGCAGAGGGCCCCCATTTGTCTCCAGTCCAGCGCGCGAATTTTTTTCTAGGATTCGGATGGGTCCACAGGATGTGCAGTACGAGTTGGTCTAATTACGGTAGCGGAGGGTACCAGAGCGTGTCTGGAGGCTAGGCGTCTCCAGACCTGCGTGCGGATGGGCCATGGGTCAGCTAATGCATTAGGCGAGGGCCCCCAGCGCGTGTCTGGAGGCCCAGGTACAGCAACCGGAAGTGTGTGTGGGAAATCCTACCAAATCCTAATAATGGCCTCATTATCCCCTCTCTTCTTACTACTATAATATCAACAGGCATGTCTGTGACGTATGAAAACTTCTTTGTAATACAAACAAATTTGATATTTTGACACTCGAACTGGCAATGTTTTGTTTTTTTCGTTCATGTGAAATGTAACTATATAAAAATTCAGATTTATGCAAAAATAAAAAATAAAAAAAATAAAAACATCGTGCCGATCTACGTGGAATATCGTTCATAAATCTGTTTAATTTGGTGCACTTTTTCTGCATGCAATAATTTATGCAGATCCATGCACAATATTCAATGTAATTCGGCACAATATTGTTCATAAATTTGCACGTTTATATAGTTACATCTCACCTGTACGAAAAAGTACATTGCCAGTAATAGTGACTCCTGTGTACACTTGTTGAATGCTCTCCTGCGTCGTGCATTGTAAAAATCTTACGAACACGATTACAGTGAATCCTGTAAGCACTGCATCCACTGCATGACTTGCAAGTTGCCGCTTCCCATGTTGGTGTAGTTCCTAGAATTTTGTCCGAAAATGTTGATGCTGCAGAAATTCCTACAATGCACCTAGGTGAATGCACCTTGTGAACAATTGCGTCGTTAGTGGTGAAATCCAGATATGCCACACTCCTATATTTACACATAGCATTTCTTTTAAATAATGCTGCAAGGAAGCAGAATACATTTGCTAGCTCATTTCAAATATGGTCTATCCTGTCATGCACATTCGTTTACCCAAGTAGTCATTGAAGCCAGTCTTTCGTGATGACTCATCTGTTTCAGCGAGTACCTTCTTCGCTCTTCATATGCCGCGGTCTCTTTTGATACTTGTCTCCAGACATCTTCTCGATCAAGGTCGAGCGCTTGCCGAAACGACTGCACCGTCTCCCGGCATTTGAATGTGTCTTCATATTTCTTGCATTTGAACAATACATGTTCAACTTGTTCTCTCTCCCCGCATTCGCAGGCCTCTGATTCTGCTAGTTTGAATTGGTGCAGCTTTACGTTATATATACCCGGAGGTCCGCTGGCGTAAGAGCGTTGCCACCGCGTACCTTAAAGGTCCACTGGCGTGGTATTAATTAGATGGCAGCGCCATCAGCCTATCGCAACTCCTACCGCGTACCCGGAGGTTCACCGGCGTAAGAGCGTTGCCACCGCGTACCTTAAAGGTCCAGTGGCGTGGTGTTAAGCATGGGGTTCTTTTTCTCGGCGGCTAAGCAGTCAGAGTCAGGTTATGCAGTATCAACTATATATATTCTACTTCAAGGATACAGTGTTACCTCACCTACGACACTTACAGAACGACCGCCAGGTTCAGGAGTTCGACCAAGAGTCCGCTCCAGCTCTGGGGCCCTTAATTTATAGTCTGGGCCCCCACCAAGCAGGGGTGGTCCGGCCAGCGCCCGGCCAGGGCTCGTTCCGAAGGAGAGCCGAGTGACCACCGCCTTGACCCGAAGGGCCAGCTCGGTGCTCCACCGCTAGCGACGCGATGCGTGCGTGCGGGGACAATAGGAGTGCGTGTGGTGAGAGAGACGGCACTAGGAGTGAGTGAGAGACATGTAGAGCGCGCAGCGTCTCTACATAATCGGCACGAGCACGTGTGCATGCCGTGTACGCACCACTAAAAGTTCGCCTGACAGCTCGGCGGCCACATTCTCCTAGCGGGGCTCTGTGATCGATCGGCCTTGGAAACTCGAGTGACACAATACAAGGCTAGAGTCTCGTATAAGCGAGCGGTATGTGGCAAAGAAAAATCAAATAAGGCAAACTAAAAGAGGCATTCAGAGAACCATGAAACCAAAATAAATTTGCGACGTTTGCGATAAAACATTTTCACGTTGCGTTCTATTGAAACGCCATCTGCCTGAAGCGCACGGCCTTTGTTTCAGAGGGGCGTTATGCTTGTGTGCATCCGCTACCTAGGGCGTGAGGGTTCTTCTCCCTTTGAGCAAGTTCTCATGGACAATAATTGAAATCATATTTATTGATTACTCACACATGGTGCGTCTGCTAGTCTGGCCCCGGTCTGATGTGGATTCACTACTAGTCTACTCAAGTCTGATGCGAGTCTGAAGCGAATCTGTCCTCTCTGGCTCCAGGCCCGCCTCTTAAAACCTCGGGCAGCCCCGCTGCCGAATCCCCTCCACATTGCGTAGAGTGGGGAAGGGCCTGGCCCGCGAGCGTGGGCTCGCGCTGTCCATCTGGCTGCGCAGAGCGCGGCGCGCCGAGGGGCGGGAAGAATGACAATTAAAGCTCTGGTATGGTGTTAACATCTCGCGCGGCAGGCTGCACACTAACTGGCAATGTACTTTTTCGTACATGTGAAATGTACGCATATAAACGTGTGGATTTATGTAAAATATCGTGCAGAATTATGTAAAATATTGTGCATAGATCTGCAGAACTTGTTACATGTCGAAAAAATGCACAAAAATAACTAGATTTATGTACAATATTCTACATCATTCTGCACGATTTTTTACATAAATCCGCACGTTTATATGCGTACATTTCACATGTACGAAAAAGTACATTGCCAGTTAGCGTGTGACTGGCCGGGTCGTGGGCCGAGGAGTTCCGGGTGCGGTCTTTTGTACACCCTACTGGCGACGTGTTATTTCGTGTTCATCTTGAACATCAGCACAAGTCATGGAATATAAGCAAAATCTGCAGAAATGCTAGCGCCGCTTCACGCTAACTTCAATGTACTTTTTCGTACATGTGAAATGTACGCATATAAACGTTCAGATTTATGTGAAAAATCGTGCAGAATTATGCATAATATTGTACATGAATCTGTTTATTATTGTGCATTTTTTCGACATGTAATAAATTATGCAGATCCATGCACAATATTTTACATAATTCTGCACGATTTTTTACATAAATCCGAACGTTTATATGCGTACATTTCACATGTACGAAAAAGTACATTGCCAGTTAGTGTGTTGTGCGTTGTAGTTGCAGTGCTGTATAGCAGGCGGTCTAAATCTTTTACATGAGCATAGTGGTACTTCATGCCTTTTTCATCACTAAAATAGAATAAGCACATGTGCACATCCCTCCTTTCATAACTGGCATACAGAGTGTGGAACACTTTGTCCCTATAACATGCACTGTAAAATGCTTGCAAACTAAATTCTTTGCAACGTTGCGAAGAAATTTTTATATTCGTATTACGAAGAATTTGTTCGTATTGCAAAGATCTTCTTTGCAAGCTACTAGAATTCTTACAAATTATTTGTTTGTATTGCAAAGAAATAGTTTGTAAGCTTACAAAAAAATAGTTCGTAATACAATGCTTCAAAATTCTTTGCAACTTACAAAGAAAATAGTTGGCACTACGAACCAATTCTTTGCAAGCATTTTACAGTGTGTTATTACACTGAACGAAAACTCAGGATAATGTTTTTCAAATATTGCAATGTGATCAATTTTAAAATTCTGAGATTCCATTCTCCTGAAATTTGCGGTATTATAATACTCCGCGTCGTATGCAGCTCTTTTTGGGTGTGAGCCATCAGAGGAATGTTTAGCTGTGTTGTAATGCACGGATTTTGAAATTTTGATATTATAATATTTTTTTTACACTACACTGGTAAAACTAAGGCGTAACTGTACGCTTGAATGAAGCATACAGTTACGCTTGAAGACGTTACGCTTGAAATCAAGCGTACGAGAGAAATTCTCCCATACATTTAGATAGGACGAATCGGAGCAGATCGACCCATTACGCTTGATTTCAAGCGTAATCTCAGTACGCTTGAAAACGAGGCGTAAGGCTACGCCTTAGTTTTACCAGTGTATTTAATAAGTAAAAGCCAAATGGTTTCCTCTCACTGACAGATACAAACAGTTTGTTTCCTATAGTTATTACATTACTGAACCTTGCCGAATCTTACTGAACTAATCCAGCTACAGAGGTTTCCATTTTGCAGTCGAGGTAGGTGAGTCCCGGCTAGGCGAGGAAGAGCCAGGGGCTGTCGCTGAGTGACCGAGATGTGGAGGCTCCAGCCGGCCATTGGGGAAACTGGAGACTATTCAGCACGGTCTTCCCCCCTGCAATTTTAAGCACGCCATTCTTGTTCTCCCGGATAAGCATTGTTCCGCCAAGACGCTCCGTAAAGCCTTTTGTGACTTCTGACAGGTTTGCCCTTGGGCCGGAAAGGGGGTCATGCCTTTTTAAAAAAATGGGCTCAAATATTTCAAAACTGGTGTGGATCTTAATACTTTTACACCCTTTGTCTCCCTGGTATCAGAGACGACGAAGAAAGTTATTCCTTTCACAGTGGACGAGTTTGAGTCACTTCTCTCTGAAGATACTTTTACCCAGGTTTTTTACGAATACAGTTTAAAACCCATCATCCTTGGAGATGTTCCTGTTTCCTTAAAACCTGCGTGTTCTGCAAGACCTTACACCATCAATTATGTGTGTATTTCGAAAGGAAACGACACTGTTAATTTTTCTATGATATCGTGAAGTTTCATAAAAAGAATGAAAAAGATGATGAGAATTTATCTCTCCCATTGTGATTCACTCTGTTTTATCTGCACTCCAAATTATGTGCCACTTCTGAATCATGCAAAGAACTTCTGTGTTCCCCTTTCTACAAAACTTGCCCACATGCCAGAAGATGAGCTGTTTGCAACCCTCAACGATGCATTTCATGCACCAGACATATTATTTCCTGAAGACATTAAACAGGAGATACTAACATATCATTTGCAGTTTCTGAGAGACTCCATTATAGATATGGGATACGGGTCCCATGGTAAATAAATGACAACATCATTTGTGAACTTGCAGTTTTATTAACGCTATATAAAATTATAAAAAAAAGGAAAAAAAAAACTTTTTGAAAAAAGTATAAAAAAAAATGTAAAAAAAAATATAAAACTTTGTAAAAAAAATATATAAAACACTATGTAAGAAAATATATAAAACACTATGAAAAAAACTATACTCGGAGGGGCTTCTCCCCCAACCGAGCGCGAAGATCATCCTGCAATAGATAGACACACACATCAGACTCATCAAACCATAATATAAATTAGACTCATTGAGACATCAACTTACAGTTAGGCGCGGGGTGCGCACCTGCACCTCGTGGGTCACCCTTACGTTCGGTGCCACAATGGGCACCGCGAGTGCCGCCGCCAGCTTTTCTGGGCGGCGCCCCGCCCCGCCCCCGCAGCCTCGCCACCTGGGGGCAGCCTTCGGTGACGGCGCCGCCGTCAGGGGCTTAAGCGGCACTCGCCGCACGATGCCCGCCGCTGCCGGGTGCGCTTCCCATGGTAAAAAAATGACAACATCATTTGTGAACTTGCAGTTTTATTAACGCTATATAAAATTATAAAAAAAGGAAAAAAACTTTTTGAAAAAAGTATAAAAAAAATTGTAAAAAAAAATATAAAACTTTGAAAAAAAATATATAAAACACTATGTAAGAAAATATGTAAAACACTATGAAAAAAACTATACTCGGAGGGGCTTCTCCCCCAACCGAGCGCGAAGATCATCCTGCAATAGATAGACACACACATCAGACTCATCAAACCATAATATAAATTAGACTCATTGAGACATCAACTTACAGTTAGGCGCGGGGTGCGCACCTGCACCTCGTGGGTCACCCTTACGTTCGGTGCCACAATGGGCACCGCGAGTGCCGCCGCCAGCTTTTCTGGGCGGCGCCCCGCCCCGCCCCGGCAGCCTCGCCACCTGGGGGCAGCCTTTGGTGACGGTGCCGCCGTCAGGGGCTTAAGCGGCACTCGCCGCACGATGCCCGCCGCTGCCGGGTACGCTACGCCCACCCGCTGCCCCCGCTGCCAGGCCGGCTGTTGGTTCTCTTGTACCTTTAAAAAAAATTTAAAAAAAATAAAAAAGGGGGGGAAAATATAGAAAGGAGGAGTACGGCTGATCACACTTACCTCTTTGATCGGCGATACTGGCGGTTGAGGCGGCGTCGCCATTTCATTGAATACCTGCAACATAAAATACCAGATGAGACTTCCAATCACACTTACGCTGCGCCGACAGTTACACATTTTACTGACCTCGTTGACACTGGTTTCCTCCGCTGGCGAGTACCAGTGGGGCACCTCCTGAGGACCCACGCAATGCTCCTTAAAACAGTGACTGCACGAGTATCGCTGCGCCCCCCTCCGTCCCCTCTGTCACCCGCGCTGCCCTGCTTGGCACCACTCTACCACGCCCTGCCACGCCCCGCCCTGCCCCGTCCTGCCTAGCCCTCCACTTCACACCCGCGCTGAATAGGGTCCTCCGCCCTGCCAGTCCCCCCCCCCCCCCTCCCGAGCCGAGCCTTTGGCTCCAGAACATTCTGGAAAACACACGAACTGACCCATTGTCATCCCCAACAGGTACGGATCCCCACGCACACATAAACAGACACAGACACACACACACACACACGACCGCGCTTACATTCGCGAACACGCTGCGAAGGCGCACACGCAGACACATCAGTGCGGTCGCGGCCTATCCCGGCCCTGCCCGGGCACGCACACACAAACACAACACTGGAATCCGCTCCACACACATGCGATCAGCGCCCTGCCCACACGGGGTCTAGTCACTACTTACATAGAGTACTTCCATCGCCTGGTACTCGGGGATGGAAATCATGATCTCCAGAATGTCTTCGTCTCGTCGTGGGCTTACTGCCATTCTTGATCTGACTTCTCTGACTGCTGGACACAAACTGAGCTTTCTTGACCTACCTTGGGCTCTCTGGCGACACGTTAGGACTCCCTCTCCTCCCCCTCCCCCCGCAGGATCGCTCAAATATCTGTCCCTAACACATATGACCCCAAGGATCGCTCATAAAACCTTCCCTTACCAATATGACGCCCTTCCTCCCTCCCCCGCAGGATCGCTCATAAAATTCATCCCTTTTTCCCACGACGACGGATGCGGAGTTGCATTGATCCTATTGATTGGTGTCAGGTGCCTACCGTCTGAGAGTCCCATCCCGCTCCTTTTAAAAATACACGTCTTACTTACCTGGATTGCACCCTGTCGCGGCTCAAAAGGCTCGTCATCTTATTAATGGCACTGAGCATAGCGTCTTTTCTACACACAGTTGTGCTGAAGTCAATGCTAAGCGAATAGGACTGTGGTTTGAGTTCACGCGGGCTCAGCCAAAGTGTAAATGTCGCAAATAGTTTTAGCATGCCGGTTTCGTATAGGCCTCCCAATAGGGGGGGATAGGATTTTCCGTTAAAAATTCTAACGAGCGTAGCAGCATGCGTCCTGGGCGCGCATGGAAATGCTGCAACATTCGGTAAGGGATTCGAACCCACGACCCCCCGTCTTTACCTCTCCGCCGGCACGGCCCGGACTGGAGGGGACGGCGGCGGCGCAGCCCGGACCCGAGCGGCCCGGACCCTAGAGGAGGGGGGTGGGACTGGGGAGGAGGAGTGGAGGGGGACCCGCTACTAGGGGTCATCAAAATGGCTGCCCACTACTAGGGGTAATGTATACTACTGGTGGGGGAGGAGAAGGTGAGCCCATTCGTCTGGTATTCTTAGTATGATAGTCGCATCAACGGAAACAGCACCCACGTAATGAAATGTGTCAGCAAATGAGGCTAGGCCGAACATGAATAAAATAAGGTTAGTAGTTAAGTTAGACTTAAGTGTTTGCTTAGGTTTACCATTACTCTTCTTGTTCAGCCTTTTTGTACCTTTGCGAGGTCGGCCTCTCCGTTTTGGTGGTGACGGGACCGGCATCGACTCATCTATGACGAGCCGTCCTCCAGACTCGGACTCCTCGTCGGTCATGCCCTCCTCGATTTCTTTCAACAGGGTATTTTTTAAAAATAAATTTATCACTGTAGTTTCGTGTTTGAAGGATGCTCTTAAAAATTTTTTTCGTTGAAGATTTTTGATCCTCACCAGCTTCTTGAGATTTCCCTTTTGAACGTCTGTTCCAATAAAAAGATTTCCAAGTGACGTAAAGAACTCCCTTAGTCTCTTTTTCAAGAACTTTTTTATCGACATTTTGCCACTGTGCCTCTTTTTTATGTGTGACCTGAGGATGTAATCATTCACATAAATTAGCCCACATTGAGGACACTTAAAAACAGTGTCGGATTTTCCACGATACCACTCAAGTACCGAACTGTTGTATTTCCCGACACGTTCTGTTTCCAAACTGGTATCAGAATGGCTTGAAAGCAATGCTTTAGGAAATATGAAAAAGTCGTCATCCATGCCTCCTTCAGTATTCCTGTGATTCCAAACAATGCGGGGATGCAGTAGTATGGAGGAGGGGGCTAACTGACCATTATTAGGAGTTTTTGTAGGATGAATTTCTCCGGCTTCCTACACAAACTAACATAGCCACACCTTCATATTTCGAGGGTTGTATGATGTATTATTAATCCTTCACGGCGGTGGTTGCATGAAAAGATCTTACGATGCCATTTCACTAGAGGTACATAGAAGCCTTTGGGACACATTTGCCGAAGAGGTACAGTGTAATATTCCAAATGCTTTATTTCTATTCACGGCAAATCTGAAGTCTGGGATTCCCAGGTTCTTTTTGGCGTTTCCAGACTCGAGTCTGGGAAAGAATCACCGTTTCCAGCCCCTCACCTGGGAAGCCGTGGGCAAGCGGCTCTTTCCCAGACTCCGCGACTTGCCCACGGCTTCCCAGGTGAGGGGCTGGAAACGGTGATTCTTTCCCAGGTAAAGTCTGGAAAAGAGGCGCTTCCCAGGTTTTACCTGGGAAAAGGGCGGCGCGCCCAGGAGAAGTCTGGAAATAATTTCCCGTTTCCAGACTCGAGTCTGGAAACGCCAAAAAGTACCTGGGAATCCCAGACTTCAGATTTGCCGTGTTTGCTGGAATGTATTATCATATCTTGGAAGCGACGTTAATCTAATTATTATTTTTTCCGGCTTTTTGTTGCAGTCTAAACTATTAATTAAAATTTTTAGGGTATCCATTTCTTTCATAAATACATATTTTATTCCTACTTCCATATTACACTCTTGACCAAGGAAGCCGTAAGTTCTAAATTCAACAAAGCTAATCATTCCGAAGGAGTTCAAATATTTGTCAATATTAATAGTGCTACTTATTTTCAATTACGTAATGTTTAATTTGCATACATCAGGTTCAGAATTAAACCATGTGACAGCTCTAAGTGCGTCAATACGAGCGTCCGTTTTACTCAAAACAGTTTGGAAAAAGTTGTTAACAGTTAACGCCTTAGCGTCCGTTCGCTTCGGCAAATACTTTATAATCACTATTATTTTTGTTATAGAAAATGTATTAATCTCTTTGGAATAAGCAATTATTTATTTAGAAAATGGAGGAAACAATACAGACTTTATGCACAAATATTGTAAGCGAACAATACGCAATTCAACCGCTACTACTAATAGATGTATAAATCGTAACAAATTTAAAACCGGATACCACGAGGGTACAGGTGGTGGTGGCATAATAGGTTCACAAAAATAGAGATTGATTTTAATGAAGCATAGCCATTTCATAAACGAGAAGGGCAACTGCATTTCCCTTTTTAAATCAGTTTTCATTTTCTGGAATAATCGTAAAAAATAAGCGGGTGGCAACTCACATTTACACAAATACACATCACGTATACGTAACATTAGCAGTAACTTACTAATAGCTTCATGTATGCGCCACCTTTTATTGCAGTTTTCGGTCTAGCAATTTTTGCATCTGTTACGTTGACCAAAATTTTGTTGTAGAAGGCAATTTCACCTTCATCCCACAATCATCACAAAATAAACTATTTTAAAGATTAATTTTTTATCTATGTGCCCACATGTGCACACACCTGCAAACTACCTCAAACTCCACACGTTACCTTGGGGAAGGACTCTGCTAAGTTTTATAGTCAAGTCTACGTGTCTGCGCGTTGTTCGAGCAGAAGCGCAGAGTGGTAATATGAAGCATTTGAAATATTCTGTAAAGTACGCACACATGTGCACACACCTGCAAACTACCTGAGCCTAAACACGTTACCTCGGGGAAGGACTCTGCTAAGTTTTAAAGTCAAGTCTACGTGTCTGCGCCTTGTTATAACAGAAGCGCAGAGTAGTAATAAAAAATATATCGAAAAAAAAATTACTATTTTAAAGATTAATTTTTTATCTATGTGCCCACATGTGCACACACCTGCAAACTACCTCAAACTCCACACGTTACCTTGGGGAAGGACTCTGCTAAGTTTTATAGTCAAGTCTACGTGTCTATGTGTCCATGCCAATTCTCAGCACCTTGGTGGCTGAATTATTCAGGTCAAACGTGTGTTCCAACACAAACCTGCCGCGAGATGGGCGGGCGGTGGGGTCGCTAGCAGAGAGGTCTGTTGGGGACACGTGGACGGTCTCCAGGAGATTGCTCATGATGATGGAATTATCAGCAGGTGAACCGTTTTGGGATTCTGGATGCTGTGCCTCCATTGTTGAGACTGGAAACAATACGAATTGACATGAGTATCACACTAGCAGAAGCATGTACGACCGCACATACACACATACAGCATAGTGACGTCTTCACCTAAGGTTCCGTTCCGTCGGTGCGAGGGATGCAGAGAGGCCAGTGCTGCTGCTGCTGTCGTCTGCGAGTGAATGAGAGGACCAGAGTGATTCGTTTGTCTGCTAGCGCACACAGTGAGGCTCGAGGACAGAGACCCTAGGATGAACCAAGGAGCGGGGGGATGGGACAGCACGGGTTGAGCCAGTGATTTTGCTGTTGGTCATGCGGGTAGCGGGTAGTGGTGCAGCGGTGGGGGAGGAGGGTGGGAGGAGGCTAGACCAATGACATCACAGTTCTTGTCGATGAGGAGGGGATGGAAAGGGAGAGAGAGAGGGGTAGAGGGAGGAAAGGGGAGAAGTAGAGAGAGAGAGAGAGAGAGAGAGAGAGAAATTTTGTGACGTACTTACCTCACAGGTTGAGGTATTTGGCGTCTCGCACATACGGCTCCCGAATGCACATTTTCTCCTGGCTCATCCATTTCGGTTTGAGATGCCATGAATGAACCTTACTCGCCTCTTCGTTTAGAGTACCACGCGATAGGATAATGGCTCGCATGCGACCGTTGTATGGCAGCGAGCATGCGCCGTCGCACTGGTTCATATACCAATCGAAATCGTCTCCCAGCTCAGACATATAATTATACTGCTTAACGTATTCGCCGGACAGGAGACATGACGATACCGTCATGGTCCATCTGCCTGACAGCTCGTCTTTCAGACGCGTCATCGCGTTGGCTAGGCACCGCATCCTGTCCCGACACGCGACATGGGTATTGTCACCGTTATCGCGTAAGGTCATTGTTAATGGACACATTATGACAACCTGCAGCATGAATTAGAGAGCTCGTTAACATTCGGCACGTGAGCGCCCGCGGGCGCGCGCAGACACACACACACACACACACACACACACACACGTACCTTTGTCAGGCGTGGCACAGGTTATCACGTGTCTGATGACATCATAGAGATGGTTGCATATGTTATTTCCGAACGGAGTGCATTCCTCGTGCACTCGATACCAGCCATCTCCGTCCTTCTCCTGGGGGTTTTCACACTCCGCACACCAGTCCCTAATTATTTGATCGTCTATTGTCTCGTCAGAGTCAAAGTCAACCTCCACTGGCATGGGATCCTCGTGTTCAGTCTGGAATCGATAGGGGAGATCCCGGTGAGCGTACCTTACACGCGCGCGTTGTTGTGCCCCCACGTGGGTGACTGCGTATTCCACCTGGACATTTTCTGATGCTTCCGGGTGCCACAGATATGGCACAGCAATTGGATCGCCATATGGATATCGTATTTCGAGGTGTCTCAAGTCGGGAAATACGTTTTTGGACAGGGTTCCGAAGAACTTCACCATCCACGGTGAGAAGTGCGAGATTTCCAGTCTCTAGAGCACAGCCGCGGTTTTCATTATGTACGGTTTAATGAAATAATGTATGATACTTTTTCTAGTACGGTAGCATGTAATTCTGTCTGCTTCCATAGCCACCTGCAGCTTGTCATCTTCAGTACCGGTGACGTCAAAAGTGTCATGTCTAAAAAGTCTAATGGCGATTTCACTGAGACTGACTCTGGCCACCTGCGGATGTATGAAGGTTTTCATTACACTGTGTCATTGAAATTGCCTATCCACAGCCGGCTGTACCTTACATCCACTTACCTTTGCTTTAAGTCCCAGCAGCGTTCTGAGGAGAGACGGGTGCTCGGGCGCGAGCGAGGGTGCTATGACTAAAGAGTCAACTTGAACTACTGCTTGCAGAATTTCCTCTGCATGTAGATCCGCGTTCGCGTGGATCCCAGTTGCAGTGTTCATCGGCACCACACGGTTTGCACACACAGGCAGGCTAAACATACGCTCTCTAATCTTGCGACATGTGCGCGACAGCCGCAGGATTTCACTCATGTTTAGGAATTCAATTATATACGTAATCACTTCGCAAAGCCCCCTCACCTCACAGTTAATCCAGCGCTAGCCTGATCGTCATTTCCACTTTCACAGTCCTCCATCTCTACGCGCGCGTTGGTGTGCACATGCGCACGGCACATGTTGACGCACTCGTTGCCGGCTCGATTAAGACTGACTAGCTCAGAGGATGCCGTTGTCCGCTCCTCACCCTATTCCATTCCTTTCCGTGATTACCACGGCATTCCTCATCGGCATGATTTTAGCTATTTTTTGCGTTCCTATTTTTCATTGCGTGAGTTTGAGCGTGGTCCTTCCACCCCCTACCCCTCGTCTCATTCCTGTCGCACACTTCTCATGCGGGCGCTAACGTCACCCTTCCTTTCTCTGTTTCCCTCGACGCTTCTCACCGGTATGACTCAAATTTAGTTATCGTGTTCAGTTTGATCACTGTGCGGGCGCGCCCATGGTCCTTCCACCACCCCTACCCCTCATCTCACTCCTGCCGCGACCGCGCGCGGGCGCGTCTTCCCTCCTCTTTAGCCGTGCGCGCCACATGCGGGCAGTGACGTCATCCCCCCAGCTCGCGGTCCTTTCTCACCCTTCCCACCCTTCCTTTCCCCGGTTCCCATGACTTCTCTTACCGCTATGATTGAAAGTTATTTATCGCGTTCTAATGGATCATTGTGCGGGTGTGTCCACGGTCCTTCCCCTCCCCCCGCCGCCCCTGGCCCTCATCTCACCCCCCCTCGCGCGCGGGCCTTCCCTCCTCTCCACCCATGCACGCCTCATGCTGGTGGTGACGTGGTCCCACCACCTCGAGGCCCCACATTTCCAAATCATGTGTCCCGGTATCCTTAGTGTTCTAACAGTGTGTTAGAATCTAACACACAGCTGAACTGCACTTGGGATGCTGCTTGAGCTGCACTTGGGATGCTGCTGGCCTGCACTTGGGATGCTGCTGAACTGCACTTGGGATGCTGCTGGAGATGCACTTGGGATGCTGCTGGCCTGCACTTGGGATGCTGCTGAACTGCACTTGGGATGCTGCTGGCCTGCACTATCACACACCCGCGCACTTGGGAGCTGCTGAGAGCGCACTCGGGAGCTGCTGCTGTCTGCTGGGATGCTAGGCTGGAACTGAGGTGCCAAATGACTCTCGAGCGACGCTCCCCTCGGTTCGTGGGCTTTTAGTATAGTTGGGTGTTGCGCCAGAAAGTGCGGACCGGTCAAAAACAATAGCAGAGTCTCCAGTCCTGCGTGCAGATTTTTTATCTAGTATTCAGATGAGTCACAGGATGTGCCATACGAGTCGGTCTAATTACAGTGGCAGAGGGCCCCAGAGCGTGTCTGGAGGCCCAGGTACAGTAACTGGAGGTGGGGAAATCCTACTAAAAATCCTAATAATGGTCAGTTAGCCCCGCTCCTCCTTACTACTGATGCCTTGGATCCACATACTGACGGCGCCCATCGTCCTTGTAGATCTCCCAATAATTACGTGAATTATCTAAGAATATTGCCGAACCTGTAATGCAAAACATTTATGAAAGTGTGTAATGACTCGTTATTTGGGTAGGTGCGTGTAGGTCCGCCTTAGAGGTCGGCCTTAAGTGTAAGGTCTGCCGTACTCGTCAGCCTAGGTGTGAGAGGTCCGCCATACAGGTCGGCCTAAGTGTAGGTGTGGTAAAGGTCGGTCATAAAGGTCCGCCTAGTGTAGTGTGCCCGGAGGCAGGTCCACCGTAGAGGTCGGCCTAAGTGTAGCGTGTTATAGGTCTGCCATACAGGTCAGCCTGGTGTCGTGTGCCTGGAGGCTTTCGGGTTGCTGGCCGGGGAGAGAGAATGCAGAAGTGCTATATTGCTATATTCGGAGTCAGAGTCCCTGGCCTGGCCCTACCTATGCAGAGACGTGTCTCTGCGAGAGTGTCCCGTCCTGGGCAGGACACCCCAATTTATAGGGGATGGTCCAGCAGTCCTGCAGCAGTTGTTGTGGTAGTAGTCGCCGCCTCCGCCGGCGGCGCTCGCCGGGCCCTCGCCGGGCCCTTGACCAGACCATCCACCTACGCTAGCAGCGCACCCTAGCGGTTGCCAGCCTGATGACCCCAGGCGCGCTGGCGCGGCAAGTTTGAATGGTAAACAATGTGGACCGCACGCAGCGTGGCTCTACAAAGTGATAAAAATTACAATGTTTTATGCCAAAAGATTTCCTCTCGCTGACATACAAACAGGTGGTAGTCTATAATTAATTACATTACTAGAGCTCAACAGAGTTCCCTTCTACCTACCAAGTCCGGCAAAAGAGGCTTCCATCCTACCTGTTGAAGTAAGGCAGATTCGGCAGAGAAGCGGAGCGAGGACCCGGGTCGCCAGGGGCGGAGGGTCTAGCTGTTCCAGGCGAAGGACTGATGTGAGCTGTCCAGCTAGGCCCGCGGGCCGGATTTTATACAGATACCCCCCAACCGAAATCAGGTGAGGGGGTGAAGGGAAAAAGGGGTTTTCTAGGAGAAATAAAAGACCTAATTTCCCTGCGCCAGCTGCATCCTAACCTCCTGTAAAACCTGCGGATTTGTAGGACAGCTTGGTGCTGCTGGACATTGACGACCCGCGTCTCCGCCCGCTAGCCCGCTATATGGAGTATTGACGCTGTGGATCAGTACTCGCAGCACAGGACGCCGGCCACCTGCTCGGGGGCCTAACCCAGGTCTACCCCAATCATCTGAGGTAGAGGTTTGAGTGATAAAGGATAACCACATGGGTTTAAAAAAAAATGGAATTAAATATTTATTCATAGCAAAGCAGAAAGCACACAGAACACATACAAAATTACAGGGAATAAACACACAACTCAATTTCTTTCTTTGAACTCGTGCAAAATACTATTAAACATAAATGATCGGTGCTCATCAATTAATTTCAAAATTCTGTTTATATTTCTTTAAATAAAAAGTCACACAGTGAAGACAAAATTATTTCGGCAAGAAGTTTGAGTGATAATTGATAACAAAAAACATGGTTTAATTACCATATTCAATATTTTTTCATAGCAAAGCAGAAAGCATGCAGAACACATACGAAATTACGAGGATTTAACACACAACACACAACTCAATTTCTTTCTTTGCAATCCTGCAAAATTCTATCAAACATAAATGATCGATGTTCATCAATTAATTCAGTTAGGCAGTCTACAGAATCTAAATATTTGGCCGCCTGAAGAGTAGCCAGTTGTTCATCATATAATAGTTCAGGAGTACCCTTAACAGCTCTCAAAAGTGTCAGGTCTCGCTTTTAATTGTTCATGGGTCTTCATAGTTTCTTTCAAAACATCTACCGAGTAATCTAGAATCATTTTCATGTAGTACGCATGGAAATGATCAAGAACAATGTAAGTTTTGTTAAGTAAATAATTGATTCTTTCTCCCTTTGTGAAAAAAGCATTCCAGCTAGCCTTGACCATCTTCACAAAATTAACATCTTTTGACTTCAGTTTAAATGTTGATAGTCTTAAACCAATCACATCAACAACAAGATTCCCTCGCTTATTTAGAGCCCCCAAAATCTTGATTTGCAAATCATAGCTCCTTAGTTTCTCTAACTTACTATAGGACATTCTTACAGTATTGGCTGAGTATCCATTTCCATTACCCTTTAAACAATATGTCCTCGCCATTTTTTAATGTCTATGGCAATGGAGATGAACTTAGTGGAGTTGATGGGTTCATCATGGTGACAAATATTGAACGGCGGAACATCCAAACCTTTCGGGAGCAAGTAATCCTCTTCCTGGGTCTGACTTGGTTCCGAGCCAGACAGGATGATTGGAGAGGAATTCGGTGTACTCTTGGCATCTGCTGATCTTAACTGCTCTCCATTCTCAAACGTTTGTCGACACACACCACATTTGTTCCGCTCATGGGCGAGTACATGTTTTCGGAAATTTCCCTCGTGAAGGATAACAACACCACAATAGTCGCACAAACATCCTTGCTTTTCATGACTGCGTTGGTGACGAGACAATTTGCTAGGTCTATCGAATGTTTTGCCGCATTCATCACACGTGTGAACTTTTCCCATCCTCGATGTTTGAACACATTACAAGCAACACCACCACCAAGACACACGAACACTTGTGACTACTTACAATCTACGGCCCTTTCACAATAACAAAAGGAAAGGGGACGAGCGTTGAGTGATGAGCTGGGCTGCGCCGCGTCGCCTTGAAGCGTTGCTTTTGAAGCGTTGCACTGTCTGCACCGGGGGTATGCTCGCTCTCGGCACCTGTCACGCACGCAAAAAACACCAATTGAGTATTTTTCCTCTAGATAATGTCCTATATATTTCACTGTAATCACATTTTTTCCCTGTAAAATAACACTTTGTAATTAGTCGTTCATAAAATTTCAACGCGACACATTGTCGCATACTCACTCTGCTGACGAACGCGAGGGGCAGCTCCTGGCGCTTGCGGCGGGGCGGCGTGCGGACGCTGGCGGACGCTGGCGGACGCTGGCGGACGACGGGCAGTAGGCGGCTTGGTTTGGTTTTGGCGCGCAAGGCTCCTACCGTCACGGTCCGGTCTGGACGCTGTGCACGGATCGATGCGGCGGCGGCGGCGGGAACGCAGTCCTTCCCTCGCACTGACATCAACGGTTTTTCGCGCCAACGGCTGCTACACGACCTGTCATACCCCCAAAAAATGCTTCGAGTGATACGCCCTTCACATCAATTCTCACCCAAGTATTCCCTTTAAAAAAAAAAAAATGACACTAAAGACATTACTCTGAATAATACATGGTTTACACTTACACCACTTTCACCACTGTCTCACACGAGCGACGAGGCTTGGAGCACGCGAGCGTCACCACACCAAACACCAATCTGTCACACCCCCGGAGAAAAGACCATGAGAAGTCATTCACACACACACACACACACACACATAAATCATCACTTGACTTACACTGAGAGTGTCTCGCTGCGGCGCGGAGCGGAGCACACCGGAGTGAAATGGAGCGAAGTTCAACAAGAAAACACGCATACACACCAAAAAAGCACACGAGCAACATACAGTACTCTAGTCTCCCAGTTGAACTAAACACAAGTTGTGTACACCTCAATGTCTCTCAGGCAAGTGACGCGTAGGTGAACTACCAACCACCCCCTCAACCGCTGGGAGCGGGAGCGGAGGGGTACGCATCGCAATATTCCCCAACCCTTGCCTTACACGGCCCTCTCTATGACGACCAACACCACCCTACCCTAATCATACCCCCCGCCCTCCCCTCCCCCTATCCCACGTACAGCAGCGCCAGGTGCCCAAATGACCAAATAATCATAGCTCTACACTCTGAAAAAACACTACTGACGCCACTGCACAAAACCCCACACATTTTACTCTTCGGGCGTTACATCGCATTCCGTATGATGAAACAGAATAGGACGCACGCCACTTTCTATTAATTTGTTGTAATCATCTCTTCCAATCATTCCATCCCAATCATCGACGAATGACGATCGCGCACTCAACATGAACGTTATATTTCCACTCTTGTCTTCACTTTCCCACCGAACGGTCTTCTGTCCGTAAATGCGTACGGCACGTACTCTTCCAATAGGGGCCCGGTCTCCGTGGTCCGCCCCCAATATGGACATGGGTAGGTTCATATTTACAAAAAAATTGTGAGACCTATCGTTTATACGGATAAGAAACATTCTACCGTTGTATTGCATATTTAACAAACGACATATCGTACAGGGAATCATCTTCCGAAAACTAATTAATCTATCACTTTCACAAAAGCACGTGAGCGGTTGCACGTGAGCGGTTGCACACCAACACTGACACGTATTCGTTTCACGTTGACTTCACTCCACAAACACTACAACACTCCTCTTCACTTGCTCCGCCGATGATTATGTTACATGTGCTCGCCTCACCGATTCACCTTACACTAAAAATTACACCGGCACCATCCGGGCCCGACTTCACCAAGAAGTCGCATTGGGAGGATCCCAACCCCAACCCCGACCCTATCTCCAGCGCTACTCCTTGCCCCACATCTACATTCTCACGCGATCTATCGGAAGCGAGACGCATCTACGCGCCGACCCCGAGCCGAGCCGAGCTGCGCTCGCCCCGAGCGCACGCCTGGCCCCCGCTCCCCCCGCACCCGAGCCCTCAGTCTCGACCCAGCCTGGGCTCAGTTCACGTCGACCGCACGCACGCACGACAACCGCACGCCGATGCCGCCCGCGTGCTAACGTCGTCTGCGTGTCGCGTGGCCGACGCGTGGGCGAGGCGCGGGCGAGGCGAGGGAGAAGCGCGGGAAATAAAATCCATAAATCGATATCAAATCGGTGCGACCAGCGGGCGGGAAACCAGCCGCCGCGCCCGCCAGCCGCACATGACCAGATCGATAGGGGGTGGTGAGCGGGAGGGAGAGGGGAGGGTGGAGGGGTGGGGTGGGGGGTGCCAGAACGGACCTTCGGCCCTCGGGCCTTTTCACTCCCGAGCGATTGGCGCCCTCATGATACAACACACACTATGACATCCACAAAATGGCAAAGAGCGATGGCACGGCTGAGATGGCGTCTGATGGAGGAAAAGTCTTCATCGTCTTGCTGGCGCCAATCTACTTTCCATGTTGCCAGGTCAAGCCTAGGAGAGGAGTTGGTGAAGTAGGTCGAAACTAATTGTCCACACCGTCTATTGGTCTGAGATAGGCTGAGTAGGTCAAACGGGTCAAGGTAGGAAAAAACTGAAAGATCGAAAAAGTGCATAATATAAAATATGACTTACTTTGAACAAACAAGGTCGTCAAAAGCAAAGAGGATGAGAGAGAGCTAGCGAGCGAGCACTGGGAGCACGTGACAGGGCCTCGGCTGAGCACGGGAGTGAACGGATGAGAGGAGGGCAGCGGTGAGGGGACAGGGAAGCCGACAGAACGGGAGCACTTCACACAAACAGACCCAGCTGGCAACTGACCGGTACAATATGTCCTTGACATTGTTTTGATGTCTATGGCAATGGGGATAAACTTACTGGAGTTGATGGGTACATCATGGTGACAAATATTGAACGGCGGAACATCCAAACCTTTCGGGAGCAAGTAATCCTCTTCCTGGGTCTGACTTGGTTCCGAGCCAGACAGGGTGGCTGTAGAGGAATTCGGTGTGCTCCTCGCATCTCGCGGTCCAACATCACTGAACAGCGTTGTATCCGTGAAGTCCATGGGGGCGACGGAGGGCGCTGAGATGATGATGTCAGCATCCGAGACAGTGCTGGTGCCGGGCTGAAATGATTTTATCGTCGCTGTTTCATTTTTAAAAGGAATATGAAACAAAATGATTACGCTTTGTGCATGACATCACAAGGAAGAAGAGATATGATATATTCAATAACAGACAAAAAAATATTAATTTAAGTATCATCTTTATTTAACCATCGTCTTTCTCCTCATCAGCATCACACTCAGATGTATTATCGGTCCACCTCTCCTCACTTTCCACATCACTTTCTATTTTAATAGCGTTTCCATCTAAAAGTTGTTACATTTCTTCCCACTCCTCCATGTCGAGGGGCGGGAGAGGAGACTCCGTCTCCAGGAGTCTGTCGATCAATTCACCCATATTTTCGCCCTCACTGACAGAAAAAAAAACACTTGTCCGAATTCATCGGACATTACTTACCGCGTGTACGACATCGTCTGGGGCCAGACCCGCGACCTGTTGTACTCTGTCCATGATCTCGTGCCGGCAGTGTTCTGGCGCCATTCGCTTTCCGCCAGTGCGCATTTTTCTATTCTTTTCTTATTTAAAAAAAAAAAATCATGTGTTTAAGGTAGAGTCGAAAAAAGGACAATAGTGTTATTTACAATTTTATTAACAATTATTTACACTTACACAATTATTAACACTTACACACTTACGTTTCTAGTTTAACGCGTGTCGTCTCACATAACATCATCGACCTCGCTCGGTACACAAATCGTTTGGGATATAATCTACATAGTATCTACGTACTAATTCCTCCTTCTCACTAATGCTCAGCCCCCAGTCCTCAACCTCGGTCAGGGCACACACCTGATCATTAAGTGTCCACCAATTGTTATTTTCCCTTTGAAAATCAACTGTAAGCGAACCAGATAAACATTTGATGTAAATATTATGAGTAAAGACATGCATATATGGCGTTTCGGGGCCGTATTTTTTCCTCAGTAAATGACACGAAACTCGCCTCACACAGTCACGGTAATTCGTCAACAATTCTTTGACCTCGCTGTAACGCATCGCGTCACCACAGCTCACCCCTGTCGTCAGAATTCACACAGCACCCAAGCCCTTGGGGTGCCTCAATACCTCGAGGACCACATCTTCAACATGGTCTAGAACAAAGGTAACGAGCACCATAAACATCCTCTACAAATTAATCAATTGTATCAGTTTAAATCCTATCACATGGACATGAACACTTCATACGTAATACATATGTTCGTAGCCCCGACTTGGCCCAAACCAGCCCAACTCATCCGCTAAAGTGGAGGTTTTTTAAAATATAAAATGAAACGCAGTGTCCCGTTCATTAGCGATACTTCTTTGCGCGTGAAACGCCAGCCTGTCGGTTGGCTGTAGGTTGTTGTGGAGGGGTCAATGTCAGAGGTCAGGCGAAAGTAGATATGTTTTAATTTTGGTTAGGACCGTTTCATGCACCGTTCAAAGGAGGTCATGAAATCATAACAATAATGGTAGTAAGTGTAGCGTGGACATCCCGCCTGTAAGAAAAACAAAAGCAATGGACATGAAGCGTAGAAACAGAGTAAGACTGGTGGCGCTCATGACCACAGTGGAGGAAGAAAGAAAAAAAAAAGTAACCTCAGTCCGGGATGCTGTGTCTCCAGCAACATCTCGTCCTCCTCGTCACTCAATTGTTGAATCAGCTGCATCAGGTCGTCTACTTCTTCGTTAACAGAAACAAAAACTCAGTTTTATTGATTGTGAAAAATAGTAATGCTAGAGACATTCCGTGGTAGGCGAAAGCTTATCGCCCTGGTCATAATCCGAGTCCCAATTTTCTGAGCTTGTGTCATCCTCATCATTTTCTGTCAAAGAAGAAAAAAAAATTGCAACGAAGAGTTCGCTGATGTAAGGGGTACATGAAAAATAACAGTGTTATTTAAAACTTACCGAGTCCATCATCAGTCTCAGGCATTTTTCTCTTCCTGCTCTCCTCCTCCTTTATGTCATCCAAGTAACGCTCTGTCAGAAATAGAAAAAGTGACGGAGTAATGTCTAAAGCGTGTTGATGAAGGAATACAAACAGTTAAGAAATAAATACATGTGTGAATACTCACGCAATAATATTGCTTTAGGTTTGGAGGCCATGTTGAGGCTTTACGGAGAAGTGAAGAGAGAGAGAGAGAGAGAGAGAGAGAGAGAGAGAGAGAGAGAGAGAGAGAGAGAGGGAGAGAGGAAGAGAGAGAGTTGTGTCCAGTCGTGTCGCACCTTAGTCTAGTTTTTCAAATGAATACAGCAGATGTGGTGTGGGCAAGGGTGCAAAGTCGTCTTCAATTAAAACACATCGCCAGCCTGGGGGTTTGGGAAAAGGAGAAAGGGGGAAGTTTCGTATACTTTGGAAAGAGAGATGAAATGTGACTCGCTTGAGGGACGGACACATTGGGCGGACATATGAAAAGAGATAACCACAGCAAAATATTTTGATATCGGCCTCTTTCTCCTCCGTGTAATTTTCAAAGTGAAAATGGATTTCAGTCAGAATGGGAAAAAGAGATGAGACCAAATGGTGTAAATATTTCGTGACTTACTGCATCTTCTATTTAACTGAGGTCAGAGGGGTGAAGTAAGAGAGAGGCAAGGGTGTGTGAGTTACCTTCACTATAATTTATAAACAAAGACAACAGTGAATAGGGCGCGTGATTCAAAATTGGCACGTTCCGAATTTCGGACAAAAATTTTCTAAAATATTGTCGTACGCGAGCTTCGTCATTAAACGTGGGGTGGACTAGAAAAGTGATGTCATAGTTTGTAAAACCTAAATAACCTATGACATCCACAAAATGGCAAAGAGCGATGGCACGGCTGAGATGGCGTCTGATGGAGGAAAAGTCTTCATCGTCTTGCTGGCGCCAATCTACTCTCCATGTTGCCAGGTCAAGTCTAGGAGGGGAGTTGGTGAAGTAAGTCGAAACTAATTGTCCACACCGTCTATTGGTCTGAGATAGGCTGAGTAGGTCAAACGGGTCAAGGTAGGAAATAACTGAGAGATCGAAAAAGTGCATAATATCAAATATGACGTACTTTGAACAAACAAGGTCGTCAAAAGAAGAGAGGAAGAGAGAGAGCTGGCGAGCGAGCACTTGAAGCATGTGACAGGGCCTCGGCTGAGCACGGGAGTGAACGGATAAGAGCAGGGCAGCGGTGAGGGGACAGGGAAGCCGACAGAACGGGAGCACTTCACACGAACACACCCAGCTGGCAACTGACCGGTACCATCCCAGGTAAAATGGTGGATGCTGAGATGGACGAGTAGGGGATGGCAGGGTGGGCCCGGCGGTCTGGGTACGGGGAAAGGGGGGGGGGGGCGAAATAGTCGGTAACCATCTACTTTCACGGCTCCACGGCTTTTGATTGTGTGTTTTATATCACTGGATTCAGCTAAGCGAGCACTATTTAGTAGCGTTAATATCATTGTGAAACAATAATTAGAAAATATATACAAAGCACCAGGAAATAACCGGCCTATTGGAGTCCCTCCGTCTGGACCCAATACTTTCGATGTCACTTAATAAATAAGTAAATAGAAAATAAGTAACGATTCTAAGCATTAGTAAACAAACGTATGAAGAGAAGATAGGACCTGGCTCACTAGTGACTTTACACCATGGGGTCCAAGATTGCTTAAACTTCCGTTGCAAAATAATGTCAGGAGATTCACCCATACATCCTTCAACATGTGCTAAGCAGGCAGTATGAGTACGCCTACCTTTAAAGCACCTAGGGCATCTAGCAAAGTAGAGGCGGCACTTCGCAGACTGTCGAGGAAGCCCCACAAATGTTTCCCCAGTAATGACCCCATCAGATCTATGTCTAATTCGATGATTAACTAGTTCACCAATATCACACAACTGAAGACAAATCCTCGACCTTCAAACGCAGCACGCGGGCCTACGAAGTCCTTCTCTCGCCCCGGCGCATAAGGTTCTGGGCTGCCTCTAAGTTAGTGCCCATCTCGGCCCAAGAAACTTGGTGAACCTTCACAGCGTGGCAGCGTAGCAAACTTCCCCGCGTTGTTATGTAAGAACAGGCAATCTCCGGGCAGCGAAAGGCCTGGAAAATGGAGCGGGAATAATTGTTTAATGCTAAATAATATCTTAGGGCAAAAAAAATAAATAATAAAACAATATGATTGGCCTTTTAGAAAATGTGTTGGAAGAAGATAAAAAAGGAAATCGAAAAAAACGAAAGACTGAGAGTTGAACCATTTATTTCTTATGATCATCCGCAATTTTAACTAAACATGTGGCAAAGGCAAGTTTTAAAAAGTCGTACAGCCTAGATTCGCTAAAAACCTTAATTAAATCCCTAATTTTAGCTCTTCTTGCACTAAATCATGAGCTCTGCCGTGGCTAACCCTTCTCACGCCCTTTTTCGTCTTCCAGGACGTAATAGTCTCAACTTTTTCCCTACCCAGAGAATTCATTCCACTGGAATGAAATCGACGTATATGTTTCCTTAACTTGTATTTCCAACGGGAAATATGCGCACAAAAAGGACAAGCTTCGTAATTCTAGAATTAAATCGGTAGAATTACCAAGTTTGTTTACGGAAAAAGTGAATGCATGAATAGTGAACACGAAAACTTACGTAATTCGTATCCTTCTGAAGCTCGGTAGAGCAGCGCACATCACCTTCTAGACACCGTGTAGATATTTGCCGTTTTAAAGATTACGGCCAAACCATCTGTGGTTTGAACAATAGATTCAAACCTGCAAACCTGCAAAAGAAGGATACACGTCGGACTCATCAGACCCTAAAATAAATTAGACTAATTTAGACATCAACATACAGCTAGGCGCGGGGTGCGCGCCCGTGCCTCCTGCCGCACCCTCACGTCCGGTGCCGCGATGGGCACCGCGAGTGCCGCTGTGTGTTATGTTTAGAGGGGGTGCCGGGGTTTGCGGAGGCTAATGAGACGCTGGAGCTCTGGAGACGCCAGTAGAGCGTATCGACCGGGCCCGGGGTGGAGCGGACGGTAGCCTTGTAGGTAGGCAACCCGTCCGACATCATTATACCGCAAATTATGCAGGCAGCCGAAAAGGTATTTAAGGGCGAGTGTGACGCCAAGTGTGTGTGTGGCTGCAGCGTGTCATGGTGGCTTGGGGCTTAACCGAGGTAATGAGAGTTGTAATGAGCAGCGATGTGTCATGTAGACGTATGTTAGGGTGGTCCAAAAAAAGTGAAGTTTTTTTCCGACGTTAGGTTGGTTCAGTTCCTGATTCTATACCACCAGACGATTCGAAAACCGTCTCTAACTTCGAAATCGGACTTTGGGAACCACTCGCTAAATGCTTTTGAAGTTTTCCATAAGAATAGCATGGGCAAAAGGTACAAAAGTCTTCTAAAATTGATAAAAAATACTATTTTTGGTCGTATTGACAAGTTCTATAGCTCATTTTGACCGCAAAGATTTCACCTTTCGATTGCAAACGCGTCCGGCCCGATCGGACAAGAAACAAAAAAGTTATGGACTTTTAAAGTTTTACCAATTTTGCCCAAAATGCTGAATTGGTGAAACTTCAAAAGTCCATAACTTTTTTGTTTCTTATCCGATCGGGCCGGACGCGTTTGCAATCGAAAGGTGAAATCTTTGCGGTCAAAATGAGCTATAGAACTTGTCAATACGACCAAAAATAGTATTTTTTATCAATTTTAGAAGACTTTTGTACCTTTTGCCCATGCTATTCTTATGGAAAACTTCAAAAGCATTTAGCGAGTGGTTCCCAAAGTCCGATTTCGAAGTTAGAGACGGTTTTCGAATCGTCTGGTGGTATAGAATCAGGAACTGAACCAACCTAACGTCGGAAAAAAACTTCACTTTTTTTGGACCACCCTAACGTATGTGGTAGGAATCAGAAAGGTGACATTGTGACAAATCAAATATTCTATTTTTGCGATCGAGAAAGGCCTGCCGTTATATGTAAAGGGGAAAGGAGAGTGGAAGTACGGAGGAGGTTGACATGTTCCCTGTCTGAGCGTTTGGAAGTGACTGGGGCTACGGGCGGTAGCGCGTGTCGCGGCCAGTGCGTGTAGGGAGGGGAGGGGAGGGGACCCACCGACTGGGAGCATTTAGGCGCGACCCTCCAGCCAGGCGGTGGTTGCTGTGGCTGGCCCACGGGCTAGCGTTCACCCCAGAGATAATCATCAGTGGCCCAGCTGCCAAATTATAGCGGTTGTGGCAGAGAACACACGGCAGTGCTGCGGGATTGCATACTCGTCAGAGCTGCAGGGGCTATGGTGCCTTGCGGCCGGAGTGGGTAGGCAGACCCGCAACACTGCCGTGTGTTCTCTGGGACACCCGGTATGTGGAGTGAGTCACGGGTGTAAGTTCGGGGTGGGGGTTGGGTGGTGGGGGGTAGGTGGAATGGGGTGGGGGAAGGGGGAGCGAGCGCGCAGTGTGTTCTGTCAGTGCGATACCAGTCGTGGGTCTGAGCAGTTCGTGCGGTGACTCTGAGGGACTGCTGAGTTAAGTGCTTCTCGTTTTCTGACAAAAAAAAAAAACACTTGTCTATAATGTCGGACAAAAAACCGACCGAAGAGCTTCAGGAATATGAATGTCTTGGTGAGCTGCTGCTTCATAATATCTGGATCTTCTGTGTGCTATAGAATATGCTAAAAGAGTGTGTTTGTTTTCAGAAAGTGGCATCCTAACCTTAATTATGGATGCGATAGAAATCAATGAATCTAATCACAGTCTCGGTTTTCAACACTATTATAAGATATTAACCCAAATGAAGCGTGATAGTGAAGAAACGAAGGAAAGGGGGGAAAAGGAAGAAGAAAAAGAAGAGTGTCGTTGCCATTATAGTCGGACCGGGCAGTGTAGGATGTGTGAATTTCAACAGAGATGGGAACGCGAAAATGAAGACATGAAAGTTTTCTTCGAAAAGCAAGACAGAGAGTATGATGTTGTTCTATGCCAAGAGGCTTCAATCGCTGCAGTCTTACATGAGACTGAAAAAAATATAAATCTATGGCATCAGCCTATTCAGGATAAATCACAACAAAATAATATGAAAAATTAAATGATTATTATCAATGTAGTAATTTATGTATAAAACATGCTTATATTAAGAAAAATTAATGTAAGGCGTACGGAAAAATAAATAAAATGAATAGAAAAATTAAGGCTGGCGTATCTTCTTCCACTTATGGATTCGGAGACTCCGCAAAAATAAATAAATTAATGGAAAAATTAGGCCTGGTGTATCTTCTTCCGCTTATGGATACGGAGACTCCGCCTGTAAGAAAAACAAAAGCAAACGACATGAAGCTTAGAAACGGAGTAAGACTGGTGGCGCTCATGACCAAAGTGGAGGAAGAAAAAAAAGGGGGGAAAAAAGCGAAAGAAAAAAAAGGTTACCTCAGACCGGGATGCTGCGTCTCCAGCAACATCTCGTCCTGCTCGTCACTCATCTGCTGTATCACCTTCATAAGTTCATCGACTGCTTCGTTGACTGAAAAAAAAAAACAGTTTTATTGATTGTGAAAGAAAGTAATGCCAGAGACATTCCGTGGTGGGCGAAAGCTTACCGCTCTGGTCATATTCCGAGTCATATTCCGAGTCATGTTCCAAGTCTTCTGATGCTGTGTCCTCCGTCTCATTTTCTGTCAAAGAAGAATAAAAAATACGATGAAGAGTTTTCTGATGTAAAGGGGGGGGGGTATATGAGAAATAACAGTGTTTTTTAAAACTTACCGAGTCCATCATCAGTCTCAGGCATTTTTCTCTTCCTGCTCTCCTCCTCCTTTATGTCATCCAAGTATCGCTCTGTCAGAAATAGAAAAAGTGACGGAGTAATGTCTAACGCGTGTTGATGAAGGAATACAAACAGTTAACGAATAAATACATGTGCGAATACTCAAGCAATAATACTGCTTTAGGTTTGGATGCCATGATCACAGTGAGCATTTAAGGAGAGGGAAAAAAAATATGGAGGACTCGCAGCAGCTCGTTTTTGGTCTTGTTGCGCTCGCCTCTGGCTTAATATAGTTGCCAGCCAGAGAAGATCCCGTAATATATCGAGGACTGGAAAAGAGCCGAATCGCATCATCATCAGAGTGAAAGAGAGAGAGAGAGAGAGAGAGAGAGAGAGAGAGAGAGAGAGAGAGAGAGAGAGAGAGAGAGAGAGAGAGAGAGAAATTGAAATTCTTTATTGAGGTCCACTTAAAGGGACTATGGAGTCCAGCTACAAAGTAGACCCGCTCTCAGGGTAAAAAATATATAAGCGAGCAACTAGTACAGGTACAAAATGGTTTGATAACAAATTAATACAAAATATGTATCATGCTTGACAGTCTAAAATTACAGAATTAAGTTTGATTGCTAAGTACAAAATTAAGTATTTTACGCTTAATAGTCTCATACGAATACATTTGGAGATCATACAGCTTTAAACTATTCCACACTTTAATGGACGTTATGAGGAAGGATTTATTATACTTTGCTAGTCGGTGATTAGGGATTTGCAACATATTTCTGCTGGAGCGCGTGGAACGTGAGTTAGTTACAGAGGTAAAAACATATTGCTCAAATAAGTATTTTGGTTGACCTGTTTTGATAAATATTCCACGGGTTTCCAGGGGTTAGGTGTTCGGGACTCGGTTCTGAACGGTAGGTTTCTCATACACCCCCCACTCCACCCCAACGGCAATCTTGCTTGTAACAACTTCTTCCTTTCTTCTTCTTGACCAGCCGTAGCTCAACTTCTCTATTACGGAATGAAATTGCCTCAGAGTTCTAAACGGCTTTGTTCATAAAAAAAAAAAATAAACGTGAGTAATAAAAACAACGAACGTTGGTGACCATTTACTTGGCTGCTGCTTTGCAGTTTGCAGAATGTTTGCTTTGCTATCGCTTTTGAAATTAATATTTTCTTGCTATCTTTATTTAATTATTTTTCAAATAAACTCTGAACAACTCGCTTCTCTAGGCGTGGACACAATTTTTCTGTGGCTGCTCATTTCAGTGTATATATTTGTATAACCATGAAAGGCCATACTACTTTAGGAAAAACAAACAATTCGACCTATGAGTTAGGTTAATGCCCACTTTACTGGTCTAGTGAGCAAAATTATTGAGCTCCAAGCTTCTCTGAGCAGTCGTTGTGCTTGGAATTTCTTATTTTTCGCATTTACTACTCAGTTACTCTGATCTTTTGTTTGTTTGTTCTCTGTGATTTCAATGTATCATTCTTCATTAGAGTAACTAACGCCACAAATGACAGTAGTTATTTCTGGTAACCGAATTCCATGTGTGTTTAAGGTTATGTTATACTTTCAGAAGAGAATCAATAGACGTATGCGTGCTTGAGACAATGAAGGTAATAATGACAGCACTATCGATAACGAAACACATTATCACTCCACAAAACAAAACTGTTCCAAAGTGAAAAGTACATTTTTTAAAAGTACCACTGCAAGTGGTGCAAAGCCTTCAATCGTCCGTTTCGTTTCTCTCCAGCCCGATGTGAAATGAACTGACAGGCTAAGCAGATCAAATTCAAATGCTTAGAGGTTCGTCGACATCAACTACTCTTTTAACAAAACAAGCGAATTAAACTAAATGCAAGACTCTTACCAACAACAAAGTGACCGGTATCCGATGGTGGTAAACGAGGCGGAGGCGGAGGCGAGCGAGTTAACGGGGGCGATCAGATCAGACGCTCGTGATGAGTAGACAAGGACGGCACCTGCAGGGCGTGCCGACGTGTTGCCTACCTATGTGTGTGTGTGTAAGATGTGTTGCCGATTTGCAAGGCGCTGTTGTCGCTGACCGCGTGCGACTGCACTCATTTTGGCGAGTTATTGCACTAATTTATTGCATGATTACATGGGATTACGCGAGATTACGGGGGATTACGCGGGATTACACGAGATTACGAGGGATTACACGAGATTACGAGGGATTACGCGAGATAACGAGGGATTATGAGGGATAACGAGAGATTACGAGGGATTACTGGTGTAATCCCTGGCACTTGTACACAGGATTACGCGAGTGGTGGCCCCCTCGGTAGCGACACCTCCTAGCTCCGGCGAGCGACGAAAACAGGTACAGGTAACACTACCAGGTACACCCACGCAGCACAAAGAAGTCCACACGACGCAGGGCAGCACAATAATGATAGTAGCGACACCTCCTAGCTCCGGCGAGCGACTGCACGAAAACAGGTACAGGTAACACTACCAGGTACACCCACGCAGAACAAAGAAGTCCACACGACGCAGGGCAGCACAATAATGATTGTAGCGACACCTCCTAGCTCCGGCGAGCGACTGCTCACTAGCGCTCGACGGCGTCCGCGCTTGGCACTGCGTTGCTTCTCGACTGGACTGCTGCTGGACTGGACTGACGACAGTGGAGAGAGAAGGAGAGAGAGAGATCGTGTGTTTACCTTCCTGCTCGTCGATGGAGTCCAAATAGGGCCCTCGGGTGATGCCCGTGGGCACTGGCATCGTGGCGGCAGCGGCGGCGGCTACGGAAGTGAGAGGTGTTTTATCACTCCAGCATAAAATAATATAGTGGAGCCTGAGGGTCCTTAAATTACATGAGATAGCGCCACTTCTACTTACTTGGGCTCATGCCCAGAGAACAGATAGTCACAGCGCATTTTCAGTGGTCTTGTTCTGTCGAGTCAAGTCAAATCAAGTCGTCATGGGTTTAGTTACGTTGTCGTGCGAAGGTGTCGTCCACTAGCAAAAAAAAAACACACTTGGTGGTCCTGGTCAACAAGTTCCCAGCCATCTGGGCGTCCGATCACGTCAGTGACAACGTCTGGTTCGGAGTCGAGGGGTATAGAAACGTAACAGAGGCACAGATGAAACCTGTCGACACAGAAGGTCATAGAAATGACGTTAGGGGTCCTGTGTCTAAGGTATATTTCATTGAAAAAAAAAAAAAAGTGGTGCGCGTTTATCTTGTGCTATCTGTCCCATAAGCTGTCCATGCCAAAAGACAAAATTTGTAAATTTGGATGCATATGCTACTTTTCTTCAAAGAAAAAGTTGGGCATCATTTGAGGGAGTGACACTACACTCGCCGCGTGGTCGTATACAATTCGGGGGAGGATATCGCGATCAAAACGCATTCTAAACATAAATCCAAGTGGAACCCCGTGAAACACCAAACATACATGTCGCATCCATTTACAACACATGCTGCATGTGAGTGAATCATACGTGCGTGTATGTAGCACGCGTGTGACATGTATACATGTATGTCTCACATGCATGTGTCTCCCGCCATGACATACATGAGACCGTTACCTCTTGTATGTGACACATGCATGCTGCATCATCACGTGTGTGTCATACATGTAGCGCATACATGTGAAACATTCCTCTTGTATGGCAAACATGTATGCTGTATCACTTCGTATGGTGCATACATGTCCCACAATCTGGCGCATACATGAGAAACATTTCTCTTGTATGACAGACATGTATGCTGTATCACTTCGTATGGTGCATACATGTCCCACAATCTGGCGCACACATGAGAAACATTTCTCTTGTATGACAGACATGTATGCTGTATGATTACGTATGGTGCATACATATCTGATTCCCTGGCGCATTCATGTAAACCTTTCTTCTTGTATGCTGCATGATGCATACCAGACAAAAGTTATTATTTTTTAATAAAAAATATTTTTTGCTTTTCCTAAAGACCAAACAAGAGTCTGGCATACTCCTAATATCAATCTGCTCCGAGTACACTATAGAAAATCAGTGTCTTCATGACCCCCCCCCCTCAAAGTAATCAAGAATTTAAAAAAAAATGTGATTGGTCGAATAAGTTTCAATAACCATCAACTAATGACTTTATCATCTTTAAGACGAAATAAAAACTGTCTGTGGCGTCGACTGGCGGTATGGCACAGGCACATATATAAGTGCTATCGCACACATGTGGCATACATGTAGTCTTATCAGCACATGCATGTCAGCATGTCCATGTCGTATGTAGCACATGTATATGCTTACAGTAGATATGTGGCATACATGTTACCAGATCAAAATATACATGCAGGTCAACCGCTTTTGTATGTTACTCATGCATATCCCTTTAGAGCATATGTGGCATACATGTCCGCTGATCATTGCATGCATGCCGTTATGTTGCGTATGTGAAACGTATGCCGAGTGTATGTGAGATGTATATCGCTTGTATGTGATTCCTATGTGAGTTATTAGAGTGCACCAGCAATCATCTCATAGATGTGATCTCGTGGTGTAGTGGACAAGGTGCTAAGTAAGTAACACGAAGGTCCCGGGTTCAAATCTCCACATCGGCGACGGAGTTCAGCAGAAATTGGAGTAAGATAAAGAACACAAGAAAAGAATAATAGGAGGAAACGAAAGGAGAGAAACAAAGAAAAAAATTTTATGCGATTTTGGGGAAAATAAGAGTGGCGTATACATGCATGTAACATACGTACGACATACATTTTCACATGCATGGCCCATACGCGACACACACAAAACGTCCAAAGCTCTCTCGTATGGTACACACACATGCCGATCGTACGTCGCATAGGTATGCCACGCATGCTCAAAGTGTATGCCACATACATGCACAGCATGCATGCAAACATGTATGACACATACACTTAAAATGTTTCACGGGACGTTATAGATGGTGTGAGTTTCTTTATCGGACAGGGCGTTGATGAAGGCAGTAAGGTGAGTGAGAAGAAGGTGCGTCCATTCGTCCGGTACTTTTTGTACGATCGTCACGTCGACGCAAACAGAGCCCACACAATGAAACTTATCGGCAAACAAGGCTAGGCCGATCATGCGACCAAATCTTTTCATCATGCAGCCCAGTTCCTGTTCGAAATGGCACCACGAGCGGGGGACAAAATATCTGTGGCGGAGCATACCAATGTCCATGGATGGTGTCCGTACTCGGCTGAAATATTCGTGGGTCATGGCGCGACAATTTTGTTTCTCAAACTGAGGCAATACACGTCCATGTCCGATAAATATTGGAAGAGGTGGCAACTCAGATTGATGTCGAAGTGAGTCAGCATCGTGTCTGTCGGCTGGGTTTGGAACCTTGTAAGCGAGAAATAAATAAATAAATGTATCTTACTTACTTAATTAATTAATTTACTTATTTATTAATTAATTAAGAAAGGGTCAGCGTCAGTGAGGTAGGAGGTGTGTGCTCGTTCTCAAGCAGAATGAGTCCCTGATTCCAGGAAACGCTACATATAAAAGACCTCATTGTTTAGTTCATAAAGACCCTGAAGGATGTGCCGTCACAGGGCCCCTGTGCTGCTGCATTGAGGGTTTGCGTGGTTATCAACTGTAACTCCGAGATTTACTTCTCTATTGTTAACAATCATGCGGGCAGGAACTTAGGGCATGAATACGCTGTGATATTTCCCGGAAACCCCGCCCTGTTTAAGCACTGACGCGGCTGACAGTTGCGTGACTACCCACAGTTACAGTGGCGTTTCCGGGCACTCTCAGTCAAACGTAACCCAAGCACTCAAGTCCTACGTAAATCAGAGGAACAGTTCCTACGCACACGCCCAAGCACCCAAGCAGTGTTTTTTTGAAAGAAAATTTAATTTATGTATTGCATCTACTTTGGTGTTGTGTTCTAACAAAGGCAGAACACAACTGTCATCCCTACTTCGGAAAAAAAAAAAGGAATTGCAATTTTAGATCCTTCAGAAAATTTTTGCTGGGAGAAGTGCAAAGGTACAGACTTAGTCTGAAGAGAATGTTTGAAGAGAATTTCTTTTTTCTTGTAGTTGATTACCATAGATTGAAATAATAAACATTAAAATGATTAAAGAAAAAAATGTCAAAAAAATCTCTTAGTCATCCTACCTTACAAAGAAATTGTGAAGCCATGAACAATTTAAACAAAAATGGCAAAACTGCGTACACTATTAGATTGCATAAGTGCGTTAAACATCATCAATACGTAAAAGGTGTTAGAAAAAACTATTATCATTAGGAACATCTGAGTTAGCAAAATAAATGACACAATGTGTAAAGAGTAAATAATTGGTGATTATAGGAGCATAAAGTATTTAAAGGCCTACAAATTCGTAATGTGCAAATAATTCAAGAAGTATAAAAATTGTTAAAACATGTAATGTATGCAAAAGTGCGAAACAATTCAATTAAGAATAGGAACTTTACATGAACATAGAAAGAATATAAATTTTTGAAACATGTGTGCAAAAGTGCAAAACGATGCAATTAATAATAGAGAAAATAGGATCTATATTCGAACATAGAAGGTATATAAATTGGTAAAACATGTGTGTAAAAGGTGCAAAACAAATTCATAATATAGAGAATAGGGACTTTACTCGAACATAGGTAACAAAGGTACGAAAATAGTATTGCTTATAAAATATTAGAAAAAAATGATAGGAACTCGATCATATGAAATATAGGTGTAAAAATAAAGAATACTTCGATTAATGAAATAGTATTAGTAAATATTGGAACGGGAACAAACAGAACAGTGGTTAAAAAAAAAAAAAAAACAACTTCATACTAAAACATGAGGAATCACTTGCATTAATTTGAAAATGAGGGAGGAGGGAAGGGTGCAATCTTTGGTGTGCGGTATTCAGTGCTTTCTGCTTATTCATGCAATATATATTGTTATCAGTCAATGGGTCACTAGGTAAGGATAGAGGAAGTGGGGCGGAACAGGGGTGGGGGTGCCTACTGACCGTGACAAAACAAAAAAATCTTCAGAGAGCAAAGGAGAGTGTCAGTTTTTTTAATTATTATAAATAGATTTACTGAGCCTCCTTTGGTGATAAAAGTGATTTAAACAAAATTGGAGAGGTTAAAATAATAAGAGGTTATAATGAAATTGATTGTGGTACATGTGCGTAAAAGAGAGAGAAATAGAAGGGGTGAAAGATCTATAATATTGGCAAAATGTCTCAAAAAAAAACAATTAAAATTATAGGCGCAGTGACCTACGCGGTCTTCCCCGACACGCCACCTTCTTCCGCTTTGGGGCGAGTGGAGAGGCACAGGGAGAGGGTGTTGAGGTGTGGGGCCCCGCCTCCCGGGCTGGAGAAGGTAGGTCAGGGCATGAGAGTAGGGCGCCCTGGAGACCCCTCTTCGTACGGCCGGGAGCCCGTCCGGTCACCTGGGGAACCAATTTTCTCCCTCCCTGTGCGCCGCACAGCATTGGGCGAGATAGCACATTATTCGGGAAGGTGAACTGCATCCGGTGATACCTTGGTCGTAACTGTCCGACCGCGGACAGCCGAGCTCGAGCGCGCTTAGCGGTGCGGAGCGGCCGCGGCGGGACCTGCCTCTTCAGTCTGGCGGCGGGCGGCCGCTGGGAGCGCTGTTTTCAATCCCCTTCTTGTTCGTCAAAGCGCATTCTTACTCATGATCGGACTCCAAATTAGTATCGGGGAGTTTTCGATAGCGCTGAATCCGTATCTGGCAAAAATTTTCAAAAGGGGAGTGATTCCATGTCAAAGGTACACTGGAAAAAAAAAAGTTGTCTCCGAAATCGACCATTTTTTTTTTGTCGGCTCTCCTATGGTACAAGACTACCCTGTAAATGGCAGCTCTCTAGGTGCACCCAGTCTGGAGATATAAAATACTACCATTTTGGTACTATGTAGAAATGAGCTGTAGGTAAAAGTAGGGAAGGAGTCATGGTAGCGACTTTCCACTTGGTATGCAGCTTGTTAGGAGTCAGTAGATGAAAAAAAAATTTTTTTGAAAAAAAAAATAATTTTTTTTTTGTTGATTTTTTGAAGTGTTCTTTTGGAAATATCTCAAATGATGTCATAAAATTTTTCGACGCAAAAAATACTGAAAGTAGCTCATATCACCCATGATTTATCCTGAAAGACTCATCACACGTAGACTTTTAGTTTCAGAGTTATGGGGATTGCGCTTTCCAGCTTTCTCAACGTAAACCCATAGAACCTGTATGGAATGACTAGCAGCTACTTGAGACTGTTGCAGAGTTCTAGACTGGGTGATTATGAACTAATTAAACTAAAATTGACTTCCTCTTAACATTGGACACCCTTTTCTGTAATAATATTTTAAATACTAAGGATACAGGGAAGGTTCGAACAAGGTAACGGTAACTGTTCATCTCATTCTTGGTTTACCATCACATTTGGTGTTCTCAGGCTAGTCAGATGTTTTAGAATAAATTAAAACTAAAATCTTCTTTGACAGCAAAAATCACATTAATTCAATAGTCCTTAAATTAATAAAATTAATGAATAGTTGAACTAATGTGATTTTTGCTGTCAAAGAAGATTTTAGTTTTAGTTTATTCTAAAACATCTGACTAGCCTGAGAACACCAAATGTGATGGTAAACCAAGAATGAGATGAACAGTTACCGTTACCTTGTTCGAACCTTCCCTGTATCCTTAGTATTTAAAATATTATTACAGAAAAGGGTGTCCAATGTTAAGAGGAAGTCAATTTTAGTTTAATTAGTTCATAATCACCCAGTCTAGAACTCTGCAACAGTCTCAAGTAGCTTCTAGTCATTCCATACAGGTTCTATGGGTTTACGTTGAGAAAGCTGGAAAGCGCAATCCCCATAACTCTGAAACTGAAAGTCTACGTGCGATGAGTCTTTCAGGATAAATCATGGGTGATATGAGCTACTTTCAGTATTTTTTGCGTCGAAAAATTTTATGACATCATTTGAGATATTTCCAAAAGTACACTTCAAAAAATCAACAAAAAAAAAATATTTTTTTCTTTTTTCAAAAAATTGTTTTTTTCATCTACTGACTCCTAACAAGCTGCATACCAAGTGGAAAGTCGCTACCATGATTCCTTCCCTACTTTTACCTACAGCTCATTGGCTGAGCGATAGCGAAGCCTATTACGCCACTAGAGTGCTAAAAAAGTTCAATGTCCGTCCGTCTGTCTGTGTGTCTGTGTGTCTGTTCGCACGATAACTCGAGAACGAGTTAAGATATCGACCTGAAATTTTTACTGTAGCTTCTTGGCCTAAAAAGCTCGGACGAGTTCAAATATGAACATTCTAGCTCAAAAATTGACCCTGCTAAAAATTGATTTTTATTTTTTTTTAAATAGATTTTTAAAATTACAAAGTTTTATGGTGTCTTAAGGGGTATCTCGGCGAGTTGCGACCCTTTGGGCGAAAATTACGTCCGTTTTGCTCTATCTGTTACTGTTTAGCCGCGACAGCGGTAAATGTGGACGAAAAGTCGTCAAAGTGAATGTTGGATGTCGTTTTTAGGGTAATCTGTCGAGATGCGATCCTTGGGGCAAAAATTTTGTCTGTTTGGCAGCCTCCTTGCCTTTTTTTAAATAAAGAAAAGCGGGGGTCCGGGGGGCGGCAGCCCCCTGGTTTAAATGAGTAAATCTCAAATCATGCAGGCTCGTAAGAAAGAAAAGCGGGGGTCCAGGGGGCGGCAGCCCCCTGGCTTGAATGAGTAAATCTTTAACCATGCAGGCTCGTAAAAAAAAAAAAAAAAGCGGGGGTCCAGGGGGCGGCAGCCCCCTGGCTAAAACGAGTAAATCTTAAATCATGCCGGCCCGACAGCGCCGCAGGCCTAGGTAGATGTACGCAGGCCCGTCGCAGCGTAGCAGTGTTTCGCGATCTATCGCGAAGCCTGTTACGAGAGACGGTGTCTGGCGTACATCTACCTAGTCTTTATTGGCTGAGCGATAGCGAAGCCTATTACGCCACTGGAGTGCTAAAAAAGTTCAGTGTCCGTCTGTCTGTCTGTGTGTCTGTCTGTGTGTCTGTTCGCACGATAACTCGAGAACGAGTTAAGATATCGACCTGATATTTTTTTTGTAGCTTCTTGGTCTAAAAAGCTCGGCCGAGTTCAAATATGAACACTCTAGCTCAAAAATTGACCCTGCTAAAAATTGATTTATATTTTTTTAAAAATAAGATTTTAAAAATTACAAAATTTTATGGTGTCCTAAGGGGTATCTCGGCGAGTTGCGACCCTGTGGGCGAAAATTTCGTCCGTTTTGCTCTATATCTTACTGTTTAGCCGCTACAGCAATAAATGTGGACGAAAAGTCGTCAAAATGCATGCTGGGTGTCGTTTCCAGGGTAATTTGTCGAGATGCGATCCTTTGAAAGAAAATTTTGTCCGTTTGGCTTCGCGGAGACCGGTTTGGGCGCTCGGCCCCTTCCCGTAAAAATTGGAAAATTGGTAACAAAATGTAAAGAGGCAAGCGGGGGTCCAGCAGGGGGCGGCAGCCCCCTGGCCTACTTTAAATAGAGGAAAGCGGGGGTCCAGGGGGCGGCAGCCCCCTGGCTAAAACGAGTAAATCTTAAATCATGCAGGCTCGCTAGCGCCAAAGGCCTAGGTAGATGTACGCAGGCCCGTCGCAGCGTAACAGTGTTTCGCGATCTATCGTGAAGCCTGTTACGAGAGACGGTGTCTGGCGTACATCTACCTAGTTTCTACATAGTACCAAAATGGTAGTATTTTATATCTCCAGACTGGGTGCACCTAGAGAGCTGCCATTTACAGGGTAGAGTCTTGTACCATAGGAGAGCCGACAAAAAAAAAAGGTCGATTTCGGAGACAACTTTTTTTTTTCAGTGTACCTTTGACATGGAATCACTCAGGGGGCCGTCCTTAAAGGTGATGTCTTAGTAAAAATCATAATGAGGACTAACAAATCACCTTTAAGGACGGCCCCCTTTTGAAAATTTTTGCCAGATTCGGATTCAGCGCTATCGAAAACTCCCCGATACCAATTTTGAGTCCGATCATGAGTAAGAATGCGCTTTGACGGACAAAAAGGGGATTGAAAACAGCGCTCCCAGCGGCCGGCCGCCTCCGGACTGAAGACGCAGGTCCCGCCGCGGCCGCTCCGCACCGCTTAGCGCGCTGGAGCTCGGCTGTCCGCGGTCGGACAGTTACGACCAAGGTATCACCGGATGTAGTTCACCTTCCCGAATAATGTGCTATCTCGCCCAATGCTGTGCGGCGCACAGGGAGGGAGAAAATTGGTTCCCCAGGTGACCGGACGGGCTCCCGGCCGTACGAAGCGGGGTCTCCAGGGCGCCCTACTCTCATGGTCAGGGGCAGATGCCTCAGCGGACGATGTCGTTAAGTCCAGTGGACTTTGGTGTGAATAGGCGCTGGCACCCGGTTGCTGCAATGTGGTGTTAGGTGATAACACCGGCGGGGCTTCCAACACAGGCGAGGTTGCGGGTGCCTGGGTTTCCTACGGAAGAGCGCTGCTGCCCCAGACCGGTTGGTCTTGCAGGAATAGCGAGATTGCAGGCTGCTAGGGACCCCTCCCCCCCCCACCCCTGCAGAGTTCCTAGCGCAGCCCCCTGCAGAGCGTCATTGTTGAAGGCCAGCTGAGCCTGCAAAAATTGCGGGCTTGCAGGCTGTTGTGAAGCGACCCATTGCTGTTGTAGAGGTTGGGTCATCCCGACACCATGCGCTTGGCCCGAGTAGGTCGGCCCATCTGCTACGGTCTGAGCGAGGCAGCCTGAGGTCGCTCGCATGAAGATAGGCACGAACACTGCCCCTACCGGCTGTTGGTTGCGATAGCCACAATAAGACGCTTTTCGGAAGCAAGGCTTTCCTGCACTTCTCACAATGTCTGTAAATTCTTGGAGTCACTGGTTCAATGGTCGATGAGGCATGTCCTACAACTCTCTCTTCACCTTTGTAACAAAATTTTAAACAGTAGTCCAATGTTTGTGGGGCCAGTCTGCCACAAGCCATATTTTGATAATACGCACCTCAGTGCACACCTAAAAGATGATAGGTGCGAGCTCTGCTCTAAGCTCTACAGCTCCGTAAAGGGAGTAATTGCTGAGAGTTAAAGCAATGGACATACCGTCATACCAATGAAACATATCAAAGACTTCTTCAGGCGCTTCAATTTCCCAGACATTCATTTGGCGATTGATGCAATTGTGCACAGGAAAAACAAAGGTAGGACGAGAAGGGTTTTAATGCCTTTACCAAGGTATTAAAAATTAGCACCCCTGCAAAGGCATTAAAATTGCCCAAAGGTGTTAAATTTTAATTCCTTTGGACGATTTCATGCCTTTGCAAAGGCATCAAAATTTCACACCCCTTGAAAGGCATTAAGTCCTACCTTTGTTTTTGCAGTGTGCCTGTGCTTCAGCTGCTGCAGTTTAAATTGTTGGTCGAAGACAATGTGTTAAGACCAAAGCACAGTTGTTCGAATTGTGATATCAGTATTGTATCTTTTAAGATTGTATCTTTTAATATTGTATCTTTAAGGACTGTATCTTCTAAGATTGTATCGTCTTTTACGATTGTTATTTCTTTAAAGGTAACGTTATCTTTTACGATTGTCTTCTAAAATTGTTGCTTTAAGATTGCTCCTACTCTGCAAATTTTGTACTTTTATGTGATGATCCCACTTCAATAAAATAGGCCTTTTTTGGGGTACCAAATCAGCTGTTTCATTCAAAACCCTGGGCTCATATATGAGGGTATTGCTGCAAAGAAAAGAAAATGGGAGGGTCCACATGTGAGACTTGGATACGCCTCTTACGCTGGGGCGCAATAAGTTGGGGCGTGATTCCTCATCTCCCCCTTATTCCTTCTTTTTCCAGTTTGGTGACGCGATCCGCAGTGTCAATCGATTCTGAGCTTCTGAAGGAGCTGGACGCTATCCCCTGCTTTCTCGAATACGCGCGTATGACAAGTGCAATTATGTACGAATACTGTGTCGAATATGACTATTATTTCTTCCATACTGGCAACGATCTAGTAGAAAGTGTCTGCACACATGAATGGTGCCGACCACCAGCACGGTGCAGCTCGGAGTGTCGGCGGGGCGTGGGGCTGTAGGTGGTATCTCGGGCGCCCCCACGACCTTGGGTGTAGCAGAACCACTGTTTGCACAGCGGCGTGGGCGAAAAAGGCCAAAATGTTGTCGGCGAATCGACTCAAAGCAGAAGGGTGGACTGTAGTCACGATGGTGCATCGTTACAAATGTTTTAAATCTTTTTGAAAGACGTGGCTGAAGGCCCGATATTTCGAATGTATTTAGAGTTTAAAGTACCGTGTTACTCTAGAATCGGGCCGCAGGCCCGACCGAACACCGCCGCCCGCTTATGGCCAAAGCAGGCCCGCTATTTTATGTGCATACTATGTAACATGTCGAGTGATTCCGAGGTTGGGCCGCAGGCCCGACCAAATGCCGCCGGCAGACCAAGCAGGCCCGCGCCCTGCCGAACGGAGTTGCCGGCGGAGCGAAGCGGAGCTGGCAACAATGTATTGCGGAAAGGCGGGCCTGCTTGTTCTCTAGAACGAGCGTCCCCAACCTTAGTTTTGCTCTCTTCCCTCCATCCTCAGCGAGTGAGGCCAGTAATAGATCCACATCATAACGATTAACGTATTTCGTTCGTTATGCACATCTTTGTTTGGTGTGGCTGGTCAGGTGACGCCAGAACGATTGTCGCAACCATAAACCGTGACCACGCGTCCCTGTAGCTCTCTCCGTGACAGTGTGCGGCTCGATCACGCCACCGTGTGGCTCTCCGCGCGTCGGCGTGATCACACCTCCTTGTCGCTCTCTGCGTGACGCGAGACATCTCCAGCCTTGCAGTTGAACGCAGCCGGCCCTAACCCGGCGCATCCTTCAATCCCTCTATCTCCAGCCTTGCAGTTGAACGCAGCCGGCCCTAACCCGGCGCATCCTTCAATCCCTCTATCTCCAGCCTTGCAGTTGAACGCAGCCCCACCTAACCCGGGGCATCCTTCAATCATTCTATCTCCAGCCTTGCAGTTGAACGCAGCCGGCCCTAACCCGGCGCATCCTTCAATCCCTCTATCTCCAGCCTTGCAGTTGAACGCAGCCGGCCCTAACCCGGCGCATCCTTCAATCCCTCTATCTCCAGCCTTGCAGTTGAACGCAGCCGGCCCTAACCCGGCGCATCCTTCAGTCCCTCTATCTCCAGCCTTGCAGTTGAACGCAGCCGGCCCTAACCCGGCGCATCCTTCAATCCCTCTATCTCCAGCCTTGCAGTTGAACGCAGCCCAACCTAACCCGGCGCATCCTTCAATCCCTCTATCTCCAGCCTTGCAGTTGAACGCAGCCGGCCCTAACCCGGCGCATCCTTCAATCCCTCCATCTCCAGCCTTGCAGTTGAACGCAGCCCCACCTAACCCGGCGCATCCTTCAATCCCTCTATCTCCAGCCTTGCAGTTGAACGCAGCCGGCCCTAACCCGGCGCATCCTTCAATCTCTCTATCTCCAGCCTTGCACTTGAACGAAGCCCAACCTAACCCGGGGCATCCTTCAGTCCCTCTATCTCCAGCCTTGCACTTGAACGCAGCCCAACCTAACCCGGGGCATCCTTCAATCCCTCTATCACTAGCCTTGCACTTGAACGCAGCCCAACCTAACCCGGGGCATTCTTCAATCCCTCTATCACCAGCCTTGCACTTGAACGCAGCCCAACCTAACCCGGGGCATCCTTCAATCCCTCTATCTCCAGCCTTGCACTTCAATTCAGCCTGACCTCCCAGCCTTTACCCCCTCTCTTGCCCCCACCGTCGTTCGATCCCGTACCTTTCGCTTACTAGCCTGGCACTCTGCCGTATGAGCTACGACGATGGCACTGATCCCCTTACCCATAAGACATGCCTTTCTTGCTCTTTTTCTTCAAGATTCTTAAAGTTAAAATGAAGTTGGGGGCGGGAATCGAACCCCAGACTTTTGGTTGCCAGGCGGGTGCTCTGTCCACTTTTGGAAAACATCAATATATTCTTGGTATAAAATAACAGTTAACAATAGAGTTACATTAATAATAATAAATAAAATAAATAAACAAGGAGCCATACATAAATAGAAGATTGCATTTAACAAGAATAGAACGGTTAGTGAAAACTTCAAATTGGACGCCTCGCGACCTCTCTCTGCCCCAGGACCGCGGCGGCGGCGGGGGGCGTGTACCACCGAAGTGGGTTGGGCCCCCCGTGCCCGGCGCTGACCTGAAACAGAGAGAAATCACGTGGGTACCAAGCACATTCTTTGGATAAAATAGCAAGAAAAACCAAGAATATATTTTTAAAAAAATATGAGTCAGCTCCTGCTTCGCGTTCTACAAGGTAAGTTCAACGACTTAATCCTTAAGTTTCCTCTGGCCCGCCCCGCCCACTATATTTTTTCCCCAATGCCTTTGTGCACGACGTTTCAGCTGATTCTGAGAAAAATATTTGTATTGGAATGAACTGTCAGTCTGTGGCCAGAATCAGAGAAGTTATAGCTATCTCAGAAAATTTGTGTAATGACTATAAAGAGAGACATTGAACAATTATAAAAAGTTAACGTAATGTATTGAAATTTTGTTGCATACAAGCTAAGGGATATAAGGACCCATTATAATTTCATCATGTACCACAAACTCCTCCCGCAGAAGGGGGTGCGAACCACTAGTCCTTGACTCTTCGTCCAAAAGGACCGCTGTTATAAGCGCTCTTCGTCGCACCCTAGGGCCACAGTCCATGTCTCTTGCTGCAAAACTTCACACTCCACGGGATTCTCAATTTAGTTCCTGCAAGAAATTTATCATTTGAGAGGTTGTAGTTACTGTCATGCTAAGTATTATGACAGTTCAGTGGAGCTGTCAATCGTGTTTCACTTATTTAATATTGCCACTGACCTGGTTACGGATAAACAGGTAACACTTGTCTTATCATAGATGAAAAGTTCTCCATTCTTCCGAGTTCCTCCCAGAAACTCCCTGGCATGGAGCAACCGTCGACAACATACTGTAAGTCGTCCTTGTCGCATGCTCTGAGTGCAAGGCTGCTCAGTTTCATCGGATTGTGTGCCGATCTACGGTACCTAATCTGACAGCAGTATCGACTGCTGTCATCCGTGCAGAACATGGCCGACACGACGCGAAAACCATCAATTACTGGGATATCGCTGATGTCACATTCCAGAATGATGGTTTTCACGTCGAACGACTGACAATCTGCAACCAGCGCTTGCAAACATGCCGTTACTTCCGACGCTGGTGTTTCAGACACTCTGATAACTAGCGTTGGGACAGCAATTCTTATGTATGGAGCAAACATGGACAAAGGCCCAATGTCGAAGAAATGCAGGATGCTCAAGAACGCATCCATGTTATAGTTACGCCATCCTAGCTCCTCCGTAACCAAGTCCTCCTACTGCCCTAGTCCTTCCGCTCCCAGGAAAAGGTACAATGCGATCAGGAAGCCCGTTTCTGCGCTCCTAATACGTTCTTCCACTTGCGGCCTTTCCGTCGCGTTCACAAGTCGCAAAATGAAGTCTTCCATTTTTTTCAACTGGAGGAGAAGTAAGACTTTAGTTGACTTGGATTCCTTAGCAGCACATGCACGAGAGAGAGAGAGAGATATACCAGAGAGAGAGAGAGAGAGATAAACAGAGAGAGAGAGAGAGAGAGAGAGAGAGAGAGGGGAGAGTGAGAAAGAGAGAGAGAGAGAGAGTGTGAGAGTGAGAGACAGAGAGTGATAGAGAAAGAGAGGGAGAAAGAGAGAGAGCAGGTAACAGTAAGCTGAATGCTGATTTAACAGGTAGTACACTTACCAAATGATCTGTGCTGAAAAAAGCGGGAACCAGGCCGACACTAACTGGGAAGAGCTAGTGACTCTGACGTGCTGGTGGCAGAAACACCGGTCGTTAGTAAGTGAGTTTTAAATGTAACGCACATATAATATCAAGTTATAAAGGATTCTCCTAACGATATAACGCGCTTCAAATTTACATGCTAATTTTTTATGTTTAGAGTTTACGTTTAGAGGGGGCAGTTTGGTCATTTTCCGGCCCGATTCGATGTTATGACGAGAAACTTTTCAAAGTACAGAACGAAAATTTGAAAATTTTGAAAAGAACCGGTTTTTGAGTACCAAAATTTTGCCCAAATCACGGCGGGTGGGACTTACTTAAATCCTTGTTCTTTTCCGATCATTTCGAGCCAAGTCCCATGTTTCTACGACTATTCGTTACCGAGCAGCGGCTTTTAACGCAAAAACCTGCATTTAGGCCCTTTTTGGCCAAAATCGGACATACGCACAGGGTTTTTCAAAAAAGAAAAAAAATCTCGTTAATCAGCACGTCAAGATCTACCAGTGTACAAAAATTCAGCTTTATCCATTTTTTAGCAGATGATACCAAAGGTAGCATCTGCTTTTACTCTCGATCTCGTTCGTCTTCTTAAAAAGGTTAGGAGAAAATGGGGTTAATATATAAGAGAGGGCTGGGAGGGCGGGCCTCCGTAAAAACGGTCTAGCTACGTCAAAAACGTAACAGTTTTTACGTCAGTGACACGTCAGTGACACGTCAGTGACACGTCAGTGACACGTCAGTGACACGTCAGTGACACGTCAGTGACACGTCAGTGACACGTCAGTGACACGTCAGTGACACGTCAGTGACACGTCAGTGACACGTCAGTGACACGTCAGTGACACGTCAGTGACACGTCAGTGACACGTCAGTGACACGTCAGTGACACGTCAGTGACACGTCAGTGACACGTCAGTGACACGTCAGTGACACGTCAGTGACACGTCAGTGACACGTCAGTGACACGTCAGTGACACGTCAGTGACACGTCAGTGACACGTCAGTGACACGTCAGTGACACGTCAGTGACACGTCAGTGACACGTCAGTGACACGTCAGTGACACGTCAGTGACACGTCAGTGACACGTCAGTGACACGTCAGTGACACGTCAGTGACACGTCAGTGACACGTCAGTGACACGTCAGTGACACGTCAGTGACACGTCAGTGACACGTCAGTGACACGTCAGTGACACGTCAGTGACACGTCAGTGACACGTCAGTGACACGTCAGTGACACGTCAGTGACACGTCAGTGACACGTCAGTGACACGTCAGTGACACGTCAGTGACACGTCAGTGACACGTCAGTGACACGTCAGTGACACGTCAGTGACACGTCAGTGACACGTCAGTGACAGAACGACAGAACGGCCGAACGGCGGAACGGCGGAACGGCGGAACGACGACAGAACGAGACCCTTCCCCTTACATCCGTATAGCCCTAGGTATAGAGGGGAAGGGGTCTCCATGTTTCACTTCGAGATCGAGAGTAAAAGCAGATGCTACCTTCGGTATCATCTGCTAAAAAAAAAATATAAACATCTTTTAGCATAACTTCGAGCACGTGGTGTCGACAGGCCAGCCACAGCAGCTGGTTTTCTTTCAGCAAAATATCTTGTATATATTTGCATGCGCCCATGTTAACGCCAGTGTTAGACGACGTTGTGTCAAAAACTAGAAAAACTACCCTGTTCTGCAACTCATACTTTTTTAGTAACTCAGTCATGCGCGGATCCAGGGGGGGGGCAAAGGGTCAATTGCCCCCCCCATGGCTCCTCGGTAGCCGCCTGAAAGGTAGGCAAAAAGTAATACTTTGCCCCTGTAAGTAGGCAAAAAGTACTACTTTGCCCCCCCCCCAAAGGCTGGCTCTGGATCCGCCACTGAACTCAGTCACTGCTATTGCTTGCTGCAAACCGGTGCCAGCACTTATTTTTGGCACTCCGAGGAGAATTTCTCTGCCATTGCCAGTTAAAAGGACCGGTAAGCGGTCTACTTTTTCATCACCATCCACATCTGGCAAAAGCTTACCGTCCCAGTGCAGTGCAGCCCTTGTTCCGATGACATCGGTATTCACTAGCTCAGCGTCGAGCTTGGCGCCCTCCTCCTAGCGGTATTGTACCCTGGCTCGGTGAAGGGTTGACTTACTCATAACTACATTTTCGGACTCTTTTCCGTGTGCCGTGAGGACCAAAGCAGCTCCTTTGCGGCAGCTGACTTTAGCGCGGTCAAACATTTGTAATAGGAACGGCGAGAGGACTGCCCTTTTTCTTTTTGGGGCACCTAGGGAGGATACAGGCTCTGCGTATTCGGTGTCCACCGGCTCATTTACATTATTGTCATTTTCATCCACATCAGGCACAGAGGGGACATTCATGAGTTGCAGCGCGTTCTCCAGGGCACGACGCTCAGCGTTTTGCAATCTCTGCCGCCGCTCTGCAGCCTTTGTCGCGTTGGCCAACTTTCGACGCAATTTGCGAGCTAAATTCCCGTCCCTCAATGCCATGCAGCCTCGACGACCGACTTCTCTTTGTGCCAACAGAAAATCAATGTCCTCTTGAATCTGTATCATATCTAGTGCATTTTGGTGCGCTATGTCAAAGAGCATATCTAGCTATGCCTTGAATTCATTTTCATTTTCCGCCTGAGTGTCAGATGTGACCCGCACCCTGTTCTTCTTCAGACGGACGTAGGCATCGTACAAACTTTCAATCTTAGGGATAATATGCTTCAACAGTTTAGTGGGAATTGTTGCACGCTCCCAAAAGGGCAAAACCTCACGCGCAGTAAGTGTAGCACTCTCCCTTATCTTCTTCCCTTCGTGTCTGTGCTGGTACATGAAAAACCGTAAGACTTGCCGCTTAGATGGAAGCTTGCTGCCTGTTATGCACGTCTCCTCCGATCCAATCAGCCAGCGCACCATCCCGCCCTTGGTGCGGGTCCTCATGTTGATGCTCCCCGACCACACCACACGCGACACGGATCAACAGACAGTCGTCACGGCGCTGGTCTCTAGACAACACTGAAGCTCGCCGCGCCGAGCCCCGAGCCCTGAGGCCTAAACAAGTTAAAACGTGTACGGAACGCCGGCCGCGCCGCCAGCGCTGCGCTGGGCCGCTCTCAGGCAGGGCCACCGGGGGAGGGGAGGGGGGAGGATATGAGAGTCGACTGTCGACTGACACTCTCGACATGTCGTAGGCGTCGATACCCCATGTCTAAGGTCCTCAGTAACCGGGGATAGGCGCGCCGGGCGTCTGCAACGCCATTTCCGGGCGCTAAAACCGGTTTATCGGCTTGAGCGACCTCTAAATATTGTCCGATTTCGAATTTTTTTTTTTCATTCGATTCGCACGAAGGTCGGTTCAAAAATTACAGGGTGGCCCGTTGACATTTTTGTCACTCGCCATCTTTGGGACACCCTAGCGCGCGCGTAAGCTTTTTAACGAACTCTCTGTCCGACATCCAACTCATGTGAGAATACGCACCGCAGTAAAATTGTTCCAATGACACTGATAATACACATGAACTTACTTCCACGTCTCGGTAATTTGGTTTGAATAGCACTTGAGCAGTTAAATTCTGAGTCTCCCCCGTTATTTCCGGTTCTTCGCATTCTCCTGTCTCAACCAAGCTGACAGAGCTGATCTTGGTTTGCGCGTGAGCGCAGTCGTAGCCAAAAAGCATAGAGTCGGTTTCCGCTGATTTTTGCGCTGTAGCCAGCCGCAAGAAGCAAGTGCTGAGCACTAAAAGTGCTATACGCCCTGGCGGGCGTAAGCGACGCATGGTGGGTGGGTCGTCAGGCCGTGAACCTGAAACAATATTTAAAAATTTGTGCTCCCTTGGATAGTGAAAAGAAAACTTTTTAACAGGTTACTACCGGAATTTGTTTGTAACGATTTGCAGACCAGAAAAATGATTGGGTTACTTTCGTCTGTTCCGCCTCCCTTTTCCGTTAGGTTGGTTGGACTGTGCAACTCTTGGAGACGGTCCTGCCTGGTCGCAGTTGTTCTTTGCACGTCTCACGCCGGTGCGGCCTTCCGTTTCGAGCTGGGTGGCCCTGGAAGGCGCCGGGGCGGGGCGAGACGGGGTAGGGCAGGGCGGGGTGGGGCTGGAGTGAGGAGTGCGGGGCGGCGGGTGGAGAGGAGAGCCGAGAGGCGCTGGCCATAGGCCCGCGCATCCTCTCCTGGTCTCTGGACAGCGGAATAGAATTTTTGCATGACGCTTATAAGGTTATCCTCCGTAAGAAATCTGGATGAAAGTGCAGTTTTGAACTCATCCCAGTCTGTCCGTATGAGCGGGTTGTGATGGGTTGCCACATATTCAAAAGCCTGACCTTTCAATCGCAGCAGCGCTACCGACAGGCACTGGTCTTTCGTCCAATTGCCAAGTCGGGCTGCATTCGAAATTGATTCCAGGAACAACCGTGCACTATCGGCCGACCCGTCCCCAGAAAAGACCTCGATTGAGCTCATTAAGGGGCCGAACCCAATATTGGGCCCGGACTGGACAGGCGCAGCCGACACACAGGCTTTTGCGGGCTCATCACCTTTCACACTCTCTACGCAAAGGACTGAAGCGGCGGCGGCACCAGGTGTCTCCCCAGGCTGGGCGGCGCTGGTGCTAGGGTGGTCTATCTCGGCCGATCCGGCCGACGATAGAGATAACGCACCCAAAGCACAGGCAGCAGCCTCCTCGGCCATTACGGGACCAGGGTCGCGCCGCGCGGGCACGCCCAGAGCCGCGGGCCTTTCGGCCACGTCAGCTGAGACACTTGAGGACACGCCCGCATTTGCACTAGCACTTCTTTCAGATTTCTTACTCATGTTCGAATAACGTACAGGTCAAATCCTAATTACGCTTTAACACACACACACAGGCAAACACGCACACGGAACTCGCAACCAGAGAGAAAATCAGGCAATGTAAACCACAGCCTCACTGCGTTCCTCGCGCCTTACCTCACTAGCAAGACACTTCACACAGGAAAAACAGGTGCAGAACACACACAACAAAAACACAATAAAAATAACCCAAATAAAAACAATGATCGCAACGGCGCTATCCATTGCCCACTAGCCGACACTTGTTTGTATCTTTTGTCTAGCAAGAGGAATCCTGGCAGGATCGCCACTGTTGTAATGCACGGATTGTTTTTAATTTTTCACACATTTATTGGCCAAAAGACTCCTCCCACCGACATACAAACAAGTGGTCTCTCTATGACTAAGTACATCATTAGTGGTCCGAACAAAGTTCCTTCCTACTGACCGAGTCCGGAGATTGAAGTTTCCATCCTGAGGCAAGAGGAGCAGCAGAGCGAGGTCCAGGGGGTCCAGGGGCGGAGGGTCTAGCTGTCCAGGCGAAGGGCCGATGCGAACTGTCCAGCTAGGCCCGCGGGCCGGATTTTATACAAATATCCCCCACCCGAAATCAGGTGAGGGGGTGAAGGAAAAGAGGGGTCCCCTCCCCCGCCCCCTGCCCTCCTCCCCTCAAGAGGACACAGTTTTCTAGGAGAAATAAAAGACCTAATTTCCCTGCGCCAACTGCATCCTCGTCTCCTGTAAAACCTGCGGATTTATATGACAGCTTGCGGCTGTCGGACATTGACGACCCGCGTCTCCGCCCGCCAGCCCGCTATCAGACAAAGCCAGCAGGTCAATGGATCTATATGGAGTAAGAGAGAGAGAAAGGGCCCCGGGCTCTGTCCACCAAGTCTAACAGGGCCTCGCTCCCAGGCGCCAGGCGCGGATGAGCCCGTGCCTGTGCCTGTGCCTTACCACCTCCCCTCCCCCCATCCGTAGCACAAGGTGCAGCGCGACGGTGCCCGAATGCTTTTACGACCGTCGTTTTACGACCTTGTGCATTCCCAAAGGTTTGATGAATAAAACGCGCAACTTGTCTTACACACACATTTTGTGGTTAGTGCTCGAGCACGCGATCCACTAAACCACCTGTATGGTGCAAGACAAATTGTAACAAGTACGTGCGAATTTAAACTGAGTCTCTATGGTAATTTTGATGGATGGGATGGAAACCTCAACACAAAAGGAAAAAAAGAAAAGGTGTGTACGTGAGGGAGGCATTTATGTGATGCGTGCACATATTTATACACAGTTATGTGTACATAGGTACACAGTGCACATGTTGTATCGTCGCTGAATGCGGCGATACAACACATGCTTAAGTAATAATAGACTATAACGACATAGTGCCCTGTTGGAAAGTCCTTAGTGTATCGTGTTGTCACGATGTTACATATGGACTGTCTTCGCTGCACGAGGACAACCTTGTGTGTAGATGAAAGAAGGCGTCCGGCGTCGGGCACGCCCCAGGGCAGTGCTCACTCCGAGCGGCAGTCAGACAGGGGTGGGATGTACGGTAGCGCCTGGTGGGTAGGCAACCCATCGTGGTCCGGTGCTGGCTGGACGGTATCGCCTTACGCTCGTGTGTGAGAGAGATAGGATCTAACTTGCGGCCGTGATGTAATCGGCGCTCAGCATTGTAGGAGGTCGTCCTGGTGGAGCTGGTATGAGGTTGATGAACCCCTTGATGGTCGGACGGTATCGCCTCGCGGTCACGTGTTTGTACTTGAGTGAGTTAGGCCCTAAAATGTGGCGGCGGCGGAAAGGATGTATTCGGCGTTCAGTATAGTGGAGGAGGTCGTCCCGGCGGAGGCTCGTATGGAGAGGGGGAAGGGGGGAGATGAGCGGCGCGCGCGTGTCCCGAGCGGATGGAGTGAGCAGGTGTTTATGTGTCGGCGGGGTGGGGGTAGTGGTTATCCCGGCCCGCGGCATGGCGCCTTGTAATTATGCAAGCCAATGAGTTGAAATAATGCGTCAACGTGATGAGAGCAAATCGTGGAAAGGTAATAGAATGGATACAATGAGCAAATGTATATATTTACACTTATTATTACAATTATTATTCTAATCCTAATTTAAAAAAAAATAAATTAAAAAAAATGGAGTTCTTCGTAGGTTATTTGTTAATTATTTTCCCGTTCCTCAGAATGGTGGTCCTTTTCTGACGCCGGGCGATTCTCCTGCTCCTTAAAAGAAAGAGAGAGAGAGAGAGAGGGGGGAAGGGAAAGTTTAGTGAGTATAGTGTGACACCACAATAGATGAAAGGCTAGTGCAATGCTTACCAGCGTTTGGGTGGCTCGTAAAGCCGTCTTCGCATCAGCTCTTGATGTCGGATGTGTGCTGCTCGTAATTGGTTCTGATGCACCCGCCTCTGGCGTAATAAAGTTGCCAGCCGGAGAACATCCCGTAATATATCGAGGACTGGAAAAGAGCAGAATCGCATCATGAGAGAGAGAGAGAGAGAGAGAGAGAGAGAGAGAGAGAGAGAGAGAGAGAGAGAGAAAGCGAGGGAGGGAGAGGGAGAGAGTGAGAGAGAGAGAGAGAGAGAGAGGGGGGGGAGTGTTTACCTTCCTGCTCGTCAATGGAGTCCAAATGAGCTCTTCGGGTGATGCTCGTGTGCACTGGCATCGTGGTGGTGGCGGCGGCGGCGGCGGCTAAGGAAATTAGAGGTGATTTATCAATTCAGCATAAAATAATATAGTGGAGCCTAAGGTTCCTTAAATTACATGTGATAGCACCACTTTTACTTACTTGGGCTCATGTCCAGAGAACAGATAGTCACGGCGCATTTTCAGTGGTCTTGTTCTGTCGAGTCGAGTCAAGTCAAGTCAAGCCCAGTCCAGTCAAGTCAAGTCAAGTCAAGTCGTCATGCGTTTAGTTAAGTTGTCGCGCGAAGGTGTAGAGGCGCTCGCTAGTAAAAAAAGAACCACACTTGGTGGTCCTGGTGCACAAGTTCCCAGCCATCTGGGTGTCCGCTCTGGTCCATGACATCGTCTGGGTCAGCGTCGAGGGGTATAGATACGTCGCAGAGGCAGAGATGGAAGCTGTCGACACAGAACGTCATAGAAATGAGTCGAGGGGTCCTGTGTCTGAGGTATTGTTCGTAAAAAAGGTGGTGTGCGTTTATCTCATGCCATGTGTCCCATAAACTGTCCAAGCCAAAAGACAAAACCTGTAAATTTGGATACATCAGGTGATTCTCTTCAAATATAAAGTTCGGCATCATCTGAGGAAGTGAAACTACAGTGGCCGCGTGGTCATATACAATGCGGGGCAGGATTTCGCGATCAAATCGCATTCGAAACATAAAACCGAGTGAAACATAATAAATGGTGTGAATTTGTTTATCAGACAGGGCATTGATAAAGGCGGTGATGCGAGGGAAGAGAAAGTTTTTCCATTCGTCCGGTATTCTTTGTAGGATCGTCGCGTCGACACAAGCAGAGCCTACGTAATGAAACTTTTTGGCAAACATGGCTAGGCCGATCATGCGACCGAATCGTCTCTTCATGCAGCTCAGTTGTTGGTCATAATAGCACGACGAACAAAGTTCGTAATATTGGTGTCGGAGCTCGCCAACGTCCAAGGATGGTGTCCTTATTCGGCTGAAATACTCGCGGGCCATGGCGCGACTATTTCTGTTTGTCAAACTCACGGAATACACGTCCATGTCCGATAGGTACTGAAAGAGGTGGCAGCTCAGATTGAAGTCGGAGTGGGTCAACATCGTGTTTGTCGGCTGTGTATGGAACCTGGTAAGCGAGAAATAAATAAATAAATAAATAAATAAGTAAGTAAAAAATAAAGGATCAGCGTGGGGGGTGTGTATGCTCCAGCCCGGCCCGGCTTGGCCCGGCTTGGCCCGGCTTGGCCCGGCCCGGCCCTGCCCGGCCCTGCCCGGCCCGTCCCGCCCCGGCGTGAGTCACCCGCCAAAGTGGAGGTTTTTGAAAATATAAAATGAAAGGCTGTGTCCCGTTAATTAGCGATACGTCTTTCCGCGTGAAACACCAGCCTGTCAGTGGGCTGTAGGAGGGGTCAATGTCAGAGGTCAGTCGAAAGTAGATATGTTTTAATTTTGGTAAGGACCGCTTCATGCGCCCTTCGAAGAAGGTCATAAAATAATAATGGTAGTTTGAGTAGCGTGGACATCCCACAAAATCAACATGGAGAGAGCCTAAATCCGGAAACAATAGTCGGTCTAGTGAATCGAAAACAGCGTAATGCACAGTTAGGTATTCGAGGTGGGGGGCGTGCCCACGGACAAAAGAAGACATGTCGGCGGGATGCCAGGCCAGCGCGTGTGAGACAGTGATGGCGTCAAGGTGTCTCACCCTAGTGTGTTGCAGTCGTTGGGTCAAAATGGTAAGTCGCGGCTCGAGAGTAAGAGCGATTTCAGGATGTATTCGCGTGCTCGCCCGCAGCGCCGAGTGCCCCGCGTATCGCAGCGAGTCAGTAAATGTCACTAGCCCGATTGCTGTTTCTAACGCGTGTCGCGCGCGCGCGCAGTGCCGAGTGTCAGATGTCAGTAAGTCGGGAAAAGTTGCAAAGTCTAAGGCAGGTTCATAGAGTTGGAAGTAGCGTCGGGATACGAGGCGCAAATCACGATTGACTCGCGAGAGGGCGTAAATGTCCGCGTCAGTCAGGTATTGGAAAATGCGACAATGTAAGTAGAAGCACAGAGTGGAGAGCATGTTGACGACGAAAGCGAGGAACTTACTTTGAGCACGGTGTAAAAGTATCGCCAAGGGTCGGCGGCAACTTCCCGCGAAGCACAGAGAGCGCGGTGGTGCGGCGGTGGTGCGGCGGTGTGACGGCGGTGTGACGGCGGTGTGACGACGGTGCGGCGGGCAGAGTCACAGCGTGCGCTGCGGGAGAGTCACACACGGCACACGGCGCGGCGCGGGGCGGTGCAGAAGGTGAGAGGATGGCGCGACCGGGAAGCGAGGGATGTCACAGTGGGCAGCAGGGCACACGGGCAGCGGAGCGCGGACACGAGGGGGGCGAGTGCCGGTGAGGTAGCAGGGCAGAGCAAGGTGTCAGTGCGAGGCGCTGGCTCCAGGTGGACTGAGTAAACACGCAAAATGGATACCTATATGGGCCGGGGCGAGGGGTGAAGCAGAAAAGAGAGGCAGGCGGATGGCGAATCAGTAAAAATTTGAAATACGGGAGGGACGGTCACAGAAATGGGAAATGCTTCGAGCGGAGTGTCGTCCAAAACTAGATAAGTGCCGTTCACCGTAGGGATGGGAAGGGACACGAAAGTGGCGTTGGTAACGGGCACAGACAGAGGGATAATTAATTTCAAATACACGATGCCATTTAGAAGAGAAATTTGTCGCCGGTCCAAAGCTGAGCAGTCGAAACTGTCAGAGATTAAATAAGAGGGCAACGTTTCAATGATGGACATGCAAGAGAGACTGTAGAAGGTTGGAATGTACGCGCTTTGGACATTTTTGAATACAATTTCAAGTTCTTCCAAAAAACTACGCACGCACTTCCATTCTGAAATTAAAGTTTTTAGCAAATACTTGGTTAATTGTGGCTTCACATTTTTGGACCACGCTCTCAGGCTTTTGACGATGTTGATGGTGTTGAGGCCGGCGTGCGGAGGCAGTGCGATGGGGGTGGTCGGGCACTCCAGGTAACCGTCTGAGGTTAAGCTGCTCACATTACCTGGCAGTTCCGAGATGGTGGGCGCGAGTTGTTCGCACAGCGACGACGTTTCTTGGAGACCTCGGCACAGACCAGCGCGGAAAGCCTCCTCGGTGGCGTTGGAAAGGTCGGCAATCTCCTCCAGGGTCTTTTGAACCGACATTGTCCAGCAGCGCACCTCATGTCGTAGGGTCACGGAACCCGGGCTTCCAATATGGCGCCCACAATCTGATCAGAGGCGTGCGTCACAGCGATCGGAGGATAGGCGGCCGATAAAGGGAGCGTACACACTGCAAGCAAAAAAAAATGTAATACATGAAAGTCAGCGGTCGGTCAGGCGGGTGTGAATCGCGATAAATAAATAAATAAAACTCACGCAAAATGAGGTAGAGGAGCGTCATGTTGACAGTCAGCACACAATCACACTCACACAGGCACACGGAAAAACTAGAAAAACAAGAAAAAAAGCACAGCTATGAGGTGCAATCATTCACTTGGCGGGCATGGCGATAATCTTGCGGTACGTCTACGGGGATGCTTACCGTGCAGAGTGACGAGTGCGACTGGCCGACTGGCGCTGTGACCCCCACCTCGGTGCTGGCCGCTGGCCTGAGATCCTTATGGTGTCATGTCTCAGTGCTGTGATAATCACCCCGCCCCGCCCCGCCCCGCCAGTGCTCTCTCGAGGAAGTTATACGCGTCGGCGCCAGTCAAGAGGTATTCCCTTGTCAAAGGCATGCATTCATGACTGACGCTCGCTCGCTCGCCCTTCTCCTGCCCGTGCCCCCCTAGCCGTAGTCTACCGTGAACACACACACACACACACACACTTATACCCGCGTCGTCGCAAAGCCGTGCCACCCTCTCCTCGGCCTCCCGCGTGCGCGAGCGCACGCGGGAGGGCGAGGGGAGGGGGGCTGAGGCGGTGTAACGGCTCATTCCTGCCTTGAGCAGGTTTATTTAAGAAAAGCAGGACCTTACAATGACCCTCTTGGATTTCGCTCATATTTTGGTGGTTGGTAGTCCACCTAGGTGGGAGCTTAAAGCCAAAATATTAGACCCTCAAAAAATTTACTCTGGGAGATATTGGAACTTTAAGTTTTTTTGGTCAAATTTGCAGTCAATTTGGGTATTTTGAATAAACTTGCGACTAAGTGACCGAATGGGTCGCCACTTCAGTCCTAGACTCAAAATTGAACGAGGAACACGGGGGACGACTCGGATTTGACCTACGACAACGTTTTGATGGAGAATTTTCACTTTTTCTAGAAAAATTACCAAAAAAGTCCCAAATCTTGGGATTTTTCAGTTTTCATCCTGTGATCTGCACGTCATGTTACTTTTCCGACGTAAAAAAGTCCGCTGAATCCAAAAATAAAAATCCCAGATTTTTGCGACCAGCCGTTTCGGAGATATGCCACCTCAAAGTTAGCCAATTTGTTTTTCGGTGTAAAAATACTGAGATTTTGCCCTCCTGCTCATTCCCAAGAACGATCCCAGCAACTCCGGTCTTGTGCACGGGTCAGTGGCCTCTAGCGCCTGCTAGGTAGGCCAAAGAGCCGTGCCGCACTACATACGTGTTGGGCTGTTGGCCTACCCTGCCCCTGCCACGCTGCCAACAGCTTCCCTCTCGCCCTCCCTCCCTCCCCCCCCCTCCCCTCCTCGTCTCGCCGGTGTCGCCGGTGTCGCCGTCGCCTCGCCTCGCCTCGCCTCGCCTCGCTCGCTCTCCCTCACCCTGATCCACCTTAGCCCACAGATCCTACAGTCAAAACAATTGTTGAGTACGGTGTTGACGGTGGGTATTTCGAAAGGTAAAAGGAGTGCCTATGCCACACATCCTGTGTTCCACAAACTTAACTGAAAGTAATGAAAAAAATTATTTTTCTCCAACTGAAATTAGCAGATTAGTTTCTCTGAAAATAATTAAGAAATAGATAATAATCTAGTTTCTCACTGAATGAAAAAGCGTGTCTTGACTCTTATTTACTCCTTTCACAGAACTGAAACAAGGCCTACTAGGAAGCGATGGTTGTAGGGAGTGGGGAGTGGGGAGTGGGGGTGGCGGGTGGATCAGGGTGAGAGCGAGCGAGGCGAGGCGAGGCGAGGCGACGGCGACACCGGCGAGACGAGGAGGGGAGGGGGGGGGGTAGGGAGGGCGAGAGGGAAGCTGTTGGCAGCGTGGCAGGGGCAGGGTAGGGCTGCGAGATTTTCCAATATATTGGAAAAAAATTCAATATTTTTAAAATTGGAATTTCCAATATTGACATTGAAATTTCCAATTCCAATATTTTGTATTGGAATATTGGAACCAATATCCAATATTGAATATTGGAGTTCAATATTCAGTATTGCGTATTGGAGTCCAATATTCAATATTGCGTATTGGAGTCCATTATTCAATTATTGCGCATTGGAGTCCGATATTCAATATAAGTCAAAATTTTACATTGAGTATTGAAGATATAATTCAATATTGATAACTGAAACCAATAACCTAGCATTGAATACATATTACTACACATCGATAAAAATCTGTATTCGGTTTTTAATATACAGCATAAATCGTGTATCGCAAAAGAGCGAAAGTATACTCTGCCGGGAAGAGGTTTTGGATGGGGCCTAGGTAGGCTAGGCGGGCGGGCGAGCAGCAGCGCAGGCAGACGCAGGCCCGGTCCCGGTGCCCAACATATTGGTGGACCAATATCAATATTGGAATATTGGTTCACCAATATATTGAAAGACCAATATTCCAATATTCATATTGGTCCACCAATATATTGGGCAACCAATACTCCAATACAAAATATTGATATTGGTCGGATTTCCAATATTTTTTTTTAATTGGATATTGATATTGGAATCGTCCATACCGCCCAGCCCTAGGGCAGGGTAGGCCAACAGCCCAACACGTATGTAGTGCGGCACGGCTCTTTGGCCTACCTAGCAGGCGCTAGAGGCCACCGACCCGTGCACAAGACCGGAGTTGCTGGGATCGTTCTTGGGAATGAGCAGGAGGGCAAAATCTCAGTATTTTTACACCGAAAAACAAATTGGCTAACTTTGAGGTGGCATATCTCCGAAACGGCTGGTCGCAAAAATCTGGGATTTTTATTTTTGGATTCAGCGGACTTTTTTACGTCGGAAAAGTAACATGACGTGCAGATCACAGGATGAAAACTGAAAAATCCCAAGATTTGGGACTTTTTTGGTAATTTTTCTAGAAAAAGTGAAAATTCTCCATCAAAACGTTGTCGTAGGTCAAATCCGAGTCGTCCCCCGTGTTCCTCGTTCAATTTTGAGTCTAGGACTGAAGTGGCGACCCATTCGGTCACTTAGTCGCAAGTTTATTCAAAATACCCAAATTGACTGCAAATTTGACCAAAAAAACTTAAAGTTCCAATATCTCCCAGAGTAAATTTTTTGGGGGTCTAATATTTTGGCTTTAAGCTCCCACCTAGGTGGACTACCAACCACCAAAATATGAGCGAAATCCAAGAGGGTCATTGTAAGGTCCTGCTTTTCTTAAATAAACCTGCTCCTTGGTTTCCGCTACACCCCACCCCACCCCACCTGCCCCGCCCGTCCCGCGCCGCCCCTCGCTCCGCCTACTCGAAAACATCGTCTTCCCATTCATCGGCGAGCAATTAATGAACCGAATTATCCGGTGCACGAACAGTTACGCCGAGGCGTCTCACACTCGCGGGCTCTTGGTATGCCCACGATGAGCCCGCGACCGGGGACGGCGTCGTGGTGTCGGGTCGATCGCTGCGCCGCCTCGGCCCCACTATTGGAGATAGGGGGCTCAAATTTATTTCGCGCCGCAATCGACGGTCAGTGTTGCGATACCAGGGGAAAATTCCCTTTTTGAGGGAATTTTAAAGGGAAAAGGGAAAAAGGGAATTTTAAGAAAAAATGGGGATTTTGTGGAAAATGAGACAAAACGCTTAGTTTTAGTTATGCAGGGTAGGGAAACAGCAATTACCTACTTCAGGATGACGTTGCACTACTAGGTTGTTGCTACCACTGTTTCCTTTTCCCATCCCCACCCTCTCCCCGCTCCGTAGGTATTGCCAACTGCTGAGCACTGCGCCGAACCCAAGCGGTAAGAAAATGAACCACAGGGACGCTCCGAAGCATTTATTTATTAAGGACAAACAAATTTACGTAGTTTTCCGTGACTAATTTAATAAAACCGCATGTATACAAGTCAATTTTAGCACGTTTAGGGATGTGGGAATTTTTAGGCGAAAAAGGGATTTTTGGGAACCTTGTGAGGGAAAAGCGACCGAGAGGCCATCGCAACACTGTCGACGGTAGGCAGTGGATCGCCAGAAGTTCCCCTCGGAGGAGGAGGAGGAGGAGGAGGCCGGCGAGGTCGTCGTTGGGGGCGGCGGAGTGCAGCTGGGGCTGCGGCGTTGAGCGGGGGTTGGCGTCCGGGGCGGGGGGCTGCAGCTGGGGGTCCTTGGGCTGTATTGCGCGGGAGGCGACGTCGAACCCACCAGAGAGGCGCAACCAAGGCTATCGCTATCCGGACTATCCGCGCTCGGCACCGGCGGAGGGGTGTTGCCCGGGGTATCGGCCCCCATATCCCTCACGGGCGTTAGGGGCGAGCACTCCGGAAACAATTTACGTTGGCAACCATACGGTGCACCCCACCCTACCGAATTTGTGGAGACATAGACCGGCTGGGCCGGAATATGGTTATTCTCCGTCAATAGCCTCGGCGTTGATAGCACGAGCGATTCATTGCATGCTAATTGAGCTCTCTGTGTGTGCGGTCTAAACCAGGCGCGCTTTGACGGTGTAATAATGGGGTTGAGGAGCACATGTGGAGAAGCGGGGCTGTTGGGTGTCACAACCGGCGGCGCCGCGGGGTCAAGTAATAAAGAAACAAACTAAGGACTGAAAAAAAAAGTTGTTTGTTTTAAATATATACACTCTGCAGTGTAGACAAGAACGTCAGAGCCTCTGTGCGATGCGAAGTGAAAGTCGTATGCTGGGAGGAGATCATACGGGCTGTGGGGGCACTGACAGGTGCGCCCACAGATGTGTAGATACTGATGAAACTCCAGCTGCAGACACTCTGGTTTCTCAGGTAAGTCGTCGAACCACGACAAGATGTTGAGAATCAAAAACTCCTCACAATTAAAGATAATCACTTGACTAAGTTTGTATGCGGACATGTCGAACGGTCCGGGATCACTCAAGATGATGCGTGCCTCAATTTTCATTATGCCCGGAAAGCAAGGGTTGAAGAAGGCCTGTTCATGCGTGTTTTGCACTTTGTATTTCAGCAAAACGGTCAGAACGATTTTTTCCTCTTGAGTGAGCTCGTCCTTCGCCAACGCAAAGAGCTTTGAAAACTGCAGGCTCTTGAAATGACGAGAGATGGCATCCTTTAGATCGGGATCGTGCACAGTCAAGTATAGTTCGAGTGACCGCTTGGGGTTATTGTAAATCACAAAGCAGCGAAGGGTGATGTCTCGTAGGGACTCCATTCTCTCACTTGAAAAACCAAAACACAACTAGGCGGGCCAGTCAATGTGATCATAACGTTAGAGAGACAGATAATGGCACACACAAAAATTAAAATATAAGAACACACAAAAAAACACAAAAAAAATGATAAGTTGATAATGGCACACAAAAATCAAGATATAAGAACACACACACAAAAAAAATGATAAGTTGATGATAGCACACAAAAATTAAGATATATTAATACACAAAAAAAATGATAAGTTGATAATGACACACAAAAATTAAGATTAATAGGAGAACACAAAAAAATCTAAGTTAACACACTCAAGGTTAGTAGATTGAAGACACAAAGTAATGAGAGTTGAACACGAGAAAACATATTTCACTATAGGAACACACTCAAAAAAAAATTCCAAGTTCACACATTTAAGTTGAGTTCTCTAAGAGCACACAAAACTAATGAGATTAAAACAAAAGAGAATATAAGGTTACACACAAACAAACTTATAATTTAAGAATACACACACAAAGAAAAAAAAATCCAACACAAATGTGTAATATAAGGGTACACACAAAGATCAAAATTACAAGGTGACACGCTCAAGTTTAATATCCTGAGAACATTTGAGGAACACATTAGTTCACACATTAAGGTGAAAGATGTGATGTTACACATAGTGAGATAAACACACTAAGTTGAGTATACACATAGAAATATAAAGGAACACACTTAGATTACAAGTTCTACCCACTAAAGTTGAGTGAATTCAGATCCGATAAACCTGAGCTGAGTTCACCCACAAAGGGGTATTGATAATCACTTAAATGAAAACACATGGTTCGACGAGTAACCTGAATGATATTTTTCTCATCCAGTTTGAACGCAAAATCAAGAAAGCAAGGAACACACAAGGGAAAGATATTTTTTCACACATCAAAAAATTAATTGCAACAGCAAAAATGAAGTAGTTTAAATCACAGATCAAAATTCACACACAACCCGCCAAAAAATTTGGCACATACAAAGAAAATAGGAACTGAATATCACTTCGAGGAACTCGCAAAGTTGAATATCAAAAATACCTTTGATTTAACTAAGTAGTGTAATCGAAACTGGATTAAAGCAATTACGATTGTCACTTATAAAGAGAAACTTTAAACTTAATACACGTATAGATTGCAAGAGCTTGATTTGAGCTTTTTCCTTTGAGCAATATTTGTAAAGATTTAAAGAAATAATCTTTGGCAAAGTGAGAATTGAATGAAGTTAAAGTGTTATTAAAAAAAAATCAAAAGAATTGAAAGATTTGACCAAAGGATAATGAAAATTAGGGATGTAAAAAAAAAATTTTGCCATTCCAGTTTAGAAAACACCAACGAAAGACACTAAGAACTGAGAAAGGTACGCCCTGGGCTTGACAACATCATATGAAAGTCAAAACAGACTTGAATGAAGCTTATATGCAACTTTACCTGACAATGAAATTAATGAAACAAATTAAGAAGATGAGAGAAAAAAAAAATAAAAAAAAAAATGGCAAATCGAAATAAGGAAAGAGAAAAAATTAAAAGAGAAAAAAAACTGAAAGTTACAAATTTAGCACTGCGGTACACAAATGGAGGGGGAGAGGGGAGGAATAGGAAAGGAAGGGAACTTGAGGCAAGAACAAGGTTAGGAACACACTGTCACACGCACTAAATCCGTCCGTACTGAGAATCCCACAATTCAAGAGTCAAACGTACAAATTGAATTACCCACACACACCCACAGCTGACTCTCCACCTCCGAGTTCATTGCCACGGTTCCACACACCTGGTACTGAGGTTTGTTGTTGTTGTGACTGGCGTTCGGGCCAGCTCGAGCGGGCTGGGCCGCCAGGCCGGGCCAGGCCGGGCCTGTGGCGGAGCGGCCGCGCTGAAGTTCTTGCAGTGGCCGCCAGAGCGCGCTGCGACGTCCTTGGCTCAGTCAGTATGTGGAGCAGCGAGCAGCTGATCGGCTGATCGGCAGAGGGGCGTGGTGTTTGCCTGGCCGTGTTGTTGACGTTCTGCAGGCCAGCGTGGGACTGATGTTTGGGAACTGGAGCAGCGCCCCCCGCCGGGGGGGCATGGCGCAGCTCGGGGTGTCGGCGGGGCGCGGGGCCGTAGGTGAAGTCTCAGGCTCCCTCATTGCCTTGGGTGCAGCGGGCCACCGTCTGCACGGCGGCGTTGGCGTGGCGTGCGATTCTCAGCGTGGACTCGGACGGTGTGCGGTGCAGGACGTCAGGTTGGAAACAGGACTCGTTCTCTCCTTGCGACCGCAGCTATCCATTGTCCATGGATACATGGTAAACATGGGAAACAACACAGTATGAAACATTTTTTGCAGGTAAGGTTGCATGAAAATTTAGAGAGAAAAAAACATAACGGTGAGGGGTGGGGGATGTCTGTTTTGACACGTGAATTTATATAAAGCTAAGGACAATTGGGGCAGGGGCGTACCTTTCAGAGTTTTCCAGTGGGTTACGGGGCCAGCGGGCGCAAACGCACCACCGGCATCATATCCAGTTTTGGGTCGGCGCGCCAGGCCGGCTCTCCAGGAAGCCACCGACGGAGCTCCCTGGCGGTGACGAAGCTTCGGCATCGGAGTGCAGGGACCGGCTTCGAGGCGCACTTACTGGAGAACGCCTTCTCCAGACAATAGTTGGTACGCCCTGGGCAGGACCGGCCCCTCGTCGTTACCATTGCTGTGGGCGGCGCGAACCCGCAACGCTGGTACGGCGTATCCCTGTCCATGACGTGCGTATGCTGCGTGCAGCTCCACGTACAGACAGGGCACGCCGAGATTTGCGTAACGGGCTCGACGTCCGTTCCCATGGCGTCCAGGATGCGCCGGGCCGCCTGGAAGGTATAATTCAGCGCACTTTGCAGGCAGTTGTCCTCGTCGGGCAGGTCCTGCCGCGTCGCCCGGAGGAGGTCTTTTGCGGCTTCTCGAACTTCTTGTACGGCTGACAGCTACATGGTGTTGAAACTCGGAGTGCAAGACAACAAGTGACGTGTCTCCGGGATGGTGGAGGCTGCCTGGTCCGTGCTGTTTGGCCTGCACTTGTTCGCCGGGCTGGGCAAACAAACACAGTAAGTAGGAGCGCCGCGGGGTGAGGCGGGGCGGGCGGGGCGGGCGGGTGGGTGGGGCTTCGGGTGCACGTAGCGCCGGGCGCTAGCGTGGGCGTTAACTTTACAATACCCACGTGTCCGCTGAATGAAAGCTGAAGAGTGATGAATTTGAGTCTCTGAGCGGATCTGGGCCGGCCTCCCTGTCTGGCGTGTCCTCCATGACGGGACTGGGCGACGGAACTTGCACGAAATGTCTGGCTGTTGGTGACAAATCCATCGCTGTCTCTTGCTGGGTGTCGTAGGCGGGGGAGAAGTCCATTTGTTGGTCTTGCTCGAGGGCGGATGGTGAGGCGGTCAGGTGCGGTGTCGGGCACTCTGCAGTGCACGCGCCGAGCACGGCCTCCACGAGGTCGGCTGGGTGGTACGCCGCGTCAAGGTCATGTGCGGGCGGCGCGGCGAGGTGGGGGTGCCGCTGCTTCTGTTCAGCGTTTAACTGCTGTGCAATGACCATCTCATTGTTGAGGCCTCTTACCGTTTGTTCTTGCACTGAGCGTGGTGCGATGACCAGTGGGACGGCCGGCGCGAAGCCGCAGTTGGGCCCCGGGCAAGGAGCAGTCTCGTGGATGATAGTATACTGCCAAGGGTGCGCTGTGCAGCACAGCGGGCACTCGGTGCTGAGCAGGGGTGGTGCGACGTCGATATTCGCCCTTTGAAGGACGGCTTGAGTGGCGCTTAGCAGGTTAGCCATGATGGTGCGGAACGATTTTTTCGGCGTAGTTTTGCGCACTGGAATCCATGCCTTTATCATTGCCTGGAGTGTGCTAGCCCTCTTGGCTATGACTCCTGGGGTGTAATACAGCGGCATTCTGGTAGAAATGGGGTGAAATTTAATTAGAAGGTGGACATTAGTAGCGACAGCGCAAGAGAGAGAGGGAGAGAGCGAGATAGCATGAGGGTAGGCGAGAAGGCAGGAGAGCAGGATTTTTTGAGAAGGAAAAAAAAAGAAAAAATTTTTTTGTTAATTTTTGCGGGGCAATTTTGGCGGTCGTTCCAGGGGCTGCCCAGGCCGTTTGCAGGCATGGGCGTAACAGGCCCTCAGGTCGACACGGTGCGTCGTCCAACGCTCCCACGGCAGGAATTCCCTGACCTGCCAGCCATGGTCCTGGCATTCAGGGTTTGCACAATCAAAGCACTCCTTTCTCGTGTAGTAGATTGGAGGTCCCGCCATGTGCCAATAAGGATGGCGGCGCAATTCTCCATTCTGAAGGTGTTTAAGTTCCTGTTGACGTCGGAACTCGTCAATATCAGTTGTGTTCCAATCAATCAACGGGCCAGAATATTGTTCTGTGTTGTTGCCAATACAGTCGGACCGGGCAGTGTAGGATGTGCGAATATCAACAGAGATGGGAATGCGAAAATGAAGACATGAAAACTTTCTTTGAAAAGCAAGACCGAGATTATGATGTTGCTCTATGCAAAGAGGCTTCAATCGCTGCAGTCTTTCATGAGACTGAAAAAAAAATATAAATCTATGGCATCAGCCTATTCGGGATAAATCACAACGAAATAATATGAAAAATTAAATGTATATTATCAATATAGTTATTTATGCATAAAACATGCTTATATTAAGAAAAAGTAATGTAAGGCCTACGGAAAAATAAATAAAATAAATAGAAAAACTAAGGCTGGCGTATCTTCTTCTCCCACTAATGGAATCGGAGACTCCGCAAAAATAAATAAATAAATAAATAAATGAAAAAATTAAGCCTGGCGTATCTTCTTTCGCCTGTGGATACGGAGACTCCGCCTGTAAGAAAAACAAAAGCAAACGACATGAAGCGTAGAAACGGAGTAAAACTGGTGGCGCTCATGACCGCAGTGGAGGAAGAAAAAAAAGAAAGAAAAAGCGAAAAAAAAAGTTACCTCAGACCAGGATGCTGCGTCTCCAGCATCAATTCGTCTTCCTCGTCACTCATCTGTTGTATTATTTTCAGCAGATCATCGACTGCTACGTTGACTAAAACAGTATTATTGATTGTGAAAGAAAGTAATGCCAGAGACATTCCGTGGTGGGCGAAAGCTTACCGCTCTGGTCATAATCGGAGTCATAATCCCAGTCCTCTGTTCCTGAGTGCTCCGTCTCATTTTCTGTCAAAGAAGAAAAAAAATGACAATGAAGAGTTGGCTGATGTAAGGGGGGGGGGGGATATGAAAAATAACAGTGTTAAATAAAACTTACCGAGTACATCAGTAGTCTGGGGCGCCTTCCTCTTCCTGCTCTCCTCCTTAACATCATTTAAGTAACGCTCTGTGAGAAATAGAAAAAGTGACGGAGTAAGGTCTAAAGCGTACTGATGAAGGAATACAAACAGTTAACAAATAATTACATGTGTGAATACTCACGCAATAATACTGATTTTGGTTTAGCCATGATCACAGATGAGTCTTCAGGGAGAGGGCCAAAAAAAAAAAAAAAACTTAATGAAGGACTCGCAGCAGAGAGAGAGAGAGAGAGAGAGAGAGAGAGAGAGAGAGAGAGAGAGAGAGAGAGAGAGAGAGAGTGTGCGTGTGTGTTGTGTCCAGTCGCGTCACACCCTAGTCTAGTTTTTCAAAAGAATAGAGCAGATGTGGTGTGGGTAAGGGTGCAAAGTCGTCTTCAATTAAAACAGCTCGCCAGCCAGGGGGGTTAGGAAACGGAGAAAGGGGGAAGTTACATATACTTTCGAAAGAGAGATGAAATGTGACTCGCCTGAGGGACGGACACATTGGGCGGATATAAGAAAAGAAATAACCACAGCAAAATCTTTTGATATCGACCTCTGTCTCCTCCGTGTAATTTTCAAAGTGTAGATGGATTTCAGTCAGAATGGGAAAAGAGATGAGTCCAAATGGCGTAAAAATTTCGTGACTTACTGCATCTTCTATTTTACGGAGGTCAGAGGGGTGAAGTAAAAGAGAGGCAAGGGTGTGTGAGTTACCCTCACTATAATTTACAAACAAAGACGACAGTGAATAGGGCGCGAGAGTCAAAATTGGCACGTTCCGAATTTCGGCCAAAAATTGTCTAAAATATTGTCGTATGCGTGCTTCGTCATTAAAGGTGGGGAAAATTAGAAAAGTGATGTCATAGTCTGTAAAACCTAAATAACCTATGACATCCACAAAACGGCAAAGAGCGATGGAACGGCCGAGGTGGCGTCTGATGGATGCAAAGTCTTCATCGTCTTGCTGGCGCCAATCTACTTTCCATGTTGCCAGGTCAAGTCTAGGAGGAGAGTTGATGAAGTAATCAGAAACTAATTGTCTACGCCGTCTACTTGTCTGAGATAGGTTAAGTAGGTCGAACGGGTCAAGGTACGAAAAAACTAGCGAGAGAGCAAAAAAGTGCATAATGTAAAATATGACTTACTTTGATCAAACGTCAAAAACGTCAAAAGGAAGAGAGACAGCTAGCGAGCGAGTGAGCACTTGGGAGCACGACACAAGGGGACCTCGGGTGATGCGCCGGAGTGGACGGATGAGAGCAGGGCAGCGGTTGGAGGGCAGGGAAGGCGGCAGAACAGGAGCACTTCACTCAAACAGACCCAGCAGGCAACTGACCGGTACTATCCTAGGTAAAATGGTGCATACCAAGATGGCCGAGTAGGGGATGTCAGGGTGGGCCCGGCGGTGTGGTACCCGGAAGGGTGAGAGGGGGGGGGCGGGGGGAGGGCAGGGTGGGCCCGACGATTTGGGTACGGGGAAAGAGGGGGGGGGGAAGTCCTGTGAACTACCCCCATATATAACATTAGCATAACCCTCACTTTTCTATTCCAACGGCTGCTTCCACCGAGTACTGACTCTGAGTGCGTCTGTGTGTGTGTGTGTGTGTGTGTGTGTGTGTGTGTGTGTGTGTAGGGGGTATTACGAGTGCGCCGACGGCACACCGGCTGCTGTCATGTGGGCTAAGCAGCCGCTACGCCCTGCGATCCATTCTGCTCAAGCCGCCACAGCTGTCCTTCAATATCGTAAGTGAATGTATTATATAGTCTCCTCGCTCGTCTTGTATAACACATTTGATAGAGGTATGGCAAAACGGAGGTGGGTTGACAATGCCGCGACATGAGGCGTCTGAAACGGATTTGACCGACTGGAGTAGGCCTTACGCTATGACGACAAAGGAAAGTGAAATTTCGTGATGTGTTCCCTGTGCAGAGTAAAACAAAAAGTATTTTTAAAAAAAATTAAAAAAAGAATCTAAAAAAAATTATTGTGATTAATAATATTATTATTATTATTAATATGTAATTTACGCTTAAAGCATGGCTAAAAACCATGAATGTCCTACCTGCTTTCGAGTGTTCGACAGGCCGGCGAAATTAAAAAGACATAGATTGATTCACACAAGAGAAGAATTTGTGTGTGACATCTGTCAGCGTCACATCAAAAAGAAATGTAATTTTGATAGGCACGTGCAGAGTCATCAATCAATCAAACGGTGTGATGTGTGTGAAAAAACATTTTCCAGCAAACGCAAGCTAGAACAGCATGTCAACCGAGTCCATGGGCCGCATTTTCTAGAACGAAAATATAAATGTGCCGACTGTAGGTATGAAGGAAAGACGGAGGCTCGGCTGTACACACACAGGTTTCAGTGTCATTTGATCCTTCGCCAGTGTGAATTCTGTTTACAGGGATTTCGAAATCCTCGTTCATTCAGAATCCACCAAAAATTTTGTCAAAGTAAAAAGCAGGAGACACTCAAATTTATTTGTTTTTACTGTCGAAAGAGATATGGCACCCTGCTCGAGAAGATGCGTCATACTGTCCTATGTCGGCGTGTGGCCACCCAAACTGGGCGCGGTAGGGAAACGAGAGGCGGGGCCGGGGCCGGGGCCGAGGCCGAGGCCGAGGCCGGACCGGCAAGAGATAGGGTGGAATGGGAACAGCCTACTTATGCGTTACGGGGTGTAGCGGCACAGCACAGACTGTATGAAAATGACAACAGCCATGATTTAGGATTAGCCCTCATTGAGAAAAAAGATGCTTTTGTGCAAAAGCTCAACTCCGAGCTGGCGATGGCCAAGGGACTCAAGTTTAGCTTGCATGTAAAAGTTGCAGTAAGTCGCGAGCGAGAAGTTGAGGGAAATCCCCAAGTGGAGCAGGAAATAAAATCACTGTCTTCAGAAACTCGTACTCTCTTATTAAATGATGGTAAAACCAAAGAGCATGTGGAGTCGGCCATCTTGGATATTATGAATTCAGCGGAGTATTTAAATGTTGAAGGTTCCTCGTGGGTCGTCACTGAAGTGTTTTTCTATGAACTGCAAATCGCTCAGTACCGTCCACTGAAAGGAGGGTCGTATATCAAGACGCCGGCCTGGTTGGGAAGGAAGAGAGTCGTTTTAAATGTAAAAACGACGACAAATCACGAATGCTTTCGTCTCTCCATACTAACTGGTTTATTCTCCCCCATATCACAGAGGGGCATTGTTGATCCGAGAAATCTCAGTCAACACTATCAAGCACTGAATTTTGGAGAGCTAAAATCGAGCGAATTTAAAGTAAAAGATGTTGACAAATTTTGTGCACTCAACCCGTTAATATCCTTACATATTTTGGGAGTGGAAAATAAAGAAATATTTCCACTGTACTGCCCCTCCAAAAGGCTGAACCATCATATCACCCTTCTGCTGATGTCAAGTGGGCAAAAACAGCATTATGTATTTGTTCAGTGTCTTGACCGCCTTTTGTATTCCCAAAATAAACACAAAGCTCGATCATTCTTCTGTTGCTATTGTCTCTGCTCCTTTTCGACGAGCGACGCTCGCGATTCGCACGAGGGAGAGTGCAAAATTAATGGTGGGCAAAAAGTGACGTATCCTAAAGAAAACAGTTTTCTGGAGTTTGACGCGTCATTCATAAGAAAGCAGTCTAATGTGAGTCATTTCTGCTTTTTTGATTTTGAGACCTTTTTATCACCTTGCCGCGATCAGGAGAGAGTCGGTCGACCGACCGAGCGGGCTGACGGTAGCGCTCGGCAGGCGGTGCCACCCGCGGGCCAACCGATGTTGGGGGAGGGAACAGCCCCCAAGACACGGCAACTGAATGAGCACATTGCATTTGCATATTGCCTAATGACTTTCAATGACTGGGGCGAACCATGGTGTGCACCTGTCGTTTATGAGGGTGAGAACGCGGCAGAACATTTTTTAGATAGTCTGTTTGAAATTGAGGAAAGACTTTTCACGAGTAGGCAGTATTTTCCCCTTAGCATGTCTGTGGCTCAAGAAGAGATGTTTGAAAGAGCCACACACTGCCATATATGCGGAAAAATATTTAAGAAAGAGGATGTCAAGGTAAAAGATCACCATCACTATCAGAGCATAGATAATTACCTAGGTGCCGCGCACCAGTTTTGTAATTTGCAGCGTCAAAGGGCTCACTTCCTGCCAGTCAGTGGGCATAATTTATCGGGGTTCGATCTCCACATTGTGGTTCGAGCAGCAATAAACCACCCTAAGATTAAAAAATGTGATATCAACGTCATTCCTCAGACCATGGACACTTACAGGGGCTTAACCCTCACTATTGATAGGAAAAATCATAGGGAAATCCGCTTTATTGATAGCTATCAACATATGGCTGCTCCGCTCGACGGTATAGCTCAGACGCTGGAGGACAGTGACCTTGGCCTCATGAGGCGATATTTTCCACTTGACAACCAATATGAACTGCTCTCTCGGAAGGGAATATTTCCCTACGAATGGCTGGATACATTTGAAAAACTCAGAGAGCCGCGATTACCCCCCCGAGAGCATTTTTTCAGTAGGTTGAAAGGGGCGGGAGTGACTGACCTGGAATACCAGCATGCGCTGAAAGTCTGGGATGCCTTTCATTGCGAGACAATGTCTGATTATGTTAAGATTTATTTAATTCAAGATGTACTGCTTTTAAGTTCATTTTTTATAAAGTACAGAAAAGCCACAAAAGAGCTCTTTGGTTATGAAGTATTTCAGTTTTGGTCGGCACCGTCTCTCTCCCTGGCATGTGCCGTCCGCTACACACAATGTCGGATTGAGTTAATGAGCTGTCCTGATATGTTTGGTCTCGTCGAACGGGGCGTGAGAGGCGGAGTGGCATATGCTAGCTTACGTTATGGGAGAGCCAACAGACCGGAACTGCCGTGCTTCCGCCCGGAGGAACCCATAACAAGCATATATTATTTTGATATCAATGCACTTTACAGCTACTGCATGCTTCAACCTCTTCCTGTGGGCAGCTTCGAGTGGTTAAGCCCAGACGAATGTGCCCAGGTTGATGTCAGTCAGTGGGGGGAAAATTATGCTGCTTTTTTCGAAGTGGATCTGGAATACACCATACAGCCAGGAGAGAGTAGTCACCACCAGGATTGGCCCTTGGCTCCAATGAGAATGACGCCCAAGCAGGAATGGTTTTCCGAATACCAGCGGGAGGTTGGGTCAGCGTGCGGCATGTCATTTCAAAGGATGGAGGAAAAACTGATGGCTGTTATCGGCCCTAGGAAAAAATACTGTGTGCACTCTGCTCTGCTGCAGTTTTATATTGAGAGGGGGATGCGTGTGACACGCTGGTATAGGGGACTAAAATTTCGTCAAGAGGCGTTTCTGGCCCCCTACATAGATTACCTTACGAAACAGAGACATAAGACAAGTAATCCCTTCATGAGTAATTATTTTAAGGCACAGGCAAACTCGTTATACGGGTCAATGTTACGCCGGCCGAGAAAAGACAGATGCATAAAACTGGTTCAGACTCGTGAACAGTTTTTGAAACGATGCGCCCAGCCATCTTTTAAAAACTTTAAGATATTCGGAGGTGATCTTGTGGCCGTAGAGAGCATTAAAAAAAAAATATATTTGTGTCAACCAATTTTTTGTGCGGCAGCCGTTTTGGATCTATCCAAGTTACACATGACTCGTGTATTTTGGGAAATCAAGAGCCACTTCGTGAAGCAGAAAGAAAAAGATTTGGCTTTATGTTTGACTGACACCGATTCGGCTGTCTGTCTCATTAAGAGTGATAATGTAGATGAGGACTTGAGGCAGTTGAAACACCTATTCGATTTCAGCAGCCTGCCGCGCTAGCACCCTCTTTATGATAATAGCCTGGCTAAGGTCCCGGGCTTTCTAAAAATCGAGTTTGGGTCTCACATTTTAAGTGAGGTAGTGGCACTCAAAGCAAAATGTTACGCAATTCAGTACTTCCCCATGCGTGAACCAAATTATGGGGAGGGTCAAAAGAGAGGGGAGCAAGAACAGGGGCCACCAGCAGCAGCAGCAATTCGTACAGATGGAGCACACCGACTATACACGATGTCCCATCGTAAAAAATGTCTGTCGGCTATGGACAATAAGCGAAAAATCCTGGAGGACGGGATTCACTCCCAGCCGTATTGTGTAGATGCGGACGGGCGGCAAGTCGCTTGGACTCTGGAAAGAGACGCCGGGGCCGAAATGCTGGACGAACTTGTTGGTATCATGCAAGAGTTAGAATAATAAAACGCGTCCGTGTCGCGCCCGTGTCGCGCCCGCCTCGCGCCCGCGCCCGCGCCCGCGTTGTGTCGCGTATCCCCCCCCCCCCCCCGCCCACTGGTTTGCACTGCAGTTTGATGTCCCCGCGGAGTGGAGCTGGTGGGGCGAGCTGATCCGCCGTCACGAACGTGCGCCGTCGCAGCGGCGGGACGGGGCGCTGTTTACAGGTTCCTCTTGGCAGCCCCTGCTCCACACAATAATTGGTGAGGTCTGGAGCGGAGGTCGCCGGGGTGGTCACCAACGGGGTGACAGGTGCGAATCCACATTGAGGGCAGGGCTGCGACGTTCCCAAAATGTGTAGATGTTGTACACAGCTCCATTCGCACGCTGGGCACCCACGCACTTGTAGTACAGGCGCAACGTCTGTGCCCATTCGCTGCAAGATGTTGGCAGCTGCCTGTAAGGTAAATTGGAGGCAGCGCTGCGGTGGTGCGTTGTCGCCATCTTGTTTTAGCAGCTGTGTGGTTAGCCGAAATAGATGGCGTGCTGCTCTTTGGACCGCGCTGACCTCGAATCGTCCGTCCATGGCGGTAGTTGGTTCAACCGGCTGCAGTGGTGTACTGGGGTACTCCTGCGAATTACTACAATCATCCCTGTTTCTTCATCGAGGGGGGGGGGGGGGGGGGGATGTAAAATAACAAGATAGGGAGGGGTTAGTATGCTGTTAATATTTTAGTATTTCGACAATCATGATTAAGATACTATAATTATAGGAAAACTTGATAACAGTATTCAACTTAACAAACCAAAACGCCCCATGCGTATTACTAATGTATCTTCTTGTCTTTGGAGACCTGGACCGTATAAAGGTCCCGACCCGAATGACTTTGTAATTTTATTATTATTATGTTATTATTATATTTTTTTTTTTCAAAAGTGGAAGGAACTTAACTGAAGTTTTAAAATTATTATGATTATTAGATATATGGGCCTTGGTGACCGTCTTTATAAAATCCAAGTCTCCGCCGAGTGAAAGCTGAAAAATGACTCTGACGACCGACGGAGCGGGTCCGGGCCCGCGTCAAGTCGCGGCACCACCGCGTCCTCTTCCTCCCGGATGGGGATGTCCTCGAAGGGCAGCGGCGGCGGCGAATGTTGAAGGCGTTGTTGTACCTGGGCGTTTAAGCGGTGAAGGTCCGCCGCGTCAGCCAGCACTGGCAACGGGTGGACGGGCGCCGCCGGTGAAGTTGGTGGCGCCACCAGAGCGAAGTCATCACTAGATGATGACGCGGACGACATCTCGCTCTGGTGTGGGGTATTGTTGATGGCGACGAAGTATCCGTTAGAGACCACTCCGTCCGCCGGGGCAGAGTCCGGCAGCCGGAGAAGTCGCAGTGGTGTTACCTGCGACAGCCGCGGGAGCCTCCGCACCGCCCGCCGGTACCCGGTTGTACAGTGTGGAGACCTGGAGTTGGGGTACTTCCTGTAGTGTCTCCTCCTCCACCCAGGTGCTGGTGAAGGCCTCCGGTCCGGTACCACCTGTGATGGCGATTGCGAACGGGCCGCCGGTGAGGCCGTGTCTGCTGCGCGGCGCTGCCGGCGCTGCGGTGGTGGTTGTTGCCACGCCACTGACCGCGGAGCGAGCGGCCAGGAGACGTGGGTGCGGGAGGCCGCTCTCGCGTCAGCCAGCCGCTGTGCCTCGCGCCACGCACCGGTCATTTCGAGCGCTAAGTCGTGCACCGCGTGAGTGCTGGCGCGCTGGGTAACGACTAGCAGTGGCAAGGCAGGTGCAAATCCGCACCCGACCGTGGGGCAGGGCGAGGCAGCTTGCAGGAGGCGATACATGGTAGGGTTAGCTGTGAAGCACACTGGGCTTTCATGGCAGAGGAGGCTGGCGCTATTTCGATGTTTACTCGCCGTAGCACTGATATGATGGCTGCCATGAGCGCTGCCAGGATGCCTCTAAGTATGTCCGCTGGCGTGCGGTTGCTTCTCGCTCCCCATGTACTGATGGCCTCTTGCAGCCTTGATGCTTTGCGCAGTATCACTGATGGCGATACAATTCTCGGCACTTTCTGGGGACATTAATTTTTTACGTTAACCCAGCTGATGGGGTATGAATACAAACTCGGGGACATATGCCAGGGATTTTTTTTTTTCACCCGTAATATTAGTATTTGTTAGATTACACGACAAGAGGGAGGGGTGGGTTGGGGCGCAAGCGCGTACAAAGGTTACTTACTTGGGTAATTAGTTAATCCGTGAAGTCAGGGGCTCACTCGCTTGGATGCACTGCACTGTCTGTCGGTTGTCTGATTCCTTCACACTCTGACGACTAGAGGTGTGCGAGCACTTCGAATTCGAATCGAATCGAAACAGTCCCGATTCGATTCGTATCGATTTCGAAACAAGCAGCTTCGAAATCGAACAATTCGAGTGAAGTAAAGTTTTCAAGTTCGAATTCGAATCATAGGATGCGCGCTCGAACCGCCGCTCCCCCCTGATCTACCCTCCCCATCTCTCCTCCGGCCCCCACCGCCCCCACCGGCAGCCGCTAGCTGCCACCCCCCCCCCCACCCACTTTCCCCTTCCCCCGCCCCTTCCCCGCCTACCCCTCCACCTATACACCATCGTATAGTTATTTTTAGAGTACTTTTAAAACCTCTTACATTTTAAGGTCTTCATTTGATTCGATTCGATTCGGATTCAAAATAGAAAGATTCGATTCGATTCAATTCGAGGAAAAAAAACTAGATTCGATTCGATTCGGGGGGAAAATTTTAAGATTCGATTCGATTCGAGTTTGAAACAGGGCGATTCGCACATCTCTACTGACGACTGACTGTGCATGCCAGCTAAGGGCTGTGCCCTGAGTCGCCCGGGGCGCGAATGTTTACAACTGCCCGGCGCCCGGGCACGGGGGAGGAGTTGAAGCAAGGATGCATGCGGGGCGGGGTTGGCTCACGGTGCAGGCTGAGTGAGAAAAGCTGAGACGATAGTACTTGATCCAGAGGGGGGCACAGGGGACAGGAAGGGCAAGGGGGTGGTCCTGTGTAGAGTCCTAGAGTGACAGAGAAACGCCAACGATGTCTTACTCATCCGCTCAGAGAATTTTCCATGACCGCCATTTTTAGCGTTTCCTTGGCTGTTAGCCGTGCTAGCAGATGATCGAATTGAGAGTCTGAGGAGACTTCAACACTCAACAAACGTTAATTTGATGAAGAAATCGCACTCTGTTTTCAACAGCAGATGAGTAAGACAAGTTTAGCGTTTCTCTTCCACTGTAAAGGACTTGAGACCTCACAAAATGCCGCGAAAACGTAAATTACATTCCGCCATTTTTAGCGCACAGGGAAAGCTGTATGAGGGATTGCTGCGCGCATTATCCGCCTTGGCGTTTCTCTGTCACTCTAGGACTCTAGTCCTGTGTCACTTGTCTGGTTAGTGTCCGTAGGTGAGTCTCTTTTCCGTTTGCGCTGATGTCCAGCCAAATCTTCCAATAATTTGACAAGTCCGTATCTATAGCGAGGGGCGTCGTCTGGTGACACTAGTACTGTGTCCGGGTGATGTGCTAGGGTTGATAACTGGTCTAGGTACGCAATGACCAGTGTGGGCACGGCGAGCTGCTCGGCGGGCACCCGCTATCAGGCAGCACTGGTAGTGGACTCGGACCGCCAGGTAGTCGGCCGCGCGGCCGGCTCACACGTGCAGCTCACCTTGTGCGCAGCAGGCAGGGCAGGAGGCAGGCCAGCGGTCAGGTGTTGACTCTGTTCGCTGTTCCCTGCTGCTGCTCGACGCCCTGCACGAGTCGGGCCCCGGGTCGTGTTCGTGTTCTGGTGAAGGAGGGCGCTGCCCTTGCCCTCCACCCTGCACCACCACCGGTACGACGAGGGGCGACGGGCGACGGCGAGCGCCTGTCAGAGCGGCGAGCGACCAAATGTCCTGCGTGCCCGCTGCAGCTGTGCACCTGTGATTGAAGGCACGCTGAGGAGGGACGGCGGCCTTGTGAGAGCTATCATTTAAAGCTTACTTACAATTAATGGTGTTGAGAATTTGTTTTGCCTTCTTCACTACAGGCTTTACAGATTCATGTTCGTAAACCTTTTCAATTCCTAGTTGAAGGGTATGCGCTAGGCACTTGATAATTGGCCCTCCAAGCTCCCTGAAAAATCAAAAACAGTGTTGTCGTGAACAGCAGCCTGGATGCACCGGTGCCGGCGCGGACAAGTTTTACGTGGGTAATAAGTACAAGTAGTCGAATCCAACACATCACTGTTGTTGGGGGGTTTGTGGGGGGGGGGGGGGATACAGAATGCAGAACGCGGACTACACCATACTTTCACTAACCTGATAGCCGCAACAAAGTTTGCACCATTATCCGCAGTAATGGCGGAGATAGACTCTTTATTAATGCCCCACTAGCGAAGGACATTTTCAATGAACTCAGCTATGTTTGAGGCAGAATGAGAATCATCCATGGGCATGCAACCGAGGGTGAGGCTGATCAATTCCCATGCTGAATTAATAAAATGAATGGTGCAACCGACGTAAGAGTCTTTAGCCACTGAGGTCCATCCATCAATAGTCATAGACAGGTACTTGCTTCTTTGAGCATCTTCTTAACCAGTTCAACAGTCTCATTGTAAAGTTATGGCACATAGTGCTCTGTCATAGCTCTTCGCCCCGGAAGTTGACGCCCTAGTCCTGGACGGAGGACGTCAACAAACCTTCTGAAGCCCTCGGAGTCGACAAGCGAATAGGGCAGGCACTGTGATGCTAGCAGGTACGCCGTAGACAGGGAACACATTTCAATGTTTTTTTTTGTCGAGTGTTGCAAAACTCAATGTTGTCTGTTTACTCGAAACTGCACTAGTTCCAGCCCCACGAGGCTTGGCGTTTTGGGACCTGAAAAAAACTGGCCTGCCGGCCGGTAACGAGACAGTCCAGCTCCAATAGCAAACACAAAATATACTAGCGCAAAGGCAAATAATTAACTTCCATCTTCAATTTCAGTAAGAAATTATGATAATGACGAAAAATAAAACAACAATTGAACTGGTATCTTTATAATTGAACGGGTATTTTTACATTCGGGTAAAGCCAGCCACAAGGGACTGTCTAAAACCTAACTTTTGAACGGGTTGTACTACAACCGCCATTCAAGTTTCGCTTAATTGGTAGTTAAAATGTCTATTTTAACTTGGAGTTAAAAATCTCTATTTTAACTGGGAGTTAAAATCTCTATTTTAACTGGGAGTTAAAATCTCTATTTTAACTGGATCAGACTGGCCAATATTTTTACTGGCAAATCATTACCTACGGATAAAGCCAGCCACATAGGACTGTCTAAAAACTAACAAAATCTCTACTTTAACTGGATCAGACTGGCTAATTATTTTTTTCTGGCAAATCAAAATCAAAACGGGTATTTTAAAGGGTATCTTTACCCACGGATAAGCCAGCCCCAAGGGACTGTCTAAAAACTAACTTTTGAACGGTTTGTACTACAACCTCCATTCAAGTTTCGCTTTGGTAGTTAAAATCTCTATTTTAACTGGTGGTTAAAATCTCTACTTTAACTGGATCAGACTGGCTAATATTTTTACTGGCAAATCAAAATCAAAACGGGGCTGGCGGCTCGAGTAGCCGTCCGCGGCTGGAGCGAGGGCTCAAGAGGGCGCAGGGCGGGGCGCGAGGAACAGCGCTGCGCTCACGACTAGGCTCAAGTGCCTACGAGCAGGCGAGCTGTTTACTCCAAGGAGCAGAGCGATGACGGATATCTGCACCCGCGCTTGCACAGCGGCCGCGGAACGGAACGGAACGGAAGACCACAGCCTCCCCCCAGCATAGTATAATATAGCGAGAGACAAGCAAACTTATCTCTATCAACGTCAATCGGCTAGTCAAAACTGGAACTTTAATCGATTATATCAAGACTGGAACGGCAATCTTTATCATAACTGGAAACTTTTACCTCCGGGTAGAGACAGCCACAAGGGACTGTCCAAAAATAAAACTATGAAAAACATGTGCCATGTGCTCGGCTGAGCGCGGGCGCCTAGGTCGAGAGCGGCCGGAGCATCTACTTGCGGGTAGGCTGGGCGGGGAGGGGCGGCTGTCCGGACAGGGGGCGGGTGGGCGGGTACGGCCCAGGCGGGAAATCACGCCGTAAGGGAGTATGCCCTGCCGAAGAGCCAGAGCCAAATACCCCATCGCTCCGCCCGAACGCCGTGCAGCGTGCAGCGCGCAGCTCTGCACTGCTGCCCCGTCGTGCCCCCCCGCTATGGATCCCTCGAGTCGGGCTCACTGACGTAGCAGCGGGTCCCCTCGAGCGGTACGGTGCCCTGAGCTCTGGCGGAGCCGAGCCGGCAGCGAGCGGACAGCGCGCCACGGCCAGTGCCGGGGCGCAATTGGACGATCGATAAACCAGTCGGGCGGCAGCGCAAGCGGCTGAGCGCGGAGCGGTCAGACGCCAACAGAGCGTTGTCACCGAATATGCCACGGGTTCTTTGGAATCTTAGAGGCTCAGTGTGAAGAGATGACGCTAATCCTTGCTGTTAATTATTGATGATTTATTAGTTACTCACAGTGGTTTCAGTGGTTGAAGTAGTACAGACACAGTCCAACTCCTAGCGTCTGCTCTGGGCTGTGAGGGCCTGGACTCGGTAGCGTAGGGCGCAGTGATGCTTCCTCGATTCTACCGAAGGAACTGACCACGAGAGCCCCGCGCCCCCTAGATTTATAGTAACGGTCCCCACCGGGGGTGAGGCGCGAGCCGGCCAGTCCGGCGGGGCGATCCGCGGCCCGGCGGAGGGTGGGCCCCTCAGCCGGGTGTGGCCACCTGGACCAGTTGGTCCCTATCGCGGTTTGACAGGCGCGGGGAGCTACTCGGGCGATCCTGCTTGTTTACCCTAGGCCCGTGGTCGGCGCGAGCCGCCCGGCCTTTGTTACTCATCGTGACAAGCCCTTCACTTCATCTCGGCTGTATCCCAACTGGTGGCGTGATTCACCGCCCAGTGGCTTGATATCATGTGTCTTGACACAAGCCCTAACGTCTCCGTGGCTTAGAGCGGCCGTCCTCGGCCGGGAATAACAAACAAGGAACCCTCTGTGGGTCAATAAAGCTGAGATGAACTTCGCCCTACCCAGAGCAGGATTAATTTTGCTAGTGTTAGTACAAAGAACAAATTCAAAGCTATCTAGCTGTTAATGATGTCGCAGTGCTCCCTGGAGCGATATAAGCAAACTTTGAAGGGAAAAGACCCTTCCATTTGTTAAATGACATTCAAAAAATATTGAAATAAACATATTATTTATTTATAACTTCCTTCGACGTCCAGGCCAGTCAGGCCACAACCAAAAAAATTAAAAAATAAAAAAATAAAAAACTGTTCCCGACATCTAGACGGGCTCCAAAAAATAAAAAAAAATGAACAAAAAAAATTTTTCTAAAACGATTTACAAACTTTCACAAGAAATCAAAAAACAAAAACAAAATTACACTTGGTTCAGGAGAAAGAAGAATAAACTAAAGGCTAAAGTAAAAAATTTACACCTAAATACTTTGGTACATCCACGGCTCACAATAATTTGAAAGATCCAAGCAGTTCGGCAGTTTACAGAAATAATTAAAAGGTCAATATCCTGAAAAAAAATACAAAAGTAAAGTAATTCACACCTCCCACCCAAGGTACAGGTTTTACAATGTACAACCTCACATCCCACGACACGCGCCCACCGCGACAAAACAAAAACGTAAAGTTCAGATAAAAAAAATAAAAAAAAAAAAAAAACACAAAAAAAAACTGGTTAAAACCGAAGATTCCTCCACGCCATCCACGCGCACACATGTCCTGATCACACTGGAAAGCACTCGTCACCTCTTGTCCCCGAGCGCGCGTGCCTCTTGATGTCCTGCACGAGCCCCTGCAGTCGTTGCGTTGTGGGCGGCCGGGACGCCTGCCTCTGACCGAGTTGTAGGCGCGGCCGCCAGAGCGCGCGAAGTGTAGCTTGCCGGGCTGCGCCGCTGGCAACGCTCGGCTCAGCTGATCCGGTGAGGCGGCGCCCGGCTGTCTGGCGCGCTGAGCAGCTGATGGCGGAGCGGAGCCGCTCGGGAGACCCCGACCTTGGCCAGGCGGGGATGAAGGGGGGCGGGGGCGGGGCGCCGTGATGTTGATGTTTTTGGGTTCCCCGACCTCCAGCCTGGCCCGACCGGGTGGCCCCGTCGCGGCCGTTGTTGATGTTGGTCCGGGCCGTCTCCCTGGGTTGAGCCGCTCCGCTGCTGCTCCTTGGGGCGCCCCAGCTGCAGGTGGGGTGTGACGTCCTCCGTGCTCGCCAGCGGACCTCGGACGGCAACGGGACCCCGGTGGAGGTCTCCATTTCCCCGTAATCCAAATAGTGTCCGACCGGGGCGGGCGCCGTGCGATGTGAGCTCCAAACAGACAATAAAAATCGTTAGAGACATCTTTTCTGTGTACCAGAGGTGGAAGGGGGGGGGGGGGGTGAAGACTGCCTTACTGCTGGAAATGAAGTTATACAAACCAAAACGAGACAATAAAAAAAGTCCGTAGACGTACCTGTCATTTCTCTTCTTCACCACCGCCAAGTTTCCGCCGACTCCATGCTGAATGCGCTGGTGATCCGGAGGGTAAAGTCGTCCTCCACCTCGCACTCCCTCTTGATCCAGGGGTGGACGTCCTCCGGAAAAATGCTGTCGGGGCCTTGCGGACCTCCCCCCACCGGAGAGGACGGCAGTGACTCCGAGCTGACGGAGGACAGTGGTTCGTCATTGAACCACTGGTCCGTGTCCTCGCCAGACTCATCGCCGCCGACTGGCTCGTTCTTGGTCGTCCACCAGCTGTGCAGCGTGGAGCCGGGCGCGGGGGAGATTTTCTGTTGCGGAGGAGGCAGGCGCAAGGGACAGGTTGCTCTACAGTAAGATCCACGGCCGGAATAGCATGCTAGGGACGGAGTCGGCCGGGCTACGCGTAGAGTGACGGGTTCGGTGTTCTTGGGTCTGTAGGTTGAATGTCGGAAAGCGGTGGTTCATGTAATACACATAAGGGGTTTATTGGGGACATATATATACACATAAATACACTGGGCAAAGCAGAGCACATATACCAACAAGGAACACACTCAGAGTAGGCACAAGGGGGCGGACATACAAGGGTGGTCGACGGGCTCAACAGAGCGGTATCATACCTTCAGGGCAAGAGCCGCGCAGGGCTCGCAGGTCGGGAGTGTGGTCCTGGGGGTGCTCGTGCCGGCGGGCGTGGAGTCAGTCGGTGGGCACACACAGGTCCTGCCTCGATAAGTCCGCAGGGAGGACTGCCTCCCTAAACTGGGGATGCGACCCTTTTTATGTGTTGGACGCCCTATGAGAATGATCGTGGTGGGGGAAGTCTAGACGTGCACGTGTGCAGGGCCAGGACACCCAGGTCGGACCAGCCCAGGTGTCTGGCGACAAGTTTGGGCACGTCTGTTCCCACGCCAAGATGCACCCTCATTCCACCCACATTCCTTGCGTCGGGCAGGTGACGGGAAAGGGCGTCCTCGCCCTTTTGCCGGGGTAACTAATAGGGCCGTAAAACTAATTACAAACATATAAGAAAATAAGAGTGCACTCGAATAGCAAATAAAAAAAATATAAAGATGTAAAATCTATTTTTGTACACACACAACGATCACAGCTGTATCTGAGCGAGTTTGTTTTGCTTGCTTGCACTAAGCAACAACAGAATTTCCTAAAACGAACGCTAAGAATAATTTTTTTTTTTTAACTAAGTAAAAAAAGGGGGGGGAAGACTTTGTACAAGTGATTTTTTTCCTAAACTGAGCACGGCAAGAGAAAAACTTTTTTTTTTTGAGACAGAAAAAAATTTGAGAGGGCGAGTATTTTTTGAACGTAGAACAATTTAGAATAAATTTTAAGACAAGAGAGAAACAGGAAAACCAACACGGGACAGAACGGGACGGAAGATGGCAACGCGAAGAGACTTTCTCGGTCACACGCACCTGATATACACAGCACTTTCGGTTTTGTTGATGTCACAGCACTTTCGATTGTTTGGTTTTCACTGGATTCACAGACAGTTCATTGGGCCGCCGGCCGTTGGCCTTTGGGCAGTGTCGTCCCGAGGGACGCGCTGCAGGTAGAGGTGGCTGGGCCGGCGGTGTCGGGCCTCTATTGAGAGGGGGCGGGGCCCGCGGGGGGCGGACACCCGCTGATTGCGGTCGGGCAGGTGACGGGTTTTTGGAGCGCAGGGTGCACTCACCCTGCCGTCTGGTGGATGTCTGGCGGAGGCTTGCAGACAGGGCGGCGCCGCTTGTATGGTTCGGGCGGACGCCACTAGGAGGCGCTGAGGTGGCGCTGGCGGTTGCTAGCGCTGTGGAAGCGCTGTGCTGGAGCTGTGCTAGAGCTGTGCTGGCGTAGTGCTGGCGCTCGGCTGCGATGGCTGGCAGCCGGCCGCGGTGCGTGTCTCTTCTGCTCGATCGTGCCTTGGGTCGCCGAACTGATCCCGTGCGTGGCGAGAAGGCGAGACTGGAGAGAGAGAGAGAAAAAGAGAACGTGCGCGTGCGTCAGTTTACCATAAAATGTACAAGATTTTTTTTTGGGGGGGGGGCATAACCTATAAATAACCCTAGAGAAAAAAAATTAATTAGTGCTGATATAAACCAAACTTAAGAAATAAAAAAAAAGATTGGGACTTAGAACTAAAAAGTTGAAAACTTATAAACTAGAAAAATTTACAGGTTGAGTGAAGGTTCTAATATATTACACAACTTAACTTTCGATCTCGTTCGCTGGGCCGCCGGTGGGCTGTAGGAGGTCGATGTCAAATGATGACGGCGTCCACGGGCTGTCCAGCACTCAGGGGTAGGCTGTCCAGTCGAAGTTGTGCAACGCGTCGGCGGCGGTGAGCGGCGAGTCGGGCTGGTCGGACGCGTCGTTCCAAGGTGAAGACGGCGGCATCCTGGGGAGCTCGGGCGCCGGCGGCGTGCTGGGGCGCGCGCCGAGGGCTGAGGTGGACGATGTGATAGGGGTGACGCAGGCGGCGGCGTCACAGGTGGCACAGCTGGCCGCGGTGCAGGTGGCGTAGCTGGCGGCGCTGCGCGCGGCGCTGGAGGGGGCGAAGCCAGGTGGAGGGGCGATGTGGCGGGCGCCGGCGGCGCCTGTGAAGTTAGCGCTGTCGAGCGCTGCGACTGGAGCCGGCGTGGCGGTGAGGCCTGCTGGGCGAAAGGGCGCGGCTGCCGCTAAGAGGGTTGAGCCGCGGGTGAGGAGCTTTTCTTTTTCTAAGAAGCGGGCCGCTCCTTCGAATGTGATGGTGCTGCCTTCTTGTCGCAGTCCCGGAAGGTCCGGGGTGGGGGTGTGTGTGAAGCCGCAGATAACCATGGGGCAGTCCGGCACGTAGTGACAGCGCGGGCATTTCCTTCCGGTGTTTTCTGCTGGATCGCCGAGGGCTTGTATGATGAGGAAGGGTTGAGGCGGCGTGAACTGGCACACTGGGCACGACGGTGTTGCGGCCCAAAATACAGTCTGGTGCCATGGATTGATGGCTTTTTGAATTTGCTGTGTTGCTCGCAGAGCTTGCGCCGCCGCCCAAGATGCTGTTTCGATCAGTCTGCGGCTGAACTGTTCTTCGTGGAGCGAGCTTGTGGTGCCCAGGAGCGCGTTGGCGAGTCGCTCCGCCCTTGCCAATTTTGTGCCGACCGCTGCCAGGGAAGGGTTTGATGTCATCTGTCGAGAGTTTGTCCAAGTTAGTTCACTGAGTCCGTAAGGAAGGGAGGAAAAAGGTGGGGGGGGGGGGGGGTAGGCGGGAAAGGATGCCGGGGATTTTGAGGAATAGGAAGGGGGGGGGGGTGTCACTCTTCGTTGAAGTTTGGTGACGGAGTCCGTGGCGTGTAGTCCAAACTATTTTCGTCGAATTCGTCGTTGTTGTAAAATACGTCGTCTTCGTAGTCCATTTCATCGTCTTCGTCGATAGGTTCAAATTCGCCCTCGTAGTATTGATCGTCCACGGCCATGTTGCCGTCTGTCGGGAGGTCCGCGTCGTCGTCGTCGTCCGGTTCCGGCTCCAAGTTTTCCTCTACTTGTTCTTCTTCTTGTTGTCCTTCTTCTTGTTCATCCTCGTATCCGCTCTCCGGTTCCGGCCTGTTTTCTTTGTCTTCACTGTCACTTGAGGTGGCACTGTCACTATCACTGTCACTGTCACTGTCTTCGATCTTGATGGTCGGCGGCGGTGGTGGTGTGGTCGTCGGCAATGTGTCCATTGAGCAGGCAGAAGCGAGTCGGGGGCGGCGGTGGTCGGGCGGGGACGGGCTGGGGCTGCGCGGCCGCCTCCTGCTCGCTTCCGGCGGCGTCGCGGGCGAGGCTGTCCTGGACGGCGGGATGGCGAGGACGGCCGAAGCCAAGGGCAGCCGTGCTGCCGGCGGCGGGGCCTGGCCGTCCAGCACGATGAACGCCTCCCATGGGTGATCCTCCATGGGATGCTCCGGCAGGAATTGCTGGTGGTAGGGCCGAAGGGCGGGCAGCGGGGGCGCCAGGGCGTAGTTGAGTATATTCACTGATATGCACGGTAGAGTGTACGTCGACACGTGCCGCCTGCACGTCTCGCAAATGAGTGGCGGGCGCAGGGGCGTCGACGGGCCTTGGCATTTGTGCACGCGCACGAAGTCCGTCGCCCTGACCTCGTGCGCGCGCGTTTGCAGCACGTGGTTGCTGCAGTCACCACACGCGAATTCCGTAAAACCGGAGTACTTCTCAAACGCGATATAGTTTGCGAAGTAGCACGCCATCGTTGAACTTAGGTGAGTGGAGTGGCGCGGCGGAGCGAGAGGCACGTTGAACACTACACGGCGAGGTGCAGGACACTGGTGCCGGGTGGTGATTTTGGGTGCCTTTTATGCACTCGGTCGGGGGGCGAGGGGGAAGGGTGGGGGCAGGCGGGGGCGGCGGGGGCGGCGGGGGCGGCGGGGGCGGAGGGATGGCGGCGGCGCTGGAGATGACCAGTAGGAGGGGAGGGGGTCGCCGGGGTAAGGGAGGCTGAGGGGAAGGGCTGGTCTAGCAGCACCAGCGGAGCCTGGAAGACGATTCCGTCCTGCACTGGTCGAACGGTTGAAAATACACTGGGACCACGGCGTCGTGCTCGGCCTGAGGTACCACGTCGGGGAGGACACTCTGCCGAACCGGCAGGGTGCGGGCCGGGCGCGGCGGGGCGGGGCGGTAGGGGAGGAAAAACGGCGGCGCACCGCGGTGCCGGGAGTCGCGGCTGAGTCGGAGCCCGCGGGGCGCGAGCCGGCTCAGCCGGGCAGGGGCGGGGCGCGACCGGCGCAGCTGGCCTGGTTAGCGCTCGCGGTGTGTAGCTCGTGCGGAGCGGAACGGCGGGGGGCGGGCGGAACGAGTTCACGTCCGCAAGCGTGAGGGAGCGGAAGGAAGGGTTGGCGGGTGGCGGAGGGTGAATCAAGGTGGGGATGGCTGGGTGAAAGTCACAGCGCGGGCAAGCAATGTACATTTCGTCCCACTTGATGGGGTAGCGGGAGGGGGGGAGACGCGAACTCTGCGGTACGAGCAGAAAAGTTTTGTCGGGGGTCAGATGGCAGTGGGGACAGCGGGATGTCAGGTGGATGTGCACCAACTCGGCGTTCGGAAAGAGCGTTTGCTCGAGGTCCACGCAGGCGTAGCGCAGCGCGCTGACGATTCTCTTGATGTTCTCCTTGTCGGCCGGGGTCACCCTGGAGATAAGTCGGGCCGCTTGGCGCACTAAACGGGCCTGCTGGAGAACTGCAGTGATGACTTTGCGACACGCCTCTTGGCTTTCGGGCATCTAGGAGAGACGGGAGGGGAGAGAGAGCTAATGAGAGAAAAGGAGAGGCGTGAATATCGAAAATGATAAGGAAAGACGGCTCTGCCGTGGCCGGGCGGGGCCGGGCGGGGACAAAGCGCGTGACTTCGGGTCGGGCCTGGCCGGGTTTGGACCAAGGCGGCGCTGAGAAGGTGTGCCGAGAGCACCCGAGAAAGAGGGGGAAAAAAAGGAGGGGTGGTGTTTGGGGCGAGGCAGGGCGGGGCCGGCAGGCAGGGGAGCCTGCAGTACTTACAATGACCAAAGCGAAGGCTTTGCGAGGAGCAGAGCGGGCTAGCCTAGGTTCGCGGAGGAGTGCCGGGCTGCGCTGGCGAGGCGGGGCGGCCGAGCAGGGGCGCTACGGCGAGGTGGCGTGGGGCTGAGGGCGGCTGCTACGCTGATGTCACACTAGCTAGGCTTGAGGATCGACTGATCATCGGACCTAGCAGGGATCGCGTTATATGCGAAAAGTGAAGAAGTTGGGAAGAAGAAAATGCAGACTAGGGGCTGGCTGTGGGATGCACCTGAGGGGGTTCAGCCGTGATTGAATGCAGAGATCAAATTTAGGGGTTGGGGCGGGGCAGTATCGGCCTGGTGCCGTCCGTAGGGGGTGGGGCGGGGGGGGGGGGGACGGATGGGCGCACTGGTGTCGGGGCAGAGGGGCGGACGACAGAATATTCTACGTCGTTTGATTCCAATCGTGGGTAGCGGGGCGGGTCGTCTGGGCTATTGTTGGAAGGATTTTGTGAGTGGTCAAAGTTAAATTGGAGGTTGGCCATGGGAAGGAGGGGGGCGGAGGATTCTGAATTTGTAGGAGGAGTGTCCTTTTTATTACGTTGCGCGTTGAAGCTTTTGTCAAGGTGGCGATGCAAGAAAATGTTGGCTAACGAACTGTAAAACGCGCTCAGCACTATTACTGAGCACCCAAACGCGCCATACAGGTGAAGCGCGCGCAAGATGGTGTTGATCGCGTATTTGAAGGTTTGTATTATGAAAATGACGCCCACGATTGTGGAGGCAAACTGACCAAAAACACTTACGTACCAGAAAATTTCTGCAGCCGTGGACTGAGCTAATTGTTTCATTTCAACGGCGTTAAATATAGAAAGGGGTGAAAATTCGCCTGAAGTGGCGGGAACTTGCTGTAGGAGTCGTTTTGCGAGTGTGTTTGTGATGGCGTCTCGCCTTTCCGGGAAAATAAGATTTTCGGTGAATTTGTGCAAATCTTCACGGCTGTACATTCCGGCGGCGCTTACGTGGCGGAGGGTATCGAAGTCTAAGTGCGCTTCTGGAGCGGGTTGCAGCAGAGCTGGGGGCTGAACTACTGGTGTGGGGTGTGGTGACAGAGTGAACCAGTTTCCGCCAAACAGTTGGTAGGCGTGAGCCGCCATGCAGTCACAGGGCAATTTCTTAGCGAATGGGATAATTGTGCGGGAGACAGGCGAGAGAAATTTGGGCTGGCCTTCATGCCAAACCGGAAGTGCTTCGGTGCATGTATTTGAATGTCGGAATTGTGTGAATGTAGCTGGACAAGATAAGATGAGTGCTGCTTCACCTATTATCTTGGCATGGACGCCCTGCCGCGGCGGGTCAAAGAGGATGCGACCCGCGGCGGCCGGGAAGGAACGCAGAAGCGATAATTTGTTTTGTAGGAAAGTTTTCTGGTCCGAGCATCTTCGTTCTACGTTGGAGAGAAAGAGTTGTTTTGCGTCTTGGCGTGAAGTAAATTGAAGGAACAACAGTTTTGAGCCGATGTGAGCGGGAAGGTCGACTGTCAAAGGGTTGTATGCGTTTTTGTAGAGAAAATTTGCTTGTGATTTGGCCACGTACACGAAGATGGATTGGTGTTCTGTTTGGAAAAAGTCCCTGCCGCACCTGCGGTCGTTTTTTACGAGTCGAAGAGCAAAATTTTGGGCTTTGAGATCCACTATGAGAAATTTGTCTTGTACTTTTGAGGTGGGGTGCGTGGTGGTGAGTTGTTTCGCTGGTCCTTCGTACAAAACGTGGTAAATTGCGGTATCGCAGTCTCGGGGTGTTTCCGTCGCTCTCCAGAAGCATTGGCCTACGAAAAAGTCGTTCACTTGTTCATTGATGACGGGCACAGATAACCCTGTTCGCAGGACAATGGTGTTTGTTGCCGTGTCAACCCGCGCTTTGTATTTGTCTGTAATTATTTTTAAATTAATATCGACCGTTGAATCGCCCCAGACACCGTCGGCATCATTGTAGGGAGAGGCTGAACACTCTCCTGTGTTGGTGTTCCGAGACCCTGCCGCCATGAATTTGAAATTTGTGACTCCTGGGACCTTTATGTTGTTGAATGTTTGTGAGTACATGCTGTAAGTTCTGTCTTTGTGAATGCGTTCACATTGCTCGTGGGTTATCTCCACTTCATACTGGGATAAATCTTTAAGAGATTCGTGGCTGTGCATCCCGCAATGGGAAATTCGTCTAGTAACAATTACCCAGCAGTTAATCACCTCTACCTCCTGGAAGGTAGGCAACATTAATACCTGTACTGCCGGGAGTTCTACCACGCCTCCATGCACCTGTGGAGCGAGGCATGGGCCTATTTCCGTTAAGGAGATCATGGATATGTTGATGTTCCGATTTTCACAGTCGAAACCGATCAATGGGAGCTGTATTCCGGCGTCATCCTGTTTGGGTGATGGGGGCGGAGCCACCGGGTTAACAGCGGCCCACAGCAGGTGTAGGCCGACCAACAGAACCAGGGTGGATTGCATCTGAAATGGATCAAAATAAACTGAATTTATCATGCTTAGGAGAATATAAAACCTTTAAGGGGGAGGGGGGGGGCAGAGGACTGCTTGGGGGGGAGGGGGGGGGCAGCCGGGGGCCAGGCTGAGGCGGCTGCTGTTCTCACGTAGCTGAAAACGAAGAGGCACGGTGTGAGCGTCATGCACACACTCACACAAAGAGATAAGTGGGTTTCGGGAGTCAAAGTCGCCGCGGCGGGGAGCGTAGGCGGGGGAGGGCCGGGACGAGCGCAGCGAGGGAAGCTGGGCTGGGCCGGGCGGGGTGGGGCGCGGCGACTGCTGTCGTCGGCTCGCGGAGGATGGACACACGGGTATGGGACGCAGTGCACAAAAAAAAACGTCGAGGGTCCAGGAGTTCATGGGAAATCGTTGGGTCGCCGAAGGACAACGAGCAGAAAAAAAAAGGGCGGGGGGGGGGCTATGGGCGAGAAAGCGCTAGCGAGGGAGTCGCGTTAACGGCCGGGGCCGGGTGTGGGTCGGCCTCTGTGAGACCAAGTTGCTGCAAAGGACCGTCCGCGCCGTGGGGGTCGAGTAGGGCAAGACGCGCCGGGCGTTTGATGTACATCTTCTTGGGAACACGTGCAAGGAGCAGAGGAGCCAGGCTCTGTCCTTGGCGGAACAGCCGGTGGGAGGCTGAAAGTGACTTGTCGCGTTTGGGCTGGGCGAGGCGGCTCGGTGGTGGAGCCGGCGGGGCGGGGCGGGGCGGGGTGCACTGGTCGAGGCGCGACGTGGCGCAGCCGAGCGTCGAGCGCTCTGGCAGCGGCGCAAGGGGGTGGGGGCGCGCGGCTGCGGTGCGCGGCCTGCGCGGCGCTGGCTGCCCGCGGCGAAGGCCGCGGCACCGGGTGCCGATAGCCTGGCCGGTAGTGGGGCCGTGGTGGGGGCGCGGCTGAGCGCGGCGGCACCGTGGCAGCGCTGGCGGAGCTCCGCGGAGCTGCGAGCGGCTGGCTGCGTCGCGGTGGGGGTGTTGGGGCTCGCTGCGGCGTCGCGGCGCGGGACCGAGGGAGAGGGAAAGTCCCTTCTCCTGCGCGCGCTTGGCGCTGGTGTAACCCGTTCTGGGGAGGGGCTTGCCAGCACGGGCGTGGCGCAAAGTCTTTAGGTGGCCGCTGCTGACGGGGCCAATGGGGGTTTCCCGGTGTAGAACCCCAGGCGGCATGGTGTGCCGCCCGGACGATCGCAAAGAAGCTGCGATGGAAATAAAACGCTATGCTTTGAAGTTCGCGTTGCACTGAGGGATTGCTGCACTCTGCGGCGCAGACTAGCAGTTGGTTGACTTGAAACTGCCAGAAATCTTCCAAATCCAAAAGGAGGTCGTTGACAGTGGGTGAATCCATGTTTCTGTAACAAATGCAAAAAAAGAAAATGGCAACCGAGCAGGTGGGAGCTGAGAGGCTGAGGGGCGGCGGCTTAGCTCCTCCGGGCCGGACCCGCGTGAAGCCCGTCACACAAAAGGGGGCCCTCCTCTTGTGGACAGGCGGGCGAGATGGAGGGGGCGGGCCGGGGGCAGGGAGGGGCGGGGCGGGGCCACTCCTAGCTTACAGCGGGAAAGCCAGTTGGCGAGCCGAGGGCGGGGCTCGTAAGTACCTTGGGCGTTTAATATAGGGTTTTAAATGTTGAACATGGTATTTACGCTTTTTCAAGGTACCGTCGTGGCGGATCCGTACCAAGTACGAACTTGCTGAGAGTTGCCGTATGACACGGCCTGCGTGCCATTTAAACAGAATTTTTTTGTTGGGCTTTTTACTCGCTCGGAAGGCGAGCACTCTCTCACCCTGTGCAAAGGTGAGGTTTCTTCTTTTCTTATCGAAGTATTTTTTCTGATATTCTTGAAATTTCTTCAACCTTTCATGCGCTGTGTATGCCTACCAAACAGTCAAACCCATCTCTGAATGCTTGTAAAACCTTGTTAAGTATTGATAAGGCGAGTGTAAAATTTCTCCAGGAATTACAAGGGATTTTCAAACGGACAGAGAACTTGGACGAATTCAGGTCGCCACGAACTAAGAGGTCAATGCTCCCCATCATAGGCACTGTTCTAAATTGGATTACAGGTGTTGCTACTGAACGCCAACTAAATACTGTCATCTCAAAGGTTAATCAGCTCGCTGAGGGGGTGCAAGACCTTGCAACCTCTCACGAGAATTTCATAAAGGCAACAAACCAAAATTTTCAGTCAGTCCAGAACCCGCCAGAACCATCAAACAGAACTCGAACGTAGTATGAATTTCTTCATAACTCGATTCAACAAATTGACTGAGGAAATCGGGAAATTTGAATCTGAGCTAGATATAGTAGTATTCAAACTTGTAGGCACTCAAACAATAATGAATAAAATCAATATACTACAGACACATTTATTAGCATTGAAAACAGTTTATGAAAAGTGTCAAGACAGACAGCTGCCTAAGTTCATGGTGACAGAGGGAGACCTACTAAATGCACTCAAAAAGCAGGATACGATACTGGCCCAACATGGGCTGCGACCGGTCTTTGACCTAAGTTCTCTGTCTCCGTATTATAAAATGGAATCAGCCACTTGTAAGTTGTCAAACAATGAATCTCTTGAAAGAATGCTCGATGTACCTCTAACTGAAAGTAACACCCAATTCCACATAATAGAAATAGAGCCTGTCCCATTTTTGCTCGATGGAAAAACATGTAATATAATGCCAGAGACCATAAGAGTAGCAACTGATGGACATGTCATTAGAGAAATAAGGGAATCCTATAAATTCAACTCATTAGATGTCTACATGCTTCCACGACACAACTCGCAAGGCGTTCTATCCAAATGTATACATAAACTGTTAACAAACGCGGACGTAGAATCAATCTCCGAGTCATGTGAACTACATTGTGCAGACACGTTGGCAACAACTGCACACATGCTTGATGTCAATAAATTCTCAGTCCTAAATCCGGGATCACCTCTTGCTGTAATATGCTGGTCTAATTTACAGAACAATTTGCCTCGACTAGAACAAGGCAGATATGAGTTAGTTGTTCCCTGCCCGTGTTCCGTACAGGAAACAACTGGCTCCTAACAAACTATAATTGCGGCGCTGGAAATTTGTAACATTAATGAGAATAAAAATGTAACGGTAGAGATAAATATGGAATGGGCATCGGACAAGTTCGAGCCGTATCAACTGTTTGCCACGGAAAGAAATTTTGAATACCTGAAAATGCATAACCTAACCATTCCAAAACTCTCATTGACTAAAGTTGAACCGTTCAAAAGCAACGCTTTATCTAATTGGAAAAATATACCCACGTAAAATAGCGGTTGGGTTGAAATAGCCTTATGGATTGTTATCTTTGCCGCCGTATTGGGCATTGGGTACTGTTACCTACGTTTCAATTTCCCATGGATGGCATTGAATCTATGTAATGATAAGAAAAGGGAGGAAACGCAACGGGAGGTAACACTCACAGGACTTGAAAATTTTAGAGCTAGACCACGGGGGAGAAATCCAGACAATAGTCAGAATAATACTGAGATCTGTGAAGCTATTAGTGAATAGATTTTAAAACGTGTTGTGAGTGTTCGCCCAGTTATCCCGTACAACAGTACGAGATGGTATTTTTGTTTTTCTCTCTTTCCTCTCTCTTAAGATTGTTTATAATAATGTTCACTCAATTTTGTTGCCGACAGATAAATAGGGAACCAGTCCGATGGTGAACTGTACTGACCGTACCTCTACGTGGCCCTCACCATGCGTCGACGTAGGCTCGCCGAGCGACCACGCCGACGAGTCCAATGTTCCAAATCCACACGCCGGGGCGGCGTCTTCTTCAAGGCGGGCCAGGCCAGGCCGCCAAAAGCTGGTGGTCCATGCTCAGAAAGTAGGGGAAGATCCAAAAACCAAGAAGAAAAGCCAAACCAATCCAAAGAAGACAATCGAACAAGAAGAAATACAAAATCAAATAATTGAAATCTGACTACAAGAAGAAAAACACCAGAATGGTGATCACTAAATGAGAGCATGGACCAGAGTGACAAGTCAACATGTCACTCAACCAGCACGTCGAGGGAAGTCCACCTGGCAACGCTCTTAGTCGACTAGCGAGGCGAGCGTTGTTCCAGTGACTGCGGTTCGGAAGGCGTTAGGCGCGCCGACCCAGTCAGACCCACCTGGTGCGTAACGCCCGGGAGCGGGTTGTGGCCCATCATGAACAAACCCACTTGACAAGAGGACGACACCAAGGCGGCGGCGCAGAATAGGGTCATGTGGAGGAAAGGTCGTACAGCATCGCACTCACCGGACAAGAAGACCAGATTAGGATTAAATAATGCGATGTGTCGTTTTTGTTTTTTTTCTCCTTCTTGTGTTTTTTTTTTTAAGGTTTAACTGTTCTTATTATTACGTAGAATTAAAAAGACTCCACACTCGGACCCATTATGCTTATATAAAGTTAATGAATCAGGGACTTGCAAATATTGTAACAATATATGTCTTTAAGTCGAAAAGTATTTTAGAATTTTTTTTTTCATTACTTACTTTACGTCGGGACGACGTCTCTTTTCTGCTCCTCGGATGTTACACACTGTGAGAAATTCTTGTACCGGGTACGGGAAAATTTTCCATGAGAGGTCTTGTACAATAACGATTCATATTGTAAATTTTTTATAACTACACGAATCAACTTAGAAGGGAGCAGGACAACTCGTCCCGACCAACTCGTCCCCAGTCCTACTGGTTCCAACCCCATCTCGTCCCGGGACATTTTTCGAACTCGGCCCACTGGGGCGGACAACTCGTCCCGGTCAATCATTGTTGGTCCCAGCTGGGCAACGGTGGGGGTCTCTGGGCGGTCGGTGCGGGTGGACCCGGTGGGCCGCGGTCACCTATGGACGTCGTGCGGTGCACGACGACCCAGCGGGGGGCCAGGAAGGCCGTCCACGCTGGTTTCATGTACACGAAACATCGCGAGGTGAAGCTCGGTGTGGCGCGCAGGGGCTGCCGCGCACCACCAACACCTGCGAGGCGTGGCACCGCCGCCTCGAGACGCTGGTCGGGACGCTGGTCGGGAAGAACCATCCAACGATGTATGTCTTCCTCGACCAGCTCCAGGAGGAGGTGGCGGTGATTGACGTCGAGTGCGCCCGCGCTGAGGCCGGCCACTCCCCCCCAAAGCGCCGAACCCTGTACGAGGTCACCGACGCCCGGGTCGCCCGCATCCAGGCCCGCTACGAGGAGTACCGGGCCGCAGATGACGTCCTCGGCTACCTGCGCGCCATTGGTGCCAGTGTGACGGGCAACTTTTGAGAAGTACCTATAAGTAACTAAAGAAACTTAAGAAATCTTACGTAAAGAAAATTAAATTGTTTAATTAAATTTCATTTAAATTTTACATTTAATTTAATTAAATTATTTAAATGACGTAATGAAAATTTTGAATAAAGCTTGAAAAAAATGCAATTTAAAAAGTAAAATGGGGACGACTTAGGGTGGGTACGAGTTGGGTGGGGACGAGATAACCCCGGGACGTATTGGGCCGGGTACGAGTCGGCCGGGACGAGTTGTCCTAGACCCAACTTAGAATCGATTGGTGAGCAACGAGGTCGAAAAAGCGGAAAGTCGTACATGTACGATCCATGTTGTACATAGTGAATTAGAAAATATATTGTACATCTTCGGAATTATTTTCCACAGTGCAGGGGGTAATGAGGGGTCAATAACCTCCCCAGTAATATGACTGAGCGGCGGCTAGACAACCGCCAGACGCTGGCTCTGCGCGGCCGGTCAGTGGCCGGCGGATGCAACCAGATCAGGGGGTGTCACATCCCCGATCGGGCGCATCACGCGGGGAATCGCAGGCCAGCAGGGGGAGGGGATGAGCCTTCATAAGGAGAGGATCAGGGCAGATCGAGTCAGTCGTCCCAGAGTAACGGTAGAGTGTGGAGTCCCCCATTGTTCCAAGCAGTGGTAGAATATACGACGTGCCAATAACAGAAGTGTCGATCATTCCCAACTAAGAACCCCAGGAGTTCGGCCCTAAAACAGAGGGGGAAGCCGAAAGTGACGAGGCCACCGCCTCTGCGCCGCCCTGGTGCTGGGGAGGCCTGTGTGCCCCCCTGTTTGTTTACGTTAGGAGACCCGGGCTGCTTTGCCACCTGCACCGTGATGCGACGTCCCCGGGGGACCGGCGTCGGCTGCTGCGCCAAGTGTTCCAAGATCTGTATACGGACTTCGTTAAGTGCTACTCGTGGTCTATTTTCCGGCACCGCGCCGGCGCGACTGTAAGAGTCTTCGGGTTGGATGCCTTGCATCAGCACCCACGGATAGAGTTTCATTGCTCTCGCTCTTGTTTTGTTATCTACATGCGCATCATGTCGTATTAGTGACGTTATTAAATCAAATAAAGTTAGCCAATAATCAGTTGCCGAGCATAGCTTAGCTGCTAACTGCCGTTTACGTTGGTCGTAGTTCATTTTCTGAAAGGGAAAACAATTTTTAAAATTAGAACGAATATGTATTTTTCGTATTATTATTTATTGTCTTGTTTAAAAATTATTTTTGCATGTATATATTGAATAAGAGTCTTTTTTTTGTTTTATTATTGTTTTTTTTTTTTTTTTGAATTTTTTCAAAGATTGAACGGAAATGGCGTCGGGACGCGCGGTGCTGGTGCTAGAAGCGGCACATCCTCAAAGGACAAGTCCTCATCGTTGTAGTTTTGCCTTTCCGGGTAGTAAGCCGCGTAGTCCTGGGTGGCCGGCCCCGGCCTTTGTCGTTGTTCGGCGCCTGCCGGCCCGAGTTGCGGCACCACCGCCTCTCCCTCGGAGAAGCGGGGAGGACACGGGAGAGGAGGAGGGGAAGGGCCCCAGTGGCCTCTGGGCACATAGAGGCCCGGCGCAAAAGTCGGCATCGTGCTCGCAAAATGATACATAGTGATGTTGTCATGACCGTATTTTGGTGTTGTGAGCTCGAGCGCGGCCGGCCGCTGCTCTTCGCGAGGCGCGGCGTGCCGCTGCCTCCGGTATGGGTACGGCCGATGGCCGCTACAATCATTTGCCCTAAATCCGGACGATTTTTGAAGGAAAAAGCCCGTTAACGTCGTAATATCGATAGTACAAAAATCGGTGGGGGTTCTAGAATCTTTATGTTTAGACACACCTACCCCTGGAGAAAACAAATTTTTATTACTGACGATGTGCTCGTGAGATCAGCTAGAGAAGTGTCCGAATTTAGGAACCAAAGTGCCCTAAATCCGGACAAAGTACCCTAAATTCGGACGCTTTTCAAAGCCAGGGTGCGGTAACATCGAGTCGTTGGATCGGGACCAAACTCGGTATGATCATAGATTGAATCACCCCCTTCCTAATGGCGTTTGTTCAAATCGATCAGATAAGCGGTTTGCGAGTAAATTGGCTCCGAATTAGGAAGAAGACGACAAGACAGATAGATGGGCCAGGCGCCCTAAATTCGGACGGTTTTATAAGGTGAAGCATGTAAACGTCGTAATTTTGAATGTGCCCCGCGCCCCGCCCCGCCATTTCCTATTGACCTACCGAGTTGCTACTGGGCCAGACCTAGCTGGCGATCACTCCAGCAACAACACCACCTGCGTAGGTTCACACTGACGCCGCTAGACTGAGCTGGATAGTGCGCTTATGATCGAGCAGCTAAGAGAAAAAGCCTGTCCGGATTTAGGGCACTTTGGGCAATCGTCTCCCAAACTAAGACCAGGTGACGTAACTCTTTTTTTTCGGTATCATCATGTAGGTAAAGAGTTCTAGTTTCACATATGCGACGATGAAGGTTTCACTCGCATCCGAAGTTGGGCGCCCCCAGTCCTGAAACTACGGTTCAAAACAATGTCCTATTTCGTCGCGTCCAAAATTTAAAGTTTGAAAAGTTCTGAGGAGTGTAATATTTATGACATCAAATTTGTTTTTAAATAACTAAATTCTAGAAGTCCTAACGCTTCCATAGAGCCCACGGAAGTTAAATTCTGACCACCTATAGCCATTTCCGGGGCAATAATAGTGGAAAAGAACAAAGTGTCCGGATTTAGGGCGCCAGTCCGAATTTAGGACACATGACTGTACCCCCTGTCCCGGCGCGGCGGGCCGCTGCCGAGTGTGGGGCACGGCGGGGCCGCTACCCGTGGATAGGGTGTCCCACATAGCAAAAAGTTTAAAATGCTAATGGGCCACCTCGGATTTTGGTGTCTTTTAGCCTCAAACCCACTCTGATTTTTTGTCAGATTTTTAAAATTGAATTTAGAGGTCGCGCAAGCCAATAAACACGTTTCTATCAAAATTTCGCCAAATTTGGTCCAGTGGGCGAGGCTGTGTCGGGGATCAAGCTTCCAGGACCGGCCGGTCGGCCTTCTTAGCTCTAAAGACATCCCCCACCACCACCCTGACCCACCCTTGAGCCAGCACGGACCTCCCACTCACTCCCGTAAGGCCACGCGCAATGCCTCATATTTCCTACGATAGCCAAAAGTGCTTAAAAGATCTACTATTCGTCGCTCTGAAAGCGATCTAACGGTGTCAAGCTGTTCCGGACATCCCTCCGAGTCCCGTGGCACCCGGGCATGCGGCGCGGATGCGTGCGGCCTCCAGCCTACCTCTCAGACTTTCTACGGTGCATTAATTTGACTTTACGTATACGTATATTTACTTGTAATTTTATTCGTAACAAAAATTGACCGGGAAGTATGTAAACAAAAAACAAAATTAACAAAAAAAACTGTCGGACTAAGTAAAAATTTATTGCAACTATAAAAATAAGACACAGGAATAATTAATAATTAATAGAGACACATCTGCATTGACAATTTTTCAGCTGGTGAAAGAAACAATTTCTGATTTTCTGTTCTCAGATTTGAATGAAATTTAAATGGCCCTACTAAAATTCATCATAGATGCAACGTCCCAAATTTCAGATCGAAATTCCAATAATTATACATTCTACAGCCGTTTTAATTTTCATGGGAAATTGTTTCCATGGTAAAGATAGGCAAGTGCCTAATGGGATAGGTCATCCCATGGAAAGACAACCGTTCCATGAAGTCCTCTCGCATGGCAAGCATTTTCTCATAGAGCCTTTACGCATGGAAAGAAATATCCTTTGGAGTCCTCACATGAAAAGCAATATTCCATGGAATCTTGTTCCATGGAAAACACTTCTCCATGGTAGAACGCCCATGGAAACAGACACCAGATGGAATATGATACATCTCACACGGAAAACAGACCTCTATCCATGGAAAAGAGATCATGGAATTCCATTCTGTCCGTGGGATTTTTGGACCGGGGCAGTCGTTAACTATTTGTAGTCTGTCCACGATGGACTTCTGTATGACGCCTGTGTTTTCCATTCACTTGGATCGAAGGAAAGGAAGTCTTGGGAGATTCCTGTCACTTCGAAAAAGGCAATGGACGCCGTCGTGACAAAATCACACAAATTCCGCCTGCCAACGTCCTCGAAATGGTTACATCTTACTGATGGGTATTCGGGGCGCTGGCCTGCTGGCCAGCCTTTTCCAGGATTCGTTACGACGGCGTCCATTGTCTTTTTTGAAGTGACAGGAATCTCCCAGGACTTCCTTTCCTTCGATCCAAGTGAATGGAAAACACAGGCGTCGGACACCGAAGGGAAGTCCATCGTAAAAGGACTACAAATAGTTAACGGCTGCGCGGAGAGAGGCGTTGGCCTAATTTAAGACTGCGTCACAAATCCCCTAGTCAAAGACGAGGAGCAGCTCCAGCCGCTCGAAAAGCTGATCCATTCTCAACGGGAAAATCTACCCACGCTCAACAGAAAATCAGAAATTGCTTCTTTCACCAGCTGAAAAATCGTCAATACTGATGTGTCTCCATTCATTATTAATAATTCCTGTGTCTTATTTTTATAGTTGTAATAAATTTTTGCTTAGTCCGACAGTTTTTAGGCCCCCGTTAGGGTTGCCTATTGCTTTCGCCAGAAAGTTTTTTTAGGCCCCCGTTAGGGGAGCCTATTGCTCACGCCCGTGACTTTTTTTTTAGTCTTGACGATGGCCCCTTATGGACGCAGCCAATCGTGCCGAGCCGATTCGTACAAAATTACAATGAAAAATACTACGAAAAATTAGAAAATTTTGGAGGCAGGTCTGATGGCAAACTGTCTGTCCAGATTTGCATAAAAGTAGTTTGCATCGTAAGTTTCCATGGTAATTGCGAGCCGAGCACCCTGTGCCGAGCCAAAATTGACACCCTCCTAAAGCCTCTGGCCAATAGAGATGTTTCGCGCGAAAATACAACCAATGGAAACGGCCGCCTGTTGCTTTGTACCTCGATATCCAAAAGTTTCACCGCACGGGGTGGTCACGTCAGAATCGTTGCAGATTCACGCCATGTAAAAGGGTTCACCACCAGGAGACTTTCAAACGTGACCACTAGCTAGCCTCCGCGGCTCCCGATTGTTGGCTGGGACTGTAATTTGGCCGTGGGCGGGGCTTGTGACAATACTGCCAACCTCAGAGTAAATCCTCAATTCATGTTTTCACTGAAAGATACAAATAGGACAACCCGTGAGTTCCGTGTTAATGCGTGGAGGCTTGCACCGTTGTTTACTAAAGGCCTGCAACATCATTTTACCTAGTTACTTAATCTAAAACTAGCAAAATATATTTTGTGTTGGTTTGAGTGGACACCAAGCCGGCGTTGTTTATAGCTGGCCCGCTCGGCGCCATGTTTGTGTCTTAAATATGAGGCGGATAAAATTCACGATTTGGGCTCTCACAGAGAGTTTTGACCTAATATTTTAAATTTCTATTTCATTTAAAGGTAAGTGTGTGGCAAATTTGAAACTAGAACCCTTTAATTCTTGCCTGGTGGTTCGATTTAGTGGTTGCCAAGCGCGTTGTTTACAGCTGGCCCGCTCGGCGCCATGTTTGAGTTGGAAATGTGAGACGGATAAAATTCACGATTTGCCTCTGTGTCTGCCTCTGTGTTCCTTGTGAATGTGTAGTGGCTTCCATAGCTGTGTGCTAAAGGCCTGCAACATAACTTAACGTCGTCACCAAATTAAAAACTTGCCAAATATATTCTAGGTTGGTTTGAGGTGGACGCGTGAGGCGCCGTGTCGCCGACCCCGCGCCGGCCTTCCCTAACCATAGCCGCCACGGCCGGGGGCTGAGGCTCCCACCTTGCGACTTTAAATCATTGTATAAAGTTATCAAAACGTTGACAAGTCGAACTGCGAATGCGTAAATATTGTTTCTGCGCCTGCAGATAATGTTTTGGTAAGTTTGACTTCAATCTGGTGAACAGAACTGTTGAAATGGTGTGTATTTACGTAAATAATTTTACGAATCCTATTTTTTTTACCTACTGATTAAACCTCCTTGAAACTTTGGGAAACGATTTCCGCATATCTGAAACTGCCTCTTTCACATTCATTTCGGCTGTCTAACATATTGTTCAGTTAAAATAAATTGTCGCTGGGGCGTTAGTGGAGGTCCCAGCCTAGAACCATTAAAGCGACAGGACTGGGCACTCACACCTTAAACGCGTCTCGTTCTGTCGGAGGCGGCGGCGCCTCCCCCAGCCGGGCCACCGGCCTTCTTTTGTTGAGTGGAGGTCCCAGCCTAGAACCTAGAAACGACAGGACTGGGCACTCACGCCTCAAACGCGCTCCGTCCTGTCGAAGGCGGCGGCGCCTCCCCCAGCTGGCTGCGGATTTTCTAGCCTACGTTTTCCCTACGGCCAGGAGTGCCAGCGAGCCGACTCCAATCGGCATTGTCGCAGGCTCGGGTATTCGGGCGCTCGGCCCCTCTGCCCCTCCGCGTGGCGCGCAGGGGAGGAAGGAGGACCGTGGTATATTCAGTTACGCGTAACCAGAAATTAAGAAAAAAAGGAAAAAATTAATTGCTTAATTTTTGGGACTTCTGTTTAGCGGTTAAAACCTAGGGGGCCGTTTAACGCGTTAGCGTTAGAATTTTTTATTATTCTGGACGATGGCCCCTTATGGCCGCAGCTGATCCTCTGGACCCAATTCACACCAAATTATAATGAAAAATACTACCAAAAATTAGAAAATTTTTGAGGTATGTCCGATGACGAGCTGTCTGTCAGTTTTTGTGTGAAACATGTTTGCATCACGTGTTTCTATGGCAATTGCGAGCCGAGCACCCTGTGCCGAGCCGGGTCGCTATTGTTGGAGCTCGACGCCTCGGCGCGCCGGGGAAGAGAGGCGTGGCTGGGGAAGGGGGGGGGGACCTGTTGATTCAACTCATGCACAGTAGTTCAAAAACTAAAATTTGGAAGAACACGTTGGAGTAAAATTTTAAATTCTGTGTTCGAATGGACATAGCATAATGAGCCTACAGTTCAAAAATCAAGCTGATCGGACATGTCTTAACTGAAAAGCTAATTTCTAGGTCGTTTGATCGTCAAGGATGAAATTTGTCATGCGACTTAAACTAATGACACAGATCAAACTCTGAGTCTAAACATATTGAGTTACTCAACCAAAACGGTAAAAACTTTGTAGCTCAATATCTTCTACAAAGACCATCCGCAAAAATATCTTATGAAACCAAAACATTATAATTGACTTTGAGCGTAACAGAATTTCCTAAAATAACATTTTTTCGTAATTGTTAATTTGTTTCGCATGTTTGGCTTTTATGGTGATTGCTTGCGGCGCGGCGCGCGGCACCGTTGTTGATAGCTGGCCCACCGACATTTTGTGTAGCAAAAGCACGATGTAGAAAGCAAAAGCAAGGCACGTAAAAGTCACAATTTGGTTTTCAGAGAGCGTTGCGACCGATGAATATTATCAAAGTTTTTCTTTTAAAAAAAAATTCTCAAGTAAGTGTTAAAATCTAGGGGGCCGTTTAACGCGTTAGCGTTAGAATTTTTTTTTGTTAATTTTGTTTTTTGTTTACATACTTCCCGGTCAATTTTTGTTACGAATAAAATTACAAGTAAATATACGTATACGTAAAGTCAAATTAATGCACCGTAGAAAGTCTGAGAGGTAGGCTGGAGGCCGCACGCATCCGCACCGCATGCCCGGGTGCCACGGGACTCGGAGGGATGTCCGGAACAGCTTGACACCGTTAGATCGCTTTCAGAGCGACGAATAGTAGATCTTTTAAGCACTTTTGGTTATTCGTAGGAAATATGAGGCATTGCGCGTGGCCTTACGGGAGTGAGTGGGAGGTCCGTGCTGGCTCAAGGGTGGGTCAGGGTGGTGTGGGGGGATGTCTTTAGAGCTAAGAAGGCCGACCGGCCGGTCCTGGAAGCTTGATCCCCGACACAGCCTCGCCCACTGGACCAAATTTGGCGAAATTTTGATAAAAACGTGTTTATTGGCTTGCGCGACCTCTACATTCAATTTTAAAAATCTGACAAAAAATCAGAGTGGGTTTGAGGCTAAAAGACACCAAAATCCGAGGTGGCCCATTAGCATTTTAAACTTTTTGCTATGTGGGACACCCTACCCGTGGAGCTTCAGGGCGGTGGGCCGCTGCTGAGCGTGGGGGCGCGGCGGAGCCGCTGCCCTCGCAGAACCAGCGCAGCTAGCCGCTGCTGGGCGCACGGTGCGGCAAGCCGCTACCGAGAGTGTGTGTCCAGCGCGGCGGGCCGCGGCTGGTGCGGGGTGCGGCCGGGCCGCTACCACGTCAGCGCGGCGGACCGCTGCTGAGGTGCAGTGCTCGAGGCGTGTGTAGGCTGGGTTCACTAGTGGCAAGCTTTGGAGAGAGACGCAAGGTCCTGGTGTTACCTCTGTATTTTGCTCTCAGGAGTGCAGTGCCTGCCCTGCTCTGGAGACGTGTCTCCACCTAGTGTGTCCTATACCGGGGAGCGCCCGCAATTTATAGGGGGCGGCCAGTGGCGAGCTGCTGCTGCTGCAGCAGCAGTGGCTGCAGCAGCCCTCTTCGCCGGACACTCGCCGGGCGCTGACCACCCACCTGCGCCGGCAGCGCGCTCTATCGGAGGCTGCCACCCTGACGCTCTCCCGGTGTGCCAGCGGCGGTGCGCGGCAAATTTAAACTATGAAGTGCATGTAGACCATGTGTCTTATGCGTCTACATTACTCCGACCTTATTTAAAAAAATAATGAAAAAGAAAGATTTTTGGTACATCAATGTGTAAGGTCGAGTAAAGAAACGGAAAGGGGGCAGGCACTGCTACAGACAAAACTAGACTAAATAAGAAAAGACAGGAAAAAATTTTGTTAAAGAAGAACTAATTAAACTAAACTCAACCAGACGCGCAACTATGGCGCGGCGGCACCCCTCACGGTTCTTTTTTTTCTTTTTCTATTTTTTTTCTGTTTTATTGGGGCGCCGCTTTGCCGTACAGAGTGCATAACGGTGCTTGGGGAGGGGGGGGGGGATATGAAAGTATTTTATCTTACGGAGTCTGGTGGGGCGCCGCAGGCAGCGCTTGTAGTTGTGCCTGTTGAGGCAGCCCTGCGGTGCCGTGCAGGGCCAAGTGGAGGGCCCGAGCGTCGCGCTGTATTTTGCGACGCTCTGACCGCGAAACCTTCCCGTCCCTGGCGACGGCCTCCGCCTTGGCGGCGCGCACCGCGTCGGCGGCCTGCTGGCAGTGCGGCACGTTGTTGTGGGTGGGGCGGGTGACGGCCGCTGTGAGGGCGGCCCGGAGCGCGACGACGTCCGCCTGCTCCTTGGCGAGGCGATCCTCCTCGGGCCGGACACGCGTCTGGAATTCCTCTACCCGCGCCAGGAACTCTTCTTCGCGGAGCTGGGCGCACGTGCGCGCGTCGTCTTGCTCCCGCCGGAAGTCGATCTCACATTGGCGAAGCTGCGCCGCCACCGCAGTCCCGGTCGCCTCCATGGCGGTCGCCGCCCTCACCATCTGGGCGCCTAGCGCGTTGAAGCCGCGCAAGTGCCCGCTCGCGGCCACCGCCGTGACTCCGTTGCACAGCAGGGGAATCTGCCGCGCAAACCAGGTGATGTGGTCCGCAGGTCGCATATCGCCCGGCGGCTCCTCAAGCCTTGGCGACTCGGCCGCGCCGATGTCGTCGGTGTTGTGCTCCTGGGCGCTCGTCGTCAGCGGGGGAGGCGCCGGCCGGGTTACTGGAAGGGCGGGCAAGGCGGCGGCGGACACCTGCTGCTGCTGCGGTGCTGGACACAGCACCGGACGGCGTGCCTGGGCCAGTTCGACGCACACGGGCCGTATTGTTGGTTTCTTGAGTTGGTGGGGCGACCGCGAGGGGGCGTTGACCAACGAGGTCAGGCCCCGCTGCGGCGGCGGGCGGGCCACGACCTCATGTGAGGGCGCGTCCCCGCCGGGGTTCTCCTGAGCGGCCGCCGGGGCCCTGTTCTCCCGCCCGCGCGTCGAAGTGGGCGGGCGAGTGCGCGAGTTGCGGCGCTCACAGGGTAAGTATTCTGGCCGCCCATCCTCCTTAATTTTGAATACGGACCCCTCACCTGGTGTCAGAGGTGCCCGGTCCATGGCGCTGGCCCAAAACACACACACACACGCACAAACACAAACACTGACGCTGCAAGCGAGAGCGAGAGTCCAGCCGGAGCGGAGGCGCATGACGGACACGCGCTGGTAGATCCGTGCACTTCTGATGCTGCAACACGACTGACCTGTGACGTGTCCGGAGCTGTCCTTTGAGGACGAGAAAGGGTGGCCCCCGCTCGCCGAAGACGCAGCCAATTGGCCACGCTGTGCTCTTCAGCTCGCACAGCGTGGACAGACCAGCCCCCGATGTAGAGATAGATAGACATCAATAGGGCTGGGGAGGGGAGGGGGGGGGGGAGAAAACACAGAAGACAAAACGGAGAGAAAGAATCTAAGTAACAGAACGTTATATAGAGACGTTTTGGCGTCGATCTGGTTAAGTCTTTTTATTGCTACTTATGACTAACTTAAAAATACCGTGCCCCTTCTCGGCGCCACGGGCCGGCGCTACGCCCCGTTGCGCGCTGGTTTGCTCGCGGTGAGGCTGCTGGCTGGTGCTGGCGCTGCGGCTCGACGCGCCGTGGCTGCGGCTGCGCGTTAGCGCGCTGCGCCACAAACATGGCGGCCGGCCGCGGGCTCCCCCTGGGCTGACTAGGGCTTAAAAAATGTAAGAAATTTATTTTTTTTACGTAAGATTGGTAAAATATAGGTAAAATACGGTAAAATTAGGTAAAATTGGTAAAATTAAAGTTTATTGAACTATTCATGGTTAGTTTAGTCTCTTTTCGCATTATTCCTTCTTCCTGGTCGGGTTTTTATGTAAATCACTTCTATCGCGTCGTTATTCTTATTAGTGCCTGAAACTAACACTATATTTGATACCTAGCAAGAAGACGAGTGCATGTAAATTTTAAATTTCGCGCTAGACGAGTTCGGATCGCGTCACCGCTCTTGCATAAGGCAGCGCCATGACTTTCGGTTTGTTGTTGTCAGTGATAATTTGTTTCATTGATAGAAGTTGCCTTGCCTTCTATCATTTCTACACCTTGTCATTGCCACATAATATTTTCAATTTTAAGTAAAAAAAAGTAAGTAAGTAAAAAAAAAAATTACCTTGTAATTTTACATATTTTACTTACAATTTTACATGTAAAATTACCGGACTTAAAACCCTAGGGCTGACGGGGCGGTTGTTGGCGAACCGGCGGAGCAGCAGAGGCTGGAGGTATGCATCGGGGGCGTCGCCCACATTTGCAGGGGGTCGGCAGTGACGTCCCCTGGGGCTGCGGCAGCCTCTCCTGGGAGACTCTCCGCAGCGTGCTGATACAGCCTAAGGCCGTCATGAGCTTCACCCTTCCGCCGGGGCTGTCGGCGAGCTCTGGTGCCTCCAGCAGGAGTCCCAGGATTTCCTCTGTGACGGCAAGCCCGTCCCAAGCGAAATCCAATACCTCCGCGATCGACATTGGCGCTATGGGCATACATAAAAGCTAGAATTAAAATTGTATTTTTTTTTAATTTTTTTTTTTTTACTTTATAGTTGGCTCTTAAGGAGACAGCCCGGCCGTCAGGGGAAGTTCCGTCATGGCCTTGTCGGGGATCTGTCGTTTTGACTTGGCTACTAGGATTTTATACCGGTATATGAAAACTCCAATGAGCCCGGCGGCACTTAATATTGCTAAAATAGATAGAACCGAGGTAGTCTGAGAGAGAGTTCTTGAGAACGAAAGGCCTTGCCCTGTGAGATCAGTGGCCCTCCGGAGCCTGTGGAGTGCCTCCACGGCCTGTACTGGCACACCAGCTGGCGTACTAAGCAAAAGCCGCATTTGTGCCGCAATTTCCCTTGTCTGGTCTCCGGTGTCGTCCGTGGCTTTAGTCAAGTCCTGTATTATTGTCAAATTTTCTAGTTGAGACCATGTTGGCCTGAAATTCGGTATAACTATGGGGGTGTAAGTCGGTTGGTCTAGAGCGGTCTGTCCTAGCGCTCGCTATGTCAGTATATGTCCGTCAATGGACGCCTCGCAGTGAGGGTCCAATGACAGCGTGCCTGCGCCCTCCAAGTTGTACACTGACGCGGCCACCCGGCTTGGATCGTCAGTGGTCGGGCATGAAACCGTAGCCCGTGTGGAGTTAGGCAGACTGAATAACCAACGGTTAGTTTTTTCTGCATTTAGGAAAAATGGGCTCATTACTGCTGAAAGATGCACGGTACATGTGGTGTTGGCCACCACGGAATTGTTTGTGAAAGCAGCAATGGCGCACGAGGGGTGATTCGAGGACTTAAGGTCCCAATTGACAGAGCAAATTTTAAAAGTCGCGCCACGACATTGGGTTAAATCTGACGGTTCCAAGGTGATAAAAATTTTTAGATCGTCAGATACTGCCAAAAGGGATTTTTCCGGAACGGTAAATGCAAATAGATGCGTGTCGGGGTGTTTGAATGCAGTGAGGCATGTTCGTGTTCCTATAATGTACTCACTGTACGAACAGGGATCTTTGCTTCAAGCACTAGCCTAGGGTCAACAAAGAAGAACTTGTGCTGTATTATTTCCGCGCATCTCCTCTGATCATCGGACAACCCCAATTTCACCAGAAAATCACAGAATTCTCTGTAATACCTGGGCGCTACAACAAACCTGTAAAATGAGATACATTTACTAGAACTTGTGAAGGAACACATAATCAGTTACAACCCATGTCGCTGCAGACATGGTATATATCACAACCCATCACACTTCGCACTGTACACGTGCCATACTTTTGGTTCACCAGCTACAAGCATGTTTATCGCCTGCAGGCTGACATCCTGTCTGTGGCATTGAAACATGGAACCTTCTGTGCCTACGTACAGAGTAGGATTTACAATTCCGGGATAGTCCACAGCTGGGTCCCCAAAAAATTCCATGAAATATTTCATGTCACTCATGGCACTGTTTTCTGTGATGTTGAGCACGATTGGTTCAGCATGTTGATCCTCCATATCGATTGGATCAATGCTGGCTGCATACAAAATGGCTCTCTTCTTATCCCTTAGTATTTTGAAAAACTCCTCGATGCATGGTCCAACCCCCTCAGTCTCCAGTCTCTGTTCACTGTGAGAATAGAAACGTCACATTAACAAATGTTCTCATGCCCTGCGTCTCAATCTACACATACCTCACTGTTACTATAAAAACTTACAGAAATGACTTGTGGATTATTGAAGTCGTACTGCAGGAATTCACGGATAAATCTTCCCTGTCTGTTCTTCAATGTGACTTATTGCTTTTTATCCCCTCCTTCTGATACAGTCGTCACACTGAAGAAATTCTTCTCCCTCCATTTCTCGACTCTGCTCATCATTAGGGGTTTGAAATACAACCTCTCCTTTGAGTCCCCTGTGGCCAGGCACTTCACTTTCTTTACAAAACTCTGGAAAAGTGTCGGCACATTCAACATTCCCTGTAACAATTTAAAGATTAAGATCAAATTACTGTCTAGACCTCTGAATGCATGTACGGAAATGGTCTTATTAAAATGTACAACTAGCGAAAAAAGGTGAGGTTACGGCAGACAATGAAAGTGGCTGTCTGTTTAACACGCAATACAGCAATGTGAAGCACGCCTCACGAACCAGAGATTCCTTAAGAAACAGAGAATTCCTTACCACGAAAACTCCCGTCTTGCTGACATTTGAGGTCTCGTCATTGTCCACCATCATGTCGAATAGTAAGCCTGGTTGACGAAAGTGGTCCTCCGTGATCGACCAGTATTGCACTCCAAATCGCTTGTGAAGCTTCTCGGGCATCTGCATGATTGCAGTTAACTGCAGAAAGAAAACAGGGTAATTTCAATAGTAGTAGGTAGTTGGCTGAGCCGCAAGAAAAGGAACATACAGTGATTTAGAATATTGTTCTATGACAAAAAACAAAGAATATGTCCCTAAATTACTTTTTTCAAGACTATTGCGCATAAAAGTTCTCAACATTGAAAGAATTTGATGAGGGTTTTACATTTTAGGTTGCGTGCCTTGTGTTACTCCAGTAATGCCACAACTATACAATACTCATGATACCACAGGTTCAAAAAGTGACATGTTTTGATTATCCGATTTTCTGATTTTTGTTTTTAGCTCTAATAATATCAAATAAGCCTAACAAGTACGGCGAAGCCGCCGATTTTCCAAATCTACCTAGTAAATATGTCAGGCAGAGAAGAGGGAGCCTTTGGGCGACTCGAGCACCGCCTTGGTGTGTCCATCTCCTGGCCTAAAGCTCGACCTCTCCTGGCCACATAGGCAGGCACACTTTCCAACATTGTGAAAAATATGTATCATCTCACGACTGACGACTCACTATGCACAACATTACAAGTGAATCCGTCTCTAGAGGTCAGTATTGCATCGTCCAGTATAATAAAATGAGTAGTATGACTCCCACAAGAGTTTGTACGTATCTCGCATACAAGTAAATATTATTCTCTCACTCAGCTGCCATCTCATGACTCGGCCCAAGATGGCGTCACTGTCCTGTCTCAAATGACAATATATGAAAAAAATTTAGGATTCGATTTATATTATCTCTGATGAAGCACCACCTAACTGAAGCAATAATTCCCTCAAACTGTCTTCTGGTCGTCTCTTTCAGCGACTGCTGCCGTACACAGACGTGCCACGTTGCCAGTTGATGGCATACATGACCTTGTACCTGAGACAACTCGTAATGCAGTTACTTCAAGCATGTCCTCTCCCTTACTATTGCCTGGAATGTAAGTACACGGAATATGCAACTAAATTGACTTACTTTTTGGTTTTTCTATGCATCATTACAAGGTAGATGTACGCAAGACACCGTCTCTCGTAACAGGCTTCGCGATAGCTCGCAAAACACTGTTACGCCGCGACAGGCCTGCGTACATCTACCCAGGCCTGCGGCGCTAGCAAACCTGTACGATTTAAGATTAACTCATTTAAGCCAGGGGGCTGCCGCCCCCTGGTCCCCCGCTCGCCTCTTTACATTATGTTACCCGTTTTTCCAATTTTTACGAAAAGGGCACTGTTAAAAATAATGTGAAAATTCACATCACATTTGATGTGACACCTTCACAAACTGATGTGAATTTTCACATCGTCAAATCAGGATTTGAAAATCTACATTTAAGTGTTGAATTTCACATCCGTTGTGAAAGTTCATATCGGTTATGAAAATTCACATCACATTTGATGTGACACGTTCACAAACTGATTTGAATTTTCACATCGTCAAATCAGGATTTGAAAATCTATATTTGCGTGTTAAATTTCACATCCGTTGTGAAAATTCATATATATTAATATTTATGTCCCTCGCCGCCGTTGTAAATTATCACTTCGCTGTTTTGTCCCCGGGGCCCGGGGCTACCGTCCTGTTGAAGATTAGTTCTTATTCAGATTTTTCCTTGATTATATTCACGACCGGAGCGAGAAATACCTTTGATTGAAATCCTCAGTTAGAATTTTACTGTCTGGGGAGCCCAATGACAACCCTCCCTTAAAACAACTGGTGGGAACGCCCTGACGCTCCCCTATGCTTGTCACACCCACCGCCGGCCCGGTGTCGCCTGCGCTCTTCCGGGAATGGCTCGGCAGAGCTTGGCCTGTGCGGCCGTGGGATGACCCGCGTAAGCTACAGCAATTCCTCCACCGCGTTCCAGTAGTCTGGTGGTTAGCGCGACTGGTTGCCAGTGCAAAGGTCCGAGGTTCAACTCCCTCTCTGGTAAGGTATTTCAACGGTAAGGTAATGTCTCGTAAAATGTACTTAAAGGGTTGAAAGAGAGGTCAAGTGAGCGGTCAAGGGAGGAAACGAGCGTAAGCAAACACAAGAAAGCTGGAAAATTATTTTCTAATTTGCAATTTGCAATATTAAATTTCACATAGTTACTGATGTGAAATTTCAAAACGTGGATGTGAATTTTCACATCACTAGGATGTGAAATTTCACATCGTGGATAGGAAAATTGCGTCATATCCATCGATGTGAATTTTAATACCAATTCTTTTAACAGTGGGGACGAGCGTCAAAACCGTTCTCCACGAAGCCAAATGTAGAAAATTTTCGTCTAGAGGGTCGCATCTCGACAAATTACCCTGAAAACGACGCCCAACATGCATTTTAACGACTTTTCGTCCACATTTACCGCTGTAGCGGCTAAACAGTGAAAGATAGAGCAAAACAGGCGAAATTTTCGCCCAAAGGGTCGCAACTCGCCGAGATACTCCTCAGGACATCATAAAATTTTGTAATTTTTAAAATCTAATTTTTTTTAAAAAAAAATAAATCAATTTTTAGCAGGGTCAATTTTTGAGCTAGAGTGTTCATATTTGAACACGTCCGAGCTTTTTAGGCCAAGAAGCTACAGTAAAAATTTCAGGCCGATATCTTAACTCGTTCTCGAGTTATCGTGCGAACAGACACACAGACATACACACAGACAGACGGACATTGGACTTTTTTAGCACTCCAGTGGCGTAATAGGCTTCGCTATCGTTCAGCCAATGACTATTGGTTGCGCCTATATCACTAGGTAGATGTACGCCAGACACCGTCTCTCGTAACAGGCTTCGCGAAAGCTCGCGAAACACTGTTGCGCTGCGACGGGCCTGCGTTCATCTACCTAGGCCTGCGGCGCTGGCGAGCCTGAATGATTTAAGATATACTCATGTAAGCCAGGGGGCTGCCGCCCCCTGGACCCCCGCTTTTCCGTATTACGAGCCTGAATGATTTAAGATTAACTCATTTAAGCCAGGGGGCTGCCGCCCCCTGGACCCCCGCTTTTATCTATTAAAAGTAGGCCAGGGGGCTACCGCCCCCTGGACCCCCGCTTCCCTCTTTACATTTTGTTATCAATTTTCCAATTTTTACGAGAAGGGGCCGAGCGCCCAAACCGTTCTCCGCGAAGCCAAACGGACAAAATTTTCATCCAAAAGGGTCGCATCTCGACACATTACCCTGGAAACGACACCCAGCATGCATTTTGACGACTTTTCGTCCACATTTATCGCTGTAGCGGCTAAACAGTAAGAGATAGAGCAAAACTGACGAAATTTTCGTCCAGAGGGGCGCATCTCGACAAATTACCCTGGAAACGACACCCAGCATGCATGTTGACGACTTTTCGTCCACATTTATCGCTGTAGCGGCTAAACAGTAAGAGATAGAGCAAAACTGACGATATTTTCGTCCACAGAGTCGCATCTCGACAAATTACCCTGAAAACGACACCCAACATGCATTTTGACGACTTTTCGTCCACATTTACCGCTGTAGCAGCTAAACAGTAAGAGATAGAGCAAAACGGACGAAATTTTCGTCCGAAGAGTCGCAACTCGCCGAGATACCCCTTAGGACACCATAAAATTTTGTAATTTTTAAAATGTTATTTTTTTTTTAAAATATAAATCAATTTTTAGCAGGGTCAATTTTTGAGCTAGAGTGTTCATATTTGAACTCGTCCGAGCTTTTTAGGCCAAGAAGCTACAGTAAAAATTTCAGGTCGATATCTTAACTCGTTCTCGAGTTATCGTGCGAACAGACACACAGACACACAGACAGACAGACAGACAGACGGACACTGAACTTTTTTAGCACTCCAGTGGCGTAATAGGCTTCGCTATCGCTCAGCCAATGATCTCGTATCCTTCTGCCCTCTCATTTATCCTTCATGTCAACAGGACGTACGATGTGAAGGTTGACTGCTCGAATGACAGCCTTACCGATGGATTGTGTAAATTAATATCCAGTGTCATTCTACAAAGTGGTAAACTTTGCTGCACCCACTCAACCAACAAGTCTTGCTCAGCATGCATCGAAGGTATTGCTCAGGAGTGCAGTCAACAAATTGCTCGATGCATGTCCCATGGCTCTGTTGCTTACGGTTTGCAGTTCAGCATCCCTTCCCCATCAAGTGAAGTGCCCTCTCGTCGTCAGTCTGCTTTAGGGATGGCACCGGTATTTTACTCCTTGGTATTTTTCGGTTTTATACCGGTTTTATACCGGTTTTATACCGGTTTTATACCGGTTTTATACCGGTATTATACCGGGGCCAATTTCCAATAATACGGTTTTTTATTCAATGATCAGTTTTTCACCAAAAACATTTCGCCATTGAGCGGCTTCAGGACGGCTTTACTCAAGGGTCTACCACTTCCATAATCCTGGTACACCCCTCTAGATGATTACTGATAATCACATGATCATTATCTTGTAAAATTTCTAAATATTGACAAATTTTGACATATATGGAGAAATATTATCAAATTTGACCAAAAGCTGCGTGATTACTGGCCAATAATCAGTAAATAAGATAAAAATAAACTCAAATAATCGTTGATAATCACCATGATCGTGACTGATTATAATCCTCGCACGCGATTTCTCTAAGTGATAGACCCTTGGCTTTACTTGATAAGTAAAGGAGTTTGCCGTCGTTTTTAATACCGAAGCATAACACCTATCGTCTCAGGGTGGGATGGTGGGTGATGGATACGTTGCTATTGTGGCCGTTAGTCGCCCGCTTCTCTCTCCTAGCTTCCCGAACGTACTCCCTGGTCTGGTGTTGTGATTGGGCGTTTTGGATCCGAGGTTCGGGTTAGGTTTTTGTACATTTTGTGATGTATTTCCATGTTTTTCTCTATATTTTGGACCCTTTATCTCACTTAAATACCGTACCAATCACAGATATTATCAATTCCATGTGCAAAGAGCTACCAAACAACCAGATTTTAGGAGTTATAACTCATTGTTCGTCCTAAAATTAAGATACAGTAACCACAGCAAAAAATACCAAAAAACACCGAAAAATACCGTATTAAACCGTATTAAACCGGTGTTTTAAACCGAAAAATAAAATACCGGTATTTTACCATCCCTAGTCTGCTTCTGATGAAGTAACAATTACTGATCATGATTTGAAACCAGAGAGGCCCACATATAAAGTCGTCGACAGTTCTAGGCTGGGAATGCGGAAAGCGCACTGTCCTACATTTTCAAAGAGTGTGCCTCCAGAATATGCACTCCGTATGAGAGGGTGTGCATGCCCGCTATGTGGCGATTTGTTCAAAGGCACAGTTTGTTTAGCCGATTTGATAAAGCACGTAAAACCGAGGCACAGGAAATATGCAACTGCAAAGTACCTTCGAAAGGTATCTGAAGCGGTGACTGTGGAGCGAATCATTGGGGAGGGGATGTGGTACTGTTTGTGCCAAAGGTGCCGGAGTGACTGATGACTGATGTCCTATTTTTGGTGCTCACCCATGGAGAACACATGCAGTCAAAATAACATCAAAGTGATGTCGATTTGAACATTTTCCTCAAAGCATAGACCTCCTAGGTTAGGTTAGGACGTTGCATAATCTGAAAGTATATTATGAACTTGTCATGCTTCTCAGCCCCTAATTATCAGTTATTCATTATATGAAATTGCCCCTCTTAATATCGCAGTCTAAGCTGTATGATTTTTTATGTTGAGAAAATTTCTGATTACCATAGAGTTGTTCTTACAGTAACACAGAACATTTAACGCATTATTATCTGACCGTACCTTACATTGCCTTCACATGATTATTTTTGAATTTTTAATTGAATACTATGAAATGTTTGATGCACATGCAAGAAATATTATCACTGAAAAATTGTGTCTGTAAAATTATCCCACAAAGTAAATTAATTACTTTACATGCCGCAGTTGCATTAGAAGCTTAATATATCCCTAAGCTTAAAAAAACGATGATTTGGATTCATTGTATGAAGTATATCTCCAAGCTGGCAAGCCAAAATAAGATTTATGGTCTTGACCTAAATGTAAGATACGTCTTACTTTTCACATAGCTATATGGATAAAACTTTCAGTTCGATAGCTATATGGATGAAACTTTCAGTTCGATAGCAAAGTCACCTTGTGATTAATCAACTTATATGTGCTCATGTCTTCTTACATGTGTATACTATGATTAATAAAGAATAATGAACTCTAAAGTCAATGGTCTCCGACATCTTATCTTCAAGTGCTCTGAATGTATGGACCCCATGATGAAAATCATTCTAACATATCGTAGCAACCTGACACCTTGCAACCAAAGGTTTTACAGTCCGGCCAGTCACCCTTTCAAATATGTAGACTTTGCCTCAAACTGTTAGTGAGAAACTGATTTTACAAATTGTGGAAAGCCACTAAAGTTAAATTTTTGAAAATGCCTGCATTAATCTGTGGACTCACTCCTCTGTACCCCCTGATTCTGGGAAAAAATAGAACTGACCAGAGGAATCAACGATGTATAATGTAATTCGGCAAGTAAATGCCCACTTGAACCAATCCGAAGAGCAGATATAAATAGGTCTGGTCTCCAGGGAGTGTCTATAAATTCATTGTAAGCTCTGAAAACTTGAACACATCTAAGGTAAAGTCTAAAATATCAGCTCCAAAAGTTTCATCCTTCCGTCTCATGTCTAAGTATTTTTCATACATTAATTTTGACAGCAAACTTACAAAAAATTATTTTTTTGAAAATGTCTGTATAAATATGTGGACTCACTCCTCTTTACCCCCTGATTCTGGGAAAAATAGAACTGTCCAGAGGAATCAACCATACATAATGTAATTCAGCAAGTAAATGCCCACTTGGACCTCGGCTCGGACCTCACATTTGGTTTCACTTCACTCGGCTCTGCTCCTGACTCGTACCTCTTCTACGATAAGTGGATATTTTCCAGGATTCGGGCTTCAACGGGGCCTGCTTCCGGTGCCAGCAGCGCGGGTGACTCTCCCTTGCCTGCCGGGGGGCCGACCAGCCCAGCGCCGTTACACGGCAGGCGCGACGGGCGCGAGCGAGCACCACCGCAGCAGGGACCGGCGCTGCAGTTATGCATCTGTGACCTGCGGCGCGGCGCCAGGACCTCGGTGGCCAGGACGAACGCCACCGCCAGCGAGGCCGGTCGGAACTCGAGTAGTGGCCGTGGCCGCGTCGGCGGGCGCGATCCCAGCCACCACCAGCACTGCCTACCTGGAGACGCCCAGTCTTGCGGTCGTGCTGTCGCGCTAGGGGCAAGAGCGTACGGCTGACGTCCTCAAATAGTACAGTGTACGAGCTTGGAAACGGACGCGTCTGTTTGCAGGAATTTCCTATGTGTAAGCTAACTTTGGTTATTCTCAGGAATAGATTTCCTGCAAATAAGCGACAAAGAGCTATTTGTAGTAATTCCTGCAGATAGTGAATTCATTAGTAAAAGTAGGAAATGCCTACAAATATTGTCATAATATCTATTTGTAGGAAATATATATATTTTTTGTTGGTTTTTCAATTATGCGCCATTATTGCTACATTAGAAGAACTTCAAAGTTATCAATGAAATTAGGAAAGAGGAAGAAACGAGGAACATATCAGAAATAAGCGTTCAATAGAGAATTGCAAAAATGGTATTTCTGTATAATTTGTCATTATAAACATAGCATAATCAACAGTCAAAAAGTAAAAATAAAACTATCTAGATACGTTGCAACAACAGTGAACGTGAACATCCAATTGAGTATCCAGAAGAAGGAATTCTCAAAAGGTATAAATTTACATTTTAAATCAAACATTGTCACATACTCAAAGAATAAAAACAAAATTATGTAGAAAGTTAGCAACAACCATACACACTATTATGAATAGAACATCCAAAAAGAAAGACTTCTCAAGACATTTTTAAAAAAATTTGACATTATAAATCTATTATCAACATATAGAAGGAACATTCCAACAACTGCATTATACGATAATACTGAAAAAACTACTACACTTATTTGGATCACATCACATTTCAAAACCTAGCAAGTAAGGAACAAAGATTTATCACTGCGGACGGATGCATACTAGTCCTATCCAAGGGACACTCGCAGCCTGACTGGTTTTTTAACACCCACTCTAGTTCTTGTACCTCCTGTGAACAACAAGAATTAAAAGCTGTAAAATATATAAATATTTTATTCATAAAATTTTAATTCTTTTGCTTACCTTGCATATGAGAGGGGCAAAGATACGGTTCAGTGTCAGATGGTGGATCACGTAAATCTGCTATACACTTTAAATGATACCACATTCTGCATATCTCACATACATACATCTGGTGAATGCCTTTAACATTTTTAAGTTTACACCTCCCTGGAGCTTCACAAGCATGATCTGTGGCTCCGGATAGGTGCTTAAGGTAATCTCCAATGACTTGAAGGGAGCTTTTCCCAGGAACTGGAGAGGAATAAATGATATCTGGAGCTTCTACATTATCCCACATTCTATTTACTTCAACAGCTCCGTCCTTAATGCTCTGAATAGCATCTGCAAAAAATGCATGCGAAATCCCAGAATCTGAAGGTAGAGTTGGTTTATTTAATGAAGATCTGCAAATAAAAAATCATATTAAAAACAGTAGAAATATCTTGCAATTTTGTACATTTAAAATTTGTCACGATTTTTTGCAATGATGTGTACATATACAATTGCATAAATTACCTGTCAGCCTGCTCTTCAGAATTGCTCATAATTTTTTGGAATACAAATTTCCTTACAGCTTTTAATTTGGTGCTGCTAAAGTCGGACACATGTAATGTATTACCACAACAGGCAGAATATGTCCACAAACAGACATAAACCCCACAGTCATAGCCATTTGGTTGGCGTGGAAAATCTCTAGGAGCATAAAGCTTCCATTCCTCCCAATCAAGTTTGAGACCTTGAAAGCAGAAGTGATAGGAACATTCAAGGAAATATCTCAGAATCTAGAACAGAGAGGATTTTTAAAATTTCTAATGCTAGAAAAAATGAAGACATCCATTGGTATACTACAATCTTGCTAAGAAAGCTCAGTACCAGTAGATGCTCCACAACATTTGGGTCCACGGACTTCTTAGAGTACAATGGATCTAAGATTACTATACATTTTAGCTTAGTTAAGACTAGGAACAAAACCCAGTGATTTAAATTGATGTTTGATGGAACTACCAACATATCATTCAAAACAAATGTATTTTTGTCAATATTTGACAAGTAACACTGCATGCCTAGTTGGGTACATTGAAGAGCATTGCTAGGAATACTCTCTATCTCAGCATATTGATTCTCATTGTCAGCTATCATCAAGGTACTGAAGACATCAATAGTGGAGTCAAAGAGGAATTCTCCAGCCTTGAGACATTCGAAGTCTGCTTTTGATAAAGTAATAGCACTACACTTGTATTTATGCTTCAGCATGGACCAGTCTGGATATTCAAAGTTTTTTATCTCCCAAGGAAGACCTTTGTCACTGTCAGCAGAGATGTTCTGTGCTGTAGGAAAAAACAATAAAAATATGCTCATATCAGAGACAGTTCACTAAAAAAATAGTGGGAAAGAATGTAGATATTTCAATAAATCAGTTAACATATAGGTCTAATAAATATGATAGAAATTTAGACTAGCACTTACTGGTCTTAATTGGTTTTAAAGGTGTTTTGTTGCGAGGCCGACCCTGAACAGAGTGGCTTGGAAGTTTTATATTATCGGGGGAAAGGCTTGTGGAAAATATCACCCTTGAGCTTGAGGTATCTGAATAATAAAAAAATGAAGATAAACATAAACTTTGAAGATACCAAGGGTGATATGGTTCATGCCCATAACACTAGAGTCAAAGGAAGTATAACAATTTACCAGAACCAGCTTTCCTAAAATACTGTTGGAAAACTGCATTGATGTGCTTGCAGGTACAACCTGAATACTTGTAGTCCATGCATGTACATGAAAACCTGTGCCTGCAAGGCTCCAGGCTGCATGATGATATTTTGCAACTATCTCTGAGCTCTATAACTTTGTATGATTTTTCCTTGGTCAGCCTATTTTGGGATTTAACACACCATGACACATCAGACAGTTGTGTGACATCAGTTTTGGGTATTTCAGAACCTCTAGCACACCTTTCTTCAATGCCATTTTTGTCAGGAAGAGTTTTATCTACGAAACAAGACATTATTTTTTTATTTTTTTTTAAACCCAGTAACCCACTTCACATTCAGATTTGATGTATTTTATTGCAGAATGTTATGTGGGCAATTTTTTAAAATTACCTTTCAGAATTCTCAATTTTTGCTCAGGCAACACAAATTTTGGAGGAGAAGTCCCTGGCTCTAGTCTTGTGCCCACTTGCACACCACTTAAAAATTCCTCTCTTGTCAGCCCAAACATAGTCAAAGTTGAGTCATCTATTGCCCAGTCACAACCTGCTGTTCTGATGGGTGGCAAGTCAAGATTTTTACCAGAGCCAGGTGACTCAATAATTTGAATGTCTTTAGTGTCATCCGTAGTGGGGGTGAACTCTTGCAGTTCTAACCTGCTTTCAGATGATCCTCCTCTTGAGTGTCTGATGGTTGACAAGTCACTATCCTCACTTGCACCAGGTGAATCAATTTCTTGGGAGTTTCCTGCATCATACTTGGAGGGGGGTGAGCTCTTGCAGTTCAGACCTTTTAGGTGAGCCTCCCCTAGAATGGCTGATGGTTGACAAGTCACTATCCTCACTCTCACCAGGTGAATCAATTTCTTGGGAGTTTCCTGCATCATACTTGGGGGGAGGGGTGAGCTCTTGCAGTTCGGAACTATCAGGTGAACCCTCTTTTGGATGTCTGATTGGCGAACAGTCCCCATCCTCACCAGCACTAAGTGACTCAAATTTTTTGGAATCATCTTTAGTAGGGGTTTGCTCTTGCAATTTACCTATTTCAGCTGAGCCTTCTGAAACATAAGGTTCTGCAAAATTAAGAAAATAATAATGATAGAAAGTAAAAAAAAAAAATATTAATTTTAAGTTTGTTTATAGCTTCTTACCACGTTCAGCGGTGTAATGACCTACTCGCACATCTTGTGCCTTACAAGAAGGACATTTCTCCCATCTGAAATAAGATCTACCCCTTCTGCACCTGTCCATGCAGGTGTAGTAATACCTCCCATGGTTTCGACCCTGCTTATCTGTTGTGTACCTGAGATGGTTTATGAGATATGTTACAATTAATTCTGCCAGAGACAATGTTATCAGGATGATATTAAAGTAATCACCTCGGTGCGGGCCCCTTACAATCAGGGCAAGTTTGAGGTATGAAGGTATCTGCAGAAATACAATTAAATATTTAGGAACTAAGGAATTATTAAGATGTGTAGCAACAATTCTGCACCTGTTTCAGCAATCACAATGCCAACTTACATACCATAACATTGAACAGGAGGAGATGTTGAAATATTTTCTCTCGGAGGATTCACATTATTTCCGCTTACAGAATTAGGAGATGTTAAAATATTTTCACAAGGAGGATTTACATCATTTGCATTTGCAGAACGAGAAGTGGTTGAAGTTTTGTCTTTTTCCAGGGTAGCGTCATCAACTTGTATGTTTTCAGCAACATTCACTGTTACAAATATGGCAAAAGTTTATACATGCAAGTACATAAACTTTTTTTTTAAATAAAGGATTACAACTTACAATCCACTGTGCCATTAGCATTCACAGGCAGGACAACAATTTCTTTTTTGTACATCCAGTATTCTAATATTTTTTCTAGATCTTGAATTCTTTTTTCATATTGATGACCTCCATTCAAGGATAGGATGCTGCAAATTTCAGTGCAAATTTTTAGTGCCTTGCGGTACTTTGAAGTTTTATCCATTGGCTTGGGCCCTCGAGGGGTTGTCCTCATAACACATGACGATGAGCCTTCATTTGCTTCATTGAAGCTTGGAGTCTGAGACGGATTTGGACCTCTGTTGCACTGCCTTAGACTTTGATTTAGCCACCTGGTTGGCAAGTCTTTTGGGTTCAGCAAGTCTTTTCCTGTAAAAGAGTACAATTATACTATAGAAAACCTGTAGTTATGTAACTTTCTTTTCTGAAACATTTCACTTGTAATTTTATTTATACCTTCTTGCAATCTATGGTAGAATATATGCTGGCAAAGTCCTATTCCAAACATCTTAAAAAAGTGACAGGTGCATGTATTCTCATCCTTATCCAGTAAGATGTCCTCTGATAAGTCATAACTTTTTTTCAATTCACTCACCAAAAGAGAAGCACCCCAATCTGATAATGCACTAAAGATGGCTTTCACATTGGGATCTTGATTGTGTGCAAGGTAAGACACTTTGGCTTGCTCCAAGAAATTCCTGTAGCTGCTTTCAAACTCTCTGCTGAAATGCAATCTCAACAACTCTCTTACACAGTCGCCCAATGTGCTAGTTCTCGTGATGACTTTTTTAATTTTGTCGTTATGACTCTCAACATGGTTTGTCGATCTTACACCCAAAGATAATGATTCATCTCTCACGTAGAGAACCCATGCTGCTTGGATATTCAGCCAATACTGATCAAAATACAGCATGAAATCAGGGGAAGCAACAGATTTTAGTGCATTGTAATGATTATGAAATACTTCTGCAGTATCTGATAAGCACATGTCATTTAGAATTTTTGTCAATTTGGATGCATTTTCTTCACCCTTAACTCTCCTACTGAAAATTCTTCTGACATGAGTATGACAAAGATGGACATGAACATTGGGAAGGACTTTTCTTACACCTGAAATTTCTTTGTAGTCCTTGTCCACAATAACAGTCTTTACAGTATTGACCACATCTGGATTTTTGGCTACAAATACTTTCAAGGCAGACTCCAATATGTTGCTGGTTTCTCTCCTGAGGAATATGTAGCCAACAATTCGGCCATTTTTGTGATTGTCAATAGCTTGCACCACTGATAGATGCATATTGTGCTTGTTCACATCATATGTTGTATCCAATCCTAATATCTCAGGGAATTGCTCAAGATTATCCCTCATGGCCTTTGTCTGGAAAAATATAAAGTCTACAAGTTTTGGTTCGTTATTTTCTGTGTCATCTACATCTGTTTCATTTTCAACATGACCAATCACATATTGAGAGCCTGGATCATCCTTCAGCATCTTTTTAAGTTCCAAAATAAGATCTTCTTCTGGAGTTTTCCCTAATCTCTGTTCCATCCTGTATTGTTGCCTGCAATAATGAATCATTAAGATTTCAATTACTTAAGGACAAACCGGATTAAGGCTTTTTCAGATAAAACAAACGAAAAACCACAAGGAAAATTTAAGACTTCCAGGCAAACCAAAAAATTAACTAATAAATAAATACTGTGCCTACTTTATATTTGAGATATCCTTGGAATTAACGGCTTTACCAGTAGTCTCCTGAATCTGATGCACAATGTCAGCATTTTTTCCCCTACATTTGAACATTGTGGTCACAAGTTCCTTAGTAGTTTTGTCCAGCTTTTTGTTTTTGCTATAATGCTTGGCAAAATTTGAATTTCCAACGGGATGGTTTTGATGGAGGTGCTTAAACGATGATATTTTGAGTCTCTGCTTGGGGCAAGCCTCTCCCACTAGACTTATCTGAGCTGGACAGTGCAGCTGGAGAGTCCTGTTCCAGAAAATGAGGATCATAGAGAAGGAAATACAGCTATAATTTGGTTACTTGGAGCTGGCAATAAATGATTTACTGTGGCAAAAAGAAGATTAAAGTGACACATCACTAAGAGAGCCTCAAAATACATGGAGGTGAAATGTCAGAGGAAACATCATAGTTCAATGGCAGTTGCAGAGCTTTAGAGATGGGCAATGGGATTACCTTTGATTTGGCCGCAGCCCTTTACTTTGACTGGGTCGTACGGGCCCTCCATGGACGCAGTTATATGTTCCATACTTAAGGAAAAGACACTCGTCCAGCTTCGTCTGGCCCGGCTGCAGACGTGCATTGTACTTATCCACCGGTTTTGTTGAAGTTCGCTTAAAGATCACACAATTTTTAAGCTCATAGGCTCTGAGACAGTCTTCGAACTCTTTAAAAGAGTTAAAGTACTCATTTTGCCGAATTCTTTCGGCCATGATACACATTCATACATCTCTCCCTCTATGACAAACATGCAGACATGCACCTTAAAATTATTAAGAGAGCTCTCGGTTTTATCTCAAAAATCAGCTCAAGTCTACCTCCACCTCTCCTGAGATGCAGTTTAGCCAATTCCATTTATGTGTTATTAAGAACTGAAAAGGAGAGCCGCGAAGTCGTCCCCTCTATTCTAATCCATTGAGAAATGGAATTCCTCTTTTGCAAGAAGCAGCGTTTCGTAAATTCGTGTGAATTTTCATTTCGCTCTGAATTCTCGTGTGCTGTTGTAAGGTTGGTATTGATTTGGCACCATACTTTGTAAGGTGATTCCCTCCTCGCGTCGTGAACTTTGGACTTTGGGTCGATCTTTAAATATTTATTTCAAATTAAATTAAATCGTAATTTGTTATGCATGTGATTCGAGAATGAGAATTTTGGTTCTGAATACAAATAATATTAAAGGGACATTCCAGATCAAGATTATTTCTGCTCTCCCAACGCGTGAATATCAAAATAAATCGGCGATTGTTAAATTCCTGCAAATAGTGAAATGGTCGTTTTTTGCAGGAATTTCCTGCATGTAACTTCATATTGGCTATTTTTCGGAAATCTATTAACTGACGAAGGAAGTTATTAGATTTCCTGCAAATAGCTCTTTGGATATTATTTGTAGGAATTACTGCGTCTGAAAATAGTTCTACTATTTGCAGGAATTCCTGCAAATAGACACGCCCCTTGGAAACCGGGCTCTGGTGAGCGCGAGCCGCAGAGCCGGTCAGGCCGCGTCTGACGGCGGGTGTAGCGGAGCGGCGCGCGGCGAGGCCGCGCCGGCACGATCGATAAACGGGCCGGCGGTGAGAGGCCGAGCCAGCGGTCAGCTCGCAGAGCTTATAGATATATGCCGCGGGATCTTTTAAATCTTAGAGGTTCGAAGTGAGAAACGGGACAACAAGTGGGTGACTAAGGCGTAACACTTTTATTGTGTACTTACAGTTGGTCAGTGGTGGTATCTCGTGGTGGTAAGAGTACACGTGGTGCTACAGCACAATCTGCAAGAAGCGATCCTGGACCGTGTGGTTCCTCAGGGCGTCCCCGGGCGAAGTCCCTACTGGGGTGGCGATGAAGTAGCGGTCTGGCAGATGGGCTGGGATAGACTGACCACTCGTGTAGGGAGTCCTCCCGATTTATAGGCTCCCGATCGAGGAGGTGGGGGTGATCACGTGCTGGGCATCAGCCCCTCACGGGTCGCGCTCAGTGCGGCGCGGCGCGTGTGTTATTGTTTAGGTTCAGGGAAGAGCTAAGGACCGAGGGCCACCCCTGTTTACATGTTACGAGCGGTGGTTGTTTAAGGATCGCCGCAGCGTCCGTCCTGTCACTCTCTCTTACTTGTGCGCAAACACCTCTTACGGCCCTAACGTCGCCGGAGCTTAGCAAGGCCGTCCTCGGCCGGGAAAGAAATTGTTAAAAGGTAGGTGTTTGCCCCCGAATTAAATCCCAGTGAGAAATGGATCATCGAAACTACATCGATTCGATATCGATCTGATCGAAATCTTATTGACGAAGATTTTTTGTCATTATTCGATCTGTTTTCGACATTTTGAAAAGAGGGGGAAAAGAGTGTAAAAAGAGTGTACTAGAATATTTCTTGATCGTGCCTAAATTCTACTGACATCGAAACGACGTGGAATCAATATCGTTTCAACATTAGTGAAATGTTGGTAATCGAGTAAATGTCGAAATATTCTTGAACAGTTCCAATTTGTTAAATTTATGTTGTCACTGAATGTAGTTAAGAGTAAGTTTTGAGCTACACCAATGGACTAACTGTCAGGTAACGAAGTTAACATCGTACATGCGGATGGACCGATTTGAAATCACCCGCCATGACATTAGTCAAAAACTGTTTGTGCGTCATAGTCTTTTGAGTCTGTTCTAGATGGTGTCTCACGCAAGTAAAATAAACGTGAATTACTATTCATATTGGGGGGTAAGTTTTTTGTGGAAGGATTGCAACAATCATTAATTTTAAACACATTGCCGGAATATTATTTAATCTTCGCAGTGACTAGCTCACTTACACTACCAATGTAGTCAACATAGCTAAAATATAATGTCCTTTCTCACACCTAAAAGGTAAGTCTCCTTTACGTTCTAATTTTCTGGTGAATATCACAGTTTTAAAGAAAATTACTGGAGGGGTTCAAAATTAGTCTTACTAGAGTAGAAATATGACAAAATTAATATATTGTTTGTCAGTTTAGGTGTGCCCCTGACTCTGGCAGTGTGTATCTCAGTCCTATCTACCAATAAATCAATTTTTTGACATCACCTTTACTCTTTTATTCTCAGGAAGTCCATTCATACCTCTTATTGAAATTTCATCGACAATCAACGTTTTATCGATATCGCGCCCCAAAGAGAAGCGTGACGTGGATTCAACGTGGATTCCACGTGGATGCGTGGATCTATCGTGGACGTGGATGAATCCACCAAAATTCAACTGGTTTCCCGATTATAAAATATCATCATAACATTATGTTTGCAAGAAACTGTGGTGCACCCAAGCATGCCTGAACACTTTTAACTAGTAAACAACTGCTTGGCAGCTGAATTTGCAACATCCCGTTGAAAAAATGTTGAATGTACGTTATTTTTACCACCGTGGACTGGTCCACCATATTTCAACTACTTTACTATTTCAGAATGGAATTTCTGTGTTGTCGACTTTCCTTCATACTTTTCCATGATTCATGAGATAAAATGCTCTCTATGATTTTTTATCACGTTAATGGGAATTCGTTGAAATAACGTGGAATAAATGTGTTTTACTCCACCGTGGACAGATCCACCGTTTTTCGACTACTGACTGATCGCCCCTTTATTTCCGTGTTAGCGACTTCCCTGTTCCTGATTCATTCGATAAAGGGCGATTTATGCATAATTTTTTTTTTTTAGTTTCATGGTGGATTTAGAGTGAGTGAGGCCGCTACCCGATTATCAATTGTTTTGAGGCAGCTGGGTCCGTTCCTAAAAGCGTGAGGCCGCCGGGTCCATTCCTAAATGCGTGAGGTTGCCGGGTCCGTTCCTAAGAGCGTGAGGCTGCTGCGCTGCACTGCGCGGCTGCGCGGGCCCGAGCTGCCCGCGACCCAGCGCTGCAATTCAAATGGTAGATCTGCAAAATGCATCGATGACAGCAAAGAATCCAGAGATGGAACCCCTAAATTTTGGTGGTCGAAAAGAACACATGTCACATGGAATTCGAATAAATGAATTTCAAAAGATAAATTGTCTTTGAAACTTATTTCACCCTTGATTCGCCTTTACCCGCCCAACGCGCCCTATCCCCGTGTAGTCCGCCCGTGCGCCATAATACACTTGGCGTGCTACAAAAAGTAGTGCGTTCAGAGCTTTTTAAATCTTCAATAAACGCTTATTTAAGGCGTATTTATTACACAGAACACGACTTTAAAAAAAAACATCATATTTTTATGTACGGTTTTTTTATGCGCGTAAAGCTACTAGCGTCACTTACATTAAAAATCCTGTCTGGCGCCAAAGTCAAACGTAACCGTCAAGCCGCAACCTATCATTTGCTGTCATTTGTCACAATGGACGAAGCAGAGGAGGTCCGGCTGATAAATTTGGTTCAAAGAAATCCGTGTTTGTGGGATCCGCAGGACCCGCAGCACAATTTACATGTTGCGCGAGATGCTGCATGGGAGCGGATTGGGGGGATGATGGTCCCCCAAGTGCCCGGTAAGTGAGGAGATGTGTTCAGCTCTGATTTCAAGTACAAGTTGTTCGTGTGTGTTGCGATTTGGGGGCAGAATAGCTCCTCTAGGCTCTTTGGCCGGTCAAGGCTCTTCGGCCGGTCGTGGAGCGCCGGCGTGGTAGGCAACCCAACCTACACCAACTCATTATCTCCGGCGGCGCGAGGGTCTAAGGGCATGTGGAGCGATCAGCCGTGTGGATAGGCAACCCAATGTACATATCTGGCCCCAGGTCTGAGTGATGGCGCGGCTGGAAGGTGGCGCGCTCTCGCGGATGGCGGGACAAGACGATCACGGCGGTGCGACTGTCATATGTCCTGCGCGTCTGCAGTAGCCTCGCGCTAGGGTCTGATGGTCCCAGCTCGAGCGATAGCCTCGTAGCAGGGACGTCTAAGAACCACTGCCGCTCTCGGGAGGTGCTGCGGCCGCTAATAATGCGGAGATATGAGCGCGCGGGGGCCCGGCGGTCAGAAGGGGTGTGGAGGTGAGCTGCGGGTGAGGAGGCGGGCGAGGACCAGACGGAGCGCGGTCGCGGGGCGGGCGGGGCGGGGCGGGGCGGGGCGGGGCGGGGTGGGGCGGGGCGGGCCAGGGGGAGAAGGTGAGGTGGAATGGGCAGTGCGGGGCGGGGCGAGCGCGTGAGGTGGAGTGGGCAGTGCGGGGCAGGGCGGGGCGGGGCGGGGCGCAGCTGAGGGGTGCGGCTATCGGAGGGTGAAAGAGGTACCTGCGTAACACTTCTGAGCTCCCACTACAATGCGCGCGCGCTGAGGGTGAGATGCGGGGGCGGAGGACGCCACTGTCCGCCGGCCGCCGGCGGCCGTTAGGGGCTGGTGCTGGACAGGCGCGGGCGGTGCCGAACATCTGCGGTCGCGGCAAGTAAGTGGGGTAGATGAGGGGGGAGGGGGCGGTGCGGTCGCGAGCGGGCGGCGGGTACCAGGCGAAGGGGATGGTCTCGGAAGTCAGTCCACTGGCAGCCGCACTCGGTAACGCATCTCTCGTGAAGCGTCGGAGTCACGCGCATACGTAAGTAAACAGAGTCCTAATTTCGCGACTAGTTCTATTAATTTGGACAGAAATTTTAAATTAAGATTTTGTTTACTTATAGCATGTCGCCTACCGTATCTGATGTCGCCCTGCCGCGGAGCGAGGAGTTTCTGAGCGCGACAAAGAGACTCAAGGATGTGCTTCCCACCCGCCTTCTGCTGGAAAAAAGCTGGAGACTGAACAAGTCCAGCACGAAAATCATCTCAATGGGACTGCGTCTGGATCACCAGATTGATGTGTGTGCCGTGCTGAGTGGGTCCTCCGGCCAGTCGGTGCGGCTGTCTCAGAATGAACTGTGTGCCTTACTGAACCCTAGATGGGCTAAAACCGTTATGGGTCATTTCTCTACTCCTCGCGTGCCGGGAGCGGTCCAGGTACTGGAATCATGCGAGATGAGATGTATTGTTCATCACGCAGATCTGACTCCGTCCCTAAAAATTTCGAGAAGTGGCGACGGCCACCTGGGGTATGTGCTGCTTGCAGAGATCAGTGTTAAGACTCTGTTCGCCCTGTCTGAGCATCTTCATTGCTATATGAATTTTCTCAAAAGTTATGCCGTCGAATGCGATAGCTGGCTTGTCAATGGCGTTCGCAAAATAAAATCTCTTGGGGATGAAATGCAGATAAGTTTTGAGAGTGAGAAAGACGTTATGTCAGTCCTGAGCTTTTATGGGCGGGGCCTCACATCCTGTGAAGCTCTCACTCCTGAGAAACAATTTCTGCTTGACTTGACTTTCTCCCACAGAGAACAGTTTGCCCGTTGCGTTATCGATTATGTACACCAGATGTCTGCTGCTGTTTCTGACCCTGTACCGGACGTCATTTCTCTGTCTCAAGAGAGCCAGGAAATGGACGAATAAAAAAATAAAGTTCAGTAATAATCTATCTGTCTATTTTATTTAATTCTATATATATTCCTTAAGTGAGTACAAAATTCTCTCATCACATTTCCAGACATTTAAGAATACAAAAAATACAAAAAATATAATATACGAATACACAATAAAACTAAGATTGAATATAAGATTACAATAGTATAAGATTACATGTTTATAAGATTAAATATAACGTGTGACCACACTGTGGCGCATATAGACGAAAGCTAGAGAGAGGATTCGCACGCCGATCCCTCAACACTCGCCAACTCTAGCTCATTAGTGTAGGGGATCGGCCGGGCGCGCCTCGCCCGGTACCATCTGACGCTAATAAATGCGGCCAAGGCAAAGAATAGAAACCAGCCAGAATACAGGGCCGTTTGCGACAGTGTCACCTGCGGCGAAGCAATGGCGGCCGTCTCGTCCGCGCGGGGCGTCGCGTCGACCGGAGGAGGGGGAGGAGGGGGAGGAGGTGGAGAGAGGGCGGGTGGAGCGGTCGACGCGCGCTCGGAGTGAGGCGTGGTGGGGGGAGGCGTGGCGGGGCTGGTAGCGGAGCTGGGCGGGACGGGGGGCGCGTGTGAGGGGACTGGGCGGGAGTCGTCGCCAATAGTAATCGGACTAGCCTCTTGTCTGATACTGAGAGATATATAGTTAATACGGCCGAGGCGCACGAACTGGAGACTGCGGAATATTGGTATACCAACAAGATTAATATCTTTGCCCAAACGGATTGAATCGCAGCAATTAGTGGAATCGGTCACTCTAATGATCAATCGGCCATTTATCTCTATTCGCCTAAGTTTTGATGTCTTAGTGGCTCTCACCGATAGCATCTGGGGTCCTGGTGACAACACGACCCACGCCAGAGTTTCATTTAGTTGGAATACGATCGGCTCGTTCATAGGTATATCCGTCATGTCGCAAGAGCCGTTCCTCGTAAAAAGGAGCTGTAGGCAGCCAATGTCGGACGCGTTACTCTCTGAGAGTATCTGGGTCGGCTCGGCGTGCGTGACTGCTACGTGCAGTGGCTCGAGAGCCATATTTCCAAGGAAACTCGCTCTTTCGGGAGAAACAATATTAGGCATAGGTAGTAAGATAAATGATGTGACCTCATCATACAGCGGCAGAACCAGTCGCAATACTATATCGCTGCCCTCAAGACTAATGGATCGGTTACCCAGATCGTCACATTCGAGTCGGGCCCGCGCCGGAACCGAGTCGCGGATCGACCTGCATGTAACTGTCGAAAATGAGGGCACTTGACCTAGCGATAGAGAATCTGCCATCAGTCTAAGCTCTTCTAGAAGCTTTACAGTGCACTCCCATGAGGCGAGCAGAATATTCTGGTACATATAAGTAATATGCGTAGCGCTGTATTCTGTAAAATTTAAGACGATGGAGATCGAGTCGGCGTGTAGAATAGGAAACTCTGGTAGTACTGTGCATGACGACTCGTTCGCCATTGATCCGTAGTGCGTGCCCTCGAAGGCCCACGCGTCCCACGCCGACATGGCCGTCCCGATCCGACGGCACGCAGCCGCGGCATCGGCCGCGGCCGTAGAGTTGGGGGAACACAAACCTCGAGAAAGAGCCTGCGCTGATGCCATCTTTAAGTTGTCAACCTCCGTAAAAGTTCTTCCAAACGGAAGTCTCCAGCAGAAAGTTCCATTGGCGGTCAGTTTACTGAGAGGAACGGCGTCAACTGCCGCTCCAATGATATCAGCATCGATGGGCGTAAGAGACAGATAGGCGTCTTCTGCACCTGGCGCGCCGCAGGTGGCGGGGGGTCCAGAGAGTCCTGGAACGGGCACCAAAGACACTATTATTAACATATAGCTAATACATGCGCGCGCCCGCCGGACCCCGACGGGTGTCGATCGTATTAGTGCGTCATCAGCGGGTGGAGTGGTCAGGTGGAGACGGCCCTGCAGGCGGGCCGATAAGTGCTCCGAGGGGGCTCACGGGAGAATACGAATCGAATGCCGTAAAGTGCATAGTCGGGTTGGTCGGCACGCAGGTAGGAGAGGGAGAGAGAGAGAGAGAGAGAGAGAGAGAGAGAGAGAGAGAGAAAGAGAGAGAGAGAGAGAGAGAGAGAGAGAGAGAGAGAGAGAGAGAGAGAGAGATCTGTGTGGGGCGGGCTGCCCCCCACACACACACACACACACACGCGCGCGCGCGCGAGGGCGGGTCGGGGCGGCACGACCAGGCGCGCGCAGCGCAGGCGAGGTGCAGGGCGTGTGAGGATCTCTCACGCGCTCAGACATGTACCAACATACTACTCACCAGAGGTGGCGGGCGGTCGCGCGCCGTCCATCCAACTGCTCAGGGCCGTATCAGGACGCGACTGACTGGTCGTCTCCACGTTGCGGTGGACGCGACGTGCCCCGAGGCCCCCGGGGGCACCAGGACGGAAACAGTGTCACCTGACGCCCTCGTATGGGGCCTGGACTTGGAGTCTGGGCGCGGCGCTCGGGCGTCATGGCGCGATGTCGGGGCGGTCGGCGTGCGGATGAGAGAGAGAGAGAGAGACGGGGAGAGAGAGAGAAAGGGAGAGAGACGGGCGGGGCGGGGCGGGGCGGGGTGGGGCGGGGCGGGCACGGAGCATAAGCATGTGCGAGCCAGGGCATGGTCGCCGATCGCGGGCCTGCAGGAGCGGTGGACGGGGCAGCGCTGTCATGACCAGCCATACGCCTTTCCTACTCTGGCACTTATTCAGCGCCTGCGCCTCGCGGCGCCACGCCTCGCGGCGGTGCTACTCTGGATACGCCTTTCGGCGCCACGCCGGTAGGCGGTCCTATTCTAGATGCACCTCGCGGCGCCACACCTTGCGGCGGTATGTGCTTTGCAGCACCACGCCTTTCGGCGGTGAGGTCCCTAGCATAAGGGCGTATGGCTGCAGACTATGAATACACCCTTCGGCGCCACGCCTCGCGGCGGTAGGGGCATGCGCTTCGCAGCGCCACGCCTTGCGGCAGTACCCGGCCTATGCGCTTTGCAGCGCCTCGCCTCGCGGCGGTAGGGGCATGCGCTTCGCAGCGCCACGCCTTGCGGCGGTACCCGAGCCTATGCGCTTCGCAGCGCCTCGCCTTGCGGCGGTAGGGTCATGCGCTTCGCAGCGCCACGCCTTGCGGCGGTACCCGAGAATACCGGACGGTGGAAGAGAAGATGCTCAGAGGTTGGCTCTTACCAGTGTATTCGGTCTCTTTACAATGGGGGCCAGTCCGACTCCTCCCTAACAGCGATCCGGCGCGTATGAGAGGCGGGGCTGGACTGTCCTGCTGCTGGCGAGCGATTTCTTTTATAGTTGCGAGCTGGCCTCCTCCACCGGAGACAGCTCGCAACCGGAGCCAGCAAGGCTGGGGTGTTTCTGGATCCGAAACCCCAGTGTCCTCCCGCGGGATGGTTCCGCCTCCGGTCGGACCCTATTGTTATCCCGCGGTAGGGTTCCGTCTCCGGCGCGGCGCGGCGCGGCGCGGGCCGAGGCCCGGCCGACCGGCCAGCACCGGAGCGCCGAGCCGAGCCTAGCTCGGCCGGCGTGTCCCCGAAGTCGCTGCCAGCAGGTGCGCACGCGCGCGGCGCGAGAACGAACGCGCGCGGCGCCAGAATTTAAACTATTACTACCTAACTATGTAGAGCGCTCAAGATGCGTCTCTACATCTCTCTCACCTTTATAAAAAAACGAAAAAAAAAAGTTTTGACTTGGGTAAGAAAAATTTTGTTTGAAAGAAGGCTAAATGTACAAATTCTGACATAAAGGGCTATTGAATTTAGAAGGTGAGGGTTAACATCTGAATCAGAGTCGGACTGCCATATTCTTAAAATTACATACCTATTTTTTATTTAACATCCGCTCACGGCGGGCCTGGCGTCGGCGCGCCGCCGCGTTGTTGTTGCCGCTAGTGTTGGCCGTTTGGAGGAGGAGGAGGTCCGCCATGACCTCCTCTATCCTCCTCGCGCTGTCCGTTACCGTTTTGGTGGCCCCTGCCATGTGGCCGGCCACCATGGCGGCTGTTGCTCGCAGGACCTCGCGAACAACAAAGTTAATGGGGGGCACACCTGCCCGGTCCGCGAGGCCACTGCTCTCGCCCATGGTGGCCGCTCGAGGTGTGGCAGGAGCATCAGATGGTGATGATGTATCCGGGGTGTGGAGGCGGCCCGCGCCCGGGCCCGCGGGCAGAGCCGCGGCGGCGGCGGGGTCAGCGGAGGGCGGCGCGCTGGGGCCCTCCGCGATGGTGTAGCCCGCATCGGCGGCGGGGCCAGTGGAGGGCAGCGCGCTGGGGCCCTCCGCGCCCGGATCCATGGGCGCAGTGCCCACCGCTGGTGTTGTGGGGGCTCCGCCAGGGGCCGCCGTGAGATAGCAGTACGTAGGGGCCGGCGCGCTGTACAGCCCCAAGCTGATCGCCAAGTCGGTGATGTCGGCGTCTAACCCGGGCGACCAGCTCGGCGGCGGCGGCAGCGGCGCCGTGATGTCCTCTAGGGACGGCCCCGGCGAAGCCCGCTGGGGCGCGGGGGCGGGGGCGGGGGCGGGTGGTGGCGCAGCGGCCTGCTGGTAAGGGCGTCCAGCTGAGGCCGCCGGGTTCTTGAGCACCGACCTTGCCCGGTCGTCGCGCCGCCGGTCCTTACGGCGCCTCTCCTGGGCGGCGTCGTGTCGGCGCGGCGACGGTGCCCCCGAGGTGTTCTTCTCCCGCAGCACCGCCGGCGTTGGGGCGGTGGTGTCCGGTTGGGCGCGCACCCGGCGCACCTTCGCGGCAGCCGCGGCTGCAGCGGCCGGAGTGAGGGCGAAAGTACCTCTTTCCCTCTTCGACGCGCCCGTAGTGATGCTGGGGCGCGTGGGGACGCGGTCGAACGGCGACGGAGACCCCTTCCTCGGAATTCTGTATTCGCGCAGTGACATGGCGATAAATCGGAACTATTCACGAGGGCTGCCGGTGAGAGACTGACTGCCGCCAGACCCGTGCACCTGTATTTTACAACTCGGGCCTGGCCCGGCCCGGCAGCCCCCGCGTCCTGCGTTTTTTCCGTTTCTGGGGGTTGGTAGTGGTGGTGGTGGTGGTGGGGGTCTCCGTTCCGTTACCCGGCGAGGGACAGCGCAGGCACAACAACAACAACAACAACATCAACAAGAAGAACAAAACTAAAATAGACACATTTTTTTTTCCCATTTTAACTATATTTATTTAACAATTTTCTTATCTCTAAGCTTTTGCTGCTGGCGGCATGTTTTCTATACCTAATGTAGTTTACAAAAATTTAATATCGGCGCCGAGGTGCCGAATGGCACCCGCGGCCGCGGCCCGCCCGCCAAATCCGCCCGCCGTTATTGGTTCCTTCGCGTTGGCGGGGAGGCCTAACGTGCACATGGTCGCTGCCATGGCCCCTTGGTTGGTGGCTGGGCCCGGGACGGCCGCCACCCTGGCGACGCAGCGGGGGCGGACCCGGCCTGGGATCACACGGCGTGGCAGGGCCGCGCCAAGGGCCTCCTGGGGGCCCGTCTAACAGAAACCCCCACACGTCACACCGCCAGCAGTCCGGCAGTCGCGGATCGTCTCCGCGCAAGCTCGGTGTTACAGTGCGAACATGGTCTAGGAATGCCGCCAAGTCGATACATGCCGTTTGTAGTTTTAGTTCTCCTACTGGACTGACAATCAATTCGGGTGCTTCCGAGAACAGGTCCAGGGTGGACTGGACCCTTTTTAATGTATACCAAAATCCTTCTATTATTTCTCGCGTAGACAAATCCATGATAATCCTGGGGCACACAAAAAAAAAAACTTAACTAAAAAATGTTCTTAATTAACTTGTTACACTTATACATATAATTTTTAGGCAACGGAGTTGCCTTCTAAAATCGCTGGAAAACGTGCGTGTTTTGTTTCATATGGCCCCTTACGACAGAAAAAAATCTGCTGAAGGGAATTCGATGATATTAAGCATACATTTAGAATGTAATCTAGTACATTCGATTCTGAAGTCTAGTTGAAATCTGTATTGCAGAAATTTTGTAAATTTGAATTGAAATTCGAGTTTCTATGGTAATGCTCGACTCGTCAGGCAAAATGAACAGGGGAAGGGGATATTTTTTCGTGGAGGGGGTAGGCCGAGACGAGCCAACACGGAGCGAAAGAGAAACCTCTAAAGTCTGCGTTCAAACAAAGCCAGCCTTTAGTTTCGAGCGCAAGAATGAGATAACACCACTAAAATTCGCACGTGACCACCGTACTGCCTTCTTTAAAACTACTTCAGTTTTACTGAAACTTGCCCCGGTTCTGCCAACTAAATGTGTGCCTCAAAGAATGAGTTCCAATCGTAACGTTATGAGAGCAGTGATTTTTTTCATTTTATTTGGTTGGCATGTTGTGTCAACAACGCGAAAGCAGGCCAAGCATGTCCGCCATTGCCGGTGGCTGATGTGCCCACCTCGCGACTTTAAATCATTTTTTAAAGTTATCGAAACGTTGACAAGGCGAACTGAATGCGTAAATAGTAGTTTTATACCTGCGGAAAACGGTTTGGTAAGTTTGACTTCGATCTGGTGAGCAGAATTCTTGAAATGATGTACATTTACGTGTACCATTTTGTGTAAACAACGCCTTAACTCCGCGTTTTCCCAATAGAGCGCACCCCCCGTCGCGGCCGCGGCGCGCTTGCCCGCTGGTCCTTCGCGTACCAGCGGTATTAGGTAGGGCCCCGGTTCGCCCCTTGCGTGCGCCCGGTGGAGGGGAGGTTATTGTTGACATTCTCCTCCGGCCGTGATCTCGCTGCCCAATTTTTGCCGTCAGAAGGAGAGCTTTCTTTTCTCCTGCTCCTGTGGATTAAATGTCGGCCGAACTGTCGGAGAGTATTCATTTCTTGAAACCCGCCTTATCAATTCAAACTTAGAATTATTTAGCCACTATCTTGACTATCGTAAACTAAACAAAACCAGTCGGTCTTCTTACAGTCTTATTCAACACTCACAATATTTTATTTTAGTTATAGAAACTCCGTTGTCTACCAGGATTTCGTGAAATCGTATTTTTTTTTTCTGTTTAAACAAACATTTCTTTTTTTTTCATTTTTAATTACTAAGATCGGCAGCAAGCGGAAACTCGTTTTCATTTTGAGGTTTTGTTGTTAAAATTTGATAACGGTAATAGAAAATACCGACAAGACCCAAGATTATTACTAGTGCTAAAATTAACATCAACGTCATAATTATGTGCAACATTCTATTGTGGCTTTGACCGTCATCATTTGCTTCCGCTCGCTTGCGTAGTCGTTCAATCGCTGTAAAAGTTTCGAGTGGAACGCCTGCCGGCGTGTCAAGTATAACGTCCGTTTGTAACGTTTGTGTCTTAAATCCGGAAATGTCTTTTGAACGTTCCTCCTTCTCTAAAGTCCACGGGCTTTCCAAATCGGGAAGGCGGATAGCCTCTGCATCGGACACTGTGCTGGTCTGCCCAAGCACGCGTGTGCGGAGTACGTGTCCTCCCACTGAGACTTCGCAGTGCGGTGGCAGGTTGATCACTCCTGCCCCATGAATATTGTGTGTTTCAGTGGCAAGACGGCCCGACCCGTCGGCGCGGGGGCACGTGAGTGTGGCTCGCGAGGGAGAGAAAATACTGTACAGCCAATTGTCTGTATTAGGGGCATTGAAGAAAAGATTTTCAATTTTTCTAGAGACGTGCCGATGGCAAATTTCTTTTGCGTCGTTACTATTGTTTAAAAATACTGAAATTAGACAGGACGGGTGCGAGGCCGTTTTAATGTCGTGGGGGTACGTGCAAATTTTTAAAGGAGAACCTTTGCAAGTGCTCAGGTCGTGGTAGTCTAGCGTTAAGAAATTTTGCAAATCGTCTGAGGTTGCTAAGATAGGTTGTTCCGGAGTGATGAATGAAAACAGACCAGTACCGGGTTCTCTCACTGGAACGCTAATTGCTCTCCAGGCCGTGAACCGACGGCCGGCATCAGCTAGAGGTATTTCAAGAAAGAGACGCACCTTGTCCTCGGAGACAAGTGCTGCAGCTACATTAATAAATGAGTAAAATTGATATAAGTGAGAGCTGTTGGGCTTTACTGGGAATTTAAGTTTTTCCGGAAGTTGATCTGAAATTTGGTTCAAAGTTTTGATTAAGACTGCAGGAGGCAAGAAATGGCTTGATAACTGACCAGACGCGGTTTGGCTCCATGCCTGTTCTAATTGAGCGATTCTTAATTGAACATTAGTCAGTACGTCCCTTATAATACGTACTGAGGCACTAACTGCCAAAGACGCCGTGAGGCGGCGGGAAACATCTGCTAAGTCCTCCGCAAATGACATGGCAAGTTCCTCCAATCTTGCCGCAATATGCTCTGTGGCGTTTTCAAGACGCCTTAATTGATTTTTATTGTAATTTGCTAAGTAGGAGGTAGCATTTAATACGGACAAATTACTCTCTGTGAAATGAATTAAGTCTTTTTGAATATTGGCAGTTTTATCAATTTTTGCGCTTAAGGCTTCCAAATCCGTGGCTTTGGCGGTGCCCAAGAGCCATTTCAAGATAGTTGAACCACCGTCAAACAGAGCGGCTCGCTTTGATTTTTGGGGGGCGTCCGCTAGAGGGGTCATGGTTAATTTAACATCTGTTAAGTGCCGCTCGGCGTCGTCCACCCCACTTGCTAAGTTGGACAGTCCAAATTCAACCAGGTTTTTAACATGCTCGTTGAGTCTTTTAACTGTCTCATCCATGGAGTGGAGGCGGACTCGACCGAGGGCGTCATGCAATATTTGAATATCTTGTCGCAGCGTCGTCGTCACGTCCTTGTAAGAGTCAAGCGAGTGGTCAATTGTTAGAATCCAAACATGCTGTGCTAGATCAAAACTGTCTATCTTAACAAAAGCTAAACCGCTGCTCAGGTTTCCTTCTGAAATCCAGAATTTATTTTCGCCTATGATCTGTGTCTCGCCTGGCCCGCAAAGGGCGACCATGGCGAACCCGAAAACAAGGAAACCGGCGGTTGTCATGGCAGCTCCCGCTCCCCCGCCGGCAGTGTTCTGTAACAGAGCCGGGGGAGTGAGCAGACTTGCACTCTACTATACTTTAAATAATTTAATCATTCTCGCATGCGACATCGCGGAGGCTCGCGACCCAGTACACACACCTTTACCGAACAAAATTTATATTTACATTTTACACAAGGAAGGGGGGGGGGGGGAATTTACGGCAAAATAGACTGAAGTATTTTTGCTAGAGTATCGTTTCTTCCCGACACCCTCAATTGCCGTGGGCTCGGCTGCTGCAGCTGCTGCTGAGGTGTCCCTCGGACGGACTCTTTTGCCTGTCGGGCGCGTGCAGGACCTTTTGTCCTTCTGCCGCGCGGGGCTCTCAGCTGACCTTGTCCTTGGGGAAGAAAGGGAGGGGGGAGGGGAGGGGGAGGGGGAACGAGCGGGGGGATGGGAGGGGTAGTGGGAGGGTGTTCAAGAATTTTTCCGGAATCATTTTCGACAGGGGGTGGGGAGAGGGGGGGTGGCTGGTCCTGCTCACCTGCAGACACTTCTCTGCGCGGTTGATCACCGGCGGGCCCAGCGGGCCGCTGCGTGCCCGTCGGCACTGCTACCAGAGGAGCGGGGCCGGGCGCGCCGGGCGCGCCGGCCGCTCTCTCTCTCTCTCCTTCTACACTCGATCCGGTCGGCCCCACGGCCGAACGGCCGTGGCCGGTTGTACCGGCACCGACCGCACGTCCTCTCTCTTCTCTACTCTCTTTACTTTTCCCATTCGCGGCGGTCGAAGTGACCGAGGCCGCGCTGCCAGCGGGCTGAGTGGCAGTGGCCTGGGCCGAGCCAGGCGTGCCAGCCGCTGAAGGGTTTATGACCGGCGCGTCACGAGCTCGTGGCGGCTCTGTCCAGAGCTGCCACAACACACCGGGGCCGGGATCGGCCTCGCGCTCTGGCGCGTAAGCCAGTGGGACAGCGCGTTCAGGTCCTTGTCTCTCTCTCGTCTTACACATCCAATAGGGCCAGGTAACTTTTTTGTTCACTCTTTTAGGTTGCGCGTGTTTCCGCAGAAGGGATTTCTTTGGACGCGCAGTGGGAAGGGGCACGGCCCGGTAGAAAGTTTTTATTGCCCTTAACGGGACGTCAAAACTACTATAAGGGGCGTCCGCTTGACGAATCCTGTAACTTACGGGGTTGTGCTTTTTAATCACAATGAAGGGACCATGCCATTTTCTTTTCGATAGCTTCCCTGTCGGGAGCCGCGGGTCCCTGTACAGGACCATGTCATGCACTGCAAACTCCCTCCAGAACCGATTTTTTTTTTTTGCATCCAAGCGGGCCTTGGAGGAGGATAGCAGGCGTTGGTACACTGTGGCATGAATTTCCCTAACGCTTTTCTTTAGCACCTCCGCGTAAGTTGTGGGGCTCCCCGTCCCGGCTTGACCACCTACGATATGCTCCCACGGGTAGGTCAGAGGTCGACCCGTCAGTACTTCTTGCGGCTGAAAACCGTGACTTTCGTGCACATGCGTATTCATAGCAAGCGCAACCATTTGTAATTTGCTTGCCCAGTCGCGTTTGTTTTCTGAGACCATCTTTGACAACATGTTTCCAATCGTGCGGTGGCTAGCCTCGACGGAGTTACCGCCTGGTTGATAAGGGAGTATTTGCACCTTTTTAACTCTTAATGCTTCTAAATAATCATTTACTGTGTTACTGCAGAGATTTTTTGCATTATCCGACTTTACTACAGACGGCGTACCCCATTTGCTTATTAAGTGTTTGTCAATTTTTCTGCAAACCGTTTCAGAATCTATTTTCTTTAGTGGTACCAAAATAAGAAATTTAGAAAATTCACACTTCATACTCAAAATGTACTCATGATTTTTGGTTGATTTAGGCAAGGGACCAACTAGATCAATATCTATTACCTCCATACATCTAGTCGCTATGGGTACCTCTTGCAACGGGGCATTTGTTACTTGATAGGGAGTATTCTTTTCCAAGCACTCTCTGCACGATTTAATCTCTTGTCTCACCCTGGCCCACATATGGGGAAACCACCAGTTCGCTCTAACGTTGTCATACGTCTTTTTAGGCGAAAGGTGTCCCATATGGTGGTGCATGCGGACCACGGATGCGCGGAGAGCGCACGGGACAAGGGGGCGGAACCGATTACACTTAACCCTGGACCGCTCCCTGAGCGTGGTGACCAGTACTCCATTCCTTATTTGGAATTCAGGGTAAAGCCGTATATTTGACATTATATTCTGACACTCCTCGTCAGCGGCTTGACCTGTTTGAATGGAGGCGTGGTCAACCAGCGCGGGTGGCAGGATACGGGGCATCGGCGCCCGGCCCCGCGCTCGCCGACGGCGGCGCGGGTCGGGGGGAGGGGGAGGGGGAGGGGGGAGGATGCCTGACAGTGAACCCTCCGGTATTACTGTGCGGGCCGCGCTGCCCGGCGCCGCCCCGCCCGGGTCACCCAGGGTGACAGCCTCCAACTGCTCGGGCGGCACCCGGGAGAGCGCGTCACTAGGCATACGGGATCCTGGTAAATATTCCAGTCTAACTGAGTAGGGCATTATCTTTGCTAGCATACGCGTTAGGAGTGCGCTGTGGTCCTCTCCCGCCTTTAGGTCCAGAAGCGGCTTGTGGTCTACTAGAACACGAGTGCCTCTGGCCCCTAGGAGATAGAGACGCCATGTTTTTAGAGCCCAAACAACACACCCCATCTCTCTCTCTGTTGCAGACCGCCTTGTCTCCGCCTGAGAGAGCTGCTTGCTAGCATAGGCAATAACCCTTTTCTCACCATTAATTTCTTGTTCTAAGATAGCGCCAGCACAAAACCCTGACGCATCACAAATAACCGTGAATGGTTTAGACAAATCCGGGAGGTGTAGGATGATAGGCTCGGAAGTTAATTTCCTTTTCAATTCCAAGAAAGCCTTGTCCTCAATTGGGGTCCAAATGAATGGGACTGACTTCCGAGTGAGGCGGTTCAATGGGCGGGCATATGAGGCAAAGTGAGGAATATGTTTCCGCATCCATGACGCTAACCCAAGGAAACCCTTGAGTTGGCGCCTATCTTTAGGCCTTGGAAAATCCCGTACCGCTTTTATTTTTTCTTCACTCGGTTTTATCTTTCCCTCTTCTATTTGGAAACCCAACAAGTCCATTGAACGGGGTAAGAATGAACACTTATCTATTCTGATTGTCAAATTAGAGAGTCTTAGTTTCATGAAAGTTTCTTTTAAATCCAAAATGTGTTGAGCTTTCGTCGTCGATGCGCAAATAACGTCATCGAAATACGCAAGATTTGCTTTATTTCCGCCAATTGCGCTGTCAATACACATTTGGAACGCATAGGGCATATATCTTAACCCAAAACAACCTCTTACATAGTGATATTTTTCACCGAGTATCCCCTGAAAGGCTGTTTTGTGGGCATCACTTTCTGCTAACTCAATGCAATGAAATGCATTTACTACATCCATTTTACTTAAATATAATTTCCCTGCCAAGAAATCCAGTGATTCGGCTACCGTCCTCGTATTATAATTAACGCTCGGAAGCGTTATTGAGTTAAGACCACGGCTGTCAATAATCAAACGTGGTTTTCCTCTCCATTTGGCATCCGTTTCACTAGAAAAAAGCAAGGGTTACACCATTCGGAATCTGAGCGAACGATAATTCCGAGAGACAGGAGTCTCTGAATCTCGTTCTGAAAACTTTGTCTAAGTGCATAGGGTATACGATAACTAGCTTTGTTTACTATCTGTCCTTCCACAGTGGGTATACTGTGTTTGTACCCGGGAAATCTCCCAATCCTTTCATTAGAAACTGCAAAAATATCATGAAATGAAGTTATCAAACCCTCTATTTCCTTTCTAGTCTCATTATCTAAATGATCTAATTTCACTTTCGAGAGAAGCTCTTCGGGAGTGGGGGGCGGTGGGTCCGGAGTAACTCTACTCGTGTGACTTTTGTCACGTACGGTACCGTCACCACCCTGGCCATCCGCCGCGGCGGAGTAAGGCCGGTGGCCAGGGCCTCGAGCGGGCCCAGTGCCATTCAGGTAGTCGCTCGAATCACTCATTGTGCGGGCGGCCTGGGGCGCGCCCAACCTCCGAATGGGAGCGCACGACGGAGGGTCGTCCGTCGTGGCCTCGACTAAATAGCCGAGGGGGGTATTCTTAGAGACTTGCAGGGGTTCACCTGACAAGTTACACATAATTAAATGAAATGGTTCCCCTTTCCGTATTTCTGCAAGGGAGAAAGCAATATTCAAGTCGGGCCTTTCATCCGCGCCCGGTTCAACTACATAGCTGCCAGAACAGGCAGCGCCCTTCCTGTGGGGCCTAACCAAGACTGCCATTTGGGTGCATGGCGGTAACGTTACCTTATTAAGCAAGTACACTGGAAACTCCCCTAAGCTAAGCCTATACGCTTGTTCCTTAGCGGGGTCTAAATTTACATCCGAAAACTTTCTATTTTCTATCTTTCTTTCTATCTTCGGCCCGCGGCCGTCCCTCACCGACTCAGGTCCAGGTCGGGGCCCAAGTGTGGTGTCACTTGACTCTTCAGTCAAGTTAGTGCTTCTATCAGCACCATCTAGAGTCCCTATTGGACATTTCGCGGGGAATGTGACTCGCACGAGGTTGGACTTACTGTCAACGGGAAGGAGGGGAGTGGAGAAATCATTAAATTCAAGTAGCAGATCCCTGCAATTTATCTTAGCTCCAAAACCCATTAGAAAATCTAAACCAATAAGAAAATCCTCCTCTATGGGTGGTCCCTCATCCTCACATACCCAAAACAAGAAATCCATCGCATACCCCTCACACTCCAGCGTTATGAGCGCTCGGCCCATAAGCCGCAGGGTACCCCGGCCTATTCCCTCCGCGGTGTAGTCGCCAAAGTAACGCGGGGCGCTCTTTGGGACAGCTGAGCTCTTTGCAATTGAAATGCTTGCTCCGTTATCACAAAACACTCGTTTTGTTCGTCCGCCTACCTTCATTAGGCAGGTCAGCCCGTCAGCTTCCACACCCTTGCTTTGATGCAATTTTATAGCCCTTATCCGAGCACTTTCTTCGGGTGTGGTCTGCTTTTGACTGAGGGGGGCGCTCAGCGGCGGACCCAGGTCGCCCCTGGTCGGTTTTCCGACCTATTGTAATCCCGACTGTCCCGTCGGTCCCGGCGCCCATACCAGGTGCGACCTCGGCCGCCCGGAGCCTGAGAGCGAGGCTGTCCCTCATCACGCATTCTATTCCAACAATCGGCACGGAAATGACCACGAATCCCACAATAGTGACAACGATCATTGCCTTGGGTTCGGCGATAAGACCCTGACTGCGATCGCTCGCGACCTCGGCTGTTGCCGCGGTTGCCGCGGTGAGGAGTCGCGGCGCGACGGTATGTAGGCCGTCCGCGGGGCTCCGAGCCGTCCCTACTCCGAGGCCGTCGGCGGTCACAAAAATGGCCGCCACGCTCCGTGCTGGGCGAGCGGGGTCGGTGGCGTTCGCCACGTTGGCCGCTGTGCTCTGCGCGGTGCCTACTGTTTGCCCTTTCACCTGGGGGAGAGGGGGAGGGGGAAATGGGCCTATCTGAAGAAGGGGTTGAGATTGTCAAAATTGACATGGGCTGTTCAACGGAAGCAAGGAATGACTCCTCTGCTTGGGCATACCGAGTGGCTTCTTCTAAATTAGCAGGCTGATGAGTATGCACAAAGCGTTTGATGTCAGCTCTTAAACCCTTCAGAAAATAAGTCAACATATCCTGGTTGAGGATATCCTGCCTTACTTTGTTTCCGGCCTCATCGCCGTCAACAAGCTTCAACAGCTTGCAACCAAGCAGTCGTATACGGGTAGCAAACTCCCGTACACTCTCACCATCAACTTGAGCTGCCTTCATAAGCCTTGCCTTACTCTCTTCCACGGAAGGTTCGTTCTGGAAATGGGACTTAAGCGCTTCGTCTATTTTGTTCCAACCGGCTTTCTCCATATCTGGATGAGAATCCAGGTATTCAGACGCAGGGCCTTCCAACTTGATACGCGCCGCCTGCGCGAGTTGCAGGTCCGTGCAGCCAGCGAGCTGTCCGGCCGCAGCAACGGCTTTGGAAAAATCACGATAACTTTTTCCTCCTACTATACCGCTAAATACGGGAATGAGACTAATGGCAGCTGAAAATGTCATATTTCTGTCCTCGGGGCTGGTCCTCTGAAGAATTTCACCGTTTTCCACCATTTTGAAAATTGAAACTGCTTCTAATACAATTTAGAGAAAAATAGGGGGGGGGAGTCAACTGTTCGGCTCTAGGGTGCACTGGCTCACGAGACTCACCGGAATGATGTGCAGGCCGTCGAGAGATGATATAGTAATCCTTTGAGGCACTTGGACAAACTCACTTTGACTCTCGCTTCAACGACAAAGACAGTAACAGACAGACGGCACGGTAATCACGAATAATCACGAATTCTCGACACTGTAGGGAAAAGGCGAATCTTTAGAATGTAAGAAATGAGTACACTGTTAATGCAAGAACCAACTAAAAAAATCTCCTCTCTTCATGTCCGGAATCCCACTTCTGACACCAGTTTATGTCATGACCAGCCATACGCCTTTCCTACTCTGGCACTTATTCAGCGCCTGCGCCTCGCGGCGCCACGCCTCGCGGCGGTGCTACTCTGGAGACGCCTTTCGGCGCCACGCCGTTAGGCGGTCCTATTCTAGATGCACCTCGCGGCGCCACACCTTGCGGCGGTATGTGCTTTGCAGCACCACGCCTTTCGGCGGTGAGGTCCCTAGCATAAGGGCGTATGGCTGCAGACTATGAATACACCCTTCGGCGCCACGCCTCGCGGCGGTAGGGGCATGCGCTTCGCAGCGCCACGCCTTGCGGCGGTACCCGGCCTATGCGCTTTGCAGCGCCTCGCCTCGCGGCGGTAGGGGCATGCGCTTCGCAGCGCCACGCCTTGCGGCGGTACCCGAGCCTATGCGCTTCGCAGCGCCTCGCCTTGCGGCGGTAGGGTCATGCGCTTCGCAGCGCCACGCCTTGCGGCGGTACCCGAGAATACCGGACGGTGGAAGAGAAGATGCTCAGAGGTTGGCTCTTACCAGTGTATTCGGTCTCTTTACAATGGGGGCCAGTCCGACTCCTCCCTAACAGCGATCCGGCGCGTATGAGAGGCGGGGCTGGACTGTCCTGCTGCTGGCGAGCGATTTCTTTTATAGTTGCGAGCTGGCCTCCTCCACCGGAGACAGCTCGCAACCGGAGCCAGCAAGGCTGGGGTGTTTCTGGATCCGAAACCCCAGTGTCCTCCCGCGGGAGGGTTCCGCCTCCGGTCGGACCCTATTGTTATCCCGCGGTAGGGTTCCGTCTCCGGCGCGGTGCGGCGCGGCGCGGGCCGAGGCCCGGCCGACCGGCCAGCACCGGAGCGCCGAGCCGAGCCGAGCTCGGCCGGCGTGTCCCCGAAGTCGCTGCCAGCAGGTGCGCACGCGCGCGGCGCGAGAACGAACGCGCGCGGCGCCAGAATTTAAACTATTACTACCTAACTATGTAGAGCGCTCAAGATGCGTCTCTACAAGCGCGCATGGGCGGGCGAGGAGGGGACGCGGACGGGAAAAGGGCGGGGTGGGGCGGGCAGGGTGGGGCGGGCTCGGACCAGGAGACGGGGGGAGAGAGAGAGAGAGAGAGAGAGAGAGAGAGAGAGAGAGAGAGAGAGAGACGGGCGGGGCGGGGCGGGGCGGGGCGGGCGGGGCGGGCACTGAGCATAAGCATGCGCGAGCCGGGACATGATCGCCGATCGCGGGCCTGCAGGAGCGGTGGACGGGGCAGCGCGCATGGGCGGGGCGAGGAGGGGACGTGGACGGGAATAGGGCGGGGTGGGGCGGGGCAGGGCGGGGCGGGCGGGCACGGAGCATGAGACGGGGGGAGAGAGAGAGAGAGAGAGAGAGAGAGAGAGAGAGAGAGAGAAAGAGAGAGAGAGAAAGAGAGAGAGAGAGAGAGAGAGAGAGAGAGAGAGAGAGAGACGGGGAGAGAGACGGGGGGGAGAGAGGCGGGGGGGGGGTACTACCCAACCCTCTACTCCCAGTCCTCCCACTCGTAGTACCAGTCCCCTTCCAGGAACCCGCACTCCTCCGCCAATTTCCTTTCGTACTCCACCTCCGCCTCGTACGCCCGCCTCTCCGCCTCTTCGTCGGACTTGAAGCGTCTCGCTAGGTGGAATGGATAGGGAGTGGGAGGGAGAGGGTGAGCGAGTGGGCTCTCGTCGGCGCGAACAGTCGGCAGGGGGCCGGGACTGGATGGGGGAGAAAGGCTGGGCGATCGAGGTGAGTATAGGCGTGCAGGGGTAGGGGGGGGGGGTGGGGGCGGCGGCGACCTCAAGATGTGCACGGACGGTGGACTCCGTGGCGGCGCGCGCATGGACGGGGCGAGGCGGGGAGATGGACGGTATCGGGGCGGGGAGGGGCGGGGCGGGGCGGGGCGGGCACGGAGCAGGAGCATGGTCGTGTGTCGCGGGCTCTGCAGGAGCGGCGGACGGGAATAGGGCGGGGTGGGGTGGGGCGGGGTGGGGCGGGGCGCGGCGCGCGGGGGTCGGGGCTGGAGCCAGTGCGAGCCGGGCCCGTCGCATCTCGCGCTCGACCCTTCTGCGCCGGTTGTAGCGCCTCTGCGTGCGAGCGATCAGCTGCAGGACTCTGCGCCTTTTCTCCCTTGGCGTGAATCGATTCTTTGCTAGAATCGACATGGCCTGCGTGATGCAGGCCATAATAATAAACTGCACCGCAACGCTCATTGTTCTGCAAATAAGGCAAATATTGATGTGAGAATGAAATATTAAATTAAATTGAATCGAAGTCTGTGTAGCCAAAGAGTGTAAATGGCAAGGCGAATGCGAAGGCGTATGAGGATGCGGAGGAGATAGGGACAAGATATAGAAAATAAATGTATATATATATATATATATATATATATATATGTATATAAGTGCTCCATTTTATTTCCTAAATATATTTACGAGTGCAGAAATTGCGTGCGCGCGCACGCGCTGATACACATGCGAGCGATATATATACAAATACTAATAATGAAAATTTAATGTATAAGGTAAAATACAGAGATACATAGATACATACAGATTTACTTATTGCCTATTCACGCACGAGCACGCGCACACACACACACACACACACACACACACACAGTCCGGAGCGCGCGCGCGCCGTTTAAGTGCTATGCGGGGTAGTCCTCCCAATACAAGTGGGGCATTTTAACAGTGACAGACACGCCATAAGACGATCGAATGTTACACAGGTCTCGCCGTTATGTGGGCAGCCGCCGCCTGCCGATAACGGCGGGGCTGCAGCCGGTGGAGGGGACGACAGATCGTCCCTATCTGAGAATAGCTTTCGGCATGTAGATCTGGCTTTCTTACTGGGGTGAGCGGCCGTCCTCCCGGACAACGGCGTAGATGGAGCTGTGAACCAACAGGCGCCGCTATGATATAGATACATACGACGAATGACATAATTTAGATGCAGCTTCTCACACATAATGCTCGCACCTGGGCGTTCGACCGCAGAGCCCCTGCGTGGGCGGCCGCGGCGCGGGGCGTAGCACGGAGGAGTGGAGGCGGCGTCGCCCGCGCCTAAAATAAAATAAATATATATGAATGTGACGCCGCAATGAGGCGTAATAATGGCAGTGGTAGATTAATAGATACATACTCATTTCAGGCTGCGCCGCGTACGCCTGGTGCGCGCCATCCTGCTGCTGCAGCTGCTGCAGCTGCTGCAGCTGCTGGGCCGGCTGCTGTTGGTGCTGCTGAGCCGTCGGCTGTCCGTACATCGGGCCGCTCTGGTCCGCGGGCAAGGCCTCCGATATATTCACAGGACTAAGATAGAAGCTCTCCCCAGCCAGCTCGCACACGAACGGCGTGTTCTGACCGAGCATGTTGATCGTCCGATTGTCGGAAGGGTACTGGCCTCCTCCCCGGAAATTCGTCCGGCCGTTGCACGCCGCCCGCCGCGCCGCCGCCATGTGCCGTAGGGTGGGAGAGAAGAGTGATGGAAATGCTAGCTTGCTCATAAAGTAGCACTCGACGAGACGGTCATTCTTGGTCGCTAAAGGCGTGAAGGGGCGCAACAGCTCTCTAAACGTTGACCCGCTCGCCCGTTCCGATACGTGGTATAGGCAGTACAATCCACACGCCGCGCTGGCGTAGCTCTGTAGCCTAGCCCCATTTGCTAACGCGCGATTGGAATTGCGTCTGAGAAAGCTATATATGTCCGCGTGTACGGGCATACTGAGGGAGTCTAGAAGCTCGGCCGACATATCGGAATTAAAATAAATGCTTATCCAGTGCGTGCCCGGCTCCCAGATAGTACTGAGATTAATTATTACGTGACACGGTCGAAAAGGTGGAGTGAGTGACCTGACCTCATTTCGTGGAAACACACCAATATTTACATGTTTTAGCTTCGGATGCCTTTCACAGATTCTCTTTAAATCTACAGTAGAAAGAGCTGACTTGTAAGAGCGCATCTTAGAAGAGAAGAACCTCTCTGTCCGCAGTAATTTCAAATTTTGAGGGAAAGCTCGCCAACACGAGTACATGCACGGGATTCTCCAATGGCTGCTTTAGAGTCGCGTGAATTCGCAGAGTGCCGTGGAGGTCTAAGTTGTGATCGCAGGCAAACCCGCTCTTATCTGCCGATAAATCAAATGCCACCGCAAAAGCGCCGTTTTTCATATTATCTAGAGTATATAAGTTTCCAGGGAGCGACTCGTCACGGCAGCCAAACACATCATATACACTTCTTAATGCCGAGCAGAAGCCGAACTCGCTCTCGGTAGATATCTTTATTTTCTGCTCTACTCCGTTCACAAAAACGGATATCTCTTGGACGTTGCAGTGGTCAAATACAAATGGATTATTTTTCATGTTCGGGCTGAATATGCTCGACTCTTGAAAAGTAATTAAAATGTCCTTTGGCAAAAGTCCACTAAAGGCCATAGGAATATTAATCTCTGTACTTTGGACCGGTTGAATGAACGTCTTAAGCTGCCTCGCAAGGTATCTGTATTGAATATTTTTTTCGGTCAGAACCTTTTCTATCGCCAGACTTAAGTCGGGCGAGATTACAAAATAGGGTATATGTAACTCTGCAATTTCGAGAATCATCTCAACATCACCCCCTCCCTGCTTAGCCCAGAGATAAAACTCCTGCGGATTCAGGTTTAACTTGACTCGCAAACTGACGTTATCAATTATAAATAGATTCGAATTTTGGCGGCACACGTCCGCGCGCAAGGTTGATATCAACTCGACTCGTTTCGAGTACGAGAAATAGCCTAGCCTATTGTCCCAGGCCCTATTTGTCGTCGCCTCATTTTTCGTGTCATCAGAGGAGAAGAGGCAGGTGGAGATGGGGCCGCGCACAGCCGGGGGGCTGGTCGTCGTATAGACGTCAAGATATGACTTCAAAGCGTAGTGCTGTGGCGACTTTGTAAGGTTTTTCTCGCTGAGTGATACCTCGCAGGTCGAAATCATGGCGTGAGACAGCAAATTTGTCGGGGCGACTTTGATGTCTAGAGCGCCAAGCTTATCTCCACTTTTTTTTCTCATATACACAACAAATCTAGTGCGTATATTATTAAGATCAAATACTTGTAGTGGCCGTCCGGCCGAGAAAAACTCAATGACCTCTGTTAGACTCCCATTTAATGCGCAAATCGGTCTCAATACCTCTACGTAGGTATTTACAATCCCAGATTGAATATATGTATTCGGAAAATAATCCAGCTCACTCACGAGGCACGGAACTAAGTTAGACATATCTGTCTAACCTCAAAGCGGTCGCTTACGGGGAGAATACGTCGCGTATAGACGGCACGAGGCTCGCGGCGCGAGGGCACGCGACCTTCTGGCGCTTGCTGCGGGCGGCCGCCCTCTTAGTAGGTGGCGCGCGCCTTCTCTTCCGCGGCGGCGGCGGCCTTCCGCGCCCTTCTAACTTCGATGCAATATTGTCCGCGACATTTCGGATTGTCTCACCCCCTCGACGCCTAGCTATCTGACCCAGAGACTCGCCGGATTTATTATTAATCACGTCCCCTACAATATTACTTGCCGTTTTAATACCTTCCTTCACTAATGGCGCTCCAAGTGGTCGAAGAAATGACCAAGCCGATCTTAAAATGTCCAAAAATCCGCGGCCCCGTTGATTCACAAGACCGCTCCGATAGTACGGAATGAAGAGGCCTCCTCCGCTCTGAGAGTGCGTGTAATACGCGTAATAAATATTGCTATCCATTCTCCTCAGCTAACCTACACGTTTAAAATGCAATACTACAACGGTCGGATTGATGCTGTCCTGAAAGTCAAATGGTTCTGCAAATTTATCTTTTAGCTCAATATGGATTATCGACAGCTCCCGAAGATCAACAGGAAAGTAATATGGTTTAATAAAATTCTGCTGCAAGGTGTCGTTTGTCACGCTTAGTATTCTTAACAGTCGGGCCCTTGTATCAGACACGTGTGTAGGACAGATAACGTTTGTGTAGACGAAGCACCTGTCGATAGGTCGGCGGAATGGTACAGCGACCGCGCGGCGCGCTCGACTCAGGCCGGACCCCGCCTGCCTAGCCTTCCATAAATCAGAGGCCTGATGCAGCAGGCGTCGTGCCTCGGTCAGAGTCGGGGCGAAACTGGCTGCGTGCGTCAGGAAAGCCAATAGACTCATCTGTTCAGATACGGCGCTGTACTCCAGCACGCGGTCGCCAACGGTTAAGATGGCGGCGGTCTCATATAACTCGTCGACTACATTGTTAACGGGGCCGGTCATCTCTCTCTCTAGCTGCTGTAACTGGGCGTGCATCTGACCCTTATTGACGCATTTTGAGAAAACCATATCGATTATATCTGCTAGACTCGCGGGAGAGGGAAATGTAAACGTGTCAGATATGCCGTCCCTTTCAGAGACCGGGGTAGGAGCTGGCGTCGGGGTCGGGGTCGAGGTCGGGCGGGGCGGGGCGGGGTCGAGTGAGGCGGGGCGGGGCAGGGAGGGGGCCGGAGTCGGAGTCGGGGCGGGGTGGGGTGGGGAGGGGAGGGGCGGGGCGGGGAGGGGCGGGGCGGGGCGGGGCGGGACCGGGGCAGGAGCATGTGCGGGAACGTGTGCCGGACGCGGGGTCGCGGCGGGGACGGCGACATCTGCTGTGGTCAGGGGTCGGGGCGACGCCTCTCGCGGGTCCGCGCCCGCGCCCGAGGCCGTGCCAGCATCGGGGGTGGGAGGGAGAGCGCGTGTGGGGCCTAGCGGGAGGGGGGCGTCGGACTCGGTAGGGCGCGATGAGAGACGGGCTGAGACGTCGGATGGCGCGTTCGTCCGCTCGCCTCTGCTATCATCTGACGCCAATACTCGCAATGCCTCATCCTGACGGTGAAATGCGGTCGGACTCCGAGTTATGGAAGATAGTTGGTGATGTGCGCTGCCGACGGTCGCGGCCGCCGTCGGCGCCCACGTCTTCGGGCGCGTTTCTTTCTCCTCCTCCCCCGCCCCACCAGGGGTCGCAGCGCGCGAGATGCCCTCGCCATGTCCGGCCTCGCCGAGCACTAGAGACAGACTGGGTATATTGTTCTCGTCATACTCACTAACTCTCCCGAACGGCGTCCCTATACTTTCAAGCGGATTTAATAATATCTCTACGAGACCGCACACCCACCGCCCTGGCAGAGTGATAGGAGAGTCTAAAAGAACGCGAAACGAGCTGAGAGTGTTATTGAAATACATCGCAGAGCTATCGCTTAATATATTCAGGATGAAGCTGTTCTCTCCGCCTTCGTACGCCGAGTCCATTCTAGGTGGGATCCTTTCGCACGCTTGACGTCTTGAGCCAGTACTGAAGCTCCTTCGGCCACTGCTCGAATGTGACTAACGATTCGCTGGCGCCAGTGTCACGATTTCTACGCCTGGCCAATACTTTATCAATTTTATATTCAGTATCTAGGAAGTCCGGAGCATATTGAAGCTCTTGCTCGTAAAATAGTCCGTCAATCTTTCTTTTCAGAATATCTTGTAAAATATAAGTTCTAGGGTTTGAAAGTACCCTCTCTTTGACAAAATATATCTCTTCGGAGAATGTCCCACGAAACCCCTTATCCATTCCGCTCTGTCGCACGAGAGACACTCTAACCGGATCATTTACTCGATACTTGAAACGGCCCGCCGACCCTTTATAATGCGTCAGATAATAATCTTCCCATATACCATACAAATTCTCTCGGCGGACGTCGGCTGGCGCCAGCCCGCCCAGAGAGGCGTGCGGGCTGTTATTTATACTTGAGACTATTGGCTGTAGCACATCGATAAACCTATACGTATTTCTATGGAGCATAAAGCGATGAAGTCTGCGCTGCAGTGTCTGAATTGCTCTCTCAGCCAAGGCCGACTTTGAGGTATTCGCCGATATTAACTGCCGAATGTGGTACTGTTTTAAAAGGTTTTTAAACTGACCTCCTGTAAACTCGCCGCCCGCATCACTTCGGACCGTCTCCGGGCGCTGAGGAAATCTGTTCTCTAATAGAAATCTAAATGCCTTAGTGACCTCCTGACATGTTTTCGTTTTCAAAGGAACTGCAAACAATTTTCTGCTCGCTCCCTCAACGGCTATCAACACGTAATTGAAACCAGAGTTTTGCTTTGAAATACGCAGGCACGTCAGAAGGTCGATCTCAACTAGACTCCACAGTCGCGAGAAAGAATAAAAGTGCTGGTCGATCTTTTTTCGGGCTGGATATGTCCGAGTGTACGCCCTGGTTGCGCTGAGATACGGGGCTACAGCGCCGACATTGGCGCCCTCTCTAAGCGCGGCCTCTCTAAGCAGGTGTTTTCCCGCGTAAGCGCTAAATGAGTGTCCCACATCTGTCCACAACCTATTCAGGCTCTCGCGATCTGTCTTCGATATATCAGGCTCGCGCCAGGTCAGCGGGTCGCTCGAACTAGCCGCGCCGATCCTAGTCTCAGCCATCTGTCGTCCGGGCGGGGCGCGATCTTATGAGACGGCCGCTTTCTCTTAGATTTAGTCTCAGGCGCAGACGACAGCAGAATGTCTTCCAGCGTCTGATCCGAGGGCCTCTTATGATCCTTCCGGGATTTCCGCCGCTTAATTACTTTACGAGGCGCTGGGGGCGGGGGCTGAGCGGGCGGGGCGGGCGGCACTGCCACGTCTACCGTGAGCGGGGTCACGCGCTGCTGCGCCTGGTGCTGCAGTAGCTTGTCCTGCGCCACGCGGTACACAGAGTAAGCGGCGGTGGGCCCGACCTGTCTAGAGTCTATCTCACTAAGACGCAGAGCTTGGTCTTTCTCACTCTTTAACTTATCGCCAACTATGCTGTCTTTCCCCAGAAGACGGCCCAGCTGATCTGGCGACAAAACCAGAAACTTTTTTAATGAGTCACTCATTGCGCCAGCAGGGAGCTAAGAACTGTGGTGATAAGCGGCAAGAACCAGCCGCGCCCCGTCTGAGACCTGATGATATTTCTCTTCCGTTTCCAGGACAGTCTGCGATCAAATGCGAGGGAACGTATGGCGTTCTTTTGCTTCTTGCAGTGATTAACACACTCCTCAGACAACTTTACGCGCGACGTGTTTGCCACCCCATTAAGAAAAAGCTCACACAGGCCCAGAGTTTCGCGCTTGCTGAGCGTGTCGGCGAGAGCGCGTCGCCTCTTCCTGTTGGCGCTAGCAAAGGTCTGAAAGAAAGGAATTAATTCTCTAATCTGAGTATCGGTCATAGCGTTTATCTCGAGTTATCAGGTCTGTAATATCTCTCTCAGTCGCATACAATACACGACCAGAGTCGGTCGGCAGTATTTTAGCTCGATATTTTAGACTTGGGTGAGACTTCTGTGTTAGATCGATAAGAAGATAGGAGTACGCGTGAACGCACGCGTCCTCGTACGCCTTAACTAGCTGCTTAGCCCGCGGGCCCGCTACCTGTCTCGCGAAGTAGTGGAACTGACTGATATCGCGCGGTGATTTTTTAATTATCACATATTTACAGTTAAGCGCAATATCGCGAGCATATTTATTTTTAGAAAATAAGTTATGCGCCAAAACTATGCATGTAATATTACGGTGGTGTGAATACACCGTAAAAAGCAGGCTGGTACTCTGGTTCCAGCTCGATTGCAGATCGTCTAATACGACGAGGCTGTCGTGGGGCAGTGACGAGCAGTCTGGGACTCCAAAGAACACCTCAAATTTTGGAATATGCCTCTCTATATCCTGGGGAACTATACTCCCTTCAGGGCAACACCACACAAAATGAGAGAACTCCTTTTCGAAGAGCGAATCTCTGTTTCGAATGATATCCAAACAAAGCGTGGTTTTTCCTGGAAAATAAGAGATATTAGGTCGCGTGCCATAGCCGGTCACGCGCGCACACACGCGCGGACACACGCGCGGACACGCGCGCGGACACATGCGCGGACACGCGCGTACACGCGCGCTGTGCACATAGTAACCACTATCAGAGGGCCCGCAGATCAGGATACAGCTTGGCGTCTCAAATCGAAAGTCTGTTTTGCACGTCTGAAAGTCCGCCTCTTTCATGAATACTCGTCTTTATGCAATAGATGGCGACCGCAAATACTCCAGTCATCACATAGGTGACACTAATCCACACCAGGGCGGCCCGCACTCTACCGCTCGGCTCGGCGGCCCGACCGCTACTGGCATTGTAACACTGAGCAGAGGATAGCGGCACATGCGTTGTATATGCGTCCCAGTCACGCTGCAGCTCACGAATGTCGGAGTAGGTTCGAGACAGATTCGAACAGAATTCAGAATACTCCTTAAAAATTATCTCAAGTCGAGGGTCAGGCAAAAAAATATACGGAATGAGAATTTCCGAACTGTCGGGGCAGGACACGATGCGACCCATCGCCCCGCGTGCGCACATAGCGAGAGCTAGAACAGTTAGTACTATCATGGCACCTACGCGGCGCCGATCCGGCGAGTACTGATCTGACGGCCGCGCGCGCGCGGTCTCTCTCTCTCTCTCTCTCTCTCTCTGTCTCTCTCTCTCTCTCTCTCTCTCTCTCTCTCTCTCTCTCTCTCTCCCTCTCTCGCCTGCGACCACTCACTCACACACACACATACACACACACATCCCCACGTCTAGGAACCGTCCGAGCATCTGTTTCTGGCACTGCCCCCCCCCCTCCCTCCTGCTCTCCCTCCCTCCCTCCCTCCCTCCCTCCCACACTCACTCACCCCGCTTAGTCTAAAAGGGCGACTAGTTCCGCCAAGTGTTCGGCTCCTCGGTCCCTTGGAGCGGGCCACTCCACCTCTTTCCCATCCTCGCCCACACAATATGGAACGGTATGAATGCCGTCACTTAGTATTTTACGCTTTTTGTAAAAGGCCGAAAAGCAGCGCTTTGTCTGTCTCAAAGTATGTACATTGTGATAGCCGTCACTTCTAATACTATAGTAAGATATTTCTTTGGCCAGACCATTAAGGACGCAATTTTTATAGTCATCGATTGAGACTTTTGCGCTTAATGAGGCCGCAGGCACGCCCTTACATCGTCTCATGAGAGACTGCTGTGCGGGTTGCACACCTTTAGGCGGCGTCTCTGCGCCGCTCTGGGGATCCTGCATTAAGGGAACATACCTGAGGGCATAACATTTGGACTTCAGGAACACAGCCTCAAGTATTTCACAGCTTCCAAGCTCAACTTTTAGAAAGCTCTGCTCGAGTCATACAGGCTATGCCACTTTGGAAGCGAGCTAAAATCGAAGATATAGCTTAGATGCCTCAGGTCCTCTTCCAGAGCGTCCGTTGTTAAAAGGACAATAGCTGAGTCAGTATCTGTTCCGATAAGCTCGCAGTCTTTACCCGGCTGAGATATGAAGTGGGACTTCAGTTCCCAGTACAGCGAGGTCATGTATAGCTTGGACAGATCAAGGACACAGGAGGCGGCCGATATTGGCTGCGAAAGAAGGACAGTCTTTTTCAATGTCTCAACGGCACTCGGCCTCTTAGAAAATATTCTAAACCCCTTATAGGTAGGCAGCCGGCTTTGCTTCAGAAATTCTTGTCTCTTCTGGCACAGTTTTACTAACCTATCTCTTCTAGGCTGGCGGTTTAGATAGCCATAGACAGAATTACAGATCAGTTTTAGATAGTTAGACTCAAACTCGTGCGCCGCATTACGCCGCTCGTTCATGACAAATTGAATGAACGGCCTTAGCCATGGAGATTTTCTGTACACAATGCCTCGGTGATACTTTGTCACCCTCATCCCCTTTTCGAGGTAAAACAGCAGCAGGTCAGAGTGCAGGACATAATTCTTGCGGGGGCCGACGAAAGACATCAGTTTTTTTACTTTATTGGACCCGGGCAGTCCTGAGTCATGCGCGATCCTCGCCTGGTACTCGCTGTACCAGGTCTCTTGAGGACACATGTGGGTAGGCGCTAGCGGCCAGTCGGCGTGAATTGAGTCCTCTCCCATATTAATTCCGTACTGCAGGTCCACCTCAAGTAGAGCCCCGCGCCCGCTGGCGTGAAGCGCTACGAGATCTGTGTTCTCACAGTCCTCTCCCGACAGCCACGCAAAACCGCCCTGCGGCAGGTCTTGGGAGAGGCACAGAGAGTAGAGCGCATTCACGTCAAAGTAGCGTATGTGCCTCTCTCGCTCATCCGGGTCATAGGAGGGCTGTCCCTTCACATTTGCCGACGCGTATCTTAGGGCAGCGTAGCTCTGACCGCCGCGAATAGACCGCTCGAATAGCAGTGACATCGTGCTATCTGATAATAGCTGGACGCGGCAGCGCGTGTATTTCAACGCGCACGCCATAGCTAGGCCCGGAGCGGAGCAGAAGTGAGCCACCTCATAGGAGAATCTGGCTGCAGTGACGTCTCTATACCTCATCCAGAAGCTCGCCAGCAGAAGGACGTCTAATAAATTGTATAGATTACTGTACTGCAGTAGATTTTGACACTCGAACGCGTCCCACACCGCCCGGGCCTCGGAATATTCCTCGGGTGTCAGCCCGCGTTCTCTGAGTCTGTTGTAGAATGCGTCGATTGGCGGCAACGTCGTCTGATTGACAATTTTGTCAAAACTAGTGCAAAACTCATAACAGAAGTGCGCCTTTTGCATTAAAAGGTCGCGCTTCCGCTTCTCAGGAAACAAGATATGCAAGAGTCCCATGTCTTCCTCTCTCAGGCTTTTGGCAAGATCCGCGAGAGAAGCGTTGTAATGATTCGTAGAATCAATAAATCTGATCTCTCTTTGCTGTTCTGGGTTGATGCGTAGTGATAAGACTCGATAAACCTCAAGATTTCTTGGTAGAATGTGAATATTACATTTTTTAAACTTTTTGTGACTGCTTGCAAATTTTAATATTAGATGCATATCAAATTTTGATGAATTTGCCGCGACACATGGGATGAAATGCGCCGCCCTCCTTGCCAGGTTACATCGGCTGCAGGTGGCGCCGATCAGATTATCTACAGTCAAGTGCCCTAATTTCGGACGAATTGAGCGGTTTTTCCTTTCTTACGTGTAGCCATGATAAAATATGAAAAATCTGTTGCGATTGGAAATACTGTGGCTCGAGACACGTCGGATGATACCCATGTCGAATTTCTATCAACAGATGGGAAGCTACAGCAATCATCGGAAGAGTGTCCGAAATTAGTAACGAAAGTGCTCTAATTTCGGACACGTGCTCTAATTTCGGACACAAGCATGCATTTTGGCCTAACCGAACAGGTTTACTTTTCACTTAGGATAGCCTAGGTCACAATTCGTTGAATAACATCCAAACCGACTTTTTAACTCAACCCTGAGAGATGAAAACTGGACAGAAAAATGGGATGGTTTTGTGAACGCCTTTAACCCTGGACAATTGTGCTGTAACTTCGGAAAAAATTCAGAGGAGTGCTAAATTCTTCCTATCTTAGCCGTTTTTTGAGGTATCTCAAAGCCGGAAACGGCGTTGTAAAGATGATAGTCAAAAGTACAATTTCGCTTCTTCCTGGTGGCGAAAATATAAGTCTTTTGGCACAAACATAGAAACAAATGTAATTCTATGCCACAGAATTGGACTGTCCGAAATTGTGGCACTTTCGAAAATCGTTCCGTACCAAAAAACGGTTTGACTTAAAAAATAATAATTTATGTAGTTTTGTAGCCAAAATACCAAACATTCATTCGAGAAAGGACCACCCATAGGGCAGCTCACACCTACATGAGCCCATGTTTTTGGGGGAGCTTATTTCAAATCAGCAATTTTGCTCTGTATGCTTTTTTTAACTTTAAATTCATGTGTGCTGTAAAATTTAAAAGGTACTTCAACCGACTTGACGAAATATGGTACTCTTTACAGGAAACTGTACGATGCTGTCTTCGGATTTCAAACATCTCAAAAGGTGACCGAGATGGGTTGAAATAAGCACTTCTCTGCAAACTGTCCGAAATTAGGGCACAAGTCCGAAATTAGGGCATTTGACTGTACCTGTATAAGAGGATTATGATCTCTGACCTTCACTAGGCTGGGATCAGTCTGATCAAAGGGGTTTAGGCAAATGTAACAGCCCGTTGCCTTATCGTACTCCTCCGTCTGCTGAGCGGACGCGCGTAGCGGATAATTAAGTCGCTTGCTAAAGCACAGTTCCTCTAGTTTGAATAGCGAGTCGAGAAAGTGTCTAACTAGTTGCCTTTCGTTTCCACACGCATATACAACCGGCTGGTCTACGGGTGCCCCCTTAAAGTCTACTGCCAGGAGAGCGTAGCTGTAGGGGCGATGCTCGCTCCTTTTAGTCGTCCTGCCCGCCGCCCCGCCGGTCCTGTCCACAAAGACCGGGTGGGCCAGCGTCTCAAAATCATAGAAAATAGTAAACTGTACGGGCGCCATACACTTCACATGGCGGAGACCAAACTCCATATAGGATCCCTCCTTGGGATACTTGATTCTCTGGGCACTATGCGCCTTACAGCAGTGCCTCCAGAAGGGCTGGCTCTTGCGGGCTCTTCGTTGTTGGCCGAGAAGCGAAAGAGCCCGCAACAGCCCGCAGCGAGGCGCACAGCGAGCGGCCGGGTTCGGGTGTTCCTCCCGAAGCCGGCTTTAGCATTCGTGAATTCGTGTGTCGCGGCCCGTCCGGGCGGAGGCTGCGCTGCCGAAAAGAGCCCGCAGGAGCCCGCACCAGCCCGCGCCAGCTACCGTGAGCCCGCGCGCTTGGATTGTGGGCTGACTGCGGGCTGCTGTGCGCTGTGCGTGGGGCTGGCTGACGCGTCGCGTCACACCCCTCCCCATCCTCCCCTCCCCCTCCCAACACACTCCCCTCCCCTGGCCCGGAGACGGCAGGGAAGGACCGATTACAAATACACATACGCCCGTCAAGCGCGCTGCGTCAGCTAATAATTTTCATTCCGTCGCGTTATTCCGTAAGAAACTGTCGGTCGTGTTTTTCGCGCAGGTCATTGTTTGCGGCGACAATGATGATGCGGTGGTGCTTTCATGACAGCGTATTTTGGCTTTCGAAGATTTTCCGTTCGCAGATACTTTCTGCGCACGAAAGCAGACGATATTCTGATTCTCCCAACGCGTGGAGTATTGCGGGTACTGGGCAGGTCTGCTCGGTACGGCACGGCTTTCTACGCCACGCCACGCCTGGCAGCTGACAGCGGCTGGCTGCTGTGCTGGAGCTAGCAAGTAGTGTCAGTGTCGCAGAAGACCAGGCCAGATGGAGGCCCTTTACGAAGTGAGGTGTGTGTTGTGTGACTGTGACTAATGCCGCCGGCGCCGGCAAAGCGAAAAAGACAAGCGGCCGCGGCCGCTGCTGGGGGGAACGGCGTCGTTGCCGTTGCTGCTGGTCCAGCAAAGAAGAGGAGGACGAAGACGGTGGCGACCAGCGCAACACAGGTAAGTGAGAGCTATAGTGTAGTGAGTGTTGTGTTATTTTGTAATGTTAACAAAGTCGTTGATCCGGGGCGCCGGGGCCCGGCCGGGCCGCGTGTGTGTAGTGTGACTCCGGTCCGGATCCCGCCACACGTGGACATCCGTACTGTCCGGTGTGTATGTTTGGGCTTGGGCGCCGGGCCGGGCCGCGCCCGCCGCCGCCCGTCACGCCCACCGCGCCCGCGGCCGACGCGTGATACCTTTGCCCCTCGTGTTTGTTGCCACTTGTGCACCACGTAGACTTTGGCTTGGCCCTTTACCGAGTCCCTGCCCTGCCCCCGCCCCCCGCCGCGGCGCGGCCTCGGTCCGGCCCCGGGCCCCGCCCCGGCCCCGCCCCAGCCGAAGGGCCTAGGCTAGGCTAGTTACTAGCTGACCCTTGCGCATCTCGTTTTGTGTTTGGTCGCGGTGCAGTGCGTGTGTGCGGGGTGGGGGAGGGGGGTCGCGTGCCCCGTAGCCCCGTACTTTGATTTAGTTTTGTTCTCGAAACGTAAGAGTACACAAATCTTGAATAGAGAACGTTCTTATAAATTTGAAAGTAACAATTCTGTTTCTTTTAGGCCCATACCCCAGTTGCCCCAGACACCCCTACGGCTGCCACCCCCACCGCTGTTGGTGCCGCCGATGAGGGTGCGAGCGACAGCGAGGATGAGGAAACGGACAGCGCCAAGAAGATGGCGTCCTTGAGAAAATGCAAGGAAATTGCACAAGGGATCAAGGACGGAGACTTGCAGCTCGTAGACATAAAGACGGTGTGGCCAGATCGCTCCTTTGGGGTCATCTGGTCGTCCTTCCGCCTCGTGAGGCACAAGGACACGGGGGTACTCCAACCAGGCGCACAGTGTGGGAGGTGCAAGTGCATCCTCACATACAAGGAGAGAGACAGTGGCTGCCGCAGCTTCACTCGGCACTTAAAATCTGCGAAGTGCCTCAAGATGGCGGCACTAGAGACTGACGCAGGCGATGCAGGACCCTGCAATCAGCCGGTGTGGGCTGACAAAGTGGCCCCTTCCCCTGACGACAAGAAAGAAATGACTAAGGTAGTTTTTGTTTCCAATTTACGCGTATGCATAATTCTCTCTCTCTCTCTCTCTCTCTCTCTCTCTCTCTCATCATTATTATTATTATTATTATTATTATTATTATTATTATTATTATTATTATTGTTATTATTATTATTTTTATGTTTTCAGAGCGTGGTTGAGTACTGTGCGTGGAACCTTCGACCGCCAGTCTCCGTGAAGGATCCAGGCCTAGTCAACCTTGTTCAAAAGGGGATCGATCTCGGGTGGCGAAAGGGTCGCCTGGATGCGGCCAAGCTCTTGCCGTGCCCTACGACCATCCGCACCAACATGGAGGCAGCGGCAAAGAAGGCCCGGCATGAGCTCGCGGAGGAGGTTCGTCCTCTCATGGAGGAAAATCGTTGCTCTGCTACTTGTGACTGCTGGACTGACGACCATAGGAAGGACAAATACATGGTCCTTACATTGCACTTCATCAGAGACTGGAAGCTCTACAGCCGGATGCTCGGTACACGCACTCTGCCACACGGAGAGGCGTCTTCAGGTTTGTATTTTCTAATTAAAAATCGCGTGACACTTGTTTAGACTCAGTTTATATATTGCAATAATTTTTTTCTACAGCCACCAACCTGAAGGCCCTGCTTCAGCGCATGTTCGAGGACAGTGGTCTTGATGCTAGTCTAATGGAGAAAGTGAAGTGGGTCACTGATGCCGGGTCTGACATCAAGAAGGCCCTCGAGTCATTCCAGTGGTTCTATTGCATGACCCATGCCCTGAACATTGTGTTGCGCACAGCTCTCAGTGTCCGGTACTTTGACGTAATTGAGAGTGCAGTGCGCGCAAACCCAATGGCCTCCCAGATTGTCACCGAATGCAATGAGTGGGTACAGCAAGTGCGTACCGTCTACAAGAAAAAGAAGCTACCAGTTGGAAAATTGAGGCTAAAGGCTTCCGTGCCCACTACCGCCAGCCACGTACGAATGCTGCACTCAGTGGAAAGAGCTCGCGCCGAGGTAAGTTTGTATAGCACGCGGAAAAATGCGAATATGGGGACAGGTGGACAGGGGTGGGGCGCGGGGCCGGCCGGGAGGTAGGGAGGGCCCGGGAGCGTCGGCGCAGCAGGGGCGGCTCGGCGGGGGCGGCTCGGCGGGGGCGGCTCGGCGGGGGCGGCGCGGGCGGCGCGGCCGGGGTGGCTCGGCGGGGGCGGCGCGGCCGGGGTGGCTCGGCTCGGCGGCGCGGCCGGGGTGGCTCGGCTCGGCGGCGCGGCCGGGGTGGCTCGGCGGGGGCGGCGCGGCCGGGGTGGCTCGGCGGGGGCGGCGCGGCCGTGGTGGCTCGGCGGGGGCGGCGGGGGCGGCGCGGCCGGGGTGGCTCGGCGGAGGCGGCGAGGCGGGGGCGGCGAGGCGGGGGCGGCGCGGCGGGGGTGGCGCGGCGGGGGTGGCGCGGTGGGGGCGGCGCGGCGGGGGCGGCGCGGCGGGGGCCGCGCGGCGAAGCGGGGCTGGCGCGGCAGGGGCGGCGAGGCGGGGGTGGGCGCAGTCGCTGCTTTTCTTTTCAGGTGGCATTATTGGTTAATAATTAAATCGTCATTTTATTAGGTGGAGCAGACCTTGCTCGCTGATGCACCTCGCCTGGACGTGGACATGGAGGACGTGGCGGACCTGGCTGACTTCCTGAGCCCCTTCGACCTGAGCGGCAGTCGGGAGGCAAGTCCACAGGTCTCCATTGGCGTCTACCATGACAAAATTCAACCTCACCTAGTGGCCAGTAATGACGATTCGCCGATGATAGTGGAGCTCAAGGTTGCAGCCAGAAAGGAGCTAGAGCCAATGCCCGTTATCGAGCTGCTCGAGCGTGTCAAGGTGCTGGTGGCCTACTTGAAGAGGAGTGGTCTCATCAACCAGCTCGATCATGCTGCCAACCAGGAAGTCCAAACGAGGTGGAACTCCCACTATGGCATGCTGGACTCACTCTGCGACCAGTGGGAAAAGGTAGAATGTTTGTTTATGTATCATATTTACTTTACTTTTTGACAGAAAATTAACCAAGCTATATGTTGATAGGTTTGTGAAGTCATGACCAATGCCACGGACGAGGCAAAACCAAAGATGGACGGCCTGGTTTTGGAGGATATGGAGGAACTGGCTGCGTTTCTGGAGCCGTTTCAGCTCCACACCGACCGCCTCCAGGGCCAGGCATACCCGACTCTGCCCTACGTCGAGCCTGCGTTCGAGGCGCTCCTCGCTCACTTGTCTCCAGATGGCCACGAGGATGACACCGCGTCCATTGCGGCAGTGCGCCGGAACGCTTACTCTTTGCTAATGTACAAGGTAGTAATTCGGATGGAACACAAAATAGCCCGGTTTTTGTGGCCGAAAATGAAGCATTTGAAGGACTACACCAATGAGGAGAGAGCAGAGGTACTCTGTATCGTTTATTATATTATAAGCTCCACAAGAGTAACACTAATACTCCGTTTTAATAGGTTCACGAAGCGGTCCGCGCGCGCTGTCGCAGCATCGAGGAACGCCGACGCCTTCTCGTGCCTGCAACGCAGCAACCTCAACCACCGTCGCCCACCCCTTCAACATCCAACGCAGAGGATGCGGACGCTGCCGCAACCACTCTCTCAACCTCTACTGCCTCTATTAAGCGACGGCGGAAGGTAAAGAAGACTGACCAGGATTTGTACGGTGGGATGCTCCTACCCCCGGTGCCGGAAAGCGAGTACAAAGACGAGGTCCAGCGCTACTCAGAGATGTCGGCCCAAGATATTGGGGACGACTCTGATTTGCTTCAGTGGTGGAAGACCAAAGTAAGCAACCTTCACTCACACTGTGAAAAATAGTCGTAAGGTTACGGGAAAATTTTCCACGAAGTGCAGTTGTAAAATTACAATTGCAAATCGTTTGAAATTCATTCACGAGCAAAAAAGGTCCGTCGTAAATTTACAACATATTTCGTAAATCACGATTTACAAAATTTATCGTAAATCTACGGAGATATTTTTCACAGTGCACTCTTATAAACTGGTTTGTTTGGGACACCCTTCTTTTCCGGTATAGTTAAACTATACTGTATGCTAGCGTGTGGCGCGTGTTGCCTACTCGCTCCGAGTCATTAACAGCAAAGTGCGCACTCACGTCTACATGCTGCACAGTACGACATAATACAACTACAGGACCCATGAGACACTAAATATGAAAATCTAATTGCGTTCTATTGTTTCAGGGAGCACTAAGCTTTCCAATTCTCGCTGAATTGGTGCAGGAGGTCCTGCCTACGCCGGGATCCTCAGCTCCCAGTGAGAGGGTCTGCAGTGACCTGGGGGTCCTGATAACGGACAGGAGAAGCTCTATGCTGTCCTCCACTGTGGGGAACACCCTGGCTCTTAGAGACCATCTGAAAAATAAGTTTCCTGGTTCCTAATTTTTCCTAATTTTTTAAGGATTTTTACCTAAGTATTATTTTTCTGTGAAGGTTACAGATATTGTGTGCACTAGTCAAGGCACTAGTCCAGTCAATTATGACTATTTTCTTAAGTTGTTTCTGAATTATTATTTTTCTGTGTAATTTACACTTGTTGTTAGCGCTAGTCAAGGCACTAGTCCAGTAAAAAAAATTATAAAAATAAAACTTCTACATCATTCTGTCAAATTGAAACTGTTTTAGAAAAAATTAATACCTAACCACCACCCCCACATTTCGACGAGGAGGTAGGGATAATATTGGTGTGGGAACGGGGCTCAAAAAAGTGACATATCGATATTGGCCTAGTAATGGGGGTGTCGGTGCACGCGTTGGTGCGGTCGGTTGCCTACTCCCTCTCCCCGTAAGGCGTCGTGGTCCCTGTGGGTAGGCAAACCCGCCTGCACCGCCGCCGGGTGCCGTGCCGTGCCGTGCCGTGCCGGCCGCCGGTCCGGTCCACGGATCCACGGTCCCCGGCCCGGCCCCGGGCCCGGGCTGATGCCGCTGATGGTGCCGAGAGAGTCCGAGCGGGCTGAGCGCAGCCGGTGCGGGCTCTTTGCGGGCTCTTTCGTTCGGCAGCGGGCTGGGCTGGGCTGGGCTCCTACAATTTGTGGTGCGGGCTGTTGCGGGCTCTTTCGCTTCTCGGCCAACAACGAAGAGCCCGCAAGAGCCAGCCCTTCTGGAGGCACTGCCTTACAGTCCCGTTTGTGAGAAACTCTAGCATCCAGAGTAGCATGCGGATTGAAGCAGAAACAGCAAAAGTGTTTCCTGCCTCTGTGCCGATTCTGGGAGTAAAGCAGAGTGTCTAGGGACCTACACAGCACAAAATGTCTCTTTGTCCCTTTAATAAGCAGGAGAAGAGTAATATGGACCGCTTTACGTTCTTTGCTGCAGAACAACGGGAATAGATCTTTCTTCTCTACGCCAATAACTGAGAGACTGAAATCTTGATTTAAGTTACAAAATTTTGGCAAATCTTTTATTTGCATATTTTCAGATTGAATATTTTCAAAATTTAAACTGTTGTAGTTAGGGGTGTATGTTTTAGGGTCGCTCGCGCGCCGGAGTGCAGGATGCAGCGCGGCTAGAATGCTCAAACGAAAACACTGGTTGTTGTTCTTAGTCTTTACATTAAGGATAGTTCCCTTCCGAGCGAGCCATTCTGGAGTTTTCAAATAACTTCCGCCGGTAAGCGGTTTATACAAGGCAAAGTTGAACTCATAATAAAAGATATTTGTCACCATCCAATTACTACCTTCCATTTTCAAGGTCTCGGCGTTGTTCAGCAGATCTAGGAACGATTCTTCTAGCTGCGACCCCTCCGCGCCACTCTCGCGCAAAAGCTCGCGCGTGGCCGATACCAGGGTCTTTGTCTCAGACTCAATCACCGGTTCCCCGTTCTGGGCCTTTTCCCTGCTAACTTCAACACTGGCGGATATACTCCATTTAATCCCACTCGCAAGTTGCACCTCAGATCTTAGTTTTTCAGTCAGTTCCCTTTTGTTCATAATTAGAGACATTCCTAGGTCCCTTTCCCCATCATTGGGGTGATATCTTACAATTTGAGCGGCCCCCCGCAGGCTGAATGTCGGCTCGTCCCAGCTGCCACGCACCACGGCGTTTTCGCGCCCTGCCCCGGCCGCGCCCTCGGGCGCCGCCCCTGCCGGCCCCTCGCCCCGCGCCGGGTCTCCCCCGGCCTCGCCCCGCCCGGCTTGAGTGCCGGGACTTGTGTCGCGGCGCCGGCCCCCTCGCCCCAGGGCGTGACGTCTACAGATCTGAAGATGCCGATTTTTCTCCGTAAGAGTAGAGAATCGGCGAAAACATATGCAGCAGCCAAATTTTAGTTTATCATTTTTTAATAGACATACCTTGGAGTGCAGCTTAAGGGACCTCGCGGTTCTGAACCCGGCCAAACAGTAGTCACACAGCCTATTAACCCCATGAATTTTAGCGACGTGGGTATACAACCGCCGTCGCGATTTTGTGAGATATTTACATTTTGGACACTTTAGGCGCCTATCTTTGAAACTAGGGCCGTGAACTTTAGCCAAATGACGTCTTAATAGAACGCCCTTCGAAAATGTTAAGTCACAAACGTCGCATTTTATTTTATTTTCATGTATCTCTAAATGCCTCTTATAGTTTGCTTTATTTGATATTTCTTTTCCACAGACCTCGCATCGATACGAGACTTTAGCGTGCGATGCACAGTGGCGCGCGAGCTTCCCAGGGCGGTCAAACACGTGACTGCAGGTGGGACAGACGTGCTCCTTCGCCATTTTTTATATTTTATCATGCCTTCGCCGCCTTGCCATTTGTGTGTGTTTCCACCGAGATTAGGATACAAGTCGCCTCACTCACCCTGTCACGCGTGGATATTCTTTTCTCTCCAGTCGTCAGCGATAAGGCCCGGGCGGGGACGGGGGACGGCGCGCCAGAGGACTACAGCTGCGGGGCTAGGTCGACCAACGTATGCGCGCCGCTCGCACTAGGGCGCTGGACTCTGAGACCCTAACTCGCGCATGATCTACGGCACGCGCCGCGACGAACCCCCACCCACGCTAGTATTTTCGGATACCCCTTCTTCGATTGGCTTGACCGCGCCAGAGACTTCTTTAATAGGCTAGGCAAGGCGAAGAGGAGTATTGTATTGGTCGACACCCCACCCCACCCCACCCTATACCGACGCTCCTCGCTAGGCCGAACACTCCAGACAGAGGCGGTACTATCACACAGCCCTCGCCGGCCGCCCCCTCAAGACTCCGGTCCGACCGCCAGAGGCGCATCTTTGCTCCGAGGATATCACGGCCCGGCCCGGCCCCCAGCCCGCCCCGCGCCCTACGCCCAGGTCCATATTCTGCATCCCGCCCGCACGCCGCAGCTTCTCATCTCGCGTCCGCTTGACGTGAGTACAGTAAGCAGACATGGGACCCTTTAGTAACAGCATAGTTAATGAGAGAATTTTTGACAATCTGCATATGCTAGATATACTCGCGCTCTCGCGAGTTAGCAGCCAGTGCAGAGGCGCCGCAATCGATTATTTCTGTCGTAAGAGAGTAAGTTTTGCAATTGATCAGTTTGGCTGCGACACGATCGGGCGCCATAAAAATATGATTGGAAAGTATATCGCCGTCTTACACCTCGCGAGTACTATAGAACATGTAGGTCCCGGGAGTTGCCGCAGAGCGAGGCCTGAGCACGCGCGGCTATCGCAAGATCATTATATATATTTTCTCTCTCTTCTTGCGTCGAAGACAGTCCGCTCGCTGGACCCGTGTGGGATTCAAATGTATTGGGGCACTCCACAGCACCTGATGCGACGAGTGGTCAGTTCTCAAGAGTCAAATCTGGTCAAAATCGTCTCTCCCATTGATATTAGTTATTTCTGCAAAGCGGGAGTCTATTTCCCAGGCTTAGTATTACTGCACGTGGCCATAACGCACGCGGAGATGGCGCTCGACGAGCAGAGTCTATCCGGCGTATGGATATCCCAGTGTAACAGAGCTCCTAGGCCGCAAAGATATTTCGAGCGATTCATAGCTCACAAAATTCTTGGGGCCACACCCAGTCTGCAGACCCTAGTACTGCACGTCACGCGCGAGTTTTGCGGGCATGTGCTAGATCAGAGCCGACTTTCACCGGCCATGTACCACGCATGCATGAGGCTTTACTTGGGCGAGCCTCAGGGGTGGACGCTGGCTCCTGACAGACTTCCGCCAATGTTCAATCGAACGCGATTATTCACATTTATTCGACTCATTGAGTAATGTGGGCGGCGGGGCGGGGCGGGGCGGGGCGGGGCGGGGCGGGGCGAGGCGGAGCGGGCGCGAACGACATGCTCTCAGGATGCTCCCCTCGCGGTAAGTGTTACCTACGAATCAGCCCCGACACGGAGACCTGTATAATAATAATAATAATAATAATAATAATAATAATAATAATAATAATAATAATAATAATAATAAAACATATGTTCTTTTTACTTTTAGGCCATTTATCAGTCTTTATAATGACGAACTATGACGAGCTTGCGGACACGGAGAGTAAGTGTGCCAACAGCGAGCCCTTTTGATTGTTACGCGCGCGCGCGCGCGCGCGCCCATAGTTATTTATCTAACGAGCCTTTTGTGACTCCTATTAACCAGTGAACCGAGCGCTCGACGCTGTGCTCCAGTACATCGCCGACCTAGAGAGGTTGGAGGAGGCGGAGCAGGAGGAGGCACGCCGCGCATTGTCTTCATCTCGCCTGAGGTTTGTTTAAGACCTTTCTCGCCGCAATTTTCTTGAAGCGTCAATGCATTTCAAATTATTAATTCCATACCGTATTTTGCAGGAGGAGTGGTAGAGTTATGATGCGAAAAAGAAAATCCGTGTGCAAATTCTGCGGCTGTACATAGATTAGATATTAAATAAATATATACATTTTATTTAGATTATTTTTGTTTTGCCCCGGCTCTCTGGAAGAAGGACTTAGTTACGTTGATGAGGACGCAACGACCGGCAGGAGCCGAGTCTGGGCGGCGGGTCAGCGCATTGTAGTGGGAGCTCAAAAGTGTTACGCAGGTACCTCTCTCACCCTCCGATAGCCGCGCCCCTCAGCTGCGCCCCGCCCCGCCCCGCCCCGCCCCGCCCCGCCCCGCCCCGCACTGCCCATTCCACCTCACCTGCTCCCCCTGGCCCGCCCCGTCCTGCCCCACCCCGCCCCGCCCCGCCGCCCGCCCCGCCCCGCCCGCCCCGCCCCGCCCCGCGACCGCGCTCCGTCTGGCCCTCGCCCGCTTCCTCACCCGCAGCTCACCTCCACACCCCTTCTGACCGCCGGGCCCCCGCGCGCTCATATCTCCGCATTATTAGCGCCCGCAGCACCTCCCGAGAGCGGCAGTGGTTCTTAGACGGCCCTGCTACGAGGCTATCGCTCGAGCTGGGACCATCAGACCCTAGCGCGAGGCTACTGCAGACGCGCAGGACATATGACAGTCGCACCGCCGTGATCGTCTTGTCCCGCCATCCGCGAGAGCGCGCCACCTTCCAGCCGCGCCATCACTCAGACCTGGGGCCAGATATGTACATTGGGTTGCCTATCCACACGGCTGATCGCTCCACATGCCCTTAGACCCTCGCGCCGCCGGAGATAATGAGTTGGTGTAGGTTGGGTTGCCTACCCCGCCGGCGCTCCACGACCGGCCGAAGAGCCTTGACCGGCCAAAGAGCCTAGAGGAGCTATTCTGCCCCCAAATCGCAACACACAGTTCGTGTTTAACCTGTTGTACCTGCAGGTGCCGTTTGTAAGACGGAGTGGAGGCGGATTAAAAAGGCCTTCCTCCAGAACAAGGCCCGGAGGAGAGGAGTCAGCGGGATGGGGTTGGACGACAAGCCACCCTTATACAAGCACGCAGAACTCCTCGGCTTCCTGGAGGGGAGAGCGGCTGCAGCAGGAGGCGCGTCAGTGTCATCTCTCCGACGACCGAGCACAGCGAGCGACTCCTGCTCCAGCACAGTCTCCATGGCCGTAAGTACATTGAATTATCGTTAAGTCTTCAGTTCAACATCGCTGGACGCAAGCCATTTTACGGCTATTATATAGCAGACGAATTGACTCAAGTCAGGGTTTAAAAGGGGCGTAATGTGCTGTTTCTTGAAATTGTAGTGTTAATTTAGTGCTCCTGAAAATCACCGCGTGAATAGTGGTAAACTCCGCCCCTCCTACCACTGTAATGACCACACTGAAAATCCAAGTGCATGAATGTCACACACCTGCTGTGTCTGTCGCACACTTGCAGGTATGCGAAAAGCCATTCGCACACTTGTAGTTGTGTAAATGACCATTCGCACACGTGCAGTTGTGTGAATGACCATTAGCACACGTGCAGTTGTGTGAATGACCATTCGCACACGTGCAGTTGTGTGAATGACCATTCGCACACGTGCAGTTGTGTGAATGACCATTCGCACGCAAGCAGGTGAGCGAATATCCATTCACACACCTAGAAAGCCCGGCCTTTCCATGGGTTTCAGCAAGTGTACGAATTGTCATTCGCACACCTACAAGTGTACGAATGGTCGTTCGCTCACCTGCAAGTGAGCGACATACATGCGCTCACCCGCAGGTGTGCGACCTTCGTACACTTGGATTTCCAGTGCATAGCAGAGCTGGAGTAGATTTTAGACTAGCTTTCTGATCATATCGCCTTGTTCCACACAGGAGGAGGACTTCATGCTGTGCGAGGCCTTGTCACACCCCGTCCTGTTTGAGGGGGTCGGCGAGGGTGTGGTGTTACGCGACCCTACTTTGCCTGGGCCATCGCACGCCACCTACGGCCCACTGCCACCCCCGCCCAGGGCCAAGCTGCCTGCTCGCGTGCCTGCTCCGCCCAGGGCCGTGCTGCCACCCCCGCCCAGGGCCGTGCTGCCACCCCCGCCCAGGGCCGTGCTGCCACCCCCGCCCAGGGCCGGGCTGCCTGCCCCGCCAAGGGCCGAGCTGACACCCCCGCCCAGGGCCGTGCTGACACCCCCACCCAGGGCCGGGCTGCCACCCCCGCCCAGGGCCGAGCCGTCACCAGCTGCTCAACCCCAGCCGAGGGAGCCACCGCTGAAGGTGGTTGGCGTCGAGGAGCAGCCTGCCCCGGTGCGACTAGTGCGCGTCCTCCAGCGCGCACCAAGGCACTGTGTGACGCGTGGGTTTTCGAGGGGGTGGGGTTTGCCTTAGCCGGCCGGTACCGCCCCTGGCGCGGGTGGCTGTTTCGCGAACGGCCGCCCGCACAATTCAAACGCGTCACGTCTCCCGCCGCAGCCGGTGTCGCTAGCTGGTCCATAGTGGCCGGACCGTGCGCACCGTGCGCTCTGAGCGGGGAGCAGGAGGGGAAGGGGGCGGGCGAGCGAGAACGACCGCCGAGCCGGAGCGGTCACTCACCGGCGAGACAGCAGAGAGTACAGCTGAGAGCACCTGGGCGTGTCGTGAGAACCCGGACACGAGGCGTGTGGAGTAGAGTGTTGTGATTATTGTTTCCATCCGTGTCTCCCCGACACATGGTGTCCGGTAAGTTAACTCGAAGCTCTAGTTTGTGCAACCCGTGAGACGTCTGTGTTGTTGACGGTGTGTGTCCGCTTCCAGGGTTTTATGCCTAGTGCGTAAATTGTTGCTTTTCTTGTGGCGATGGCGCCCTGCGCCGCCGAGTGGAGCGGAGCCATGAGGGGCTAGGCCCTTTGATTTCGCGCGGCGATCCGCCGGCGACAGCACCACCAGCCATGCTACTCTCTACGGCCGCCCGCCCTGCCGGGGCCGGGCCGGCGCCGAAGCTGCAGTACGCAGCCATGTAATTCTCTCTCTCTCTGCTCGTCAAAGCTGCCGGTATGTGCTTTTTTTGTGATCTGGTGTTTGCCCTGTTGAGGGGCGTTGAGTGGCGGCGTTGGGTCGGCGAGGCCCTTGTGCGTCGTGGCCCGCGGCGCACCCGGCCGGCCCTCGCCAGCGAAGGGCGGTGAACGCTACCGCGACACCTGCCGTACCGGTTTCACCTCGGTTTTCTTGGTTTTGTTTGTCTGTTTCGTTTTTCTTTCTCTTTTACGGTTTCGGTTTTTAAACTAGTGAGTCTAAATTCCAAATTCTTCTACTTTCCATTACGCGGCGGTCCTGCTCATTTCTATTCTGGCTAGGCCATCGAGTCTATGTTTTTCCTATCCTTGTGCCGCGCGGCGCGCGGCGGGAGCGGAGGCTGGCGAGGCCCTTGTGCACTGTGGCTCGCGGTGCACCCGGTCGGCCGAAACTCCTGCTCGCGTCACGCGGACAATCTTGCCAGCTGGACCGACCGCGGCCGGTGGGGTTGCCTACCTCACCGGCGCAACTGACCACTGTAGTAGGGGTTGCCTAACCGCCAGGCGGTTTCCGATTTTGAATTAACTTGTTGCCGGTGTCTCTTGGGTTAGTATTTGTGTAGCTTCGCCGTCGTGCGTGGGCTGGTTGTTCTGTTTTACCCGAGACATCGGTAGCAATGATATAAATTTATAGTTCTAAGTAACTATAGTTGAGTTTAGTTGAGTTGATGTGTATCGTGAATAATAAACCTGTTTTCATTCTAGCTACCAGTAGCATTAATCTTTTGTGATTTTCTGGCTTGATTTGTTTTGTGCATTTTTTTTGGTGCATAATAAATTATTTTCTGAATACCTTGAGTTTTGGTGAGGTTTGTCCTCTGGCGCCCTAATAAAAATAAACCCATTACTCACGCCACTCTACCCTGGCTGATTATTATCGTATTAAATCTATTCCATCCTGAGCTTCCGGCAAAAACAAGCAAGAAAAATTTCCACACGTTACATTTTGGCGCCCAACGTGGGGCCATGGGCATTTTCTGTTGGTTTCTGCTGCTGGTAGTTGCTTCCCCCTAGGTTAGGCCTCCCTTCTATTTATTTATTTTGTTGGTACCTGTTTAATATTATTCTGTTTCTGTTACTGTTATACTGTTGTTCATGTTTGCTGTGTGTGTTGTCTCCGTGGATCGCCGTGGACTTCGTTTCTGTTCCCTGTTTAAAAGCTTTTTAGGCTTTTGCTTTTGTGGTTGACGCTCCTTGTGGGATATAGGCTTTTGTTGAGTTGTTGAGTTGTGTATTTGATTAGAGATCCTATTGGGAAATGTCTGTTCCGGACCAGGCATCCCCGGTTCTGTTAGGGGACTCTATTTTTCGACGCTTGTTGAAGCGGAACCCCTCAGTTTTTGCCGAATTAAGTTGGCAAACGGCCATAAGCGGGCAGACCGCGGCCGAACTTCACCGTGTTTTGGTAGGGTTGCGCGGGCAATTGCGCGGGAGGCGCGTTGTCCTTATGATTGGTACCAACGACTGCCTCAGAGGCCAGCCGTTTGCGCGCACCCGAGCTGCCATTCACCGGTGCGTTTTGTTATTGAGGCGTCTGAAGTGTGAAGTCGCTATATGCGAATTATTGCCTATCCCCAAAATTAGCAAGGAAGCGTCAGGTTGCGTACTCGTTTCAAAATTGAACGAGTATATTAGGTCACTGGAGCCCTCGGGCGTAAGGGTCATCAGAGTCCACGACGATTTCCTTATTGGAAATCTTGTTAAATTATTTTTGTACTGCTCCCACCTCAAGAAGCGTGGCGGTCGTGAGGTAGTTGATCTAGTTCACCCTAACAGTGAAGGGTTGGACTGTCTATGGCTCGCCATTGAGTCATAATTTTGGTATATATATTTTGTACTTGTTACTATTTGTGATTTCTATTTATAGTATTTGTTATTATTAATTAAACTTTTGTGCCTTAGTGACTAGGGTTTGTGTTTTTTGTTTATCTCACACATATTTTATTATTTCGAGGTCATTTTGGCGAGTGGAGACGGAGAGAGAATAATTCAAGTTTACTTTTCGGCTGTCCTGGTGGCGTGTGTCGTTCAAAGGATCGCCGCGCGGATTTTCATCTTTATTTCCTATTTTTGGGGTTTTCTTCTATTTTGGTGAGTGGACTTGCATCGTCTTTCAGCATGGATGTCTCACGGTTGCACAAGGACGAGTTGTTGTTTGAGTTGGCCTACCGCGGCCTTGATTTGAAGAAGGAGAAGAAGACCGTGACCGAGTTGCGTGCTCTATTGTCAGAGAGGATCGAGCGGGAGGCCGCTGGGGAAGAGTTCGAGTCTCTTGTGACGTGGGAGGATGTTGACGAGGGCTTGATACTCTTTCAGACCAAAGTTGAGCTGTTGAATTAGTTGGTGCGGCCGGCGGGCGGAGATTTTGACCCGAGCTCGGCGGGGCGTACTAGGGCGCTAGCTTCCCATTGCAATAAGAGATTAATTGCTCTCATGGAGAGGTATGACAAGATGTCGCCAGAGATGCGCACCGACGTCAAGAAGCAGGCGATACTCTTGAAGACTCTAGTTTCTGAGTTCCGGAGTATGGGGGAGAGCCGCGTCTATGCGGCCTCGTCAGTGCAGTCTGTGTCTGCTGTAGAGGGTTGGGAGCCTCCTCAGCGCCCGGCGGTGGTTAGGCCGGCGGGGGTGGCTAGGGGTATGGTGGTAGGGGGTGGTGCCGTCGAGCGGAAGCAGGCGGTTCGCGCCTCGGTCCAGACTAGGTCGAGGACTAGCAGGAAGTCGAAGAAGAGTAGAAGGAAGAAGAGTGCTATCTCTAGCTCTAGTGCCAGCTCCTCGTCATCTCACTCCTCGGACGCGGAGCCTGTCTCACGGCGGACCAGGTTATCCTCGGTGCCGATGGACCTCCACAAGTGGGGTGTTCAGCCCTTCAGCGGCGACCAGTCCGTTAGTGTGTGCAGTTTCCTATCGGACATTGAGGAAAAAGCCCGGTGGCGACGGGTGAACCTTGATTCGCTGGTCGCGGCTGCCTCCGAATTTTTCTGCGGGGAGGCCAAGGTTAGATACCGGTCCATAGCAGGCTCCATTGATAGTTGGAAGGAGTTCTGTATTAAAGTGAAGGAAGAATTTTTGCCTATGGACTATTATGATAACTTAATGGAAGAGATTAGGTCTCGTAAGCAGGGGCCAGAGGAGACCGTAGGTACTTACGTGGCAAATATGTGTGCCTTGTTCGACCGGCTGGGGACGGGGGTAGATGAGGAGCACCGGCAATACGAGGGTTGGAAGCTAGCCATCACAGTGAAGAACCTTGCTCCCTATTACACCGATAGGCTTACGTTGGTGAAAGTGGCGTCCTTTGAGCACCTTAAACAACTTGGTAGGGACATTGAGGCGAGTAAGCATCGGGTTGATGCTTACGATGGCAAAACGAAGGTCCGGAAAATGGAGCCAGAGTTTGCTGCCAAGCCTGCCCGACCTCGCTCGAAGCCTCTCATCCATGAGGTGGAGACCGAGGTCGAGGCCCTCTCCTTGGGGCCTAACCCCCCTCAGAACGAACATCCGGCTCCGAAACCTCGGACCCTCCGTTGTTGGAATTGCGATGAGGTAGGCCACCGGCACAACTCTTGTGCGAAGCCCAGGCACAACCTTTTTTGCTTTGTGTGTGGCTATAAGGGGGTAGCTTCCATGAACTGCCCCCGCTGCAAGCAAAAGGGGGAAGCCTAAGGGCATGCGCCAGGAGGGACCGGGTGCGTTCCCCACGCAAATCTAAGGTCCTGTGTGAGGAGGTGGAGACCATCCAGGTGGATGTTCGGGGTGATGGTAGATTTTATGTTTTGGTGGAGTTATACGGAGTTAAGTTCTTTGGCCTCCTCGACTCGGGGGCGACAGCCTCCACTGTGGGCGGAGGGGCCTGGGATAAATTACGCTCCTATAATAAAATATCAGTGATTGGACAGGACAGCTGGGAGAAACTTTGCCGTTCGGAAGTCAAGTTGCAGCCGTGCCGTACTAAACATGTGAAGGTGGCAGATGGACAGACATGTCCGGTGCTCGGCTGCCTTGACGCTCCTGTCCTGCTGGACGGGAAGATGAAGGTGTGTAAGTTTCTCGTTGTCCCTCACTTGAAACAGGATATTATTTTGGGTATAGACTTTTGGAGGACGTTCGGGCTTTTGCCCGACGTGGTCAAAGGTACCTGTGCTCTGGCAGAGTCGGAACTTCCGGTGATGGAGGAGATTATTATCCCCAAGGATAAGCTCTCCGAGGAGGAGAGGACTCTGCTGGACCAGGTGGTTGGCCGCTACAAGGAGACCCTTGGGAGACCGGGGTTGGGTTGCACCCACCTCGTGGAGCACAGGATAGAGACTGGTGATGCACCGCCGATAAGGCAGAGGTACTATTCCTACTCCCCCAAACTCCTTGACGTCCTCAATAAGGGTCTGGACGAGTGGCTCGCACTCGGGGTGGTGGAGCCTTCCAACAGCCCCTGGGCCTCTGCCGTGCTCTTGGTGAAGAAATCAGACGGTTCTTACCGATGGGTAGTGGATTTACGTGCGGTCAACAAGGTCACAACTGCTGACTCGTACCCACTCCCTAAGGTCAACGACATCCTTGACCAGCTGAGAGACGCACGGTATATCTCGTCCATAGACCTAAAATCAGCCTATTTTCAGATTCCCCTGGAGCAGTCCAGTAGGGAAAAAACGGCGTTTATTATCCCGGGGAGGGGACTGTTTCAATTTTGCCGCATGCCGCAGGGGTTGCACACATCTGCAGCCACCTGGCAGCGCTTTATTGATAGAGTACTGGGAGAGGACCTGAAGCCTTATGTCTTTGTCTATCTAGACGACATAATTTGTGTCAGTCAGTCCTTCTCCCAACATCTTGAGTTGCTGGGCAAAGTGCTAGACCGTCTTCAAAACGCAAACCTGACTATAAACTTCGAAAAAAGCAAATTTTGCAGAAGTGAGCTCAAATATCTAGGTTATGTCGTTGACGAGAACGGGCTGCACGTTGACCCAGACAAAGTCCGGGCGATCGCTGAGTTTGCCCGACCTGCCGATGTGAAAGCGGTAAAACGCTTCATAGGTATGGCTTCGTGGTACCGGCGGTTTGTTCCGGATTTCGCTACTATTATGTCTCCTCTCCACGCCCTTACAAAAAAGCAGAGTAAATATGAATGGACGCCGGCATGTGAGGAAGCGTTCCTTTTGGTAAAGGAGCTGCTCATGTCCGCCCCTATATTATCCTGTCCCGATTTCTCGAAGCCCTTCGACCTGTACTGTGACGCGAGCGGCGTCGGTCTCGGTAGTGTGCTGGCGCAGGAGGGAAAGCCGATCGCGTTCGCGAGCCGGTCCCTGACCGCAGCTGAGCGAAAATACTTCCCGACCGAGCTGGAGTGCTTGGCGGTCTTGTGGGCGATAGAGAAATTCAGGTGCTACCTGGAGGGATACAAATTTAGGGTTATAACTGATCATGCGTCTCTAACCTGGTTGAATAACCTCAAGGACCCTTGTGGGAGGCTAGGACGCTGGGCGGTCAGGTTACAGCAATATGACTACGAAATTGTCCACCGGAAAGGCAAGGAGCATGAGGCTCCAGATGCGCTGTCCCGCAGCCCCCTCCCCTATGAGGGTGAGTCGGTCGACCTAATTTCTGTCGAGGGACCGGTAACGGACAAATGGTACGTCAAACAGAGAGGCCGTGTGGAGGCTGACCCCGAGTCTTTCCCGTCATGGAGAGTCGAGGGCGATCAGCTCTATAAGCTGTTGAGCGTGGGGTTGGGCCCCCCCCAGTGGAACCGAGTCGTGCCTAAAGACTTGAGAGATAAAGTTCTCTTTGAGTGTCACGACCGGCCTCTCGCCGGGCATCGCGGGGTTAATAAAACATATAATATTTTGCGCACGCAATATTATTGGCCTGAAATGCGGCGTGACGTGCAAGCTTATGTAGCTTCGTGCGCCACCTGCATCCAATACAAAACTCCCCAAACAAAGCCAGCCGGCGTAATGGGCGAGAGGAGGGTGGTGGACGCGCCGTTCCAGTTTGTAGCTAGTGATCTGATGGGACCGTTTCCGCGGTCATATGCGGGCTACACTCACTTGGCGGTCACCACCTGTCTTTTCTCCAAATACGTCTGGCTCCGCCCCTTGAGGAGTATAAAGGCCGCCCAGATTGTCCGTCACCTGGAGGAGGATATATTCCTCAAATTTTCTGTGCCTGGGACGTTGCTGACCGACAACGGGTCTAATTACAAGTGTGCGGAGGTTGACGCCCTCTGCGAGAAGTACGGGGTGAAACGTGTTTTCAGCTTTGCGTACCACCCCCAAGCCAACCCTACGGAGCGCGTGAACCGCGTAGTCAAGACGATGATTGCTTCGTACGTGCGGGATAATCAGAGGAACTGGGACAAGAACTTGAACTATATCGCTATGGCGATTAATTCCACCAAGCACGACGTCACCGGTTATCCCCCGTATGAGCTTCTCTTCGGGAGGCGTTATCTTGACCACGGGTCAGCTAATTATGTGCCGATGGACGGGGGCGCCCTGCCCGAGTTCGGGGAGAGGCGTGTCCACCATCAGAAGTGGCTTGACGTGTACCAGGACGTGACGCGGCGCCTGAAAGAGGCGTATGAGAAGAGCGCGCGCCACTATAACTTGAGGAGAAGGGAGAAAACGTTCCACGTGGGTCAGCTGGTGTACTATGCCAACAAAACTCAGTCTGACAAGGGCAAATTTTATTCGAGGAAGCTAGCCCCTAATTATCTCGGGCCGTGCACTGTTGAGAGCCGCAAGGGTACGTCAGGGTATGTCCTGCGCGACGCAAAGGGCCACCTGGTCGGCCCCTACCATGTCCAAGATTTGGTGAGCAATGAGGACTTTAAGGCGCTGCGCCGCCCCGCTGCGTGAGTCCCGCTTCTGACCTGTACTTCGCTCCGCTCTGTACTGCGCTATTTTTTTGGTTTTGTTGAGATGAGGGCATCTCCTCATAAGGTGGGGGGGATGTGACGCGTGGGTTTTCGAGGGGGTGGGGTTTGCCTTAGCCGGCCGGTCCCGCCCCTGGCGCGGGTGGCTGTTTCGCGAACGGCCGCCCGCACAATTCAAACGCGTCACGTCTCCCGCCGCAGCCGGTGTCGCTAGCTGGTCCATAGTGGCCGGACCGTGCGCACCGTGCGCTCTGAGCGGGGAGCAGGAGGGGAAGGGGGCGGGCGAGCGAGAACGACCGCCGAGCCGGAGCGGTCACTCACCGGCGAGGCAGCAGAGAGTACAGCTGAGAGCACCTGGGCGTGTCGTGAGAACCCGGACACGAGGCGTGTGGAGTAGAGTGTTGTGATTATTGTTTCCATCCGTGTCTCCCCGACACATGGTGTCCGGTAAGTTAACTCGAAGCTCTAGTTTGTGCAACCCGTGAGACGTCTGTGTTGTTGACGGTGTGTGTCCGCTTCCAGGGTTTTATGCCTAGTGCGTAAATTGTTGCTTTTCTTGTGGCGATGGCGCCCTGCGCCGCCGAGTGGAGCGGAGCCATGAGGGGCTAGGCCCTTTGATTTCGCGCGGCGATCCGCCGGCGACAGCACCACCAGCCATGCTACTCTCTACGGCCACCCGCCCTGCCGGGGCCGGGCCGGCGCCGAAGCTGCAGTACGCAGCCATGTAATTCTCTCTCTCTCTGCTCGTCAAAGCTGCCGGTATGTGCTTTTTTTGTGATCTGGTGTTTGCCCTGTTGAGGGGCGTTGAGTGGCGGCGTTGGGTCGGCGAGGCCCTTGTGCGTCGTGGCCCGCGGCGCACCCGGCCGGCCCTCGCCAGCGAAGGGCGGTGAACGCTACCGCGACACCTGCCGTACCGGTTTCACCTCGGTTTTCTTGGTTTTGTTTGTCTGTTTCGTTTTTCTTTCTCTTTTACGGTTTCGGTTTTTAAACTAGTGAGTCTAAATTCCAAATTCTTCTACTTTCCATTACGCGGCGGTCCTGCTCATTTCTATTCTGGCTAGGCCATCGAGTCTATGTTTTTCCTATCCTTGTGCCGCGCGGCGCGCGGCGGGAGCGGAGGCTGGCGAGGCCCTTGTGCACTGTGGCTCGCGGTGCACCCGGTCGGCCGAAACTCCTGCTCGCGTCACGCGGACAATCTTGCCAGCTGGACCGACCGCGGCCGGTGGGGTTGCCTACCTCACCGGCGCAACTGACCACTGTAGTAGGGGTTGCCTAACCGCCAGGCGGTTTCCGATTTTGAATTAACTTGTTGCCGGTGTCTCTTGGGTTAGTATTTGTGTAGCTTCGCCGTCGTGCGTGGGCTGGTTGTTCTGTTTTACCCGAGACGTCGGTAGCAATGATATAAATTTATAGTTCTAAGTAACTATAGTTGAGTTTAGTTGAGTTGATGTGTATCGTGAATAATAAACCTGTTTTCATTCTAGCTACCAGTAGCATTAATCTTTTGTGATTTTCTGGCTTGATTTGTTTTGTGCATTTTTTTTGGTGCATAATAAATTATTTTCTGAATACCTTGAGTTTTGGTGAGGTTTGTCCTCTGGCGCCCTAATAAAAATAAACCCATTACTCACGCCACTCTACCCTGGCTGATTATTATCGTATTAAATCTATTCCATCCTGAGCTTCCGGCAAAAACAAGCAAGAAAAATTTCCACACGTTACAACTGGGAAGCTCAGCGCGGGGCCCAGGCGCAGCAGCCGGCAAGGCCTCAACTCGGCACGGTGCTGCGGTTCCAGCGAGTGGCTGGGCGCCTCGTCCCGCTGGGCCAGCGGCCACAAGCACCAGCTGCGGCTGCGGCAGTACCAGCGGCAGCAGCACCACCACCAGCGGCAGCAGCACCACCACCAGCGGCAGCACCAGCGGCAGCGGGAATGGCGGAACCATTCCAGGCACCGGCACCGCCAAGTCCGTCGCCGCCGCCGAGCCCGTCGCCGCCGCCGAGCCCGTCACCGCCGCCAGCTGCTCGGCCACCTGCAGCTGCTCCAGCCCCGCGGCCAGCAGCACCTGCTCCAGCACCGCGGCCACCTGCAGGCGCCCCAGCCCTGCGGCTGCCAGCAAGTGCTGCAGCTCCGCGGCCGCCTCCTGGTGCCCAGGTCCTGCGGCTGCCAGCACCTGCTGCAGCTCCGCGGCCGCCTCCTGGTGCCCAGGTCCTGCGGCTGCCAGCACCTGCTGCAGCTCCGCGGCCGCCTCCTGGTGCCCAGGTCCTGCGGCTGCCAGCACCTGCTGCAGCTCCGCGGCCGCCTGGAGGTGCTCCGCCACCGCTGCCTGCTGGACCGGCCGCAGGAGTCCAGCAGCTCCGGGACCATGCCGACGACCATGGAGCGGGGCTGCAGCCCGACCACGCACCTGCTCAACGTGTAGCTGGGAGAGCCGTCAACCCTGCGCAGGCCAACTACCGGCAATTCATGGTGGCGCAAGCGCAAGCGGCAGCCTTGGCAGGGCAGGCAGGGGAAGATCGTCACGAAGACCCGGACGACCCGCCGGAGCTGCCGCCACGTCCAGCGCCTGCCGGTGTTGGCAGACCAGGAGCGGGAGCGGCCCAAGGAGCGGCCCCCCAGCAAGGACGAGTGGTGCGTCGCCGAGGCCAGGCTGACCCCGCTCTCGACGGGCTTCTGCAGGAGGTGGCTGTCGGCATGCTCCAGGAGGTACGCGACCCTCCTGCTCCGCTCGACCACAACACTGCATGGGCTCTGAACCTTGCTGCGCAGCTTCGTCGGCACCCCGACGAAGTCTGCTTCGAAATGCAGCATGAGCTCATGCAGTTGTTCAGGGCAAGGATGCCACAACTGCTCCGCGAGCATCAAGAGCGGGAGCGTGAGCGTGAGCGGGAACTTGACCTGTAGGAGCGGAGGTCACCAAGCAGCTGCAGCAGCATCGAGCTGAAGACCAGCCGCCCGGCCTCCTGCGGCTGCGGCTGGGGAGCGATTCCAGGGGTGGGTGGCGGAGAGCAGGGACCTACTGCTCTCCGCCAAACTTGTTATATCAAAATTTTTCTGTACTTGCTTCATTTAGATTCAACATTTCGGCCTTTACTTTTTCTGCAATGCAAAAACTTTTCCTTCAAATTTAATTGTTCAAAATTAATTGTTCAAAATTACTAGTTCAAAATTACTAGTTCAAAATTTCTAGTTCAAAATTTCTAGTTCAAAATCACTAGTTCAAAATCACTAGTTCAAAATTACTAGTTCAAAATTACTAGTTCAAAATTACTAGTTCAAAATTACTAGTTCAAAATTACTAGTTCAGAATAGTTTGTTTTTTCTGCGTCTACAAAATTTTGTCCCGTACATATCTTCCTAGTACCTGAATTCTCAAAATTCAGTGCCAACAGGGCTTTCATCCTTCAATTTGTCTGCAATATCGGCCTTAAAGTCCTTACTGGCAAAACTTAAAAGACCACAATCCTCTAAATTGTTGTGAAATCGTGGCCATCAATTCCATTATAGAACTCAAATGATCGATTGCAGTCTTCATTACTTTACATATATTGATTGCGTGATGCAAATGATCTTTGTATTAATCTAACGACCTAAACCGTGATCTGTTTCATGCATTGAAGATGTCCTAATTAACTTGTGACCAAAAATTTCACTTTGTATCGTAAATGATCAAAATTGCTGTCATTATTTCTTACTTTCCAAGTGAGCGCATAAAATTACACGTCCTTATTAGGAGTCAATAGAAACTAAGAAACGTGAAATCAGTCTGTAGTGTCTTGTGGGTTTGTCAATATTGTTTTACGCAATGCATAGAAAAAACAAAGTTTCTTTTCTATTCGTGTATTTTACGATTCGATAACAAGTTATTCAATCTAGTCATACGTTAATTGATATTGCTTCATTGATCTTTGTAAATGGCTTGATTTTCCATAAAATCAAAGCTGAGTCCTTTGCAAGTCGAGGCGAGTCGAGACTGTGATACTACTTAAGAAAAGTTTCTAGTCAAAGAATTGTGAAATACAATTGGCTTAAAAAACCATATGGCATTTTAATTTAAACACTCAAATCCATTGCTGCTAAACACAAAACCTATCAGCTTGCAAATGTTCTGTTACGAAAACTTGAAACTAATGTTAATGCACAAAGTTAACTGAAGTCTCACATACACACGTTGAGTCTTAAGACATCATTCAGGGCTAATGTCTCAACTGGTCTAAATAGGCTCCAGGTTAACGCTTGAAATCCAGACAGTTAAAAACTTTATAAAATACACCCTGTTGCCCAAAAATGATGCATTGAAACTGAGATACCATGCCATGTCTGAGCATTGCAAACAAACCTGTTACAAATCTAACATTGGATAATTACCTTGCACAAATCCCTCCCTTTACCCTCCCTCACAAGCTAGCCGTTCATGTGCTGCCACTGCCACGGTACACTTCCTGGTCCTACGAAGTAGTCCACGAGGTGCTCTCTGATGAGGTCGCCGTCGTCGAGCTCCTCCTGGACGTCGAAGCGGACGGGAGGTAGCTGATGCTCCGCGATGCCAGTAACATCACGAATGTTGGGTGGAGCGTACCAGTACTGGTGGGGTGGCACGTTCTCCTGGTTGAGGATGAGGTAATTGTGGAGCACCACGCACGCCTGAATGATTGCCCTCGCAGTGGCCTCCTTGGCGATGAAGGTCCGCCGCAAGACCCGCCACCTCGCAGAGAGGATGCCAAAGGCATTTTCAATAGTTTGCCTTGCTCTGGAGATCCTGATCAGACAAAAGTAGAAAGTAAGACTTCGGTAGTGTCGGACAGCAGCGGAGCACAGTGAACATAGGCGCCGGGGATTGTTCCGTCAACGTGCGGGAGAGCGGGGCGGGAGAGCGGGGCGGGAGAGCGGGGCGGGAGAGCGGGGCGGGAGAGCGGGGCGGGAGAGCGGGGCGGGAGAGCGGGGCGGGAGAGCGGCTAGAAAACTTACCGGTAGTTGAAAATGTGGTCGGCGGGGCTGAGAAGCTGGGGCCGGCGAAAGGGCTTCATTAGGTTCGGACCTAGCGGGAAGGCACCGTCCGCGATGATGGTCGGGGGTGTGGCCACCCACCCTCCAGGCAGCAGCCTTGGCGCCGGCAACGGCAATTCCCCGTTGACCAGGGCGTGGTGGAGGTCACACTCGCGCCACAGGCCTGCATCATGGCGACGTCCTCGACCACCAATGCTGACATAGGTGAACTTGTACTTGGAGTCGCACATCCCAAGCAGCACCATGCTGAAGTCCCCCTTGTAATTCAGCCAGTCAGCATCGGCATTGGCAAAGTTCTGCAAATGAAAAAAACTCAGTAATTTCCACCTGTGGTTCATTACCGTCAAACCCAGTAAGCGCCTTTCTTACCTGCAAGATGCAATGTTTCCCATCCATTGCATTAGGGAAGTTCCAGTTCTGCCAGAACCCGTCCATGATGCCTTCTAGGCGCTCCTCGGTGAGGGGAGGGAAGCATTCCTCCAGCAGCTGCTCCCACAGGACCTCACACGTCTCCTTGATGACAGTGCACACTGTGGATGGTGGAACACAAAAGGAGCTTCCCGCAAATTTCTGGAAGGACCCACTTGCCAGGTAACTGTAAAAAATAGAGGTAGCAATGTCAGATAAAAACGCCACTTCTCTTGCAGAGACGAGTTATGCTCCGCCGCTGCGTTCGTCCCGCAGCACCGAACCTTCCCTGCCCAGTGTTTCCATTCGGGCTCGTTCTCCTCGCTGCGCTCGCCCGACGCGCGCTGGCCCCTCTACCCGACCCGACTCGAGGGGGCTGTCTCTCTCACACGCACTGTAGAGAACTCGCCCGAATAGAAACACTGCCCCTGCCACAGCGGAGCGATTCCGCTGCCGGCAACCGTCCACGCTCCCCTAAGTGCGAGAGAGACAGCATTATCGCATCCCTCGGTAATCTCCTTGAGAGCGAGAGAGACAGAGCGACAAGTGCCGGAACGCACACTCACAGTCGTGAGTGCGAGAGAGACAGAGCGACAGGTGCCGGAACGACACTCAGTCGTCAATGCGAGAGAGACAGAGCGACAAGTGCCGGAAGGCACACTCGCAGTCGTGAGTGCGTGCGAGAGAGCCAGAGCGCTCTCATACCCTCGGCCACCTCGGCAGCCGTCTGATTCCGCAAATCGGTTCGTTGTGTCTGCTCTCTTGCTCCTTATGGCTTCGCCCCATGAGTGCGACCACGGTGTGATAAGGACAGACAGACGAGACCGACTTGCGGAATCAGACGGCAGAAGCCTTCGAGAAAGAGCAGGGAGCGCCGACTTCGTCTCTCTGCCCTTGTTGCTCTCACAAGGCTGGCCCATAAGGAGTGAGAGAGAAGACACTACTGAACGATACCCTGAATCCGCCTGCTGCCGAACCGCGTGGGACTTTCGTGCCTCCGTCCTTGTCGCACTCGTGAGGCACTGTCAGTGGGTGGGAGAGAGAGAGGACCGTGTCTATCTCACGCATTGACCGACGCGCCGCACCGGGCGCCGTACGCAGAGGCGGCCCGGACAGTCAAATTCACAAAAATGCCGCACCCACACCGCCCCGCCCCGCCCCGCCCCAAGCTCTCCCTGCCACTGGCCGCTCCCGCACCCCGCACACCATCGACGCACCTGAACAGTCAAATTTAACACTTACTGTAGAGTCAGCGCCAAGCGTTCCCCCGGAGGTAGGTACATGTGCATGGGCCGCTTCTGTAGGTAGGGTGTGAGCCGTGCCAAAAGCTCATTGAACACCTGGGGCGTCATGCGGAAGTGCTCGAAGAACATCTCCGGGTCGTCTTCCATCATGGTCCGCACCATGGTCCTCCACGCACCGTGCTCGGCGCGGTTGGTCCACGTCGGACGCCGGCGCCATCGGCGAGGGGCACGCAGAGCAGCGAGCCGTCGTTGGCGAACGAGCGCAGCAAAAATCAATGCAAGTCGGCGCCCTCTTTGACCTGTAATTAGTTTGGTTCTCTGTGACACTGAGTTTAGTACAAGAGAGTGGAGCAGGAGATCTGCTAGGTCTGCACAGCGATTCCGGTGCGCGCTCTCCTCGCTCTGTCTCTCTCGCCCTCGAGGAGTCTGCCGACAGTGCGAGGGCGCTCTGGCTCTCTCGCACTCACAGAGTGGGCGTACGAGTGCGCGCACCGGAATCGCTCTGCTGGGCCGGGGCCCGGTGAGGGTCGCCCTGTACTTACCGATCTCCCTCACTGGATAGCCAGCAGCACGGTATCTTCGTCTCTGGTCGAGAATGCGGCGGATGCCGTGCAGAGCATCCCGCAGTCGTCGGAGCCGAACCATTTTCCAGAGTCGTTGTCCAAAAGCAAGCCGAGATCGTCAACGAGTCAAATCAAAACGTGGTGGTGGGGCAAGGTCCAAGCCGAGAGTCCAGTAGCGAAGCGAGGGTCAATAATCCAATGAAATCCAAATCCAAATCCAAGGTCCAAGTCGAAATCCAGAAACAAGCGAGGGTCGAGAGCGATGAACAAGAGCAGGAGCGAGAGCAGGGGAATAGTGACCGTAACGGCGAAGTACACAAGACACAATGAGGGTGATGCGGAGCGATGCGGACCTCCAGGCCAGGCAGCCCCGGCCCGGCCAGGCCGCCAGGCCCGGCGAAGATACGCGGAGGAAGGGGAAGGAGAAGGAGGGGGGGGGGCGAGGGGAGAGGAGGGAGGAGGGGCGAGGAGAGAGGATAGAGGAGGGGCGAGGGGAGAGAAGGGAGGAGGGGCGAGGGCTGAGTAGTGGGAGGGAGTGGGAGGGAGTTAGAGGGAAGCGCCAGCCGAGGAGGAGTGCCAGGCCAGGGCTGTGGTGGGGTAATGCTCTTGTCTCTCTCGCACTACCTGCCCTTTAATGGGTAAAGAGAGACAAAGATAGGCACACCAGCGGACACCCGCGATCTCGAAGTAATAGGGCGCACGATGGCACCATGGTAGGGGACAGGGGGAGAGCACTTTTTTTCCCCCTGTTCCTGCAGACTGGTCCCGCAAACGCGAACGCTGACTTGGACCCGGCCTTCACCGCGTCGAGCAGATCCGAAATATCATGGGTTCCCCCCTGCGACTCATCGGACTACAGTGACCGCGCAGGCAGCGAATCTATGAGGCCTTCTCACAGTAGTTACAGTAGTTCATCTCTCCTTGTTGCTCTCGAGAGCTCTCCGTAAGGTGCAAGAGAAAAACTATCCTGCTCTTTGGATACATCACAACCACCGTGCTCGTAGCAACCGGCCGCCGGCGAGGTGCGTATAGCCGGGTACACTACGGCGCGCTCAACCGATCTAGCACTATCTGTCTCTCTCGTACGCACGCACGGCAATCGCCTCTTCAAGTCGGGTCGGGTAGAGCGCGACGACAACCCGCCCTGCGAGAACCGGCACTAGGGCGAGGCGCTGAGGACGGCGTCGTCCTGCTCCAAATGCTTATTCGATATCCATGCACTATCCTTGGCACTATCCTAAATTAACAGTACAGAACGGGTTTTCTCCACTACACGTACATATATACATATACCGGCACTCCTATGGGAAGCAATACTCCAACTCCATTGAGGACGATTACCCAAAGCCCCCACATAGGTGCAAGAGGGAATTTCAATTTCCTGAGGGTTTATGGTAAAATTATAATTGGGGCTACGAGCACCCGTGGGATTATGGCCCATGGCCCTACGCCATAGGCAAATTGAGGAGCCCGACGGGTTTTACTGTGCGTCGTGACCTAAGCAAACTTCTCGCAGTCACGTCACTCGCGTGCTGCAGTTTTTAATTATTGCATACACAGATAGACCTTCTGAGCCAAATCGTGTGCACATGAAACGCCGTCTGGATGAATTTCAAAAACTAACAACACTTGTAGACTTGTACCGGTATTTTATAACGTTCCGTCCGACTATTATCCTTTTTTTATAAAACATTTTATTCAGTATTTCCTCGCAAATTAGATTTTAATAGCAAACCAGGCTTGCGGCCCGCTCACGCGGTCTGTACGTAACAAGTACCTTACACAGTTCCGATTACGTGGGAGACCGACAAATCAAAGCAAAGTGCAGACGAATCCATGCTGTGTTCGTGGAGGCATTTGAGGTTAGGTTCCAAATTCCTCACAAACGGTGCGTACATTTTCCTTGACAATAGATTTGCGGCTTCTAAATAGGCGGGGAGAAGAAAGCTATTGGCTCCAAGGTGTACGCGGTGGAAGCCTGCGGTATGCAGTTATGATTCTCAGTGCAGTCAGAGTGGTCAGTTTTTACACACAAGCATGAAATCAAGTTTATATGTTTTCCCAGCGTAGTTCGTGTTTCAGAGGCAGTTTAAGATAAAATATTTTTTTTCTTCTGCGTAAAGAGGTATTTTTATGGTAGTTTTCACTGCTATGACCTATAAGCTCTATAAGTACTCAGTCGTATCCGACCACCGCGCGACCACTGGCCTCACTCATTTAGGAACGGACCCAGCTGCCTCAAAACAATTGACAATCGGGTAGCGGCCTCACTCACTCTAAATCCACCATCAGACTTTGTGCAAATAACGTGGGATCCACGTGGAGTCCACTGTACGAAGTTCATAGTTGAACGTTCAGAATTCAGTCAGATCTTTATTTTTTGGTAGACGTTTGAAAACTGTCATGTCCTAATAAAATATTATTACGATTTGTCGCAAACAAAAGGAAACCGAATTTGGTCGTATTTAACGCACAAATCGGTAAGACCATGCCAAGGAGCTGTGTGAGTTGACCCTTACAGTGGGATCGGTTACGGACGCTCCGTCCCCGTCAGCCGCGCCATAGGCTAACGGATATAGTACGAGACTTCTAGTCCGAAGCTCCCAAGTTCAAGTCCAGGTAAGGTAAAAAAAAAAAAATCAGAAAAACTGAGTTAGATTGTTGAGTAAAAGACACCCGGGGGAAAGGGGAAGAATCAAAACGTTTTATAATCACATCACAACACTGTTCTTAGAGAACGTGGGGAGTACGTCGAATCGACGAAAATTGGACGTGGAGCGAAGAGTCATTTCAACGTGGAAATCACGTGGCCGTTCTACGTGGAATCCTTCCACCAAAATTTCTATTTGGGGACCATCAACATTTTATCCATACCGACAAAATGTCGATTTCGTTGACAAAATAACATCGTTTCGACGTTCGACATCGACAACTTTTCGATCAACATTATCGATATCGAATCGATGTAGTTTCGATGATCCATTTCTCACTGGGAATATTGTTCAGGACTGTCCAGGATCACTTCTTTCACAATAAAGGTATAAATGTTAGTGTGTTAGGTAACTTGTGAACAATATGTAAGTGTGTTAGTTTTCAACAATACATGTGGTTAAAGTGATACAACATATGAGCCATCGGCTATAAATATGTAGGATCAACACATTATTGGTAAATGATAAAATAAAAGTATATATATATATATATATATATATATATATATATATATATATATATATATATATATATATATATATATATATATGAATATATTCGTTATATAATTGGCACAATGTCATTAGACAAAAAAAAATCATTTTTGATGATGATAGAATAAATGCAATATATACGCACATGACTATATACTTATGGGTCCTAATATACTGTATTTGACACATGTCAAATCAGTGCAAATTATTTAAGGCACTTTGGCTTTGGCTTGGTTATGTATAGTAATCTTATTTATACAAATTCAATGTGCTACCGAGACCACTTGTTCCAAACGGGGTGCCACACCTACATATACCACTTTTAGATATACCGAAATTATATATAATACTGCATATTATAAGCAATAATTTTAGTAAAATAATGGTGGTTATGACTTAATTGAGAGAAATTATTGGCACATTTCATGGCAATTCTCGCTGTTTTATTATTTCAGTATCGATTTCCCCATAAATATTTTCCAAAAATAATTATTTCCCTTGGCAATATTTTTTTTATAAAATACAGTATTGGAAATATTTTTTCTAAAATATATGCTAGCAGATATTAATTTTGAAAATTAATTCAATTAGTTTCCTTAATTATTTAGTTAAGTGGCGAAATGTTACCATTTCACTCCCGAATATTTATGATATTTTATGGAAGTATGTAGCTTACGCGTAGCTGCTGTGACAAGCTTTGAAGTTGTAGTATAGTCAATCTGAGTTTTAACCCAAGAAGAATTCCGAACAGTACGAAAATTTTGGGATAGGTTAAGGCATGCCAAAGAAGTGCTTGGCCAAAAATTGAATGCGATCCCCCCCCCCCCTCTTTTTAATGCCTTCATGTTCTGTGAACACGTAAGGTTGATATTGTGATGTTTCTTACAGGATTAGAGAGTTGGAGAGAGCATTGGTGCCACCTGGGATCGTTCAGTTCATACAAATAGAACAAAGGTAGGGCAGTGGCCAAAGGAGCGCCCAAATGTGAGCTAAAAATTCGTATTCAGCAGCTGTCCCGCATGATTTTGTCGTGCTGAAAACGATGCAACAATCAAATTTGCGATTCAAACACTTTTGAACAACTTTTTTGAACATCTTCGTACATTTTTTAACTCTTTTTTCCGCGTTCTGTATAATGTACCCAGATCTTTTACACCAGTTTCTCAGTCTGTGGACCTTGCGACACCGAGGAAGGGGTAACCTGAACGTGCTAAGTCATCCCAACCCTCAACCCTCTGTTCCGATCAGTGTACGGAACACACTCCCGGCTTATGTACTTTTTTGTACGTAGCTATGTAAATCTATGTGCATGCGTAACTTACGTAAAAATTTCTTACATAGTTACGCATAAAAAGGCTCACTTTTTACGTAATTACGTAAGAATTTTTGCATAATTATGTAATAAATTTTACGTAAGCTACGCATGCACATAGATTTACATAGCTACGTACAAAAAAGTACATAAGCCGGTAGTGTGAACACAGAGTTGAACAGAATGCACAGAATCTCGCAGAATACACATTTTTCTTCGGCAGGTGTAAGGCACATCGTTTCGATGTGGTACTGGTCAGCTGAGCGCGTTTCTGGGCTCAGAAACAGCCTCCCGTCACTGCAGAACGCATAGCTCAGCCTGAAGGAGACACTGTTCAGAACACAGAGTTGAACACATCGTAATTTTCTTAAGGACAGAGTCACGACGCATTGTTTCTTTGTGTAAATGTGCCGCAAATAACGGATCTCGCCTCGAAAACTACGTTGCACCACTCTGGACCCGCAATATCCTGTTTAGAAACTTATTTAAGGAGAACATATTAAGCGTAGGAAGCTTTCGTGCACACTAAACCCTAATGCATTATGTTGTTCATAAGCATACAGTATTATAAACAACCATAAGCGTATGCTCAATTTCATTCATAACTATGTACAAAAGTGTATTTCAATGGAGCGCTGCCCGGAAGTGCGAAGAACAAAAACGGATACAGAGAGCGGTAGTGGGGGCGGGCAAGCAGAGGAGCGGAGGGCGGGCGGGGAGGCTCCCCCACCACCTATCGCTCCTCCACTCGCCCGCCCCCACCACTCTGTATCCGTTTTGGTTCTTGGCAGTTCCGGGTTCCGGGCAGCGCCCCATTGAAATACCCTATTTGTGCATAGTTATGCACAATTTGCACATAATTATGCATAACATTTGTGCACACTTATGGTTATTTAGATTCTGCATGTTTGTGCACAAATACAATGCATAAGGGTTTAGTGTGTGGTGGGTGGTGGTGATGTGGGGATGGGCAATTTTATTCTTTCATGTCTGGTCGGAACACTGTAAACACGTGATTCGATTTTCAACGTCACCTAACGTTGGAAAACGTCGGTATGAACAAATACGAACTCTCTCATCGCTGGATTTCGCTCCTATCGTCACGGTTTGAGAAACAAACTCATCTGGAGTTCGAAGTTCGAATTTCGACTCTGAGCTGGTCCGTGTTTCGCCACAATCCGACGCCATCGTAGCTTCTTCCAATGTCAACAGACGGTTGCTTTCGTCGTAGTAGGGTATTTTACTCAAACCCGGGACCGGAAGTAAGAAGTAGAATGGAAGCATGAAATCGGAAACAGGTGCTGACAGCGGTCTGCCACGGTTTGAGAAATCTACGATCGACTGTTTGTTTATATGTCAGTTTGCGATCAACATAACCACTTTTCTCTGCGTGTCTCAGTTTTCTGGCCTATTTATATGGCCCGTTTATAAGATAAGACGCGTGCCAGTCCTTAGATTTTGTCTAGAACACGAAAATATCAAGCATCTGGCTTGGTATTGCTCCTCTCCGACTGTCTGTTTCTAGTTTCAATGGAGTAATCATGTATGATCCGCCCTACTATAGTTCAAAAGAATTCACTACAATACTACTTTTCATACTCGTGTAACACTCCGTACACATTTTACCACTCGAAAGTGTACTTTTCAAAACGAAATACTTCACATGTATTGACCGCAAACTGACACATAAACAAACAGTCGGTCGTAAATTTCTCACACAGCGGCAGACCGCAGCCAGCATCTGTTTCCGATTTCATGCTTTCATTTTACTTCGTACTACCGGTCCCAGGTTTGAGTAAAATGCCCTATTCAGACGCAGCGCTTATATACGATTCTGTCGCTTCAAAAAGCGTTAAAACAGATTTTGCTTTTGTTTCCGGCCGTTTTCCGACGCTTTTCGAAGGTCAATCGTGGTTTTGACCCTTCAAAAATCGATTTACCATTAAGCAGTGAAGCCGTTTTCGTTGAGAACCATGTCGTCGAGAGCCTGCTCCTACAGAAGACTAAAATAAAGAAAAGCTTTTACGCTCACATTTCAACTGGTAAACTATTTAAATTTTGCAGTAGATATGCAAGATTTGTGCCACTTTGCTTTTTTAGAAATTAATGCGGCCTCAAATTCAGTCTCACTTTCAAGTTTCTTACAACCCGCAGCTTACATGAGACTCGCAGCTTTCAGCTTAAAGCCAATTTGGGGAATGGCTTTTTAAAAAATGCTAAATGTGATTTGGGCCAGATGTTCAAATGTTCAGCTTGGGTTGTGTTTAAATGTGTTGTGTGTGCCCTGAGCACGGAGGTCATAGTTTCTCCGACTCAATTTTGTTCGAATCGCCTGTATCACGCATAATTCTGTCCGAAACGCCTGATCCCCGAATCAAGGATTTTTTTTTTTGTCCCAAAGCGCTTTGTCCGACTCTTGACCAGTACTCCGCGTAGCGGGTTGCCTATTCACCAGGGGCACCAAAGAGATGCACTTGCAGTGTGGCAGCACTCACATAGAGGGTGTGGGCGAGGGTGAGGTGGGTTGCCTAGCTGAAATTGGCCCCACGAGATGCACTTGCAGTGTAGCAACCCAAGTTGATGTTGAAGCTCTCACAAAGAGGGTGTGGGCTAGGCTGGTCAATTTTGAGGGGTCCGGTCATCGATTTGGCCCCATCTATGAGAACTTCTCGTGCGGCTCCTTGAAGCAAAGCAACCCGACTTACCCACGCCCACTCCCTCTCTGAGAGTATTGCTGCATTGCAAGTGAATCTCGTGGGGCCCCTTGTGGATAGGCAACCCACCACGCTCGCTCCTACACACTCTCCTGTTAGAGCTGCTACAGTGCAGGCACATCTCGTGGGAGCCTTGTGGATAGGCAACCCGCCTTGCCCGCGCCCACACCCACTCTGTGAGTGCTGCCATACTGCAAGTGCATCTCGTGGGGCCCCTTGTTGATATGCAACCCGCTACGGAGAGTACCGATCAGGATTCGGGAAAAACACTTTCGGACAAAAAGTCCTCGATTTGGGGATAGGGCGGGTCGGGCAAAACGAGCTCGGAAAAAATTATTTTTCTCGAGTTTGAATTTCGGCCAATTCGGACAAAATCGAGTCGGACAAACGATAAACACCCCCTGAGCATTTGCGCGTGTTTGGAGCCGGCCTGGCCCGGGCGTCGGCGCCCGGATTGAACGGTCATAACTCCGTCATTCTTGTCATACAGACCCGATACAAACCTCATTTTGTTCGTTTAGCATGCCTCCACGACGTCATGAAAAGGTGTAAAGTCCGATTTTTAGATATTTTGGCCGTTCTGATCGCCCAAAGATTTTTTGGCCTTTTTTAAATTTGAAAAATTGACTTTTACCATAATTTAGTCATGTTCAAACGTTTAAAATGACCATATGACGAGGGGGAAACGACTGTCAATTTTCGTGTCAGCCGGATTACGGATTACCCCGGATTACCTCTGGAGTGTCCTCCGGATAAGGGTACTTTTTTACTCGGATTACCCCGGATTACCCTAAAATTTCCCCGGATCACACCGGATTTCTTCGAATTTCCCCGGATTACCTATTGGCTGTCCGCCGGATTACCGTAGTCGTTTCCCCCTCGCCATATGACCAATGTGCGTAATGGATCTTGTAGCCCATTCTCGGCCATTCTCCTACAAACACTTTGAGCTGTCGCCTAGTTCTGTAGCTCTTAGCGTTCAGACACTATAGAGCTGAAAAACAATTAACGTCCAAATTGTTCAAATATTTAACTTTGAACACGATTTTAGCCGATCTGCGAGTTGGGATTTTTTGATATTTTTGGCCAAGCACTTCTTACCCAGTGGGGAATGAGACGTTTTGGATTTAACCAGGATTAATTCAAGATAAGTTTCAGTTGGACTATCTGGTTTATTCATCCCAGAAACCTTTCTTAAACGTCTCGCTGAAATTAATCTCGATCGGACGGATCGCAAATTATTCTTTAGTCGGTGCCCGCGAAACGTGCTACCGCGATCAATTTCGAAATGATTGCGAAATGTTTTTCATTCATTAATCATAGTAGGACGTAAAATGTTTTAATCGTTTCGAACTATATCCGAAAGGAATTTGGGAAACATTTTATGAGCTCTCCCGAATCTACGTAGGTACTTCTGACACATAAATGAAGTTAACATGAACAGGACATTTGTTAAGTCCAGTTTGAAAATGTTACGTTTGGAAGTGTTCAAACAACATAACACATCGAAGAACATATTAAAAATTTATACTAGTGAATCAATTTTAATTGGAAGCACGGTGGAGAGAGATTCCACCGTGATTGGAAGGAACCAGGGGTGGGCGTTATTTTATCTTGAGCATGTTGGTCCAGCGAAAACCGAACATCCTTCGTATAATCTTAAGAAAACGTTTCCGGAACATATCACGAGGAGTGCTCCGGCCACAAGGGTTGAAGAATGGGGAACGCAACGTGACAGACTTCTACCAGAGCTCCTCCGTGGGTAAGTTGGTAGCCCAGCCGCCTTGTAACCCAAAGGCTAAGGGTTCGAATCCGACTGGAGTCGGGCATTGGTGACTGTAAAATTCTGTGAACATTGAAACTACTTTAAATTCAACACCTTGAACTGTGGAGGAAAGCCAAAGCGCAAGGTGAACTTCACCAGATGTTCAAAATAAAATTTTAATGCTTTTGAGAGAACATATTAAATACTTTTCTTAGACTATCCCACGAAACGTTTTCAAGACTGTCTCATATACGTTCTCAAGACTATCTTTAGAAACGTTTTCAGACCGAACTATGTGCACTCAAAAGACATATCTGATACGTTTTAGTAGTTCGTTATCAGGACTAATATTAGTTCATGCAAAACGTTTATAAGACATTTTCAGAATTAAAAATTCCTTACTGGGTAGGCATGCCTTAACCGATCCCCAAGTTTCGCACTATTCGGAATTATTCTTGAGCAAAAACCCAGATTGACTGTGCTACAACTACAAAGGATGTCACAGCAGCTACTCTGGAAATCCAAGTGTACGAATATCGCACACTTGTAGGTGTGCGAGGATTCATTCGTGCACTTGGCCACTCAAACGTGTGAATATCCTAGGAAAATTCTCACGTTTAAGTGGCCAAGTGTGCGAATGAATCCTCGCACACCTACAAGTGTGCGACATTCACACACTTGGGTTTCCAGTGTACACAAAAACTACATACTGCCAGAAAATACTATAAATATTCGCACTGTGAAAAATATGTACGGAAAGTTCCGGCTAATTTTTTTCCGGACATTTCCGTACTTGATGAAAACGGAAACGTCCGTTCAGATGTCCGTAGTATCCGGTTGTTTCTGCAGTACCTCACGAGAAAAATTAGATCACAGCTTGGAAGGATTCGTCCGTACCCATCATGGTACGGAACTTTTCCGTCATCGGTTCCGTACTAGGATTCTCATTTCTTACAGTGCGGGAGTGAAATGATAATATTTCGCCACTTAACTCAATAATTAAGGAAACAAATTGAATCAATTTTAAAAATTAATAGCTCGCAGCAAATATTTTAGAAAAAAAATATTTCAAATTCTGTATTTAAAAAAAAAATTGCCATGGGAAATAATTATTTTTGGAAAATATTTATGGGTAAATCGACACTGAAATAATAAAACAGCGAAAATTACCATAACATATTCCAATAATTTCGCTTAATTAAATCATAACCATCATTATTTTACTAAAATTATTGCATATATTTTGCAATATTATATACAATTACGGTATATCTAAAAGTGGTATATGTAGGTGTGTCATCCCGTTCCAAACACTTTGGCGAAAAGTTTCTCATAATATGGAGCACAAAACAAGTTAATATACTTTATGTATTGATGAGAATATATCGTAATGGCAAAACTTGTCAACACACTTTGGTGTGGCTTTGGTTAAAATAATGTATAACAAAACAAGTGAGTACACGTTGATTTGTTGTTATTATTATTATTATTATTATTATTATTATTATTATTATTATTATTATTATTATTTATTTCATCATGACAATGTAAATTCTATGTGTTACTTACTTTAACTTTTAAAGTATAATATTTTTGGTATAAGGATTTGTACCATGCATTTTAGATAGATAGAAATAAGTATACAATTGGTATAAAACAAAAATTTTATTGAATATTATTATTGAACCCTGCTGTGATACCCCACACTTTACACACAAAGTATTTAAGAATACATATGATGCAGTTGTAACGTGAACTTTAGCCGACGCTACAAAATATTTGCCTACTAGCTCAGAACAGGCATAAATAGTCAAAAAATGGTAGAGTGGGGTGAGTTTCGGGATTATTTTTATAGGGCGCCAGAGATAACATCTCTCCCAAAAGCATCACAAAACCAAGTAGCACTAGTCGACTTTAATCACAGAAAACTAAACAGGCATAAACAAAAGCTGCGGGCAAGCTGGTGAATCAGATAACTGCACAGTACATAAAACAGCCTAGGCAATTGACAACAATAAAACTTACACTAGTTATCCAAATCAGTAATCAAAAATAGGAGTATTATCACAAAGGGGGAAACAAACAGCGCCGTGAGGGTAGGCCACCCAAACGCTCCGCGAGCGGTGCGTAGGAACAGAAGCAAAGAACAGCGCACCGGGGGGCGGACGGGGCACGCCGCGAGCCACAACGTGCAAGGGCCTCGCCCGCGCCCGAACCCTCCGCCGTGGCACCAATAATAATAATAACAGCGCATAACGCCTAAAGAGTGACTAAGAAATTAAAACTAGACGCCACCGCCTCGGAACCGTAGGACACTCGACAAGAAAATCACACACACAACACAAGACAGAGCACTACCACACACGCGACCGTGAGAGAGAGTATGTCGGCTTCTATGATGAAGCAGCCCGACCTAGCCCCGGTGGGGCGGCGGGTGACGATCCAAAAACAATCCGGTGACGTAGTCGGGGACCGCGCGTGCGAAAGCAGTTACCACGTAAATCCATAAAGTCGACTAATTTTCCTCACAGCCATCTCGGCCACACGTCACCTCAAGGGCAACCCAAGGCTGGACCCGGAGGTAGACCGTAACATAAAACCCTGCAAGAGCGGAGAGGCCAGTCAGTGCTAGGGTTTTAAGTCCGGTAATTTTACATGTAAAATTGTAAGTAAAATATGTAAAATTACAAGGTAATTTTTTTTTTTTTACTTACTTACTTTTTTTTACTTAAAATTGAAAATATTATGTGGCAATGACAAGGTGTAGAAATGATAGAAGGCAAGGCAACTTCTGTCAATGAAACAAATTATCACTGACAACGACAAACCGAAAGTCATGGCGCTGCCATATGCAAGAGCGGTGACGCGATCCGAACTCGTCTAGCGCGAAATTTAAAATTTACATGCACTCGTCTTCTTGCTAGGTATCAAATATAGTGTTAGTTTCAGGCACTAATAAGAATAACGACGCGATAGAAGTGATTTACATAAAAACCCGACCAGGAAGAAGGAATAATGCGAAAAGAGACTAAACTAACCATGAATAGTTCAATAAACTTTAATTTTACCAATTTTACCTAATTTTACCGTATTTTACCTATATTTTACCAATCTTACGTAAAAAAAATAAATTTCTTACATTTTTTAAGCCCTAGTCAGCGCACGGAATAATGGAAAAACTAACAAGATGGGGAAAGGCTCGCACACAGAGCCAAGACTCACCGATCATGTGCGAAAAACGCACGGATGGTAGCAAAACATGATGTGATCGGGTCAACTGTCGCTCTCCGAGTGCCCGGCCCCGGCGGGTCCGGCCGCCGGGTCGGTTCCCCTCTCCCCCTCCCCGCTCGCTCTCGCTCACACTCATTGGCCAGCCGGTCAGCTGACCCTGTCGTCTGCTAGACCGACACCTGCGCGCCCATCGGCGCCCAGGCAAAACTAGGCGGAAGAAATTGGCACGCACGAATTATACGGCGGGGTCCCGGTGCACCAAGACCCCCCGGCCAGGGGCGGGACCGGCCAACCAAGGCAAACCCCACCCCCTTGAATTCGGAGCGTCACAATATAACACTGTAATATAATGACACTAAAGCTTTTCAACACACTTTGGCAAATAAATTGATTAGAACAGGAAATATAAAACCTATGAATAAGTTGACACCTTAACTATAGATATTAAGCATCCTTTTATTAAAAAATGGCTCTACCCGTCTACCGCAAAATTAAATTGACATTACGGCCTGCTCGGGAGACCGGCGTTGTTGCCATGCAGGGCCCTCCGTGGCGTAGTGTGCGATCCTCGGTATGGACACGGGACGGCGTGCAGATGTGCAGGAGGTTGGCAATCAGTGGTCCCTCCTACTTGGCCGTGGGTCCGGGTACTCCGACATGATAAAACAGAAATAAACACTGTTTAAAAATATGTTCTGGTATGAGTACACTATAAATCTTAAATCTATGGGCCGAGCAGGGGGTTAGAATCTGTTTTTGAATTTATACAATCTGAAAGGGGTTGTGGGATGGACGTACCTTTTTTTCAAAGAGGGAGACGTGTGAGTACGACTCGCGCCGTCATGCTGAGTTTCGGGTCCTGCGCCTGCGTCCGGGTGGTGATCCGCGTCGCCGTCAGGAAAGATGCGACGCGCAGCGGCGGTGTGGGGCGGGACCGGCATGGGTTGCGTGCCAACCCCATCTCGACGCAATAGTTGGTCCTATCCGGTGCCGCCTGTCCGCTGGTGGTGATGAGTGTCGTGGTTGGGGCGAAGTGGCAGCCCGGGCACGGTGTGTCCTCGGATATGATGTGGGCGTGCCCCGTGCAGCTCCAGTTACACGCGGGGCACGCCTGCACCTGTAAAACAGGTGCCACGTCCGTGCCCATCAGTTGAAGTATGTTGCGGGCCGCCTGTAGGGTATGTTGGAGTCCCCGCTGGAGACACGAGCATTCTTCGGGTAGGTCCGGACGCAGTGTTTGGCGGAGGAGCTCCTCAGCGGCGGCTCGGACTGCTGTGATTGCGCGTGCACTCATTCTGACGTCTGTCGAACTACTGGATGCTGCAGCGCTGCCCTTGCCGTACCTCCCGGGTGTCTTGTGGCTTGGGCTCTCCGCCGGGCTGATGTAAACAGTGCTTGGTCCGGGTGGGGTGGGGTTGGCTCTGATCTTTTACAAAATCCAAGTTTCTGCGGAATGGAAGCTGAACAATGACGTGTTGGAATCGTGAAGGGGGTCTGGGCCGGCCTCCCGCGGTGGCAGCTCCATAGAAATGTCGTCATCGACGGGCGGGGTTGTTGATACTTCTTCCGTGTCTCTCGCTATTTTTGTTGCCAGTGCCAAATTGACGAGTTCACGGTTGGCGGTTTGGTCGGAGAGTTGGGGGTTGTCACTCGTTGGCGTTGTGGGCGGCGGAATGGCCCCTTCCATGGTGTCGTCACTTGATGTTGATGTGGCTGATGACATTTGCTGCTCCTCTGGCTGTGGCGTGTTGTTGAGCTGCACAAAGTACCCGCCCTGGACTGCTCCATCTGGGTGGCTGTCTTCGGGCAGTCTGATGAGGCGGACGGGGGGTAGGGTTGTTGATGTTGCCGGTGCGGGGTGCGGTAATGTCCGTACAAATCGTCGTGTGAGCGGGAGTGTTGATGTTGAGGTGGTCTGTCGGCGGGTACGGCGTGGCGCTGGGCGTGCTGGTTCTTCCGGCTCTGGCTGATTTGGCTCCAGGGGCCAGGACACCCTGGGGCGCCCTTGCTGGGGCTGTCTTGATGCGAAGTGCTGTGCTGCTGCAAAGGCCCTGGCCATTTCCATGTTTAGGACATTGACAGGTTGGTGTCCTGCTGTTCGTGGTGCTATTACGAGTGGCACAGATGGCGCAAAGCCGCATCCTGTAGTTGGGCATGGTGATTCCTTATGGATTATGAGATACTTGCGGGTGTGAGCGTTGCTGCAATGCGGGCATTCGTGGCACAGGAGAGGTGGTGCCACTTCGATGCCTGTCCACTGCATGATGATGGTTAGGCAGTTGAGGATGATGGGCAGCAGACGGCGAACGGCCATTGTTGGTGTCTTGGCGCGCCGAGGCAGCCATGACGTCAGCATTGACTGCAGTTGGGTAGCCCGCTGAACTATGACTGCAGGCGCATGATATTGCGGCATTCTGACGGATGCGAAAGGTTAGTAATTGTTAGTATTATGCTAGCTTTTGGTAAAGAAGGGGTTACAAAGACAAGAGGCCCTGAATTTACGTCCACCGGGCTGATTTACGTGGAATGCTCTCTAAGGGCTGTCCGGGGCGTTTAATGATTGTATTATGAATGGCTCGCATATCAATAAAATGCGTCGTCCATTTAGATGGATGAAGGTAACGGCGCACTTGGAGACCATGCGCGGGGCACTCCGGGTTGCCGCATCGTTTGCACTCTTCCCGGGTATAACGTATTTCTGGCGGGGGAGTCCCGTGCCAGTGTGGGTGGACCCTCAATTCTCCGTTCCGGAGTCGGTTTAGTTCTTCCGCGCGTCTCCATTCGACTATCCCTGTCTGAGACCAGTCAATGAGAGGGCCTTGGTATTGGAGATCGTCCATTCTAAGAGAAAGGAGAGCGGAAAAAAATATTTTTAAATTACTGATAGTTAAATGAGTCTTTTATTACTTTTGGGAAAATCTCGGGTAAAATTTACTCTATGTCTGAACTAAGGGGCGTGGTCACGATTGGTTAGTTACACAGTATTACTTACTTGGTAGACAGTGAGGGGTTAGTAGGGGTGACACTTATAGCACGAAGCGCAACGGTCAGTTGGTTAAGGTCTCGACGTGGTAATCCGTAACGGTCAGCGTCGGCCGAGGCGCGGTCGGCGGAGCGGGAGCTGGTTCCCGTGGTCAGCGTGGCGAGTGGACTGATGCTGGGCCCCTCTGAGTCGGATAGGATATAGGGGTGTAATTGTAAACAAGTTGGACCGGGAGGGTGGGGCGGTCGGGCGCTGGGTAGGCGAGCGTGGTGGGGGAATGACGGTGAGGGGGGAAGGGAGTGAGGGGCACTGGGTACAGGGCTCGGGGTGCGGGACGCGGGGCACAGGGCGAACACTGGGGGTGAGGGGACGTTAGTCGCGTGCCGCCCGCATGGAAAAAAGTACACCTTAAAGACACTTAAAAGTATACTTCCACGAAAAGTACACTTTGAAAGTATACTTTTAGTATACTTTTAACGTGTGCTTTCAAGGACACTTCGGGAGAGCACTTCGGATGTGTAAATATTCTGTTATTTTCTCGTCATCTAATGTGCACATTACTAGACATAAATAATTTGTGTCAGTAAGTCTCAAAAATGTGCATATTGCGAAATACAACTCAAGACGCCCCGAGGAACACTTTTAATAGTGGCGTAGTTTTGTCATGCTGAGTGAATATTCCAAGACACTACTTTATATTTTAAGAAGTGTGAGTCAATGCAGGGGCGTAGGAACAGGTGGGGACAGTGGGTACATTGTCCCCCCCTGAGCGCCCCGAAGGGGCGCCAAAATGCGTCCCGAGGGGGCGCCAAAATGCGCCCCGCAGGGGCGCCGATGGGCGCCCCGCAGGGGCGCTGGGGCGGGAACCCTGGGGCGGGGGCGCTCGAGCGGGGGCGCGATGGGGGGCGATGATACACCTCTGCAAGCATATGTGAAAAAGCTTAAAAAGCACCTCAGAAATTGTCGCGTTCGATGTTTCCTACAGTTTTTCTCTTCTGCGACGATTAAAAACATACCTGCGCACAACTATGACGTCGCAGCAGCGTCTTAACCACCTCGCCTTGTTTCACTGCTATAAAGAGGAAGTGGACACCTCAGATATATCGGACCTTATGACGAGATTTGTAAACAACTCTTATACCGCATCTCTGTCTTTATGGGAAGACCAAATAGTTGCAACGTTGACTACACACACAATGAAATGCATATTGTTCAAAACTGTGATTCTGTGCCTTATTTTTCCACTGAAATGCGATTTTATATATTTTTTTTTTGGGGGGGGGGGGGGGGCGCCAGTCGCGGTTGGGGGGCGCCAAAAAGGGTTGAAGGGGCTGTACCCCCCTGGCCAAAAAACGTTCCTACGCCCCTGAGTCAATGAGAAGATAAAAAACACCAAATATTGTCTTTGTGTTGTAAATGCGCATGTGAAACGCTGCACGGTCGCTGTCGAAGTATGCAACCTAGCACACATGCATAGGTAGGCAGGGGAAGCTACTAGAAGTGGGATAAAAAAAAATATTATATATTACAACGCAAATATTTGCTCTGATTGGGAGTTCCGCTTGTTCAGTAAACTCTTTCCACGCCTTGAAATACGACGTGCACCCACAGATACAGGGATAAAACACATTCGTGTTTACATTTTCTTCACTTTCTTTTTAATTTAACTCATCGGCTGTGCACGATAATGGCTCTGAATAATAAAAGTTCCTAAAACATAGATGGTAACAGTGCTACAGTGGACGTTTACTCCCAAGTATACCTAAGTATACTTAAGTATACTTCAAGTATTCTTTAAGTATACTTTAGCGACACTATCGCAACAGTGCATGGAGCTCAGAGCATCTACCATGTGACTGCGAGCCAACGCGGCACGAGCATAACGGCAGATTGGCCGCGTGGTCTAACGTGTGTGTTTTCAGATCGCAGGTCCGAGGTTCAACTCCCAGTGGTCGCAACTTAATTCCCAGGTCCTTCGATGTTCAGTTTCGGTACTGGCGAAGAAACCTAGGTCGTAGGTAAAAAAAAAGAAAAAAAAAGAGGAAACATTTTAAGAGGGTGGGGCTGAAAATAACTTTTGCAAACACAGTGTTGGGTACACTTTTTCAACACCTTAATGACACTTTTGCCAATACTTTAGTTACACTTTCGAACTCACATTTCGACGGCCAAAGTATTCCAAAAGTACATTATTCCCAATCTGCTAGAGTTAGAGTATACTTTAAGTATACTTTATGTATACCTAATTACTTTAGATATACATAATGTATACTCAACAGGACACTTTCAAGTACACATTTTCTCCTCAAAAGTCACTTTAAACTGTCATTTACTTTGACTTTCGAAGTGTCATTTCCATGGCACTTTTTTCCATGCGGGCGGTGGGACAACGGGAAGGGGGGAAGGTTGGGAAGGCATCACGCACACAGGGAGAGAAAACAAGAGAAAAAAAGAAACGAGAGAGAGAGAAAAAACAAAGGGGGCGGGGGTGCTAGGGCGTCTTCGCGTATTATGCTGCTTACCGGGCGTTCCATAAGCTTGTTGTTACTCGGGATTTGGTGATGTTGCGGTGGTCTCCGGGTGGGGAAGGGACTCCCGACTGCGTTTCCGGGATGTACTGGGTGATTTTGCGAGGTCCTCAAGGAGTCTCACTAATCCGTAGCGGTGGCGCGGCGCATCGTCTGGCGATACCAATATCGATTTGGGGTTTTGGGTGAGGGTAGTGAAGGAATCTAAGTACGCGATTGCCGCGCGTAAGTCTGCTCCGTATTTTTTCAATAACTCTGACCGCGTGTTTGACATTTTGAACGTTACACGACTGATGCGTTTACGGGGACGGTTGGGACTTGGGCGTCGCGTAGACTGTCTCTCCCGGGCTCTCGTTCGTTCGGTGCGAGCGTCCGTTGATAACTGAGGGATTCAGCTGTGGATAGAGCTGTTGTACCGCCCGCTCGTCTTCCTCATGGAAGCTGAATGTTATTTGTGGGGCTGTGGGTGGACGTATGCCTTCTGGAGGGTTGCTGCCTGTGAGAGCTCGCGGCTGGACTGTGGAGGGCTGTCTACGGAGACCGTGCTCGGGTGGTGGGGAGGGTGGTGGGGAAGGTCGGAAGTGTGTGTCCAGTGTTGTGTTGTCTTGTGATCTTTTGTTATTTTTCTTGAAGTGGAGCCAGTAATAGCTGTCTACTAGCTCAGTGTGCTGCACAGAGCGGATAACAACCACGGTGAGCAGCCGTCTTCTTTGTGAATGTGACATAAGCGAAGAAAGACTTCTATAACGTAACGTACAACTGATATTATTACAGCTAAGCCAATGAAACCGGCGCTTATAATGCCGAAAGCATTGCAGAACCCCCAAATTTTATTGATTGTCGTATCAGCAATTTTTTGTAGGTCAGTAGCGGTTAGGAGGTTAAAGCCATTGAAATTGCTGTGTGGATCATCACCTAGTGTGTGATGTGCGAATACTGATTGTATAGCGTTGCGTTGAATGGGGAACACTAATGCGCGCTGGAGTGCACGTAAGTCATCCGTCTGAAAAAGACCCATTCCACTTATATGTTTCAGCGTTTCAAAGTTTAGTGACACCTCCTCTGATGGGCTTCGAACATCGGGCGAGTGGCCTACGTACATGGGCTCTGGTTGGAATTTCACATAATACCCCGGTAAAAGCTGGAAGGTTGGAGGTGCTAATTTATTACATATGATTTTCTCTGCATTTGGGACGATTATTCTATTCACGGCTGTTAGGTACATGTCTTGGCCTTTATATTTTATTGGAATACTGTTTGTGCAAGAGTTGGTAGGTCGTATGGTGATCGGGACCTCAACGCACGAGAGCACTTTTGCCATTTCACCTGCCGGTGTTAATACTAGTCCCGAGGGGTTGGGGAAAAGGGTTGCCGCCGCTTCGGGCAACGACCTGCCCAATGCGAGTTTTTGTTTGAGTATTTGTTGCTCTAGTTTACAGCGTTTCTGTATTCCGTATAAGTGTTAGTTTTTGAAGACTACGATGCGTGTCGATATGCACGAATTGCAACTTAGATGAATAGTGAGCTACTTGGTCGGGAGTTATCGATTTGTCTGGTGAGTGGAATTTGAAGTTATCTAGCTGGGCGAAGTATACAAAAATACCTGGGTGTTCTGTTTTGGTGAGTTGGACATCGCATTGTATGAATGGTTCTAATAGTTTTAGGGCGAAATTTTTTCCGTGTCTATCAATAACGAGGTAATCGGCTGTGAGTCCTGTTTCAAAGTCTGTTGATTTGATTTTTATTACACTTCCTTGATCTAGGACATGAAATTGTGCTTTGTCACATTCACTGGGCTTGGGTTTCGTCGGCCAGAAGGATTCTCCTAACATATAGTCGCTGCAAAATCCTTCTTCGTATTTACAGGAAACGCCATCCCTTAATTTGATGAGGCCCGAGTCTTGTTCTACCTGTGCTTTATAGCTGGATAAGAGAAAACGTATCATGCCTTTCACAATTTTTTTCATGTATTCAATACCCTCTATTGTTTGTGTATCCTCTTGTTTGCAGTTTCCTGCCTCCTCTATTTCACCTACGAAAACATGTGACCGAACATACGCTTTTCCTACTGGTATATCAGAGATTGTTTTGCCCCACAATTCTATCTTTCCTGAAGTGTGTAACTGGTTACATTCCTCGCGTGTCAACTTTTTAACGAATTCGCGATCAGACATCCATGTCATATGGGAATATGCCCCACAATAAAATTGTTCCAACGATACCGCTAGGACACATGATTTTACTTCCACTTCTTGATAGTTTGGCTTGAACAAAACTTGTGCTGAAATATTCACTGTTTCACCTGTTATTTCCGGGTCCTTACATTCCCCTGTTTCAACAAGACTGTGCTTATCCGCGTTTGCGGGTGAGCGCAGTCGTAACCAAAGAGCAGAGAATCTGTTTCCGCCGGGGTGTCGGCGAGGACTTGGCCCTGTATCTTCATTAGGCCGCATATAAACAGCTCTAAAAGGGGTGCGGGCCCCGCCGGGCGTGGACGCCTCATGATGTAAGCTGGAACCTGTAACAATTTAAAGACAGCTGGTTTTGCGATTAGTGCAGGTTGGCTAACGCTAAATATGCGTGGCCAAGCTGTAAAATTGCAAAACCTACCGGAGAAAATTGTATTTTACTTAATTTTTGATTTGTGCCCTACTTTTTCCTATTGTTCTTTTGCTTATTGCTTCATTTTCGCGTTCCTTGGTTTGCGTTGTCCCGATTCGCTTGTGGGGGCGCTCCCGATGGTCCTGCCTGCTCCTGGGCTTGGTGAACGCACCGCGTGTTTTGTCGGTTCTCCGCTGCTGGTTGGGCGCGGCGGCGCGGAGTGGGCTGAGGGATGGGAGGAGGGGAGGGTGCCGGGGCCTCGTGCGGTTGCCGCGGCTGCGGCCTGCAGCGGCGTAAGCCCGTTGCTGATGACTCGGCACGGTCTTGCCTCGGGGCGTGAACTGTCACGCGGCGTCTCCACTGTTCGCCGATTGGCGTGTTCAGGTTTCGTAGGGTTCCTGGGTGTGGCACGTCTAGTTCTCGTGGGTTTACTCCTTGCGTTAATACCCAAGGGTAGAGTATTGCTGCTCGTACCTTTGTGGTTTCTTCAATGTTCGCGTTTTGTTTTAGAAGGGAAGACAAAAGGTCAAAAAGTATTAACCAGTAGTCCGTCGCAGCGCACAATTTTGTTGCGAGTCGTAATTTTCGTCTTTCTTGATTCATTTGCACTATCCTTGTCTGCAAGGAAACAGAAGCAATTTTTTTCGTATGAGCGAAAATAATTTACGCGGTTTTGTAACTTATACGTTTTTAATATTATGCGAAAATCTTTGGTTAGTTTTATTTGGTTACAGTTTTCTAATTAAAACACATGTTAGTCGCACGCCGGGTATATTGTTACCCATACATATACACTGTGAAAAATATGTACGGAAAGTTCCGGCTAATTTTTTTCCGGACATTTCCGTACTTGATGAAAACGGAAACGTCCGTTCAGATGTCCGTAGTATCCGGTTGTTTCTGCAGTACCTCACGAGAAAAATTAGATCACAGCTTGGAAGGATTCGTCCGTACCCATCATGGTACGGAACTTTTCCGTCATCGGTTCCGTACTAGGATTCTCATTTCTTACAGTGTATTTTCCTTCTTTTGTATTTTTCAGTTCGCAAAGGGGTAGGGTGTGCCGGGTCGGGTGAGCGGTTCTATGCCGTACAATGATACTTCCGTGTCCGTGTTCCCGTACTGACAGAGACGGCTTGGGCCAGCTTGTTGTGATGGTGCCATAAAATCTCCTGGCAGTTGGGGTACGACCGCGTCGTCCTCTGGTAGGAAGAGGGGGGGGGGGGATGGGTGTGTTTACCCTAAGACCCCAGAATGGGCGTTGGACATAGCGCTGGGGCGCGTTTTGTAATGACATTTCACTTGTGGTTTTCCTGTCCTCTAGGTGGTACATCATTATGTGTACTGGGGAATTTCTAAAGGCATTATGCAGAAAGTGCATTAGCAGGGTGTAGGCCAGGGAATCTAAGCCTGTGCTTAGTGGTGGTACGGCAATGGTAGTTATATTGAGACGCTCCACGCATCGTCTTAGCATATACAATGCTTCCTGTACCACGTGTGGTTGAGGCATTTGTCTTACAGTTTGCTTCGTAATAATATTGAATATGAGACGTTCATTACGGCGGCAGATTACAATATCTGGTACCGTGCGCTGTCGGGAGAGGATCTCCTGTCGTATATTATATTTATATTCCAAATAGGCTGCTAATCCTTTTCTCATTGTAGCACAGTGGGATATGCAGTGTGCTATTGGGACAGACCACGGAGCGGAAACAAGATCGCCCGAGTGGTGTGTTAATCTCATCTGGAACAAAAGAAATATTTTTTTTAGGCAACGGAGTTGCCTTCTAAAATCGCTGGAAAACGTGCGTGTTTTGTTTCATATGGCCCCTTACGACAGAAAAAAATCTGCTGAAGGGAATTCGATAATATTAAGCATACATTTAGAATGTAATATAGTACATTCGATTCTGAAGTCTAGTTGAAATCTGTATTGCAGAATTTTTGTAAATTTGAATTGAAATTCGAGTTTCTATGGTAATGCTCGACTCGTCAGGCAAAATGAACAGGGGAAGGGGATATTTTTTCGTGGAGGGGGTAGGCCGAGGCGAGCCAACACGGAGCGAAAGAGAAACCTCTAAAGTCTGCGTTCAAACAAAGCCAGCCTTTAGTTTCGAGCGCAAGAATGAGATAACACCACTGAAATTCGCACGTGACCACCGTACTGCCTTCTTTAAAACTACTTCAGTTTTTACTGAAACTTGCCCCGGTTCTGCCAACTAAATGTGTGCATCAAAGAATGAGTTCCAATCGTAACGTTATGAGAGCAGTGATTTTTTTTCATTTTATTTGGTTGGCATGTTGTGTCAACAACGCGAAAGCAGGCCAAGCATGTCCGCCATTGCCGGTTGCTGATGTGCCCACCTCGCGACTTTAAATCATTTTTTAAAGTTATCGAAACGTTGACAAGGCGAACTGAATGCGCAAATAGTAGTTTTATACCTGCGGAAAACGGTTTGGTAAGTTTGACTTCGATCTGGTGAGCAGAATTCTTGAAATGATGTACATTTACGTGTACCATTTTGTGTACACAACGCCTTAACTCCGCGTTTTCCCAATAGAGCGCACCCCCGTCGCGGCCGCGGCGAGCTTGCCCGCTGGTCCTGGGCGTACCAGCGGTACCCGACAAACCTTAGTTGGTGGCCTCTATGTTGCGGCAACCAACCGCTACGTTGCCTACGTTTCGGGCCCGTTTTCGTTGTCTGGCGGCGTTGCGGCTACTAGTCCGCAAACCAATGTTGGCGCCGTTACGTTACGTAGCATTGGCGGCAACTTGTTCGTTGTAACTGAATTCAGGCAATATTGCCTCTTCGTTGTGCAAACTTTCTCTTAGCTACGTTACTCTGACTACATACCCGGGTGGAAGGATCTCGATTTGGACTGTAGTTTAAACTGCACTACCCAAACTGTAGCTGTGAACTGCTATCTAAAACTCTGAACTAAATAATGTTTTTCTGCAAACACTAACTCATATCCTTTTCTGTAGTTGAAACTATACAATGACGGCAATTTTGTGGTTTTACATTTATAATGTTGGCTGCAGTTTGTGAAAGTAGTTGGAACTATAGTTGCATGTACAATCGTAGAAAGGATATTTTACTGTTTAGAAAATCATATTAGCTAGAGTCCTTGACTACGCATAAACACGACTAAAAAGTTAAAAAATACTACGTTTTGGAGTATACTTTTGGCTTCAACTCGTATAAGCAGCTGCTTCTACACTTATATCGCAAAAGCACTCTTCTTTTTCATAAAGTAAAGATAGTAATTTATTTTGCAGTTAGTGAGTGTGAATATGTTTGCACTTAACTTATCAATCGACTCCATGTGACAACGCACATGTTGTGTGTTCTCTAGAATTCGTGTTGTTCAAGGTGAGGCGATGTTGTAGAGGTTACTTTTGTGGGGCAATCTTTCCTTCTAGCCTCAGTTGCAACTACAATGACTTTGTACCTGATCCTGATCTGTGAGGTTTCACGTCCCGTAGGCACCCTACGTACGGGGATTCTACCCATCTCGAACTTGCCAAACAGCCGGTGGTTTTTCCATATTTCCACGTCACTGGGGCTGCCCCGGCCCCCGGCCCGGCTACCCCTGTCCTTTGGTGGGGTCCTGCAGCAGTCAGGCTACTACCCGGGTGGAAGGATCTCGATTTAGACTGTAGTTTAAACTGCACTACCCAAACTGTAGCTGTGAACTGCTATCTTAAACTCTGAACTAAACAATGTTTTTCTGCAAACACTAACTCATATCCTTTTCTGTAGTTGAAACTATACAATGACGGCAATTTTACTGGTTTTACATTTATAATGTTGGCTGCAGTTTGTGAAAGTAGTTGGAACTATAGTTGCAGGTACAATCGTAAAAAGGATATTTTACTGTTTAGAAAATCATACTAGCTAGAGTCCTTGACTACGCATAAACACGACTAAAAAGTTAAAAAACACTACGTTTTGGAGTATACTTTTGGCTTCAACTCGTATAAGCAGCTGCTTCTACACTTATATCGCAAAAGCACTCTTCTTATTTATAAGGAAAGATAGAAATTTATTTTGCAGTTAGTGAGTGTTAATATGTTTGCACTTAACTTATCAATCGACTCCATGTGACAACGCACATGTTGTGTGTTCTCTAGAATTCTTGTTGTTCAATGTGAGGCGATGTTGTAGAGTTTACTTTTGTGGGGCAATCTTTCCTTCTAGCCTCAGTTGCAACTACAATGTCTTTGTACCTGATCCTGATCTGTGAGGTTTCACGTCCCGTAGGCACCCTACGTACGGGGATTAAACCCATCTCGAACTTGCCAAACAGCCGGTGGTTTTTCCATATTTCCACGTCACTGAGGCTGCCCCAGCCCCCGGCCCGGCTACCCCTGTCCTTTGGTGGGGTCCTGCAGCAGTCAGGCTACTATCCAGGTACTTGACCGACATCCCCGGTTAAGAAATTACGAACAACCGAAGTTTAGACTTTTGGGGGTATGAAACAAGGAGGCGAGGCCGAGAAAGGAACATGTTTAGTCAGAAAACAAACAAAACTAAGAAATCCAACAGGAGCCACAGTTACATGGCAAACAAACTGGAGTTAAACTGTAGTTAGACCAGTAGGCCGGCTGGCTGAGACCCTTGGCATGACACCATGTTACTGCGATACCAAGCTATGGTGTCCCAGTGGCTGAGTGGTCAGCATGACGGGCTACCAGCTCCGAGGTCCGGTGTTCAACTCCAGGCATCAGCCGCTCAAACGTCATCATCAAAAGGTAAGTAAACATGCAACAATGAAGTAAAATGTGAAATAAAATACTAAGGCGGAAGGCGCTTGAGAAGAAAGAAAGAAAAAGAAGAGGAAGAATTTTTCTTCTTTAGAAAATTTGAACTCTACTTTATGAGCATTTGACAGTGGGGCTTGTGCATAGTCCGAAAAAGAAACAATGTGCAACTGAACTAAGTTCGAACTACAAACTCAATCTAAAGACACACTGCATATGTAAACTATAGTTTAACTGCAAACGGTCCGAAATTGTTGCATTTTGACTATAGTCAAGTTGTAGTTTAACTTCAAAAATCTGCAAATAGTTTACACTTTTCTGCAGTTGAACTACTTTTCAACCGCACGTGATATTTAATAGTTTGACTATCATTACTTTGTAAAATTTAAGTGCATCTATGAGTAAGTATTATCTGTAACTGCAGTACATGTAAATTAAGGTCGAACTGCAACAAGAATTTCAGTCGGTTTATTGTTAGCTTTTACATTTCAAAGTGGAGATCCTTCCACCCGGGTATCCAGGTACTTGACCGAGATTCCCGGTTAAGAAATCACTAACAACCGAAGTTTAGATTTTGGGGGTATGGGGTATGAAACAAGGAGGCGGGGCCGAGAAAGGAACATGTTTAGTCAGAAAATAAACAAAGCTAAGAAATCCAACAGGAGCCACAGTTACATGGCAAACAAACTGGAGTTAAACTGTAGTTAGACCAGTAGGCCGGCTGGCTGAGACCCTTGGCATGACACCATGTTGTTGCGATACCAAGTTATGGTGTCCCAGTGGCTGAGTGGTCAGCATGACGGGCTACCAGCTCCGAGGTCCGGGGTTCAACTCCAGCCATCAGCCGCTCAAACGTCATCATCAAAAGGTAAGTAAACATGCAACAATGAAGTAAAATGTGAAATAAAATACTAAGGCGGAAGGCGCTTGAGAAGAAAGAAAAAGAAGAGGAAGAATTTTTCTTTAAAAAAAAATTGAACTCTACTTTATGAGCATATGACAATGGGGCTTTATGCATAGTCCGAAAAAGAAACAATGTGCAACTGAACTAAGTTCGAACTACAAACTCAATCTAAAGACATACTGCATATGTAAACTATAGTTTAACTGCAAACGGTCCGAACTTGTTGCATTTGGACTATAGTCAAGCTGTAGTTTAACTTCAAAAATCTGCAAATAGTCTTCACTTTTCTGCAGTTCAACTACTTTTCAACCGCACATGTTATTTAATAGTTTGACTATCGTTACTTTGTAAAATTTAAGTGCATCTATGAGTAAGTATTATCTGTAACTGCAGTACATGTAAATTGAGGTCGGACAACAACAAGAATTTCAGTTGGTTTGTTGTTAGCTTTTACATTTCAAAGTGGAGATCCTTCCACCCGGGTATGAGCAACGTTACGGACACCAACACAAAGTCTTGTCTTATCGTTCACGTTGCCATAACGTCACAACAACGAATGCATTTCTACGAAGCGTAGGGAGGGCCGCCATAACGTGTCAGTCTGTACGCCGGCAGTACGTCACGCCGGCAACCTTCCCGCAATAGTACGGCGACAAAGCCTAACCCGGGTGGAAGGATCTCCACTTTGAAATGTAAAAGCTAACAATAAACCGACTGAAATTCTAATTGTAGTCCGACCTTAATTTACATGTACTGCAGTTACAGAAAATACTGACTCATAGATTCACTTAAATTTTACAAAGTAACGACAGTCAAACTATAAATAACACGTGCGGTTGAAAAGTAGTTGAACTGCAGAAAAGTGTAGACTATTTGCAGATTTTTGAAGTTAAACTACAGCTTGACCATAGTCAAAATGCAACAAGTTCGGACCGTTTGCAGTTAAACTACAGTTTGCATATGCAGTATGTCTTTAGATTGAGATTGTAGTTCGAACTTAGTTCAGTTGCACATTGTTTCTTTTTCGGACTATGCATAAGCCCCAGTGTCATATGCTCATAAAGTAGAGTTCAAATTTCAAAAAAAAATTCTTCCTCTTCTATTTTTTTTGTATCTTCTCAGATGCCTTCCGACTCAGTATTTTACTTCACATTTTACTTCAATGTTGCGTATTTACACACCTTTTGATGATGACGTTGGAGCGGCTGATGTCTGGAGTTGAACCCCGGACTTCGGAGCTGGTAGCCCGTCATGCTGACCACTCAGCCACTGGGACACCATATCTTGGTGACGCAGCAACATGGTGTCATCCAAGGGTCTCAGCCAGCCGGCCTACTGGTCTAACTACAGTTTAACTCCAGTTTGTTTGTCATTTAACTGTGGCTCTTGTTGGATTTCTTAGCTTTGTTTGTGTTTGTCTGACTAAACACGTCCCTTTCTCGGCCCCGCCTCCTTGTTTCATACCCCAAAAATCTAAACTTCCGTTGTTCGTGATTTCTTAACCGGGGATGTCGGTCAAGTACCTGTATAGTAGCCTGACTGCTGCAGGACCCTACCAATGGTCAGGATGGGTAGAATCAGAATCCCCGTACGTAGGGTGCCTACGGGACGTGAAACCCCACAAATCAGGATCAGGTACAAAGTCACTGTAGTTGCAACTGAGGCTAGAAGGAAAGATTGCCCCACAAAAATAAACTCTACAATATCGCCTCACCTTGAACAACAAGAATTCTAGAGAACACACAAAATGTGCGTTGTCACATGGAGACGATTGCAAACATATTCACACTCACAAGCTGCAAAATAAATTACTATCTTTACTTTATAAACAACAAGAGTGCTTTTGTGATATAAGTGTAGAAGCAGGTGCTTATACGAATTGAAGCCAAAAGTTTACTCCAAAACGTAGTATTTTTTAACTTTTTAGTCGTGTTTATGCGTAGTCAAGGACTCTAGCTAATATGATTTTCTAAACAGTAAAATATCCTTTCTGCGATTGTACATGCAACTATAGTTCCAACTACTATCACGAAGTGCAGCCAACATTATAAATGTAAAACCAGTAAAATTGCCGTTATTGTTTAGTTTCAACCACAGAAAAGGATATGAGTTAGTGTTTGCAGAAAAACATTATTTAGTTCAGAGTTTTAGATAGTAGTTCACAGCTACAGTTTGGGTAGTGCAGTTTAAACTACAGTCTAAATCGAGATCCTTCCACCCGGGAAATAACGAGGAGCGGGCGTCCTGCGGGCAACGTCGTGTCAACGTTGCCAGAAGTCGGTTACGTTCTGCACGGCGCCGCAACCGACATGCTCCTACGTCTGCACGGCCACTGGCCAGCAACGTTCCGACAACCAACAGATTTTACGTATGTAGAAAGTATAGTAGCCATTACGTAGATGCGACGTCGAAACGGTGATGTCGTCATGGCAATGTCAGCTCAACACTGCCGCCCTTACGTTGTTGTGGCAAGGAAAGGGCGACGCAGCGGCAACTTATCAAAAACACTCACGCCTAGGGCATACGCGCTTCAACGTTACTACAACAAGGGCCTGGCGACGTCGACACGGCGACGTGACAGCGCCACTGTCACGGCAACCGTCCCTCGTCGATTGCAGGTCAACGCTGCAGTTACATAAAACTCAGACCTACAAATGTGCTTCATTCGCCGTTACGTTGCTTCAACGTGGCCAGGTCGACGGCGCCACGACAATGTCACAGTAACTCTGCCACGGCAACCGTTACCTGACGATGGCATGGCGACATAGTGGCGACAATATAAACAAACACACGCCTAGGGCATACGCGCTGTTACGTTACATCGGCAAGGACCTGGCGACGTCGATACGGCGACGTGACAGCGCCACTGTCACGGCAACCGTCCCTCGTCGATTGCAGGTCAACGCTGCAGTTACATAAAACTCAGACCTACAAATGTGCTTCATTCGTCGTTACGTTGCTTCAACGTGGCCAGGTCGACGGCGCCACGACAATGTCACAGTAACTCTGCCGCGGCAACCGTTACCTGACGATGGCATGGCGACGTAGTGGCGACAATATAAACAAACACACGCCTAGGGCATACGCGCTGTTTCGTTACATCGACAAGGACCTGGCGAAGTTGCCACGGCAACATGACAGCACTACTGCCAAGGCAACCGCACCTCGTCGTCATGAAAATTGAGAGAAGCGTAACGATATGGACACGCAGCCGTGCACTGTTAAAAATTTTGTTGTAAATTAACAGGAAAAGTACTGTTAAGTTTGTTAGCAGCAAAATCCTGTTTCAAAACAGGAAAAACTGTAAATCAATTTTTTCGTCGAAATGTATTGACTTCTTTTTGCACTTATATCTCTCTTCTGTAATATTACAAAATTGTTGTATTTCGAACAGTAAGAGCTGTTAACAAAATTAACAGCGTATTTAGTGTAAAGCACCAGCATACACAGTGATACTCATTCACTGTTCTTTAAGAGTGCTGTTGAAATATTCCATATGTAGTAAGTTTTTAACTGATGAAAAAACCGGTGTTCAGAAACAGGATTCCCGTAAAACAAATGGTCGTCAGGCAACAACTTTTTCTAACAGTGTGCCTACGTGCCTGTGGGAGCGTAGGATGCATGTCGCCGTGGCAACCGAGCCGCGGGAACAGTGCAGCTACCTCCACGCAACACACATTACAGAGCGTCATGAAAAGTGAGAGTAGCGTAACGATACGGACACACCGCCGCGCCTACGTGCCTGTGGGAGCGTAGGATGCATGTCGCCGTGGCAACCGAGCCGCGGGAACAGTGCAGCTACCTCCACGCAACACACATTACAGAGCGTCATGAAAAGTGAGAGTAGCGTAACGATACGGACACACCGCCGCGCCTACGTGCCTGTGGGAGCGTAGGATGCATGTCGCCGTGGCAACCGAGCCGCGGGAACAGTGCAGCTACCTCCACGCAACACACATTACAGAGCGTCATGAAAAGTGGGAGTAGCGTAACGATACGGACACACCGCCGCGCCTACGTGCCTGTGGGAGCGTAGGATGCATGTCGCCGTGGCAACCGAGCCGCGGGAACAGTGCAGCTACCTCCACGCAACACACATTACAGAGCGTCATGAAAAGTGAGAGTAGCGTAACGATACGGACACACCGCCGCGCCTATGTGCCTGTGGGAGCGTAGGATGCATATCGCCGTGGCAACCGAGCCGCGCGGGAACAGTGCAGCTACCTCCACGCAACACACGTTACAGAGCGTCACAGAAAAAGAGAGCAGATTAAGGATACACTTCGATCTGATGTATTAATTAGAACTACTCACTTGCCTCGTATATTGATATACCTGCATAATTATGTACAAATGTGCTACATTGCACTCATCCTGGTACGTACATTTGTGCGTAGCTGTGTACATCTAAATAAGTGTACAAAACGAACAAAGTTCGAACGGAATCGATGGGGCGCGCGGTTGGTATGTTATCCTATCCTCTATAGTAGGCCTGGGAGAATGCGCGCGCCGCGCGTTCGGACGGAATAGGTCTTTTGGGAATGATTACTGTAGTGTCGTAACAGAATGCTCGTAATGGCAATCAGTCACACAATACATGGCAAAAACGCTTCCTTGGAGTCCAAGGACTGCGAACGATTCAAGGAGGCGCAGCGTTATTAATCCCCCCCCCCTGTCCTTGAATCGTTCCGGCGGTCCTTGGACTCCAAGGAAGCGTTTTTACCGTGTAGGAGCAAAACTTTTATCCTGGTATGTGAAAATACTAATTCTTTTCTCTTCCTCTTTCTTTGTTTGCATGTATCTGTGAGTGGTGTGAGATCGTCGTACGAGTGTGCACGCTTACTCAGCTTGCTGAGAACGTTGGTCAGCTGTCCTCTAGCTCCTCTGCCTGCTGCTTGTCCATAGTCGCAATTTGAAAACATAAAGAAAAATGAATCTTTGCACTCTGAAATAAAAGCTTCGTAAATGTAATGTAATGTAATGTAATGTATGGGTGACACTTATTCATGGTCACAGAGGACCTGGCTCTCCCAACGCCAGCACTCCTCCGCTCACCTTTCGCGACGTATCACAGATCCACACTGGTAAAAAAGAGGTAGGATATGGCACCCTTTTTGATGCACTATTTTCTAAAGACACTATTGCTTTTGTCTTGCTCTGTGCACTGCTGTGCTTCACGTGTTCTGCTGATATGCGGCTCTATTCCCCTGACCCCCAAAGTACCTCCTGCAGCGCGCTCGAGCGCGCCAGTAATGCACAATAATAAAAAATACGATTTCACGAAATCCTGGTAGGCCCGAAGTTGTTTAATATTTTGGGTCCTTCCGGAGTACGTAGAAATATGGTTAATCTTTCGGTTAATAATACACCTGAAATAACTAATAAAACATTTAAACTCTTTTCAACGAAATTTAAAAACGAAAACGTTGTTTGGTTGAAGAAAAGCGAGAACACTGGTTGAACAAAGGTGGGACATCGCACAAGAGAACGGGTAAACTAGAAGAAGAGCGCGAATAACAAAATGGCACCTGAGTGGTCGAGCGGCCTCCCCTACTACTCTGCACAGGTAGAGGGGGAAAGTGCTCAACCAATCACGGGCCCTTTTGTTATTCGTGCTTTTCTCCTTAACCCGTTCTCTGGAATAGCTTATTAGGGCACTATTTTCTAAAGGCACTAGTGTTTTTGGTTTATAGAAATTTCTATTGACTGTTGTATTGGACAACAATGTAGTTAACTACATAACTGCACTCGGCATTAAATTCCACATCAAACGAGCCTACATGTGATAGGGTTCTGATCAATAACAACGAAACGAAAATGTGCTTTTCTAAAGCGGCGCACTCGAGGGCAGGGCGCTGTGGAGCGCCTGCGCGCGCCTCCTCTAGTGCAGCTGCGCGCGCTGGGCTGCCTACCTCACAGGGGCCTGCCGCGCGCCTGCGGCCCGCAACGCGATACAAGGCGGTGGCCGGGGCGGCTCACTACGCTGCCTCCGCCACTTCGGGGCACAAAGACAAATACCAGCCAGGCAAGACTTCGGCGCACACTTAAATTTTTGCGAAGTATCTTTACTCGTAAACTGGAAAGCATTTGCTTCGAAACTTACAAAGATAAGATGATACTTCGTAAGCTACAAAACACATGCTTCGCAGACTACAAAAGAAATTCTTTGCAGCATACAGAGTATCTGTTTTCTGTGTAAGTGGCAAAGCATATGCTGCATCTGCCCGACTTATCGAAAAACAAAATTCACCTATTTACATTTGGTAGTTTTCAGTCAATCTCGAGTGACGTCATTCGCGACAGTTAGGCCACTAGAGGTGTGGATTGTTGTCCGATCGCAGGTATAAGTGGTAAACTAAGGAGAAAATTTCGCTGTTTTTTTTTCTTAAAGGTAAATTTTCTTGACTCAAGACTAAGTTCATAGAAATGCCCTTGTTTTAAGGAAACGTTCTTCTGGGTGCAGTCTCCGGAAAATGACCATTCGATGTCTCTAGAAAAGATCTGTCATTTGAGTCCCGAACCTCGAACAATTTGTAATTTTGTAACGGCCTAGTGCAGAGTGGCCACAGCAGGCCCGCGGGCCGCGCCCGCCAGCCTGCTGGCGCTGGCTGCCGACCGACAGTGTTATATGGCACTCGCCACGCACCCACTCTCTGGGTCATGGCTCTCAAGGCCCCTTCGTAGAGTGAGCCTCGAGGCTCAATAGCGAAAAGAGGTGTGGGGAAGGATAGGTAGACAGCCGCAAAAGTCTCTCGCTACCGCCCGAGTAGTCAAATATGACTACTAGCCAGCACGCCTTCCGCTTGGAAGCTGACCTGCAATAAGCCCTATATATATATATATATATATATATATATATATATATATATATATATATATATATATATATATATATATATATAGCTCCGTGACAGGAGCCAACTGTTGGCATGGCAACGGACATTGTAAATCGAAGTATCTTAAAAAAAATCAGCTATCTTCCAAATCTCATCAAAATGCTATGGGAAATTCTCGTTTTACAAAAGGGCCGTGCCATCAATATAACCCTATTGTTAAAGCTGAGGGAGAGGGCAGGGGGGCGGGGGGCGGGCACACGAGCGGCAGGGCGCTGAGGTGCTTCTGTGCCAGTTCAGTTTTTCTTTTCAGTTTATATGGTCTTTTTATTGCTTCGGATACAGGGGTCATTATTGCCCGTGGGCGGCCTTATAATTGATTAAATGAATTAGAATTGCAGATGTAGAATTGGTTGTAGGTTAGGTCTGCGCCAGCACCGTGACGCGGGACGCCTGCGCACGCCTCCTCTAGTGCAGCTGCGCGCGCTGGGCTGCCTACCTCACAGGGGCCTGCCGCGCGACTGCGGCCCGCAACGCGATACGAGGCGGTGGCTGGGGCGGCTCACTAAGCTGCGCATCACCTCCGTCACTGCCCCCAGGAGCACACAGACAAATACCAGCCAGGCAAGCCCTGCTGAGCTCTACAAATCTATACATAGAGACCCGAAATCCTTGACATACATACCTCGACATTTACGCCAGGATTGTATGTGTGGACTGTGCATGCATATGTACATTTAAATTTTAAGATAGGATAGGTAACACAAATGGTAGGGGGAGAGGGCGCGAATCTATGCCCAAAACCCAAGTGGGTGCCTGGGTCTGCCGGGCCTAGCCAGAGCTCCTGCCGGACGACTAGAAAACCGCACAACCAACAGCGGCGCGCGCTGGGATGCATACCAACCAGGCGCCCGCTGCCAGAATTGGTCAAAACTGACTGATTTCCACTGCAATTACAAAGTAGTCATTCTCAAAAGAACACCTTACACATGTTTGGTATGCCCCCATGCCCATTACTTAATAAGACAGAAATATCCGTTCTTCAAATAAGAATTTTATAAAACTGGCCTGCCGGCCGGTAGACAGTCCAGCACCAGTTTCGGAAACTCAACATTAACAGAAACGGGAATCTGTACACATGAACGGGTGTCTTTATGAACACATTCATGGGAATGAGAGACAGGCGCTGGCAGCCTTAGCCCCTTCCCATCCCCCTCTCCAAGCCGCTGCGGCAGCGGGGGAGGGCGAGGAGGGGGAAGGCCGCACAATCAGAATGCCTATTATCGGCAGCAGTTCCCCCACGCCCGCTGAGCCCCGCGGGACGGGCCCACCCAGGCCTCGCGCCCGGCTCCGTGTCTGGCGGGGCATGTGGAGGCGACAGACCAGCGAGTCCCGTCCACTACTGCAGCAGACATCGGCCATTGCGAACGCCAGGATATTCTGCAAGGGCGACCAGCGCCGGATAGCAGGCGGCAGCATGCCGCGAGTGCCGGAGGCGAAAGGTACAGTACCCAGTGAATCATAGCAGCACAGAGGGCCCGTGGTCCGAATCCAAGTCGGGGATACCCGCAGGGTGCAGGGCCCGCAGTCCTGCTCAGGCATGACCGTGGGCGGTGAGAGACAGGGAGAGGGCGGAGGATGGGTGGGAGCGGGGCGGAGTGCAAAGCCCATCGCAATCTCTCGTCCGATAGGCATATCCCCACGATCTTTCACTGCTGTGAAAATTAGGTCCGCAAATTTACGGCATGTTTCGTAATTTGTGATGTAAACTGATGTAAGATTACGTTCTATATCGAAAATTTCCGAAACCCTCTGCGCTCTTTTATGAACGACAAGACGATATCAAGTGAAAGTCATGAATCTTATCGTAACTTTGTGACTTGCCTCAGGGGAAGCACTGCAGGTGACCTTGCAAGGGTTTTTTCCCGGCCACGTATCTCTGTGAACCAGCCGAGCGCGCGACAAGCGAGGCACCCAGTGTGGCCTTGGATCCGACCAGAGCGACCACACCCAGAAAATGGTTATGTTGAAACAGTGGTATTGCACTTGAATCAAAGCATAACTCAAAGAAAACCGCATGGAAAAATATGCTACAATGTTTACAATACATCAAAGAAAAATACCATATTCCATAAAAATTTCAGCTTAAAGCAACAGTATTGCAATTGAATCAATGAAAACATTCTAGCATATCATTAACTCATCACATCAATGGAACCGTTCTCTGTGTGCAGAGCAGCAGGCCGCGCCCGCGGGCCGCACCGGCCAGGCCTGCTGGCTGGCGACCGACAGTGTTATATTAGTGGCCGCGGTACACGTTACATACTGAAAGAATCGCGCATTTTGTGAAAGAAGCACCAAAATTTGCAGAGACGTTCTTAAAGGTATAAGGAACAATTCTGTCCGAAGGCCTTTTGAGATTTTCGAACCGTTCAGCCTGTACCGTTCAATTCGTACAACTTGAACACAATGGCATAAGTAGCAGCAACGCAGACCCTAATTAAGCTAACGAGAGGCGTGGGGTATGTAAACTACCTAATTTGATGGTGCCCAACACGATGAAAAGGTCGGTTGGTCGATTTGAACACTTTTGAACACTTCTTTGAACGTTTTTGTACATTTTTGAACGCTGTCATGCCTCGCGGCAGAAACCCCGTAATTTTGACCGTTTAAGCAGGTTTTTTTTACATCCTGAAATTCTCACAGGCTAGAGGGTTGTTTAGGACCATCTCCCTAGCGTGTACAATTCCGTTCCGAACACTGACTTGAACACTGAGTTGAACAAAATAAGTTGTTTTCGAAGCTAGGTATCAGACACGTCGATTCCATGTGAAACGGGTACGCTAGTGACGAATCTGGACACAGAAACAAGGTTTCTACACTCTGGAACACTTTCCGCTCCGTTCCGAACACTGACTGGAACACTGAGTTGAACAAAATTATTTGTTTTCGAAGCTAGGTATCAGATACGTCGATTCCGTGTGAAAGGAGCCCGCTAGTGACGAATCTGGACACAGAAACAAGGTTTCTCCACTCTGGAACACTTACCGCTCCGTTCCGAACACTGACTGGAACACTGAGTTGAACAAAATTATTTGTTTTCGAAGCTAGGTATCAGATACGTCGATTCCGTGTGAAAGGAGCCCGCTAGTGACGAATCTGGACACAGAAACAAGGTTTCTCCACTCTGGAACACTTACCGCTCCGTTCCGAACTCTGCCTGGAGCATTGAGTTGAACAAAATGCATTTCTTTTCGTGACTGTAGTACTCATTCTTTTCGCGTCCGTTTATCTCAGCCCGACTGTTACGCCCTGGCCGGTAAAGAAAAAGCTCTGTTGGCCACAGTCTAGCGCCCTTCCCTCCCGTGAGCCGCGATCCCCTCAGGCCTTCCCTGCGCGATGCTCGACTGTCGATTGTTGTAAACAGTTCGAAGCGGTTCGTCTGCTCTGCGTCGCCATTTCCCCTCTCCCATTTCTTTGTATCGCAAACACATAATATTTGTTATCAGTGCGTATCGTGTAAGTATTGGTGGTAAAAGGGAATAATACCGATACTGTTTCCTACAACATGCTTTTGTGCTGCAGATAGAGAATGGCAGCGAAAGGGCGAGGGCGGGGGCAGAGGCTCTCCTTGGCAGGCCCTGTGTCGTTGTCAGAGGCCCCCCTTGACGTGGATTGGGAAAAATGTGTGATTTGCCAGTCCGTAATAAGTGCTGAGAAAGTTGAAAAACCATATGACAACCCTATTGTATCAAGAAGGAGCACGGCGTACACGGGGTTTGCAGCCAAGCTCAAAATTCTCTCTCAATTCAACTTTGTCTTGCCGTCCAATTTGCTGGTCGGAAAACTAGATAATGGGACAGGTTTCGAAAATACTCTGAAGACGAATAAGGTAGTGTGGCACAAATCCTGCCGGTCAATCTACCGTGACCCCACTAAGTTCCAGGCCCTGATAAATCGTCTAAAAGAAGATCAGGAGAAAGTAGCAGACGCTGATGAGTCCACTGCTCTTACAGCAGACACCAGGGGTGAGAGCAGTCGGCAAACAAGATCAACAGGAATCGGGCCACTGCACTTAAAGTCCAATGTTTGTTTTTTGTGCAAATCTACTGACTCTCTTGAGAACCTGCATCTGTGCTCCACCAAAGAAATCCACCAAAATATTGCTGACAGTGCGAAAAGGGTTGGGGACACAGCACTGCTCGCTTTACTTGCCACAGCTGATGTCATTGCTCTTGAGGCTAAGTACCATTTAAAGTGCCTTACTAAGCTGTATAATAAGGCAAGGCGAGTGGGAACCCAAGACAATAAGAGCGACGGGTTTGTCATGTGCGAGGGCATTGCCTTTTCTGATTTGGCTGTCTATATTCACAGTAAGGTCGCGTATTTCATATTTTAAGTTGTTGCCAGGCTGTAATCAAAATTAATAGTAGGTTTTTTTTTCTCGCAGGAAGGGCAGAGGAGGGTAAAGCGATGAAATTGGCACACCTAATTTCCATGTACCAGGAGCGCCTCGCCCAGCTACTCGACGTAAAAATAGATGACCTCCCTTATGTGCACAGTACCCGTTTTAAAGAAAAAATTCAAGCGCATTTTCCTAGCATTCGAGCAGACAAAGAAGGCAGGGATGTGGTGCTGCGCCATGTTTCAACGAGTGTACTGCATAACATTCATGACGAGGACCAGGATGAGGACGCGCTGGCCTTCCAGCGTTTTTGCAGAAGCCTTCGCAGAACTCTTTTTTCTTGTCCCACTACTTTTGAAGGGGATTTATCCAGAGAAAGGCAAAAACAGTGCGTACCTTCGGCTCTGCTAGCAGCAATTAATTTCTTAATGTACGGCAGTACTGTTACTTCTGGCAGTGCAGCGACTCAACCTGCACTTACTATTTCTCAGCTTATAATGCTTAATGTACATAGAAAGGTCCCCGAAGGTGAAATTGTCAGAAATAGAAGAGAACTAGAGGCACCGTTCCCGTTATTTCTTGGATTGTCCACTTACGGTCGCTCAAGAAGCCGGCAGGCCATCGAAGAAATGCACAAATTTGGCGTGTGTGTTTCAGCCGATCGCATCATGGAAGTGACAGCTGATTTATGCCACCTTGTCACAGCCAGAGCTGAGGAAGAGGGAATTCTGTGCCCCAGTATTTTGCAGGAAGGCCGTTTTACCATTGGAGCGTACGACAATATAGACCATAACCCGACAAGCAGAACGGCAAAAGACTCCTTTCATGGTACAAGCATCTCAATTTTTCAAACGGGAGGTGTGACTGGCTTGGAACGATTCCTTGAAACTACCTATAATAATGTCGCTTTAAGAGGACGGCGAGGTGTGCCCCTCATTCCTGAAGTGTACTCTAAAATAGAGGATTTCAAGTTGAAAACGAAGGAGCCGCCCGTGCCGCTACGTAGCTTCGAAATAGCTGCCAAAGTAGCTGAAAAGGGTGAGCAAACACTGGAAATCCAAGTGTGCGAATGTCACACACTTGTAGGTGAGCGAGGATTCATTCATTCACTTGTGTTATATCCAGTTAAGAAAATCCAGTCCATGCCTGGGCAGGCTCGTGCCTGAGCTGGCAAATCGGAAAATTCACACGTTTGAGTAGCTTAGCATACGAATGAATCTTCGCACATCTACAAGTGTGTGACATTCACACAATTGGATTTTCAGTAAAAATGTCGGTGACGCGTGTCGAAAAACTCTATCGTTAAGAATTTTTCAGGCGATTTGAACGTGTTGGAGGCGGAGGCCGACTGGCTGCATCATGTTCGCGAGATGCTAGATGATGGCGAACAGGCAGCAGGTTTAAACGTGTCATGGGCTGCGTTTCACGCTGCGAGAGACGTCGTGACACATTTGCCTGCAACCAACGCCCTTTTACCGCTGTTTGAAAATAATTCAGAGGACGAGGACATGGTCCGACATGGAATGAACCTTGTTCGTCTCCTTGTGGACTATTTAAACAAGGGACAAATACCGGTCATTTGTGTAGACCAGCCGCTCTACAAGCTTGCACGCCTTGTGCAATGGAATTCCCCAGAAAGCTTACTTGCGGAAAACAGATTTTTTGTGCTTCTCGGCCCATTCCACATCGAGAAGGCTTTTTTATCGGTAATAGGACAGTTCGCCGAAAACTCGGGCTGGAAAAGTGTCATGAGCAGCTCTGGCATCATGACGGAAAGTGCAGCAGACTCCATTCTTAAGGTACTCCATTCCCTCTCTGAAGTGTGGTAATAAATTAAATAAAATTTATGTATTATTTGAATACATAGGTTCACAATGTAACAAAATCAAGATCAGCTTTCCAAATAACTGCGGCTGTTCTGCATTCTCTCCTCATGGATGCGTATGAATCAACAGCAGACAACCAAACACTTGAGGAGTGGGTTCATGATTGTGCCATGAAATATCCCACATTTTTGTACTGGCTTACTTTCCTCGAGCTCATTTTGTTGCTGCTGCAATTTGTCAAAAGTCTTCGCCGTTCCATGTTCACATTATATGTGGACTCATTTGGAGGTATGCTGCCGAGGTTCTTCTTTTTTAATCACACGCACTATGCACGTTGGGGATCAGTGCATTTTATGGAATTATTAGAACTACCTACAAAAATGCCGTCACTCTACGCGGAGTTTTTGAAAGGTAATTTAGTAGGTTTCTTTTTTTTAATTTTATAAAAGTTAAAAATTAAGCAATTACTTTTAATTTTTTTAGGAAAATTTGTTGTACACAAATCGACCCGTGCTATGTCAGGTCTCGCGGTAGATCAGGCACATGAACAAAATAATCGTATAGTAAAGGAGGAGGGCGGTGCAATTGGTATTACTCAGAATCCCACTGCTCTCCGTCGCTGGATGCTTGCTGGACCGGAGATTACCAATTTGCTACAACAGTTCAGAGAAGAAAAAGATGACGGAGAGGATTTACTTAGTCACCACGAGCAGTACCAAGCATTTCAAGCGGATTTTTTGGCAAAGTGCTCTAGTTTAAAGGAGAGCTTTCATACATTTTCTAACCCTTTCCTTGAGCGCCTGGAGAGTCTGCTCGCTCTTGATACAAGACTTTTTGCTTCGAGGGAAGGACAGGCTATCCTTTCGAATGCTAAACAGACAAGCAGTGCTTTGATGCAAAACTTCCTGGATCAGCGGTTGTGCTCAAATACCAAAGCTGTATTTGACAGAATTCCAAAAAACAAGTGTCAGTTTTTTACCACCGAATCAAACAAAAAACCAACGACTGATAAAGTCCAAGAGTTGAAGGCCGATATGCAATTATTTGCAAAACTTTACCTGAATACTCAGACATTAAACTTAGACCGAGATGAATTTTTCAGGTAGAAAAAAAATATTAGTTGAACGAAACTATTTCCCGAGGCACTCTGAACACAACCCTTTTGTTTACCTTGCAGATATGAAAATCAGCCTTTCCCGCCCGCCTTGTCCGTGAACGGACGCCTGCGTGGCGGAGAAAAACACCTTCTTCTTCATAAACTTCTACAGTTGGTACCTAAATCTACTCCGCCGAGTAGGGTGGACGGAATAATTTTCGATGGTGCTGCTGTCATCAATTACCTACCACACGGCAACGCCAAAACTTTTCAGCAGTACGGCGAGGACATTTTTCTCTGCTACATCACTACTCAAGCAGTCTCACTGAATTCTGGTCGAGTAGACATTTGTTGGGATCAGTACCTGGAGGGAAGCACTAAGGCGTCTACGAGGGAACAGAGAGGGTTTGGTATGCGCCGGCAGGTTCTTCCCCGCGGTAAGCAAAGTAAAAATAGTGACTTCGGCATTGCTTTTAATTTTATTACGGGCTGGACAGTAGATTTTTTTTTCTCTATGCAGCCAATCTTCCCACAAACTGGCCGATGTTTCTGCGTCATTCTAAGAACAAAGAGGAACTGTTCAGCTATTTAGCCACGCTCCTGATTACGTACCAGTCGAGTGAAACAAATTTGAAAGTTGTTACAAATGTGGGAGATGTGATTCGCGGAAATGCGGCGGCCTTGTCCTGTTTGATTGGTACTTCTTGCGCAGCCATGGAGGAAGCTGACGGCAGAATAATTTTGCACATTTTTGACATGATAAAGAGCGGCCTTAAAGAACTGCTCGTCCGCACGGTGGACACTGATGTGGTCGTCCTGGCAGTGTCATTTTTCCACCAGATGCAAGAACAAGGACTTGTCAGACTGTGGGTGAAAATGGGTACTGGAGAGCATGTAAAATACTGGGCGGCACACGATATAGCTGTGGCTCTCGGCAAGGAGAAGGCCGTGGCGCTGCGCGGCTTTCATGCTTTCACAGGCTGCGATGAAGTTTCATTTATGGCTTCTAAGGGCAAGAAGAAGGCGTGGAACGCCTGGAGCGCCTTCCCCGAGGTAACAAAAGCATTCACGACAATTTCGCATCCAGTTGAAGCTCTCCCTGCCCCTGATTTTGCACTCCTTGAAAAATTCACAATCCGCCTTTATGATGCGAAAACCAAAGAATCAGATATTAACTCTGTCCGACGAGACCTTTACGACGGTGTGAAAACCCTAAATATGATACCAGCAAGCAAAGAAGCTCTTCGACAGCACTCTCTTCGTGCAGCATACCAGGCAGGTCAGGTTTGGGGTCAAGCTCATTTACCCCAGGGCTCCCCTGATGACCCAACAAAATGGGGATGGAAGAGGGTTGGTGATAAAATGGAGCCGCTTTGGACCACACTGCCAGATGTGTGGGAGAAGTGTCAACTAAAACAAAAATGTCACTGTAAAAAACAGTGCACAGCATCCAGGTGCCCCTGTAAGATAACGGGCACTGTCTGCAAAATTGATTGCCGATGCAAAGGGAACTGCGCCGAGCCACCAGTCACGTAAGACAAACATAGACCATATAAATTCTACATTTATGGAACGTATAACTGATAGACGTGACTCTTATTTCCGCAGAGATGCACAAGATCAAGCCATTGATGACCCTCAGCTGGACGAGAACGGATTCACACTGATCTAGGCTGGAACATTTTACTGGAACACTTACTTGGAACATTTTACAGGATATTGTACAAATTTAGGAAGCTCCATATACCCTTTTAAATTAAAAAAAAAAACTATTTTAGGTTCAAGATTTAAAGAAAAATATCATTGATCCAACTAGTGTTCAGAACAGTTCGGTAAGAGTTCTCGAGTAGACAAACATCGTTTTTGTGTCCAGATTCGTCACTAGCGGGCTCCTTTCACACGGAATCGACGTATCTGATACCTAGCTTCGAAAACAAATAATTTTGTTCAACTCAGTGTTCCAGTCAGTGTTCGGAACGGAGCGGTAAGTGTTCCAGAGTGGAGAAACCTTGTTTCTGTGTCCAGATTCGTCACTAGCGGGCTCCTTTCACACGGAATCGACGTATCTGATACCTAGCTTCGAAAACAAATAATTTTGTTCAACTCAGTGTTCCAGTCAGTGTTCGGAACGGAGCGGAAAGTGTTCCAGAGTGTAGAAACCTTGTTTCTGTGTCCAGATTCGTCACTAGCGTACCCGTTTCACATGGAATCGACGTGTCTGATACCTAGCTTCGAAAACAACTTATTTTGTTCAACTCAGTGTTCAAGTCAGTGTTCGGAACGGAATTGTACACGCTAGGGAGATGGTCCTAAACAACCCTCTAGCCTGTGAGAATTTCAGGATGTAAAAAAAACCTGCTTAAACGGTCAAAATTACGGGGTTTCTGCCGCGAGGCATGACAGCGTTCAAAAATGTACAAAAACGTTCAAAGAAGTGTTCAAAAGTGTTCAAATCGACCAACCGACCTTTTCATCGTGTTGGGCACCATCAAATTAGGTAGTTTACATACCCCACGCCTCTCGTTAGCTTAATTAGGGTCTGCGTTGCTGCTACTTATGCCATTGTGTTCAAGTTGTACGAATTGAACGGTACAGGCTGAACGGTTCGAAAATCTCAAAAGGCCTTCGGACAGAATTGTTCCTTATACCTTTAAGAACGTCTCTGCAAATTTTGGTGCTTCTTTCACAAAATGCGCGATTTTTTCACGTACCTCGGCCACTATATGGCACTCGCCACGCACCCACACCCACACCCACACACACACACACACACACACACACACACATAACGCACCGCTGCAGAGCACCTATGAGTCGAAACAACCAAAATCACGGTCTTAGGAAACAAAACCTGGCTCATGCAACCAACTAAATATTAGTACGAAAAATATGGTCGAATCAATCAAAACTTTTTAAAACTGAGTAAATTATTTTACGAGTACGATCATAATTTAGTTCATGGTCGAATAGACGTTACATTCAAGTCTCATCAATAATATCTGGAAATGCAGAGCAGAGTTGAAATTTCCCATAGTAATTGGACAGAATACGATAATTTTATTGACAGTGTGGTCCGGACTGGCGCGTACGTGAGTGGGCACTCGCGGTCGCGCTCACACTCTACTACAATAATAGACCAGGGGGCCACAGTGCTCTTTGGGCAATTCTTTCTCAAGTCACCTGGACCCCCGATTTTGATGTCTCGGATTTTGATGAAACTCGCCGAGTATGTTCCCTGGGTGCCCTGGACCTCCTCTGCCAAGTTTCAGATTTTTCGGACCCATAGAAATTTTTTAAAAAAATACCCCAATTTTGAGTTTTTGAAAAAGTAAAAAAAAAATTAAAAAATATCTATCCATTTGCAAATGCTTTTGAATGGCTTATTTACTTTGTTTGATCATGTTTTAGTGGAAAAAAAATAAAAACTACTGCTTGTCCTTAATGAGATTGTGGTCACACAATTTAATTCAATGTTTTTCATTACAGTTTCCATACCTTAAATGCATACTGAGCACTTATGCTCATGATTGTTCAGGTCAATCCATGAACCAAGAATCGTCAACTTTGCATTCAGGATGATTCATGTAGTAATGTGTATGTGTGTGAGTCATTCATGGAAATGTAATTTTGTCACTATGCAGTTCCTTCAGGAATGGTATTATGAGATACATGCCATGTGATGTATATTTATTTATTTATTTATTTATTTATTTATTTATTTATTTATTTATTTCAAAGCTTGCATCGTTTTCCAGGCTCATGGCCATTCCTACGCTTTAGTCCTGAGTTTAGTTTTTTCAAAAGCCCATCAATATGATTATCTCATTGTAGATTGTTCGAAATCTCTATCCCCAGAAAATTTGTTGCATTTACCCTTTCTAGTTTAGTACCCTTTATCTGCAGTGCAAAACTGTCATTTTCATGAAAGAGCATGCAGATTGTTTAATTTAGATGTAATGCCAGATTTTGATTCAGGGAGGCAAAGTAGTCGTATATGTTGTTCATGACTTGTTCAGCTTTACATGTTCTATTGAACTCCTCTGCATCCATCAGACATTTGAAAATCACATCAGACATCAGACATGTTAATAAATTCTAGAATCAATAATGAAATAAAGAGCATGATTTCCATGCAGTAATTACCATTTATGGCAGTCTCTCATACAAATCCATATCGGCTAATTCACACAGATTCTTATTTCAAGACCTAATTTCAAAGCATTATCTGGCACTTCAAATCGTAATCAGGTAATCTGGGTTGTCCAAACACACTTTAACAATAGGGATCCACATCTGGAATGGCAAAGGATGTATTTCAATAAAAAGGCATCAAAAATAAAAGGGCGTTTGACATCTTTCACTGTCAAAACTATAATATATCTTGAGTATATTATGTTATGATAAAATAACACCTGATCTCAATTTATTAAATTAACTTTTTTTAGCATACATTTGCAAAGTTGATGAAAATTGATGTAGAAGATACGTGCTTTGAATGACTGATAGCATTTTAACTTCTTACTATACACTCTTTACACTCCATGAAGTATTTTATAACAATAGATTATGAGTCAAGGAACAAAAAACCTACATAATCTTTTCTCTTAATGTCATAAATAAATATTGAGAGAAAAAAGTAATGTTGATTAAGTTCATCACTCCTGGCCCCCCCATCATCAGTCATTCAAAATAACAAACCCCTTCTAAATGTTTTCTTAGTGTAAAGAACGATTACCCAATTTTAACATCAATTTATTGATATTATGTACTTTTTTCATTCTTTGCCGCTTGTTTTCCTCCCGTTTGAGCCTGGGTCGCGAGGGCCCATGATTTGCCCTTCTCTCACATCAGAATGACCGTGAGACGTTTAAATTTGCATGTGACTATCATCAGGTGCGCTAATTTGGCAAGGGTGTAGGAGGCACTGCTACCTCCCGTGTCGAGTCTCGGCGCAGTTCAATACGAACCTATCGTGGTCCCACCGGAAGAATAGCCTATCTCTTTCTCTCGCACTCATGGGTTAGCCTATCCTTCCTAGTCATTTGGTGTGCTAAACTCACGGTGGTCGGACAATAACCTGCACGATCAGTAGTTCCCTCTCTCCATACCTTGGCCAGTCCTACAAGTGCGCCAGAGACAGATGTTTGAAATCGTCCTCATGGTCATGGCGTTAACCTCCGATGCCTACATGTATTCTTTGACCGCTGCCTCGCCACAGAGCAGCACTAACAGTGTGATTTCAGCACTAACAGTTTGAGTTCTAGGGTAGGTAAGGTGTCAGTTTAGGCGTGTGGTGCGCGGGTGGCACACAATTAGTAGTTCATGTGGGAAGCCACATTCAGGATTCTCTCGTAAGACATTGTTCTCTAGTCTTCCATGCAGATATGTGGTGAACAGGTACGTTTAAATGTTCCGGCTATGGAGCCTTTTATTTATTTTACCTGTTGTGTCTACCCAAGCACAAGAATCGTCAAAAACTGGTCAGTTTTGAGTTTACTGACGTCTCTGCCATTTAGTCATAATGACGTATTTCAAATTGAGGAATTTGATGTAATTTAGAGATCATATTGACGTATTTCAAATTGAGGAATTTGATGTAATTTAGAGATCATATTGACGTAATATTGACTTCCTTAATTCACTATTACATCACTTTCATGTTTTACGAGACCTTAGAAAGTCAATATTACCTCAATTTGATCTCAAAATTACATCAAATTCCTCAATTTGAAACACGTCACTGTGAATGGCCATGACATCAGATACCTGAAATTGATCTGGTTTTTGACATCTGTCACTTGGGAAGTTTAACTGTTGGTAACTTCAGGTGCAATTAGAGATAGGAAGATTATGCTTGAGCATAATCGCATAATTTAATAGAAGTTGTCCGATTACAACCGGGACAAGATATTTGGTACCCTTGTATCCCCCCTAGATGACAAATATAGAGCATAAAAAAGCATAATTGGTCGCAAAAAGCAGCATAATGCATAATCGCATAATTAGAGCATAATTGGGCCCAAAATCGGCCGCGGCGCGTTTTCATTTTCGTGGAATAGCTATTTTAGGCTGTTTTTGGCCTTCAAACGCCAAGCAACGACTCTATTTTGAATTTTGGCGCCAATCGGCGGGGACCGCGTAGTCCAATGTTCTGTGCCATTTGTTTTTTGATTTTTAATTAAACTGTTCAATCTATTTAATCTATTTTATTTTTTAAACGAATTTTAAACCTAAACCCTGGTTTTTAGCAAATTTGCTGATTTTACGACCAAAGAGCATAAAATCGCATAAAATCGTCCAAAACGAAGCATAATTGAAGCATAATCGACCCATTTTAAGAGCATATTTAGAGCATAAATACTCGCATTTTTAGAGCATAATCGGGCAACTTGAAACGCGTAATTTTCCTATCTCTAGGTGCAATTTAATAAATGACACACGCATTTGCATTGATTAAAATTTAAAAAAAAAAAAAAAAAAAGTCCCCAAAACAATAAAAAAATAGATAAAAAAATAAAATTGTTGTAGCCTAAAATACCATGTAAGGGTTGGCCATGTCATTGATTAGAATTAAAAATTAAAAAAAAATACACCAAAAGTAAAAAATTAGACTAAAAAATTAGGCATTGTCCAGGAGCCCTGAAAAAAGAAGGCGCAGATGTCAGTGTACAAGGCAAGAGTAACGTATACTGACCATTGAAAGTGCATAATATAATGTTGACTACTAACAGCTAACTATGTGCTCAAAAATTTGGATGAAGGCTGCCGTGTGCTGCGGTAGCCAAATGGACGACAGCATTATCAGGCCACATAGCACGAGTATCAGCCAAACTACGTGCAGCTGCCTTCTGCCAATGAGTAGAGGAGATACTCGCGCTTGCGCGCTCGCTGGGGGGGCTCCGCCCCCCCAGACCCCCCCGGCGGGCCTTCGGCCCGCCTAGGAACCCCTCACCAGTGCCCCTACTCTCCCGGGCTCCCCCCCTGCTCCTTTCTTCCCTTGTCATTGCGTCTGCATCAGTCTGGGGCGGAAGTTAATGAAAATGGCGCTCAAGTTTTCAAAATGCTCAAAAACGTCTTTTTTTCTTCAAAATACTTATGGACGGCCCCCCCCGGAGTAAGGTTTTTCCCGGGGATTGTAATATAGCCTGACCAAACGAAATCGCGGCCTAATTACCGCCTCTCATTTAGGGACGGCCCCCCGTACTCATCTTGGCCGGCTAGCATCAGATCCGGCCTTACCTAACCTTCTTGGGGCCGAAATCTCGCAATTCATTTAGGGACGGCCCCTCGAATTTATCTTGGCCGGTGGGGTTCTAATCTGACATGACCTAAAGGTTTAGGTGCTTAAATACCACTTTTCATTTTAGGACGGCCCCCTAGACTCATCTTGGCCGGCTGGATCCTGATCTGCCCTGACTAAACGAATTCGGGGCCTAACTACCACCACTCATTTAAGGACGGCCTCCTGGACTTATCTTGGTAGGCAGGCTAGGTCCTAATCTGGCATGAACGAAACGTTTAAGGGCATATAGATACCGCTTCTCTTTTAAGGACGCCCCCTGGACTTACGTGGGCCGGCTGGATCCTGATCTGGCCAGAGCTAACCTCTTTCGGGCGTAAATACCGCTTTCCATTTAAGGACGGCCCCCTAGACTTATCTTGGCCGGCTGCCGGCTGAATCCTGATCTGGCCTGACTATACGAATTAGGTGCCAAAGTACCGCTACTCATTTAAGGACGGCCCCCGGACTTAAATTGGCTGGCTGGATCGCAATCTGGCCCGACTGCCCCGTTTTATGGCCTAAATACCGCTTAACACTGAAGGACAGCGTCCCGGTCTAATCTCGGCCCAAAGATACATGTTTCTAAAGTTGTAAAAGAATTAAAATTAAAAAAAAACGAAATCGCGGCCTAATTACCGCCTCTCATTTAGGGACGGTCCCCCGGACTCATCTTGGCCGGCTAGCATCAGATCCGGCCTTACCTAACCTTCTTGGGGCCGAAATCTCGCAACTCATTTAGGGACGGCCCCTCGAACTTTGCTAGGCCGGCGGGGTTCTAATCTGGCCTGACCTAAAGGTTTAGGGGCTTAAATACCACTTCTCATTTAAGGACGCCCCCTGGACTTACGTGGGCCGGCTGGATCCTGATCTGGCCAGAGCTAACCTCTTTCGGGCGTAAATACCGCTTTCCATTTAAGGACGGCCCCCTAGGCTTATCTTGGCCGGCTGCCGGCTGAATCCTGATCTGGCCTGACTATACGAATTAGGTGCCAAAGTACCGCTACTCATTTAAGGACGGCCCCCGGACTTAAATTGGCTGGCTGGATCGCAATCTGGCCCGACTGCCCCGTTTTATGGCCTAAATACCGCTTAACACTGAAGGACAGCGTCCCGGTCTAATCTTAGCCCAAAGATACATGTTTCTAGAGTTGTAAAAGAATTAAAATTTTTTTTAAAAAAAAGCTAAGGCACGGCAAGCTTAGCTAAGCGGTCTTGGGATGGAACTGAAGTCTGCTACGCGCCTGTTATATGGTTGGGTTTGTATAATAGAGGGTAGCGTAGAAAAACACTGTGAAAAAAATTTCATGACATTTTCATTACATTGTAATGAAGCAATTTTCATTACAATTTCATGGCAATGTAATGAAGTTTTCATTACTTTTATGTAATGAAAATTAGTGACACGTCTCATTAAATCAAAGACAAAATTAAAACAGAATTTTTTTCCGGCAACCACTCTACTCATTAGTCATGCGCAGTGCGGAAATATGTATAGAACAGCAGGGTATCATAATGAACCACCGTCCTTCGCAGAGGAATGATACAGATCGAGAAACTCAGACACGAAAAAGTCTGAGACAAACCAAAAAATGAAGGACGCACGTGGGGACTGTTTCGTCCTCTTCGTCCAATGCACTGGAAATTGGCAGTGGAGGTCATCTCGCTGCCGTTCTTGGTCAGCCGCGCGCAAGAAATTACATTCGGTTTCCTTAACTCCATCTAGCGGCAGAAATCAAGACTGTTGGACATGGTTTTGTCAGATTCACTGAATTTCCCCATTGAAAGATATCAGCTTTATTTTTCGATTATCCGTCATTTGGTGTGAGAGTGACCAAAGGAATATGGTCTGAAAAATAAGGAAGGGGGGGGGGAGGCTCTGCATTGTAAACAATGCGCAGATGGGCAGGCCCGGTCGCCGCACAGGGCTGTGGCAGCGCGTGGATTGAAGGCATTGTAGTGACCTAGGCTAGCGGGGACTGAGGAAGGAGAGAGTGTAGTGGAGTCTGGCGGGGCCGAGGACGACGACCACCAACCATGCAGCCCCCCCCCCCCTGAGCGCGGCGGATGGATGGATGGATGGATGGATGGATGGATGGATGGATGGATGGATGGATGGATGGATGGATGGATGGATGGATGGATGGATGAGATGTGTGGGATCGGAGTGAAAAAGAGAAGCGGAAGGACCGCTTAGTAATAAAAATGTTTTTTCCACCGGGATCGAACCCACGACCCTCCCTTCCGCAGTCTGTCGCCTTATCCACGGGACCACTCGTCTGCCGTTATGAGATGCGAGCTCGGCAGCCTGTTTGTCCCACTTGCCTGACCTAACGAGATTGGGGCCTGAATACTGCTTTCCATTTAAGGACGGCCCCTCGGTCTCATATTGGCTGGCTGGATCGCAAACTGGCCCGTCTGCTCCCTGTTAGAACGAAAATACCGCTTATCATTTCGGCTAGCGTCCCGGTCTAATCTTGGCCCAAAGATACATGTTTCTAGTGTTGTAAAAGAATTAAAATAATTAAAAGAAAAAATTCTCACCAGAATCGAACCCACGACCGTCCCCTCCACAGTCTGCCGCCTTCACCACGAGACCACCGGACTGCCGTTGGGAGTTGCGAGCTCGGCAGCCATCTAGTCCCGCGTGGCGCGGCTCCGGCCCGGCGGAATCCCTGCCCGAAAACCCTTCTTTTCGCCCTAGCGCCCAAACGGTGCGTCGAAGGAAAACAATGAAAAGCCATGTTGTAGATTTCGTCGAGACGGAATAAACGCCGTTTCGAAATTGAAAATCGGTCAAGCGGTTCGGAAAAGAGGACGGGTGTTTAAGAATCCCGGTACGGGTCTTTTGGTTTTCCAGAAAAAGAAAAGAAAAAAAAAACATTCTAGTACCAACGCTCCCATTGACAGAGCTCGGCACGACAGTGACAACTTTGGGGAAAAAGGGAAACTCCCGGCAGACCGAGTGTAAGCCCTCTGTTTCGTTTTTCCCAGAGGAAAAATATGGCAGCAGGAAATTTTGTTGAGACTTGAAGAAATACCCTCGACGTGTTTCTCGTGTTGTACAAGATGTAAAGTAAAACGAAAGAAAAAAAAAAGTTTCCCCGCCGGAACCGAACTTAGAACCCTTCCCTCCGCAGTCCGCCTCCTTATCCACGGGACTACTGGACTGCCGATAGGGGCTGCGATCTCGGCAGCCGGGTGCTCCGGCGTGCCGCGGCCCCGGCCCGGCGGCGGCCTCTCGGCCCGCAAACCCTTCTTTTCGCCCTAGCGACCAAACGGTGCGTTGGAGAAAAACCATGAAAAGGCCATGTTGTAGTTCTCGTCGAGACGGAATAAACGGCGTTTCGAAATTGAAAATCGGTCACGCGGTTCGGAAAAGAGGACGGGTTTTGTAAACAGCCGGGTTCTGTGGTTTCGGTTTTCCCTTTCTATTTTCCAAACTGGACCAGATAGGAAGGTGCGCTCTTCGGGAGATGAAAGCCCTGGTCGAGACGGAATAAACGCCGTCTCGAAATTGAAAATCGGTCACGCGGTTCGGAAAAGAGGACGGGTTTTCTAAAACCCGCGATACCGGTATTTGGTTTTCCCTTCATATTTTCCAAACGGGACCAGATAGGAAGGTGCGCTCTTCGGGAGAAGAAAGCCCCGGTCGAGACGGAATAAACGCCGTTTCGAAATTGAAAATCGGTCGAGCGGTTCGGAAAAGAGGACGGGTTTTGTCAAAACCCCGATACCGGGTTTCGGTTTTTCCTCGATATCTCCTAAACGGTACCAGATGGAAAGATGAGCTCTTCGGGAAAATCAAGCTCTGGTCCTAGCGCACAATCGCCTCGCTTTGACCCCCCATCCATCTGTGGCGGAAATGGGTGAAAAGGAGGGCCGAACGTTTCCGGTACCGACGGAAACGGGTTTTTTCCGGGTTTTCTCCCAAACGAAACCCGATAGAGAGATGCCCTGGGGTGGAAAAGGAGGCCCCGGTCGTAGCGAACGATGTCCCCGCTCGGACCCGCTTCCGTCCGTGACGCGAACGGGTGAAAAAGGTCGCCGATTACGGCCGAAAAGGGTTTTTCCGAATTTTCCGGATGAAGGAGTGGGAAATGTGTACTTTTCCGATTTTTTCACTCTCCAATTGTCGACGAGACGAATCGAACGAGGGGTCTAACTTGAAAATCGGTCGGGCCGTTCCCGAGAACAATGCGATGAGTCAGTCAGTCATCTTGCATGCGGCTATAGGGTATATAGACTCGCGCTTGCGCGCTCGCTGGGGGGGCTCCGCCCCCCCAGACCCCCCCGGCGGGCCTCCGGCCCGCCTAGGAACCCCTCTCCAGTGCCCCTACTCTCCCGGGCTCCCCCCTTCCTTTTTTTTGCTCCTTTTTTCCCTTGTCATTTCGTCTGCATCCGTCTGGGGCGGAAGTTGATGAAAATGGCGCCAAAGTTTTCAAAATGGTCAAAAACGTAATTTTTTTTCAAAATGTTTACGGACACCCCCCATGGATTAACCTTTCTTCCGGGGATTGTAATATAGCCTGACCAAACGAAATCGCGGCCTTAATACCGCTTCTCATTTAGGGTCGGCCCCCCGGACTCACTTTGGCCGGCTAGCATCAGATCCGGCCTCACCTAACCTTCTTGGGGCCGAAATCTCTCAATTCATTTAGGGACGGCCCCTCGAACTAATCTTGGCTGGCTGGGTTCTAATCTGGCCTGACCTAAAGGTAAAGAGGCTTTAATACTACTTCTCCTTTAAGGACGGCCCCCGGACTTATCTTGGACGGCTGGATCCTGATCTGGCCTGAATATACGAATTCGGGGCCTTAAGGGTGCCACTCAGTTAAGGACGGCCCCCCGGACTTATCTTGGTCGGCTGGATCCTAATCTTGTCTGATGTAACCACAAATATGCAGAAAAAATCTGCTTTGCATTTAAAGACGCCCCGACTCACCTAGGCCGGCTGGATCCTGATCTGGCCAGAGCTTACCTCATTGAGGCCTAAATACCGCTTTCCATCGATTGACGGCCCCTTGAACTTATCTTGGCGGGCGGGATTCTAACCTGGCCTGACCTAAAGGTTTATCGGCTTCAATACCACTTCTCGTTTAAAGACGGCCCCCTAGACTTATCTTCGCCGGTTGGATCCTGATCTGCCCAGACTCAACGAATTTGGGGCCTAAATACCGCCAAGGACGGACCCCCCGACTTAGCTTATCCGGCAGGAGCCTTATCTCGACTGACGTAACGAATTCGGTGCATAAATACCGCTACTCATTTAAGGACGGCCCCCGGACTTATATTGGTAGGCTAGGTACTTATATGGCACGACCGAACCGTTTAAGGGCATAAATACCGCTTTCCATTTAAGGACGGCCCCCTAGACTTATCTTGGCCGGCTGCCGGCTGAATCATGATCTGGCCTGACTATACGAATTAGGTGCCAAAGTACCGCTACTCATTTAAGGACGGCCCCCGGACTTAAATTGGCTGGCTGGATCGCAATCTGGCCCGACTGCCCCGTTTTAGGGCCTAAATACCGCTTAACCATGAAGGACAGCGTCCCGGTCTAATCTTGGCCCAAAGATACATGTTACTAGAGTTGTAAAAGAATTAAAATTAGCTAAGGCACGGCAAGGTTAGCTAAGCGGTCTTGGGATGGAACTGAAGTCTGCTCCGCGCCCGTTATATGGTTGGGTTTGTATAATAGAGGGTAGCGTAAAAAAACACTGTGAAAAAAATTTCATGACATTTTCATTACATTGTAATGAAGCAATTTTCATTACAATTTCATGACAATGTAATGAAGTTTTCACTACTTTTATGTAATGAAAATTAGTGACACGTGTCATTAAATCAAAGACAAAATTAAAACAGAATTTTTTTCCGGCAACCACTCTACTCATTAGTCATGCGCAGTGCGGAAATATGTATAGAACAGCAGGGTATCATATTGAACCACCGTCCTCCGCAGAGGAATGATACAGATCGAGACACTCAGACACTAAAAAGTCTGAGACAAACCAAAAAATGAAGGACGCACGTGAGGGCTGTTTCGTCCTCTTCGTCCAATGCAGTGGAAATTGGCAGTGGAGGTCATCTCGCTGCCGTTCTTGGTCAGCCGCGCGCAAGAAATTACATTCGGTTCCCTTAACTCCATCTAGCGGCAGAAATCAATACTGTTGGACATGGTTTTGTCAGATTCACTGAATTTCCCCATTGAAATATACCAGCTTTATTTTTCGATTATCCGTCATTTGGTGTGAGAGTGACGAAAATACCGCTTATCATTTCGGCCAGCGTCCCGGTCTAATCTTGGCCCAAAGATACATGTTTCTAGTGTTGTAAAAGAATTAAAATAATTTAAAAAAAAAAAAATTCCCACCAGAATCGAACCCGCGACCCTCCCTTCCACAGTCTGCCGTCTTAACCACGAGACCACCGGACTGCCGTTGGGGGAGCCGAGCTCGGCAGCCAGCTAGTCCCGCGTGGCGCGGCCTCGGCCCGGCGGAATCCCTGCCCGAAAACCCTTCTTTTCGCCCTTGCGCCCAAACGGTGCGTCGAAGGAAAACAACAGAAAAACTACATCTGAGGATGTAAGGGGACGTCCAAATATTACGTGACGCAGTTTGGAGCTAATTTTTATCCCCCCCCCCACCCCCTCTCATGTCAAGCACCGTCACGACAGGCGACCGCCCCCCCCCCTTCCTCCCCACCCACTCCTCTTGTCGCGTCACATTTAATATGTAGTTGCTGAAATATAAATTTTAAAAAATTTGGAAATCGGTCCAGCAGCATTTTGGTGTTCCTTAAAAACCATTCGAGCTCCACACTGCCATTGGCAGAGCTCGGCACAGCAGTGTTTCTAGTGTTGTAAAAGAAATAAAGTAAAAATAAAAAAAAACAAGGTTTCCCCACGGGGACCGATCCCACGACCCTCCCTTCCGAAGTTTGTCGCCTTATCCACGAGACCACCGGACTGCCGTTGGGAACTGCAAGTTCGGCAGCCAGCTCGTACCGCGTGCTGCGGCCCTGGCCCGGCGCGGCGGCCTCTCGGCCCGCAAAGCCTTGTTTTCGCCCTAGCGCCAAAACGGTGCGTTGAAGGAAAACGATGAGAAAGCCATGTTGAAGATCTCGTCGAGACGCAATAAATGCTGTTTCGAAATCGAAAATCAGCCCAGAGGTTCGGAAAAAGGGAAGCCCTCTGTTTCCTTTTTCCCGGAGTAAAAATATGGCAGCAGGAAATTTCGTTGAGACGCACTACACACTACCCAAAGACTTGAAGAAATACCCTCGATGTGTTTCTCGTGATGTAAAAGAAGTAAAGTAAATCGAAAAAAAAATATTTCTCAGACGGAATCGAACCCAGAACACTTGCCTCCGCAGTCTGCCACCTTATCCACGGGACCACTGGACTGCCAGTAAGAGCTGAGATCTCGGCAGCCGGCCGCTCCGGCGTGCCGCGGCACCCCGCGGCCCGGCGGCCTGTCGGCCCGCAAACCCTTCTTTTCGCCCTAGCAACCAAACGGTGCGTCGGAGGATAACCATGAAAAGGCCATGTTGTAGATCTCGTCGAGACGGAATAAACGGCGTTTCGAAATTGAAAATCGGTCACGCGGTTCGGAAAAGAGGACGGGTTTTGTAAACAGCCGCGGGTTCGAATTTTGGTTTTTCCTTCCTATTTTCCAAACGGGACCAGATAGGAAGGTGCGCTCTTCGGGAGAAGAAAGCCCTGGCCGAGACGGAATAAACGCCGTTTCGAAATTGAAAATCGGTCGAGCGGTTCGGAAAAGAGGACGGGTTTTGTGAAAACCCCGATACCGGGTTTCGGTTTTTCCTTCATATCTTCTAAACGGTACCAGATAGGAAGGTGCGCTCTTCGGGAGAAGAGAGCCCTGGTCGAGACGGAATAAACGGCGTTTCGAAATTGAAAATCGGTCAAACGGTTCGGAAAAGAGGACGGGTTTTGTGAAAACCCCGATACCGGGTTTCGGTTTTTCCCCCATATCTTCTAAACGGTACCAGATAGAAAGATGCGCTCTTCAGGAAAAGAAAGCTCTGGTCCTAGCGCACAATCGCCCCGCTTTGACCCCCCATCCATCTGTGACGGAAATGGGTGAAAAGGAGGGCCGAACGTTTCCGGTACCGACGGAAACGGGTTTTTTCGGGTTTTCTCCGGAACGGAACCCGATAGAGAGATGCCCTAGGGTGGAAAAGGAGGCCCCGGTCCTAGCGAACAATCTCCCCACTCGGCCCCGCTTCACGCTTTCACGCGAGCGGGTGAAAAAGCGAGCGGAAGGTTTCCCGGGGCCGGCCGGGCGGGGTTTTTCCGCATTTTTCCGGTCAAGGAGTGGGAAATGTGCAGTTTTCGAGGTTTTTCCCTCCCGATTCGTCGTCGAGACGAATCCAACGAGGGGTCTAACTTGAAAATCGGCCGAGCCAAAGTGGTCGAACAATGCGATCAATCGGTTCCAACATGTAGCTTTATAAGGGTTAGACTCGCGCTAAAGCGCTCGCTGGGGGGGCTCCGCCCCCCCAGGCCCCCCCGGCGGGCCTTCGGCCCGCCTGGGGGCGCCTGCGGCGCCCCAACACTCCCGATTATTACGGCCGAAAAGGGTTTTTCCGAATTTTCCGGTTGAAGGAGTGGGAAAAGTGTACTTTTCCGATTTTTTCACTTCCCAATTGTCGACGAGACGAATCGAACGAGGGGTCTAACTTGAAAATCGGTCGGGCCGTTCCCGAGAACAATTCGATGAGTCAGTCAGTCATCTTGCATGCGGCTATAGGGTATATAGATTCAGGTCAGTTCATTCAAAATAAGCAGCCACAGACTCGGATTGAGCTATATTAAAAAAATCAGTGTCTTTACTTACAGGGGTTCGCGGCGAGGCCGCGACGTGACACATCTCTTCTTTGTCGGCATAGTTTCAATGAACGAATGAACACCTTGAACTAAGGCAGATATCACAACCAAGAGGACAACGGACTTTCTGCACAGTAGTGCGGCTTGGCGACAACTGACGTGGGGCAGCAGCAGAGGAAGGAAGCGGGTGCTATATCGCACTGCCTTTGAGAATATTCCAAGTCCGCAAATCCCGCAATTACATCTTTGTCAATATTGCTATTATAATCGCAACGTTTTCCATTTCCTGTCAGCAATGTCATTAATATTTATAATTCTACTCAGTGTAATTCTGTAAATCAATTTTATTTTCAATTTTAACGCTCTGCGCCTCATCTGTTCAGATGGTAACACTTGGCGCAGTGGCAGCGCGTTGCGTCTCTAGTAAACAAACAGGCCTGACATTCTGCTATGCAGCCTCCGATTTCTAATTTATTTTATCGCAGGGTTAGAGTACTACCTTTCTTAAAAGCCGAAAGGCACGAAGACGTATGACTTGATTTGACATGGATGAGTTACGTGTCAATATGAGAAAACTTTGATAAATATGTCACTTTTTGATACGATAACCGATAACCTCAATAATTCTATAGTCTGCTACTGACATAACTGCATATAACTTATTTGCTTTATCATCATTATCAAAACGATTTTGTGATGAACATGTAAAGCTAGACATTAGGATTGTGAATGAAATAAAAGTTAAAATTTACTAGCAATGTGTCAAACTCTTACTCCGTGGTATCATCACCAACAAACTGATTGACTGAGTGGCCTGAGGCGGGGATGGAGGGAAAAAAAAACTTTCATTCTGGTAAGATAATACTTTAAAAAATCCAGAAATCCAGAGGGATGAAAAACTATTTTACAAAATTGTTTATACAACAAAAGAATTTACATCTTACTGCACAAAGAAAAAGGTCTTGTTCCGTGTACATATTGTCTCTAATACATCTAAATTTAAAATTATTTCACCGGAGTATATGAGTTACAAGAGGCAAAGGCATTAGGAAAAAGTATAGGCCTTTGGTATTGTCAAACTTGTTTAATATTAGAACTGAGAACTCGTTCTTTACACATAAACTTTTAAAAGTGACTGTGTTGAGAACAAGTTTTTACCGTAATGGTCTGAATGTATGCCTCCTTTTTACTTTTTTTTTAATATTTAGCCTAAAAACAAGGGGGGGGCTTATATGAGAGGCCTTTTTTGTATGGGTTTATATGGACCTTTTACTTCCAAATGAGGCTCTAAAAGTAGGGGGAGGCTTATATGTGGGGGAGGCTTATATTCAGACCAGTACGGTAGTAATGTGCTTAGCATTATAACACAAAAGGGTTCATCTCCAAATGTACGAAAAAAATAATAATTGCAAACCAATGCGAAATTTGACAAGAAGGTCATTATAAACTTTGAAGAATTACTGGAATGGAAGTTTTTTGTTGTTTTAGGTTTGAAATTATGAAAAACTTTAAACTTTAGGTTGAAGGCAATGGCTTAGTATACCCATGTCAACTTGGAATATCTATATTAATAATTACATTACTGTCAATGAATCCCTAAGTAAATGAAACACTTATATATTCATTTATAAATTTAACAAAAAAACACACATCAAATCAAATGTGAAGCTCCAAAAATGGTAAGTTGTCACCTTCAGTGCTTTCAAAATGGATACCCATTGTTATCATATAAGTAAGATAGAAAATTAATTACACAAATAAATACCAACCCAAACCACACTCCTCAATATCGACATCATAATCAAAGCAGAATCATGGCTTAAACATTGCCTCCAATTACCAAATACTACTGAAGAAATTGCCCAGCTATCACTCCACAAACAACATATATATGGCAAGAGTAAGAAATATCCTGAAAAACTACCAATCTGGCATGAGTATGGGAAAATATGCAATACCTACAGCGTAGTGTCCAAGCGACCTTAGATAGCAGGTGCATTATTCATAGACTAAAAAAAGCATTTGATACAGTCAATCACTCAATCTTACTTCACAAGTTAAAACAAATTAGTATCAGAGGCCTTAGTCTAGACCGGTTTAAATTCTACTTGCAGGGACAATACCAACAAGTTTCATTTGATATGTTAATGAGTGAGATGGAAGAAAAGTGTCGGTTAGAGCTCAAAACAGGGAGTTTCCCTCAGGGCATGTAAATTACCAATAAATATGAAATATTACAATCTAAAAAACTATGAAGCTATCCACCTGTGCAGAGAGGACAAGAGAGGAGGTGGTACATTAATCTTTATAAAACATGATTTGGAAGTACAAGCCCAGAGGACAGAAAATTGTTACTGGAACATCATTTCATATTTTTGATGTCATTTCTGAATGTCAAGATGACTTAAAATTGTCAAACTTCGGTTATCTTGACATTTAGAAATGACGTCGAAGGATGTGAAATGATGTTTCTGTGACAAATTTCTGTCCTCTGAAAGAATATGTTGCAAATATGAAAAGTAATGAATTTATATGTCTTAAAGTCAAAAAAGGAAATATATTACTTAACATTTTAAGTGTACGTAACCACAACCATACTAATATTATGCCTGCGTGGAAAAGCTATTACCAATACTAGAAGAAAATCTCCCAAATACTTACATCCTAGGGGACTTCAATATTGATGCCCTGGAAGACATCCCAAGTACCAGGCAAACTATTTCATATATCATATATGGAATCTCTAGGGATTTTTACTCTGCAATGAAACTCCATCGAGATATGCAGATTTTTAATATAATAAAATAATAAAAAAAAGTCTTAAGTTTTCAATTAATACTACACCTAAATCACATCTCATCACACTAAACACATCATCAAGCATAATGCTCCCAGCAACCAAAGACATATACTTTCACAAGCCTTTCACAAGCTCCAGTTGGAACAGGCCACTCACCAGAAATCTGTAGCAGCTACAGTGTCCTTTGCATCTTAGATTAAATAAAAGCTCAGCCATTTCCATCTCATTCTGTCAGAATCCTGTGGGAGAGAAATAAAGTCATTAATCAAAAGCATCTATGTCAACTAAAATATAGAGCCTACAGCTCAAATCTGCTATCATTGTATCTGTACTAAAGTGTGACATTTCTTACAGAAGCCATGAATGCTGATCTCAAACTGCCTGCGTCGCAATGGTTAAATTCTGGTCAACCCACAAGCACGGTATGTTAGATTAATATGGAGGTAGGAACCCAGATATTATGTCCTGTAAACAACGTATGGCCTACATGTGTGTCTGTCTTAATACCAGGAAGAATCAAATCACGAAAAGCAGCACTATTCTAGTCGAGAATCAGATAATGTAGATGTGAGTATATAAATATAATACAGTATGTGTGCAACTGGTTCCGAGCCTTTCCTCAGTGTATTTGTAATTGTAAGTAATTATTGATCTCTTCAGGTTGACGAGTTAGACGTAAAACACAAAATAAAAACAGAAACCTTTGATCCTGGATATTCAGCAGAACCAGAAAAGAAACAAGAAATGCCAGAAAGAAAAATGCATTCCAAGGTGAATATTGAGAAAATTGTTAGTTCTACTGAGGCAGAAAATCCCTTATGCAATAAATATACATATGCAATAGCTATGTGGTTATCTTTCATCCCTTTCAAACAATTGTTTATAAATAATGTGCTGGATATAAAAAGAACTGCAATTACCATTACAATACAGTATTCCTCTTCTTTGAGCTTGGCAACAGATTAGAAACCCGAAGGATTAGATTTTCTGACAGTAGTATTGGGCCATGACACAATTTGACGTGCTTCAGCATGGTCTTTTTAACGGTATCCTCAGACGCGTTGCAAAACGTCTTAGTGCACCGGACAACTGGGCAATGATATGCAGTTGTCCCATCAGATCTCTCATCTTTCTGCATTCTGCTGGATGGTAATGCAGTCTACACAGATGATAGAACCATAATCGTTGTATTGAAACCAATAAAATGTTAAGGGTTTACTTAAAACTTGCAGATCCAACACTCACCTCTAATTTGCGAATTTCATTTATAAACAATTCCATCCCCATGATGAAGTCGGGGGTCACAATGGGCCTTTCTTTTAATATAGCAGGAATTAGATTTGGTCTGAAAGCTGCAAGTAGAGGTACCACATCTATGTGGGCTTGATATGATCTGGAAAAGTGAATACTACAAACCAAATTTTGCCAAAAGGATCCAGACTGACATAGCGAAAATTACTTACATGCAATTACATTTATCGGCATTCACAGCAAACAGAAGCGAAGACTGTCTCAAAAGATTTACTGATTGACATACATTTTGGCCAAGTGAGAACCCCAGATGTGCAGCCTTTTCATAAAGTACGACGAGATCTCCCGGGCGCTGTAGAAGCTTCAAATTACACATACTATTAGTAGCCTGGTTTTAAAAGAAGAGTACTGCATTATGAGGTAAAATGCAAGCCACGCACAATTCTGAACGGAATATTGTGGGCTCGTAACCAGCCTACAGATGGGAAAATAGTTTTGTGGCCAAGGATGTTTTTGAAACGAGAGTCACCTATGTAGGAACCCCTCTGTAGATGATGTCGAAGCAGATCATACCCATGGGGTGGAATAATTATCCTACAACAAGAGCAGAACACAATACAACTCTCAAAAATGCAATTCTGGACATAACATGACATTACATAATTTCCGAGTCTCATACCATAATTTTGGATGGCCAAGGAACATGTAATTGACGCTCATGGCGGCGGCATCCTCCGTATGAACACCAAAAAAGGAATGTGTAGACCCAAAATAAGTATAAGGCGTTGTTATTCCATGATATAAGTGGGGAAGCAACCACAAAAGGTTGAATATTCTACCCAATGAT